>CM069527.1:13550000-14187500 GCA_035773235.1 Eospalax fontanierii
CCTTTGTGCTCCATTCAATGATTAAGATATTTTTTGTCTTTTTTTTTTCTATAAGATACTTTTGAAGAACAAGTTTGTCTCCAGAAGGTGTTCTAACTGCTGTTTTCCAAGCTTTTCAAGGGATCTGAGGGAGAAGACCCTATAAGCATAGATTATAAATTTTATTTTCTCCTTTATGTCAGAAGTGCTTATGATTTCAATCTAGTTCCCAGCAAATATTTTTCAACTAGTACTATTTATTTATTTACTTAACGTGCATGAGTGCATTGCCTGCATACATGTAAGTTCATTCATGTCATGCAGTGCCAGAGGCCTTTGGATCTCCTGGCCCTGGAATTATGGATGGCTGTTAGCTGCTATGTGGGTGCTAGGATTTAAAGCCAGGTCTTCTTCAAGAACAGCCATTGCTCTTAACTGCTGAGCCATTTCTCCAGCTCCCTCATCTGATACTTTTAAAATTTGGTGATTAAAAAAAATTGGTGCTTGTAATGTATTTTTGTCTGTCAGTTTTAGATGAGATGTTAGAGTATTCAATAAACTGAGTTCTTGGTATGCCAGATTACTAATAGAGTATCTACAAGTGGAATGGTTTTGCATATGGACTGTAATATAAAATATAATAAGAATTAAAACATAGAAACAATAACATTAAATCTCAGCAAAAACATCAAGAACTGTAGTAAAATATAATATTGTAAGTAATACTTTAATATTTTTGTGTCCAGTCTTCGTTCCAGTATCTGTAATTTGATAGGGTCCTATCTGTGTTTCTTAGTTTTCATCATTTAAAAAGCAAGCTTTGGGGCTAGAGAGATGGTTCAGCAGTTGAAAACACTGGTGGCTCTTGCAGAGGATCCAGGTTTGGTTCCCAACACTCACATGACAGCTAACAACCATCCATGACTCTAGCTCCAGGGCATCTGATGCCCTCTTCTGACCCCACATGGGCACACATGACACATGGCATACTTACATACAGCAAAACACTCATATACATAAAGTAAAAATAAATAAAAAAATATCAAGTTATGCCAGAGCAATGGAGCCAGACTAGTGGGGCTGTAACTACAGTATGGTCTTTCTGTGCTAATATCTGTTTTAGTAAGGCTAAGAAAATGTATGAATACACTTGGTGAATAGCAAGCAGTCTTTTATTATATCCAGCTGAGATCAAGTACTCAGGTGTTACAGAAGAAAGTTTGACAGAGCACAAGCAGTGGTTGATTCCTCAAGCTGTCCCTTGACTGTGTGAAACACCTGATGTATTAGCTGAAATAAGGTCCTCAAGAATAGCGGGGGGAAAAAGATACATGTGAACCCAAACTGTCAAAATTTAACAGCGAGACTCAGGCGGTTCCAAAGTCACCTGTGGATAACACTTTAATTTTTCTTTACAAGTGGGCTGACCGTGTGCATCCAACTTCAGTAGTGGATCCATAGGAAAATTGGCTTTTCTCTGCATGAGTGTACCAGTTATGGAATTTCCTATCAGAGGAAATTTCTGAGAGGAATGAAATTGATATTGGTGTTGCTCATGTGCATAGTTTCTAGAGAAGCTGTAGAGAACAGAAACACAGTAAAACAAATGAGCCTAGGCTTTCTTGGGAACACACTGCCAAAGCGGCAGACCGGGAGCACCAGTGTCCGGGCTGCCTGGAAGCCCCTGTCTTCTGCTGGGATTTTCCTCAGCCGTGATGTCCGGGCCACAGTCCTTTCCTGTCTACTGTGCTGATGCTTATTGGTAATCCAAATAACTAAAATTCCGTCTAATTTCTCGGTCAATATCTTTAGCAGAACAGGTTGGGTCGTCATCCAATGCAGAGGCAGGCTCGTAGTAAAACCATGAACTGCCAATTCTTTTCTCCAATCCCGACAGACTGGGGGAGTCATGAGTCTTATGTTTACCACTCATATGAGGAACGTGAAGGGGACTTCAAGGAATGAATCTCTTACTAGTTGCTTCAATTGCTTTATGTACAAAGATTCATATCCACACAGAAATCACTATTTGGAGGCTCTCTCTCTCTTTCTCTGAAATTATAGATTGCTGAAAATAAAATTAAGAAAGAGGGAATGAGCTTAAATGTCTGTCCTTCAATAAATACTTGTCTTTTTTCAGCAAGCAGCTAATATATGTACCTACCCTGTTCAAGTGCTAGAGAGATTGAGGTTGTGTGATTTCTGTTTAAAAAATAGATTTGTGTGTGCGGAAGCTTTGTCCTGTGAAAAGAATCTATAAAATTCTTCAATCAAAATTGTCCCCTCATCACTCTGCACTTCAACTGTCTGGCATTCAGTCATTTGCTCTCCTAGATTAAGTCTCCAGGGGTTGCTGACACACTCTGATTCATGACTGCTGTCTATAGGCTCATCTTTCATCAAATGTGTCTTCGGTAAATCTCAGGGAAAGCTCCCCATTCTGCCATCACACACAGTTCTCTCAGTGCCCTGTAGCTCAGAGAGTCCTAGCTGCATAGTCATGTGGAGAAGCTAGCCAAACCAAACTCCATTTACTGTGGGAAAACAGAGGGGAGAAGGCCGGTGAGAAATGTCGGAGAGCCACAGTGTACACCATCTGCTTGTCATAGTTCGATTTCAGGAGGAGCAGAGGAACAGAGATTAGAGGATGAGATGAGGCAAGTCTGGGTGGTTAGTGCATACATTGGCAGGGGACAGCGATGTCCAGTGATGGTGGTCCTTGCGATGGAAAGGCCCCTCATGAATGAAATGAAATAAGATCTGTTTGACAACAGAACCAGTGTGTGTGGAAGAAGAATGAATGGACACGAGGAAAACAGGGAGACTGGACTGAAGGAAAAAACCTAACTCTGCTCAGGAACAGAGGGTGGAACCTGGGAGTGTAAGACACATCGGCAAACAGACTGAGGTGCATTTTTCCCATACCAGAAGCTTCTAATGACTTCTTAGAGACCCGGAACTGTGAAAATGACCACCGAGGGCTGTGGCTTCAGGAGTTTCTCCATTTTCTTACTTTCACCCAGAGCTTGATCAAGCAGGATCTTGATTAAGCTGCAGAAAAGAATCCTAGGGTGATTCAGTATGAACTAAAGTTGGATTTGTTAAAAAAATGTGCCAGGTATTGGGGTGCATACCTTTAGTCCCAGCACTAGGGAGACAGAGGCAGGTGGATGTCTATGAGATTGAAGCGGCCTGGTCTACATAGGGAGTTCCAGGCCTGAGAAGACTACAGGTAGATTCAGTCTCAAAAAGATGAAACAACAACAACAACAAAGACTGTGTGCTTAAACCCTAATGACGATGTGGAGACAGACAGAAAGATGATAGACAGCTAGAGACAGAGGCAGAGAGAAACAGCCCCATAAAGGCCGTAGTGACTGCTATACATACATAGTGTTGTGGCGGTAAGAGCTTCTTTTACTTCTCATGTCCCCTTACCTTTCTTCGTCTTTCCATCCTACCTCACATGCGCCGCACCAGGAGAACACACGGCCCCTCAGACACACCCTGTCTCCCCAGCATCCAGAGGAATGACCACATGCCTTCTGAGCAGGAATTTCTCATGCTATCTTTGATCTCTCTTCTAGTATTCAGGGATTGCTCAATTTTTCTGAGTACCTTTTGACATGGACTGATCTGGGGCTGTTATCGATTTAATTTATAGGTAATGTCATTTCTACGGACTTGCTGACACGTAGTGTACTTTGCCATTATTGGATCTATATCCTGCAGATAACATGGATTTTGTTTCTCTGGATATGTCAATTTTAATGAAATAAATTTATATTTCTAATAATGTCTAAGTGCTCCTTGTACATATTTGCTGTTATCCTGTTTTTATTTCATTATGTTTTGGCATCTTTTCTCAAATCTGATTAGGAAAGTTAGCCATATGAGCTGTACTTCTCCAAAGACAGGGTTCAGTTAAGAAATAGAACTGAAAGAAAGAGGGACAGATGGCCATTTATCTTATGAGTCACTTGCATTCTGTTCACTTCTCCATTTCCTGAATTTCTCTGAGTCCACGTGAGGCTGAACTGGCATGTCATCAGTAAACAGCCACAGAAATATAGATGCCATTTTCATTTTGGGTCAACAGAAATACCTGTTCTAGATTAGTAATCAGCCTGGCTGGAATCAGTTAGAATGGTTCTTTGTTAGGAGTCATTTAGCGGACTTCGAATAAATTTGTCTTTGCATATTAAACTTATATCATTGTTTGAAGGTAAAATATGTCTTATTAAATATCCTAATTAGTTTGTGTGTGTGTGTGTGTGTGTGTGTGTGTGTGTGTCCATCCTTGTCAAGGGAACTTGTTTGTCTCCAGGATTGGATATTTTATGTCCTGTGAAACCCCTTATTGAATCCCATGGAAATTTGCATTTGGATTTATCTGAAATTTAACTACTTTGTGTTCAGTCTTTCACCAAATTGATAAAAAATATTTTATGTAACCTTTCTTTTCCATTAGGGTTTCTGGTAGCAATAGAGAAATCATAATTATAGAAGTACTAGGCTAGAATTATTTGTTAGCTTAGAATATTCAAATTCTACTTTTGCTCCAAACCAGGTTAGAGGTGATAAAAACAGATGAAGAAAGAGCGTTCAGTCCTGTATTTCTGGAAAATAAATTGGTAAAATTGGCAGTAAAATTTCCTAATCTGATAACTTATAATTAATTTTTATTTTCATCATAATTTGAAATTTTTAATTTTGCTTGTTTTCTTCATTTTTTTCTGTCTCAGAAAATATTGCACCAGCAGAAAGATATGCATTTTATGTCTGCTTTGAAGGTGTTTTTGTTATTATCTTTAGCTTTGTGTTTGAAAACTTCACAGAGAAGAATTAATGTAGAGAAGATGTTTATCCTCAGCCGTATTTACAGACAAACAAATCTTAGAATTTTGGAAAAGAAAATTTATAATATCCTTAGCTAATGAAATATTTATTGGGTATGTTTTTATTGAAGGACCTTCTATAAGAAGGGAGGCATTAGAAATTATGCCTGCTCTGGTTTCACATTGAAACATTCTTTAGAGGCTTATGAGTTGGAACATTTGGTCCCCAGCTGGTCGCACTGTTTTAGAAGCTTGTGGTTTAAGGGGTGGAGACTTGGTGGAGGAACTGGGTCACTTGGGGAGGCCTTGAGGTTTGATATCCGGCTTTCTGCTTCTTGACTGAGGACAAGGTTTGAGCTTCCACCTTAGTATCTAGCCACCATGCCTTTATCGCTTTGGTTGACTATTTCCCCTCAAACTGTACGCCAGAATAGGTGCTTCCTCAATGTAGATGCCTCTTGTTAGATATTTGGTTACACATCAGGGAGTATAATATGATGACCATACTTTAAGAAGCCAATATGCTGCTAAGAAGACATGCAAGACACAAGCAGATGAAATCATAGCGAGGTTGCTGATAATGTAAAATAAGGAAGTACGTTAATGAAAAATTAAACATTCCAACTTCATCAACTTGTGGATAATTTATATCCTTCAGTTTCTAGGAAGTCTATTACTGTGTTAGAATTTTATAGTTGTCTGATTTGTATACTATTAACATTTTTTTTTCCTAGGGAAAATTTCTATGAAATCAAAAATTCATAATAATACTAAAAAATTTGGCATATTTATTTTTATTTTATGTGTATGAGTGTTTTACCTGCATGTCTATAATTGCACCCATGGACAGGCTGTCTGTGGAAGCCAGAATAGGATGTCAGATCCCTTGGAAATGGAGTTACGAATGTTTGTTAGCTGCCATGTGGAGTAGCCAGTGCTTTTAACCAGTAAGCCATCTCCCCAAATTTCATAGTAATATTAAGGAAAATGTTATTGCTTTATTGCACTGACTTGGTCTTATGTTTCTTGATTCATAGATCCTCAAAGAAAAATTTTGTTTTTTCTTGATGTCTTAGCTTTATTCTTTTTAAGTCTTTTTATTTTTTGAGGTGGGTGGTAGGATTTGAAAGCAGAACCACATGTATGAATGCGAAGCAAACAGTGTAGCACTCTACTGTATTTCTAACCCTTTAAACCTTTTAACCATTCAACCTTTCAAAGCTCTCTGTTATATGCTGGTTATAATAACTGATAGTTGCTTGGTGCTTATTGCAAAGCACGGGGAGCATGATAAACTTTGTATGATTAATTTGATTTAGTCTCTGTGCATGATCACACAGAAAGGGTGGCTAAAATTAGGAATTTGAGCAGTTCAGTGCATTGCTGTTTAACATGTGGGTGTTCAATACCTACTTGATGATGGACAGATGTGCCTCCTGGTAACTCACAGAGTTCAATGCACTTTTCAAATGATCTCCGTTCCATTTTTAAGATTTCATCTGTGTTCTTTTTAGCAGAAGAAATCCAATAAATCTTACTGACTAGCCTTGGCAGACCTTGAAAATCAAATTGAAGAGCAGCAACATTGGTAGATAGGTAGTCCAGGGTCTTCGGGCTACATAAAGATGATTGAAAATAATACCTTTCCATGTTTGCTAGTTCCCCTTAGGGATTTCGCTGTCTCATCTTAGGAGATGTGGCTCCTAATAATAATTGGATAGTGCTTCTATATTAACCAATCTACTTGGCAGTTTTGTTAACAATCAGTTTGGTCAATCAGCTACTAATAACAACAAATCTTTGCTATTAATAGTAAATCTCTGACTGGTAATCTGTGATTTCGGACAGAATTAACAAGCTCATTGCACAACTGACAGTGAATACTGTGTCATTTTGAGTTTATATTTACATGATCATTCATTAAAATCAATGATTCTGGCATATTCTGTCCATTCTACACTCTAAAATTTAAAATGTCACTATATTTTTAGTAGATTGGATCCACCATGTATGTATTTAATCTTCTTCAGATGTTCAGAGACACAGCAGTGGCAATGGAATATTTATCAAAATAGAACATTTCTTCCAGGTCATGGTTTATTACTTATCTTGAACTGCTAAACATACAAGACAGCACGTCAAGAGTATTTATGCAGCTGTAATTGTGATTATTGTCATTTTTTTGTTCTTGATCCTGCTGTGCAATCAATCTTTCTAAAGAAACTGCAGTCACTTCCTGCTTTTTGATCAACATGCTGCATGATTTGATTTTAAGTTAAAGAATCAAATAAACTGCTTTGGTTTAATAATTCACACGGGAAACATGGTTTTCTGTGTTTAATAAAGATGCTTTCAGAAGTTAGAAATCTTAAAATACAGTTAGAATTCAAGATACATCTTAGAACCAATAGGGCCTCTCCTTGAGGGCTTGTCAATGATAGTTTAATTCTATATGGAATCAAAGCCGTGAGCACAAGCTAGTGACCTAGATAATGGAAAGACAGTAACAAGGTTTAGATGTGATTTTTCTTATGTGTTATGCTATCTGGAAAATTTAAAAAATTTTAAAAATAGCTATTATGATACTCAACAAATATCTAGTTGCTTTTAAAAATCAAATTTGGTGGGCCTAAGAATGTGTGGAAGACCATGTGAAAGAGAGTGGAGTCTATGAACTCTTGATGAATTCATTTTCAGTACAGATTGATGTGGGTGAGTGGCTGCTCAACGAATCTTGGGAATAAGACATTAACTATACGTATGCACACTAAGCAGTCTGGTATTCACCCCGTCATTCAAAATGGAGCTGCTTGAATTGAAGAGCTGTTACCTTTTGCGTTTTATGAGGTTGAAGAGCTTCTTCCCATGGAAACAAGATACGGATTTACTCTAAGTTTAGGGAAATTAATTTTATTAGGCTCTAAAGTTCTACAAACTTGGAATCCATTTAGAAGCAAGAAACACTGTACTTCAACAACTGTTTTATAATTTTATGCAGTGGCCATATTGTACTAGTACAGCCAATGCATATAGAGCATCCTTCGTTTGCTCTTTTTGTAAAAAATAATTTGCTTTTATTTGAGTGTGTATGTGTGTGTGTGTGTGTTTGTGTGTGTGTGTGTGTGTGTGTGTGTGTGTATGGATACGCAAATGTGTGCAGGTGCTTGTGGAGGTCAGAAGAAGATATCAGATCTCCTGGAGAGTGAATTTCAGTTGTGAACTTTCCAGCATGGGTGCTGGGACTAAACTTCAGTTTTCTGCAACAGCAGCAAGCACTCTTAACTGCTGAACCATCTTTCCAACTCCCATACATTTATCTTCATTTATGTGTGCTTATTTGGAAAATGGTGATAATAGTGCTTGACTTATCAGATTACTGAGAGGATTGACATAAATTTAAAAAGTTGTTGCTCAGCAAGTAAAAGTTTGAGATAAATACCAATTGTTGGTCTTGTTTACAGGCTTAACCATTAGTTTAGGAAAATTTTTTTCAAAATCTTTTGGTTATTAGGTGAGTGGTTCATTATGCTTATACTGAAGATTATTGTAGAATAGATTTCAGAACTATTGAGGAAAATTCTTTTATTTAATCCACAAGATTCTGAGGCAATAATAACAATGTGTCACAAACTTCTGTATTTTGGATAAAGTACTAAAGAAACAATGGTTAGTGATTTAATATCCCTTTAGACTAGGCATCACAAAAGCTTATATTAATCAATCGTTTGCTATGCTCCAAACATTGGCTGAGGTATTTTATTTTATTTTTTATCTCAAGTGACTCTTCAAACTATCTTAAAAGGTAAAAATTTGAAACTCAGAAAAGTAAAGTAATCTTTACTATGTTAATAGGTGGTAAAGTCTGAATTTAAACCTAGATCTTCCAGGTTTTTAAAAGTGATGCAGGAACTGGGAGATTTCTCAGTGGTAAAGAGCACTTGTTGCTCTTGCAGGGGACTTGGGTTCAGTTTCTAGCACCCATATGTTGGCTAACAACCATCTGTAACTCCAGTTCCAGGGGGTCTGACGCCCTCTTCTGGTCTCCATGGGCATTACAAGGACATGATGTACTTACATACATGTAGGCAAAACACTCATACAGCAAAATAAATAAATAAATTAATTAAATTAAAAGAGCAAGTCTTTAAAAATGGCCCATATTATTTGATGGATAATTCACAGACTTTAATGACCACAGCCTGAAATTACAAGCCTTGCATGCTTATGGGCAAATTCATGTTGTTTAGCATAAATGTAGAAATGAGAAAAGATCTGGGTAAATATTCTGATCTTTAAATTTAGAACAAATTTAGAGAGCAAATTGTAAATCTTGGAGAAATGTGCTGCTAGTTCAGTTTGTTCTCTAACTCTCTTCCCTCTCTGTTGGAGAATTCAACATTGTTTGCTGGTAATGACTCATGCTAAATTTTCAAAAGAAACCTGAAACAGCCTGGGCAACTTCAATTTCTCTGTCTCCACACCCTGTTACTCTTGGTGTAGGTCTGCTTTTGCTCTTTGTGTCCCAGGATTCTGGACATCCCTTAGTTCAGACCCTCTCACTGCATCGTGAGCCCCTGCACTCAGATCCTCAAGTTTCTCTAAAATTTACCACATACTAGGAAACAAAACAAACCTCAACAAATATGAAATAATTGAAATAGTTCCATGCATTATATCAGTCCACAGGGCTATAAAGCCTAGAATCATCAGCAAGTAAGTACATGAACTCATGGAGATTAAACAACATACTCCTGGATGATGAATGGGTCAAAGAAGAAATTAAGAAAGAAATAAAAGTGCATCTGGAACTAAATGAAAATGATTATACAACACAACAAAACCTCTGTGACAATTTAAAGGCAGTCCTACGAGGGAAGTTTATAATTTTAAGTGCCTACATTAAAAAATTAGAAAGAGCACATATAAATGACTTAATATTACAACTCAGGACTCTGGGAAGGCAAGAACAAATCAAATCCAAACCTAGTAGATGAGAAAGAATAACAAAAATCAGAGCAGAAATTAATGAAATGGAAACAAAGAAAACAAAGCAAAGAATCAATGGATCTAAGAGCTGGTTCTTTGAAACAATAAACAAAATAGATATACCCTTAGCCAAGTTAACCAAAAGAAAGAAAGAGCAAATTCAAATTAATAAAATCAAAAATGAAAGTGAAAACATCACAATAGACATCAAAAAAAGATTACAGAACATTGTAAGGGAATAATTTCAAAACTTATACTCTATTAAATTAAAAAATGTAAAATAAATGGATGAATTTCTAAGCTCATGGAAGTCAACCAAAGTTAAACCAAGAAGAGATCAACAACTTAAACAGACCCATAACAAATAAAAACATTGATAAAGTAACAAAAAAAACTCTCAAATAAAAAAAGCCCAGGCCCAGATGATTTAACAGAAAATTCTACCAGATATTCAAAGATCTAAGACCACTATTTTGTAAATTATTCAAATAGGTAGAAACATAAGGAGAACTCCCAGAATCCTTCTATGAAGCCAGTATTACTCTAATACCCAAACTAGATACTCAACAAAACTGTAAGCCTATATACTTAATGAACATAAAAACAGATTCTCAATAAAATACAAACCACATATGGACACACATCAAAAAGATCATCCACCATGATCAAGTCTGTTTTATTACTGAGCTGCAGGAATGGTTCAATACACGTAAGTCAATAAATGTCATAAATCATATAAATGGACTTAAAGTAAAAAAATCACATGATCATCTCAACAGATGAAGAACAGGCCTTTGGAAAAATCCAACATTCATTCATGTTAAAACTCTTAGAAGGAACTGAATTTAAGGAACCATACCTCTATACAATTAAAGCTATGTATAACAAACCCACAGCCAACATCATTCTAAATGAAGAAAAACCAGAGACATTCCCATTAAAATCTGGAACTAGACAAGACTTTGCACTATCTCCACTCCTTTTCAACACAGTGCTTGAAAATCTTGATAGAGCAATAAGACAAGAGAAGGAAATTAAAGGAGTACTAATTGGAAAAGAAGAGGACAAATATTCAGTATTTGAAAATGATATGATATTACACCTAAGAGATTCCAGAAATTCCACCAGAAAACTGCTAGAAATGATTAATACTTTCAGTAAAGTTACAGGTTACAAAATCAACTTACAAAAATCAGTAGCAAGCATTTGGAATAAAAAACATTCAAGGAAACCCTCTCATTCACAATAGTTTCAACAAATAAAATATTTAGTACTAGATCTAACCAAAGATATTAAATACCTCTACAATGAAAATTTTAACTCTTCAAAGAAAGAGACAGAGGAAGACACCAGGAAATAGAAAAACTACCTTGCTCATGGATTGGTAGAATTAACATTGTGAAAATGACCATCTATAGATTCAGTGCAATGCCAATCAAAATTCCCAAGACATTCTTCACAGAACTAGAAAAAATTCATCTTAAAATTCATATGGAATCGCAAAAGGCCCTGGAAAACCAAAGCAATCTCAGGCAAAAAGAGCAATGCTGGGAAGATCAACATAATAGATCTCAAAGTATATTACAGAGCTATCATCATTAGAACAGCATGGTATTAGCACAAAAACAGACATGTGTATCAAGGAATACAACAGAAGATCCAAACAGGAGTGCAGGCAGTTTCAGCCACCTGACGTTTGACAAAGGTGCATAGAACACACAGTGGAGGCAAAGACAGAATCTTCAATAAATAGTGTTGCAAAACTGTATTTCCACCTGTGGAGGAATCAAATTGGATCCTTCTCTTTCACCCTGCACAAAAGTCCACTCCAAATGGATCAAAGACTCAATACATAATCTGAAACTCTGAAACTGCCTGAAGAAAATGTGGGTAGTTCACTACAAGATACACGTCTAGGAAAAGAGTTTCTAAACCAGACATTAGTTGCTCAGAATTTAGGGTCAACAATCAGCAAGTGGGACTTCATTAAACTTAAAAGTTCTGTACAGCAAAGGAAACAACCAAGAAGAAAAAACCTACTGGGTGGGAAAAAATTTTCACCTGCTACATATATGACAGAGGATTAATAGCCAAAATATACAAAGAACTAAAAAGTACTCAAAGAAACAAGAAAATAAATGACCCAATAAAAGGATGGGCTAAGGATTTAAACAGAGACTCCTCAGATGAAGGACTAACAATGGAAACACCTTTAAAAGTGATCCATGTCCTTAGTAATTAGAGAAATGCAGACGACAATCACTTTAAGATTCCACCTTGGGGGGATATTAAGGTTGGATGGAGAAGGGAGAGATCAGACTGTGACCAAAATATGTTGTGTGAAATTCTAGAGTCAATAAAAATATTTTAAAAAGAAATCAAAAGGGTTGTATACACATAAAGGTCTATGACACAGAAGACAGCTTTATTAGGATTCTGTAGAGGATTAGACCTAGCAGAATATATATAGTATATAACATATACAATTTATTAATCAGCTTACTTTGAGATTGTAACAACAGCTGAACCACACCTGAGAGGCTGAGAACCTGGTATTGCTCAGTCCTCGAGGCTAGGTGTCTCAGCCGCTGGAGTAGTGCCTCGGCGGTTGCCTCATACTAGAGAAGATGGGTGCTGAAGAGTGATTCACCTCAGATTTAGAGTTTTGTTCCAGTAATGGGACTCTTCTTTACCTCACCGAGACTTTACTCTGAAATGCTATCCAGTGTTACATCTAACTCCTGCACATGAAACTTGTCTTTGTTAGTAGATTCCAAGTAAGCTGTGTGAAATAAGTTCACTGTCTTGAGTTGATATAACCCTTCTTGCCATCTGATCTATAGTCTGATTTTCTTATTCTGACCTATTCTGACCTATTTCTCATGAGGGAAAAAATCTAAAGTTAATGACTTCCTTGCCCAGTTAGGAGTATCTGCGAAAGGAGAGTAGGCATGCAATGTTCAAAAGCCAAGAGATAAAGGAGCAGGGTGCCCTGTCTAAGGAAAAGTTTGATATCTTGAAAAGAAACCCAAATTAAAATTATATTTAAATGAGGTTTTTCAGTTTTGTCTTTGATATTAAACTGATGAGGTAAATTGCTTTCAGAAGTTAAAATAGAGATCCTAAGGTTATAATAATATCAATGCAAAAATAGCCCAGGGAGAAGAGATGGAAAGTTCATTTAAATATGTGAATGATTTGTGGAGATATAATGGCTCTATCAATATTAATTATGCCATTATCATTGACTGCTTTCCAAATGGAAATTTGCCAGCCTATATCTTAGTGACAGACATACTGAAATGTAAATAGAGGTTGACAACACTGCTTCTGCACAGCCAGGCTGTCTGTGGCTCCTCCTGTAAAAAATTCTAGCTTGTCTACTGTTGAAAAACATCTAATGGATGAGTTTTCTGCCACTGTGACAAAATACTTGTGATAAGTAACTTACAATAGTAACTTACAATGAGAAAGTTTTTGCTTGGGCTCATGGTTTTAGAGGTTGTAGCCATGCTGCCGTGGCTCTATTGCTCCTGGGCCTGTGCTAGTAGACAACTTCATGGCAGCAGCACGTGGCAGGGGAAAGCCGATTACCGCGTGAAGGCTGGGAAGCAATGAAAGGACAAGGAACTGAGTTCTCGGTATTCCTTCACCAGTGTGTTGCTAGTGACCTAACTTTGCCAGACTACCTATGAAAGGTACTGCCATCCCTCCATAACACCAAGAGTTAGAGGCCTACTCTTTAACACCAGTCTTCAGAGAATACTCCAGGTCCATCTAGATTTGATAGAATATTCTGGAAGGGAAGAATTTAATTTCAAATGTGGCTTTCCATTGATGTTCTGTGCCTGGCCTTCAGCTGGTATTTGAAGGGTTGGGGCTGCTGGTTCTTCAACCCTCAGCCCTGCAGAAACTGCTTGGGGAAGAAGGGAGAAAGAAAGCGGGCTCTCTTAGCCTTTTAAAGAATTTCTTTACAGTTAGGAGATAGCCAAATTGACTGACAGGTTGTTTCCAGCTAGCTGGGGCAGAGGGGCTGATTTAATTACAAGCTATTCCTCAGACCAAAAGTTTTTCTTTATTTAAAATGGATGAAAGTATCTTATGTCTGAAAAACTATCCTACCATTGACAGAAATGTCTTTTAACTCTGCACATTGATGTTTTCTTATTAAAGCAACTGACATTTAATGAAAAAGGAAACAGCATTTTAAAGGTTGTATTTATTTTTTTTAAATGCTGTGACTATCCTAGTGTTTGGAAGATAATGTTTTCATGTGCAGCTTGAAGTGTTTGATATCAATTTGAGTCCTAAACAGATACATTTCATTAAATTCTCATGACTGGTTTTCACCCCGTTAAGTTCCATTATCCAAATTACCAGGCAATATCTTAAAGACTTAAAAGTTATATTTCTAATGATTGCACAGGTCCCTTCCTTCTTTTAAGTGCAAAATGCTACTTCAAATGAATCATAGCATGAGTTTAGCTGCCAATTTGAATTCTCACATCTGGGAATCGTCCCAAGATTACATACTTCCTGTCTGTAGGAGAGGGCATTCTCATTATGAGCATCAACAGCAGTGATTTGATGCAGCAATGAAAAGAGGCACCCCGAGTGGCCCAGATGATAAAGCCTAGGAAAGGGGGTATGGATGTCTTGGCTCCTCAACATATGAAGACCATTAAATATCCAAACTAATTTATTCTCTTCTTTTTATAACAATGATTGACCTAAAGTGTAAAGGAAAAGAAAAGAAAATCCCCCAAACACCAAAAGATGTGAAATCCGGGAAGAGGGGTCTGGTGCCATATAGAAGCCCAAACAAAATTACCCAAACACTACACAAACCAAGCAGGCCATGTTCTTCTCCTGCTCCGTAACTATCTGTGAGCATAGAGAAGCTGCCTTCAATTTAATTCAAGCAGACTCTCTGTCACTGGGGTGTGGTATCGCTTAAAAAAATAAAACAAAACAAACAGCCGGAGTATTCTCACAGAGGAACCACAATGAGTCCCTTCCAGGGTCTGAGCCGAACATCACAAATGTTGTACTAGTATTTATGCACTGAAAGGACTGTCTGCAGTAGGAAGAGAAACACCAGAGAGGTCTCCTTGCCACTAACAGAGACAATGCCTTCAACATTGGATGTTTCTGGGAGTGGTTTGGAGAAGGACAGTTTCAGCTATGGCAAGCAGAGTATTTTTATAAAAGTCATGAGGATAAGCTGATTAAGTGGAGACAATGAACTTTTTAGGAATGTTAGTAAATGTAGCATGGGGCATTGGTAGATCCTGAACTCTGAACCCTTTGAACCCGACCTTTCATTTTCTTCTTGCACAGCCTATAATTGCTCCTATTTTCTTGCTGACTTCCATCACAGCACCTCCTCTGACCTTTTACTTTGAAGTTATCCGTTTAGTTTATTTAAAACATACATATTGCTCTAGGGCCAGGAAGCCCTGTGCCATCTGTGGGATTATATACACCGTATATAAACTAAATGCATAAAATTTAACTGAGAATTTAATATAATTCATAGGCAGGAAAATCCCAAGAAACCTTTATTAAAAGTCCTTGCACAAAGGACTTTCTAGATGTCTAGAAATGAGCCTGATAAAGCCGAGAGAGATAGAACTGAGATGTTTAAGATTTCCTGTATTGGATCTAGTTTCTACTTTGCTTGACAGATTTTCAGTTAATTAACTATATTGACTTGAATACTTGGTGAAGGCTTTAGAATGCCACGTTAATGGATAACTCATTAATTCAATAAACATCTTTGCATATTTAATTCCATAAGAAGTCAGTTTGATAAACATTTTCAGTGGTTTTACTACAGTGCAGGTCAAACACAATGAAAAACCCTAGATACCTCTTCTTGTTGTTATCTACACAATGACCAAATCACTTAATCATTTCTGGAGTTTTCAGTGTAACAGTTTCATTTAAAGTTTTTAAATTCAGTATCACTTTCTTTACACATTTAGGCTATATAACATTAAGGTTTTATTAAAATAATGATTAAATTGCTCTAGTACATTACTTACTGAAAGGTCAAGCTTTGGGCAATCTCAATTCTATTTAGATTTGTAATAGTTTGAATGTTAAAACATACTTGTACATGTACTAGAATCTGTTCACATATTCAAACATCATTAGCTACTTTAATAATATGGCTTTATTTAAAAAATTAATAGCAAAGGGGGCTTTGAAATATCTGGGGGTTTAGAAAATCCCTAAAAGCTTATTTTCTCTTAAAATTTCTTGTTTGCCAGTAGTTTCCAATAGTAACTTCCGTCACTCCTGGTTTATGACTCATTTGGGTTACAGGCTTCACCTAAACACACTCGCTGTGAACACAGGGTGAAGCCATCTAAATGTGAACTAAGCAGATGTGACTTGGGGGGTCTGATGTGCAGCTGCATGACCCAGAAGCAGGACTTCCCTCCCTCGTCCTTTTCTTTTTATCTTCCTTTTGGAAAAATCAAAATATGCAACTGCCAAAGTAGTTCAACAGCTAACTGATCCATAGTTCATTTCGATTGATCTTAATGGTCAGGAAGATTCACTTTTCTAAGTGGCTAGCCCCCATTTACATGTCAGTGTATATTAGACCAGCGAACCAGAGCTCCCAAGCACAAGCTCTGGATTGGCCATCTAAAAAGTTATCAGAACAGACTTGCCCTTTGGTAAAAATGCACTGAATTGGAATAATGTCTCCTTTGCCTGCAGACAAGCACTCAAGTGTTGTCACCTGTGTTTGAAGAGGGCATTAAAACTTCTGTTTAAACAAATGGAGCTGCAGACTCTAACAGCAAAGTAAGGTTGCTCTTCAGGACTCCAGTGTGATTAGTTGATGCATGCACTATAATTTTCTTTGCTGAAGATTATTTACGGATACGACCTTTAGTATGACTTCAAAGTATATCATATTGTGTTCATGATTTAAAGAATTATGCATTTTGCACTTCAGTTTTATTTTGGGAAAATTGATATGGGCATAAGATATAATTTTGTCATATTCTGAAGGGCCTGCAGCAATGAAATAATATGGTCAATGTTATTTTTAAGTCACTGAACAATGCATTGTAGAATCACAGTCATGATGAACTGTAGATAATAAGGTTGATTTATTTAAGTGAATAGAATAATGCTGGTGACACAGATCTTACATGTAAGCTTCATGTATGGCAATACTGTCTCTATCACTTGATCTTAGATTTTCTTACCTGAAAACAAGTTTTATTGCCATGATAAGTCAAAAGAAGTGTCACGTGTATTTCTCAGGTACTGGCCAAGCACCGAGGACTTTGACAATATGACCAGAAAATCATTAGGAGAGGCATTTTGCCTATTTCTTACAACTTTGTCTAGGCTATCATCACTCAAAACGTAAGGGATACATTTTGGTATTTTAGTCAACTCATAAGTGCACGTGTTAAAAACATTAGACAAGGATGCTACCAAAGTTTGCTTGACAAAAGACTTAAGCTCTCTTTATTTATCTTTCTGCCAGTTGTGCCTTTATGGCTCATTGCTTTAATCCATGCTTTTTTTGGGACTGGTTCTTGCAAGTAGTTTAATATGTACTGAATTAGCCTGACCCTCAGAGCTGTAAGTGTATATTTATGCAGGTGGTGGACCACAACTCCTAAGTCTCCACACATCAGGAATTTCAGACAGGGAGTTTACTTTTTATTCATAGCATGAGTGTGTTTTCTGCTTTGCATTTTCTCTATAAACAGCTTTCTTGTTGGAGCTGAGAGGGCACCCCCAGAAATAGGATGTTAGTTTTCCCTGTTTACATAGTTGTAAGAGATGGCCAGTAATTTCTTTCTATCAGGGTTGCAGAGAATGGGATTTGAATAGAAAAAACATAGATGATTTAGATTAGTGATTGATAAAGCAGGGGTTATCCTGGACGAAACCGCTGTCTTGCTTTCCCTTACTATTGTTATTCTCGGAGGAATGTCATCAAAGTATTCAGTGAGGGTTCAACTCCCTTTCATTTCTGGCAAGCTTGATACTTGTCTAGGATTCTGTACTAGAATAAACAGAACCTCTGTTGACCCAGTCGCCTAAAACTGATGCATGGGAATGATCCCGGGGTTCAAAAGCTGCAGAATATGTTTTCCTTCGTCTCTCTCTCTCTCGACCCCATCATATCCCTTGTCTAGACTTTCCCATGACTTTTTTTCTTCTACTCTTTTAACTGTATTCTCTATAATGCTTTTTAATTCCTTCCAACCCAATTTTTATAAAGCAAATAGTAACGTTTTAAAAGCTGTTACAGTGCTGGAATTATTTTTTGTTATATTTGTGATTGACAACAATCTAGTATATTTAACAAGTCTTTGTAGGCTCTGTGCAATCTGCTCCCCATTTACTTTTCTGTGCAATCTTGAGTCATACCCCTCTCTGGTTAACCCCAGCCCTGGTTTCCAAAAAGGAAAAGTTGTTTTCTCTCCAAGAACCTTCAGACTTGGTCTCTTTTTGAAACACCTTTTTCCCTACTTTTAAATCTGCTGATCCTCTCAGTCTTCATTGAAGGGACCCCCTCAGGACCAATTTTAACTGGACATGTGCTGTTGGTGTCTTTTGTAGTATTCAGTACAGGGATAATTCAGCAGTTTTCATCCTTCTTGGGAAGATGCTGCTTTTTGGGGATCTGTGAATTCTTGAGTCTGAGAATGTTCTTAGTGATGCTGAGCATATAATAGTATTTGTTTAGTCCCAAATAAGTATTTCTCGAAGGCCTGAAAGAGATTATTTCTCTTGGTAATTTACTCATGTGCTTCTGCCTGACTTTTATACCATGCAGTGGAAATCAGGAAAATCATTGTTTTGTTTCCCATTGCTTCTTGGGTCCCTGGCATAGTACAGTAGACTCTTAACAAATATCTGGGAAATTAAATAGTAAATGTACCACGAAAAGACAAGGAAGAAGTTTACATGAATATTGGCAAGGGAAGATGCCAGTATGAAATTCACGCTGAAAGAGTCCAAAGCAATAGTATGATCTAAAAAGAAAAACTGTGGAAAAAAAAGATCATTGATTTCCAGGGATTAGGAAGCAGGGAGAGAGGAGTTGCGCTGTATGATGCTGTCATGGTGGATAAGAACTATTATACATTTGCCTACATCCCCAGAATGCATAACCCCGAGTCCATGGGATTTAAGACTTTGAGTGATTATGTGTCAGTATAGACTAAATAGCTGTAACAAATATATCACTCTGCTGTGATGAGGGGCGATTATGTGTATTGTGAGGGTGGAAGCTGTATGAGGAATAAACAAGCATTCTGTTCCATTTCCCCCGTGAACCCAAGCGTTCTTAAAACACCAAGTCTACTAGAATTAAATTTATAAAATTTTGTAAAAATAAATACATTTGAAAACAAATTTTGCAGATTTGATAGCAACATCTTCTAATCTGATCCCAGGTTTCTCTATATGGATGTTGCTGGAAATACAAATTAACATGATGTCATTTGGTTTGACATATTTGAGGGGATCCTAATAACTGTTTTCACCTAGTTCTCTGAGTTGATGTATATTTTCTGTCAGATTTGTATAAAATTTGTACTACAATTGCTAAGTTTGATATAGAGGGTTTTAAGTGACTGATGGGCTTTAAAGGAGAGAAAGAACGACGCGAGCAGAATCCTGTGGGTTGGCTCAGGAAAATGAAGTGGAACTGTAAGTGATGACCTGTCACTGGAAGCAGAAATTCTAAAGCAGTGAAGTACATAATTAATTAAAGGACTTCGTACTTGCTCTTGACCCACATTTTGAATTGCAGAGCATTAGTAAACCAGGACTAGAACTCTCCGAAGATATAAAATGGAATAGACAATAGCTTGGCATATAAACAGGGAGACCGTGGGTAATGAAAAATTAATTTAGGACTTTAAAAATATCTGCTGCAGAGACCGATAAGCAGCGTCCCATTGCTTTCAACATGTCTTTGAAGCTTCCCTGTGCTCCGGGCAACATGAAACTATTGTTCCCTGATCCTGAGATTCTGTCTCCAGTTGATGGGAACTGATATGGAAAGGAGTCGAGGAAAGCAGTTAATGGGATTACGAGAAACCAGTCAGGGTATGACATCGATAATGAAGCCAGCACTCCAGACCTGAAGACCTCACAGGACGCACCCTAAAATGTTAGTATCACCCATCTTCCTAGTGTATTATGGACACAGTTCACTGCACGGGTAGAAATGCCCATTCTCTGCCTGTAAAAGTAGAGAGCCGGAAAATAGTTTTTTTTTTTACCTGACTGTCATTATTCCTTTTAGTTACCATCTAGGTTTCCCATTGGGAAGCTATCATTCCCTGACTACAACTAGATTTGTGCTTGCAGATTTCAAACCTGAGTAGAAATATCAATCTGGAACTGGTGGTTATAGGTAACAAGCTCTAAAAAGACAACCTCTATATCCAGCTAGCCGTATGCCCCGGAATGCGGTCACGACTCTTTGTCTCCTCTAAGGAAGGATTTTTATTAGAGTCTATGAGAATACAAACACAAACAGAGAGGATGAGAAGTTCTGGCCTCTCATTTGGGAAGATCAGGTCTCCCCACCTTAATCAACTCAATCAACGATTCCAGAGGCTTGTCTCCAGGGTGATTCTATAGCTCATTATTGACGTCAATGTTTGCCATCTTATATATTATGCTAACCTGCATGACACTGTATGTACTGCAGTGCCAGGGGCTGACAGAATTCTATTGACCTCATCTTGACATTACTGAGATACTTTCTATGATGAACATATATTTGCTACATAGGAGCTTAAGAGACTTGAAAACAAAAATCCAACAGATAAGGATCCCGCAACTCTTCAGGCTTTTAAGTTAGTGGTTTTGGGAAAGCACTGCCCTTGTTGCGAGCCCGCTGCACAGTCTTTACTCACTTCACTGAACCTCAAAGGATTGTTCTACTAACCTTAATTTTTTGCCTAAAATTAATTTGTCTTCTCTCCATTATTATAGCTAAGGAACAGTGGATTCAGCACAACATACCTTCTTGTAGTTAATAGTGTTAGTGAGAAGTTCCTTCATATTAAGATTAAGGCAGTTACAAACTCACTTTTAAAACTTCTTTTTTTTATTCCAGGCTAAAAACTCAATTATGTTGACTTTAGACCATAATTAAACTAAAGATTGTTTTAGAAGAGTTTAATCACGATTACTGAAATATCCACCAATTAAACCAGGTGCCTGGCAAAGGCAACTGTGGTTAGTGGTCTTGTAAAAACTAAAAGTTTCCATTATGTGCTATTTTGTGCTGTAAATTTCCATTTGGCAGTGACCTGGAGGAAACAAATTAGAACAGCACAATCCTAACGATGGGTTCTCAGTGAGACTTGATATTTGAGTGGACTACTCAGAAGAGGTATGAATCATGCCCTGCTGATTTAAAAAATTCCAGAGCATATGACACGTAGTGTTTTGCAACTGTGTGCTGGAAAATCAGCCTCCAAATCAAGCAGCTTTGAATTTGATGCCTGCCCTGTGAAAATCCAGAACAGACTTAGATTCCCTAGGCTGTAAGTTGTTTGTAGCTCCCTTTCCCCATATCTTGTGCTTTCTGCTGTGCCGTGCTCGATTGCTGGCCCAGTTGCTTGGCACTTTACCATGGTGCCACGATCAGGTATCTGTTTGCTAGCAGCCTGTCTTTAGCCTTCCTTTTTCATTTGCATAATTCTCATTTTAAAAAATAACAGGTAGAGGTAGAACTTAAGAAGTTTGTTTGATTACTTAGATAAAATACACATTTCAAGAACTTTATGCCCATCAGTCTTCATTCACCATCTTCTAATTTCCTCAATGTCTGCTTTCTAGACTTTAAAATAGGAAAGAATTATTCCAGTGCTTCTAAGATTCCTTCTTTTCTGACAGGAATGTAAACCTGACTGATAATTTATATTAGAAGCTGTGTGGCCTCTCAGTTTTATACCCTTCTCAGACTACATTTCAAGCAATTTGGTATTCTGAAGATCAAGACTCGGGTGAGTCAACAGAAATGTCTAGAGTACAACATTTAAGGAATCTTCACTGTCCATGTTCTTCAGACGCTGTCTCTGAGTTCCTCTTAGAATGACTTCTCCTAATTCTTTACAAATTAAGGATGCTTGATGAGTGCAGTCACAGTTTGTTAAATACTGAGGAGGTCTGACCCATTGGTTGTGGTAGGTGAGCACTCCTCTACCTATGGAAGGGTTTCTGTGCTTCAGCAACCTACGCTATATCAGACTCTCTATTCTGATTCCTTTGATTTTGTTTCTTTTCTTTTGACCTGTGCTGCTATGGCTTTAATTTTATTTCCTTTAAAGTCCTTTGTTATAATAATGTTTCATGCCCTAGAATACATAGGTAGGGACTTTAGAGAGGGAAAGTTACATAGGGTCATGTGGGTGGGCCCTAATTCAATATTATTAGTTTACTTATTAAGGAGAGACATCAAAGATGCACAGGCAGAAGAAAGGCCATGTGAAGATATGTTGTGACTGTGGCCATCCTTGGTCCTCAGGGAGAAGCCTGAAGGTAAATCACATTTGCTCACATCTTCACATGGCACTTTTAGCCCCCAGGGCTGTGTGTTAGGGCACCTAGGCTATTTTGTTATGGCAGCCCTGTAAATTAATGCAGTTATATCAGGACATTGCTAACCCTAACCATAACCTTCTGAAGTACTCGCATATGAAAGCTTAATTTGTGTTATCATTTTAATCTTGTCTCTTTAACTTCAATGAAATTATTCTTGTATTTAAAAACTCAATTTTAGGGCTATAATTAGAATTTGATGCCAAGCCAAGGAAAACCTGTGGAGACTCTAGGAACAGAACTGAGGGTGTTAATGACTGCCTCTTTGGTAAATTTAAGGCCATGTACAGTTTCTGCTATCATGATCTATGGTAGAAAATGTTGATTGGATATCATTCTTGGATAGCTATCTTTCTTAATTTAAAAAACAATGTCTAATGTTCATAATTTGATGATTGGAACCAGTTGTTTTTCTTTGCAATTTTTTACTTCGCTTCAGTTTCAACCACATATTTTCTAGTTCCCTTTAAACACACACACACACTCTCTCTTTCTCTCTCATACACACATGCACACTTTATATATATATATATATATATATTCCAATAACAATCAAATATTTAATAATGAACCAAAGAACATAGACCTTAATAGCCATTCAGAACACCGATGGTGTTGAGGGACAATGACGTTTCCAGTATATAGTGATGGACATCCTAAGCATTTTTGTACTTCTGCATGCCTTAAGAATCTATATTTATAAAAGGAGAGGGTTAAGTCATTTCTAGTTCTGCCATGAAAATATCTTTATAACAAAGACAAAGATTCATAATTTAATAACATATGTTCTAATTTTAGCTTGTCATTCATATGATCTGAATCTCTATTTTTTCACAGCTGAGTTGAAATCCTCCAGGTAAACTCTTTCTGATCTAGTAAAGATCCTAACCACACCTCCTTGTCATCAGCCTTTGAAAATTTCATTCTAAACCACACTTTTTAAACCCCAGTTCTGAGGCCAGGAAGGTAGATTAATACATGGAACGACTGTGAACCTCAGAGCAGAGCCCACAGACCATCGAAGGGAGCCTGAGGTCTGCCAGGTAAAAATATGACTGCTGAGTGAGATGACGGCACTTGTTTCTGGATCCTCTCATTTCCTAAAAATAAAAAAATCAGACATTTAAATTTTAAGACTGAATCTCCTCATTTGAAAATGTTGGCAAGCAATGCTTTTTCTGAGACTGTGCAAGACAAGTAAACACATCCACTACTATTCTTTAATATGTTCATAGCTCCCTAGTACGAGCTGTCAAGCATTAACTGGCTCGGATTTGCAATATCGTCTGTGGGAACCCTGCAGTAGTGGTTTTCAAAGCACATTTCCTCAGAGCCTAGCTGATGGATTATCCATGGTTCCCTCTCTGGTCTCCTTACATGTTTATTTGTTTGTTTTTCTTAGGTAAAGATTTCATTTGGCCATTTGGTTACTTTGATAAATAAATATGAAGTACTTAAAACAGTACTTGGCATATAGTAAGCACTATTTAAATGTCTATTATTAGTAGATGGAAAATATCGTATAGATATTTTCTGCAGGAATCATAAGTTAATGTCCTAATTACTCTACCATGTTTTTTCCAAAGAAAAATTATCCTTCAATTTCAAGAAATTCAGAAGCAGTTGAACCCATCTTTAAAGTTCTTATGATATCCAGAAATAGCTGCACTTTATGTAAGGCTTTAAAGTGCAAAAATCCAAAGAGAACTTTGCTAGTTTATAAACTTATTTTTTGCTACTTTTGCTTTTTAAAAGCTATACAGCTTCATTTCTTATCTAGGTTGCTCACAGCTGGGCTGATGGGGATTTTTACCTTTGGATCTGAAAGTACAGATGCAACCATCAATATTCTATTTCCCAAAGGCATGTTAATACTCATGAAAAATCACAACAATCATGGAAATGTTTAAATGTTATAACTGAACCATCCTTCTGCAACTGTTGCAACGAAGTTTGTGTGTTAGCAGCTACTTAGCTTGGTGGACCTCTCATATGCTGGTCCTTGGCACACCCTTCCCATCTTAGACTCCAACAATTCAGTGTTCACCTTCTTCCTTCTCTTTCATTCACTCTTTTGTCCAGGATCCTTCTCATCTTCATTGTTTGTCAAAATATTTGCATTGTTTAATGCTGGTTCTAAATCCTTCATCCTCAAGGAAAGTTTTTCTGCTTCTTCAAATATTAAAGTTACCCTTGTCAGGCTGTTTTCATCCTTTAAGTCTTCTGAACTATTTTCAGCTTTTCCTAGCACATCTTGAGATATTATGGACACATAATACTGGGTTTCATCAGGACACTTTCATATGTCTATAATGTGCTTTGGTCATATTCACCCCACCACATTCTCTTCTTCTTGCTTTATTTATTTATTATTTGCTTATTTATTTATCTATTTTTATTTTTATTTTATGTGTATGAATGTTTTGCCTGCATGTATGTGCACCAATGTCACGCAATGCCTACAGTGGCTAGAAGAGGGCTTTGGATACCCTGGAACTGGAGCTGGGAACAGTTATTAGCTGCCATGTGGGTGCTGGATATCAAATCCAGGTCCCCTGCAAGAGCAATTATACTCATTTCAACTGAGCCATCTCTCCAACTCTCCTCTTGCAGCTTTGAAGCTACTCACCAAGAATTTATTACACACGAATACATAACACTTGTGACTCTCTACTATGCCTTTAAGAGGTCCTATGATTAATACATGGGCAAAACAACATTGCCCACATGATTAAATCATGAACATCACCTTGTTTTAGTTGAGGGTACTGATAGAGCACAGTTATGTGCTCTGTTCATTCTGAGGCATAAAACCCTTCTATATCTCTTGGTTGCAGTATCATCTCCTGGGGTTTTCTTCAGTAACATTTGAACTGAACACTAAAATGGCCTTGCATGAGCTATTGTACATCAAATTTTCCTCACCAGTTTATCATGAATTTTTCTTAGTTTTCATGGTATGGACTCTTTTCCGTATTCAGCAATATTGTCCATAATATGTTGAGTTCTGGTTGGACTAGAATGTTTCACAGATTCCTTTGGGGATTGAGGTAAATTCTGATTGTGAACTTTGCCATTCTTTACCAATTTCATAGTTTTCCATAGAAGGTGGGTAAATTTTAATAATCATTTTGCCTATAGACATTTAGGAGAACTCTTCTATAGTAAAATGATTAAAGAATGAATTTCAAATGCTGACTGTTGTCCCCTGAAGACTTACAGATGATTTCTGAAGGCAAACATCCCTAAACTCAATACATACATCAAGGTGAGGTAGGAATTCCTTGTATTACTATTCAAGTCTTCATTCAAGTTCATTGTCTGTCAATGAACTCATTCATGTGTATTTATTGTCTTTGTGTGATTATTAATAATGATTCCTTTTATATTCAGAAGTTTCCCTGTTTGGATATTAAATGATAATTGTCCCCTTTCTCTTGATTTACTTGTATTTATTGTTGGAATATTAGTACACTATTGGAGGCCTGTGAACTGAGACATATTTGGTAACAAAATCAGAATGAAGAGACTTTCTCTTTAGAGCTGGAGTCTCTTTAATGCTGCACTTAGTAGCGTTTAAGAGAGTCTACAGTACAGGATGTCCTTGTCCTTTCAAAGCATGCTAAATGACCCTTCAAAAGTATGTCAATGTCCGTGAAGTGGTTAGGTGACTGGGGTGTGTATAGGTTGATGCTATTACTAGTTACATACAGAGTCATAGACTGTCTTTCACAATGGAGTTGGCACAAAAACAAATGTACAGTCCAGGAAACACCAGTCTTTAGAAGCTTTTGCTAACAATGAGAGATTCCTGAATCTCTGATTCTGATCATTCCTGATCATTGTGACAGAATAGGTGTCTTCAGAAACATTCTGGCTCTTCATAGATCCCTGGGTTAAAGAAGACTATCTGGGCATTCCCATTTAGATGAATCACCCTTCCTTACCCCCAGACACTCACTTGCCAGCTATATGATTCAAGTCAAGTTCTGATTCTCTTTAAATATTAGGTCCTCCCTCTATAAAACAGAGAAGATGGTGATAGTATTTATTTCATAGAACTGTGTATAACATAGTATATGAGGTATATTTATCACTGTGTTTAGTAAGAGGAATGGCCAAATAGATGTATTGACAACATGTTTCACAGACTTTAACAATGAGGGCCTTGCTGATTCTTAGAAACCCTGCTCCTCTCAGGGCTAGCCTTTCCTTGAAATAGACAATGTACCAGTTCCATGCAAATTAACTAGTCCAGTACCCACAACCTGACCTCTTTTTCCATTGGGTTATTTATAGTTACAAGCACTATTTTCCCGCTTTAACAATTCCAGGACCTGTTATCAGAAAGCTACAGAGGATTGCAAGGCTCTAGACTCGAAATTATTCGGTATTAAACCTGTTTGCCAGACCTCACTCATTCCTTCCCCTAGAAACTATAAGAGCTTTTGTCCTGTTAATACAAAAATGCAACACTCTCCTCAAAGGGAGTACGAGAGAGTTTATTCTGGAGCCAGTGGAGAGTGATCATGACCTGGGGACATGGATTTAGGTTTCTCCACATACCATATCGCAATCTGGTAACAATTTTATGAAGTTGTTATAGCTACAGAACAAACAAATACACTGGAAGAAACATTAGGTAGGAAGGTTATAGCAAAGGGGTGTCTCAGCTGTAGGCAAATGATATTTGATGATATTCCTTGCCTGTGGAAGCTAAGGGCTCTGTTATTACATAAAAAGATTCACCTAGCAGTCACAGGATGTTAGGCCACCACAGAGGTGGTCCAAGACAATTTTTGTCCACATCTGTGACATTCTAACTCTCTACAACCACTGAGGTTCTAGTCAATCGGCCATTCTTTCGGAATTCTTTTACCAGAAGTGTGGCTTTTTCTCTGGGTAGCTCAGTTCACAGTCCATCTTTTCTCCTGTTCCCTTTGCCTCCATGAATGACTTGTGTGCATCCCTGTGAGTCATTGCCTTTTAGAAATAGAAACCGTTCTTTCTAGTCGCATCTGTCTCCTGATATATTGACCTCATCATACCCCAACAATAATAAATGTACTTTTGAAAGTGGTTTTATTAATGTTTTTCTTATTATAGCAATAGTAATACAATTTAAAATTGATTCATTAATCATATAGTTTAAAGAATATACACTGACATTTTCCTGTTGAAAATTTGTTAAACTTAAAATAGGCTCAAATTTTGGATCTTTGCTCAGAAAATTGGAGAAATTAGAAACCAGAGGATTTAAATTTTAGAATTTAAATCTATTAATATATTCCACATGGGAAATTAGTAAACCTTGTGACATTATGCATTTGTTGCTTTTGAAATAAATTTAAATAACTTAGCTTGATAAAAATACAAGTTTTAAAAGAATAAAATGGCAATATGTAAGAAAGGATTTTAAATATGAGAGTATCAGTATGCTTCACAGAGGAACTAGTGACCCACTTTGGCAAAGACAGAAGAGCCCCCCTATTTCCATCAATGAAGAAGTATATATCGCCATCATTTACTGCATAAAAGTGAAGCAATGCTCATGTAGAGACCACATCAAGAGAAATGCATGCTGAACTACAAATGAACAATGCATGTGATGAATTATGCATGATTTTAAATTAGTTAATGAAATAGATTCATATTTGATGATAATTAAGGACTTCTGATCCTACTTTTGAATATGATACTGAAGTAAATCATGGTGCTAGAATTCCCACTGACAGCCATCAAAGTGTAAATCATTCTGTGTCTTATTCAGAGCATCCTCCATAATGAGGAGGGAGGAAGGAGGTTGTTAACAGTGTAGCAACACTGCAATATAGAATGTAAACTATGGGTGGAAAAATATGGAGAAAGAGAGAGCATATGAAATGGAAAGTCGGAACAGTAGTTCAGTCTCTACCTGGCTTTGGACAGTGGAGGCTGTCTTTTCTCCTTAGCTTGTCAGATCCCTTTGTAACTGGTTTTATTCTACTTTTTCACTGTTTCTTTAGTTATCTAGTATCTAGGCCTGGAGGTTTCCTGTTTTCTGTGGTCTGGGGACAATTAGAACAACTTGTGCTAAGGAGGTTTTGGTCAGTCCTGAAGGTAACAGGAAAGGTTGTTTAGCACTGTGGTTTGGCCAAGACCGTATGGCTACTAATGGTTAAGCTAGAATGTGGGATAAAGGCTGACTTACTAAAAGCTTGTGCTAAAGGCTGACTTACTAAAAGCTTGCTGTGCTCCCAACAAGCAATCATTCCTCAGTGTTTGCCTGGTTATCAGAAACCATGTGTAAGCAGTATTTTTCATGACTGTGCAAAAGGCAGGGGTATGGTATGATCTACTTCAGGCTTTAATTTTTTTTTTTTTTAATTTAAAGTTTTACTTAAATCTTTGACAGAACATTAAGGTAATTTTACATACATAATTTTGAAACATGCTTTCTTAGACATCTTAAAAAAATTTATTTCAGACTGAAGAGATTGCTCAGTGGTTAAGAGCACTAGATACTCTTGCAGAGGACCTAGGTTCAATTCCTAGCACCCACATTGTGGCTAAGAACCATCTGTCTGTAACTCTGGTTCTGGTTTCTGTGTGCACTGAATGACAAGGGTGCACTTATATACATGCAGGCAATATACTCATGCACATAAAATTATAAATAAATTTTTAGAAGGCTGGAGAGATGGCTTAGTGTTTAAGCATATTAGCTGCTCTTGCAGAAGACCCGAGTTCTATTGCTAGCACCCACACGGTAGCTAACAACAATCTATAACTCCAGTTCCAGGGGAATCCAACATACTCTTCTGACCTCTGCAGGTATTGCATGACCTGAGTGCACTTACAGCATGTAAACAATACACTAATACACATAAAAAATAATAAATAAAATATTTTACAAATTATTTCTTTTACTTTTTATTGTATTTGCATATTTCATACAATACATTTTAATTGCATTTGGATCCCTGCCCCATTAGCACCACTTATTACTGAACCCACAATTTCATTTACTCTAATACACATGTGGGCCTCTAAAGGCCTATAGAGTCAAATTTATGTACCCAAAGGTCATTCAGTCTGGATTCATCTACTGGAGCCTGGTCTCCTGCTGGTGGTGCTGTTTAGGGAGGCTTAGAAAAGCGCAGTCTTACTGGAGGAAGTGTGTCACTGGGAGTGGGCTTTGAGAGTTCCTAGCCTGGTCCCACTTCCAGTTTGCTCTCTCCGCTTCTTGTTTGACATCGGAAATGTGAGCTCTCAGCTCTCAGCCTCTGCCTCCATGCCTGCTACATCCTGCTCGGCATGCCTCTCCAACATGGTGGACTCAATCCTCTGAAACCATAAGCCCAAATACACTCTTCTGTAAGCTGCCTTCATCATGGTGTTTTATCATAGCAACAGAAAAGTAATTAATACAGTAACTAATGCAACCCTGAAGAAAAATGGCTCCTCTTCCCGTACAAGCCATTAACTGCCAACAGCTCCTCAGCTAGGGCGTGGGGCTTCCTGTGCCCCTCCCTAACTGGTGCTGAAATGCTGAAGGGCTTGACTTGGGCGGGTTTTGTGGGGGTAACTATGGCTTCTAGTAGTTTCTGTGTACAACAACCATTTCATATCTAGAGGACAGTGTTTCACAGCACGCCTCCCCATCCTCCAGCTCTTATCTGCCTTTAGTTTCTTCCATGACGTTCTCTGAGCCTTAGGGTTGGAGGTGTGATATAAATGTCCCGTTCAGGAGTGAACACTCAATGGTTACTTATTCTGGGCTCATTGGCCAGTTATAAGTCTCTATATTAACTGCTGCCCGATTTAAAAAGAAGTGTCTCTGATCGAGGTTGAAAGCAACATTAATCTATGGGTGTAAATATAAATATTTAGAAGGCAGTTTTGACAACATATTCATTCATTTAGCAAAACAAGAGTAGTAGGTTCCCCTAGGGTCCAAAACCTCCTCAGTCATGGGCTTTTGACCAAGCTTATAGGACCAGGTATGCATGGATTTTTCCTGTGGAGTGGGCTTCAAATTCAATCAGAAAGCAGTTGGCTAACCCCATAACACTGATTCCAATATTGTAGAGTACCAGTGTGCACATCTTGCCTGGCAGGTCAGTATTGGCGCTATTGCATTTTAGTTAAGAAGCTGATGTCAGTTGAATAAAAGAGTCAAAAATATTTGGGTTTGATGATCAGACAGTTTCTCCCTAATGTGTCCCAAACTGCATTCCTTGTCATGTGTGGCACACATGTCAAACCTCCTGGAGATTAAGCAAACTGTATTTGTTTGCATGAGGTAAGGTGCATGATAGTCTGACAATTCGTGTTTTATGTTTCTCCAGTTCTTATAGTGCTACATTATACAAAATGCCTCAAAATCAAAGGAACAGATGCATTAACTTTCTAGCTTCTCTGTCACTATGAAGAACTCTGGTTTTGTAAAAATTTATGATAGAAACCAAATCAATCTGATATGACTATAATTTAAATTATTAGCCTTAGTACAATCACTAGTTGTTTTTATCATTAGGTCAGTGAATTTAGGGAACAATCTCCCTTAAATCTATGGTCCTGCTGTCAAATAGTTCTCTTGAAGTTAGCATGTAGTAACAGATGATTTTCCCAGGCCTTCTAGATGAGACCTACTGAGGTAGAAGCTTGTTTTTATTCTCTGCTTTACGATTATGTTGATTGTGAACTTTTCCCTCACGTCTCAAAAGCATCTATTAACAGATTTCCCATTATGCCCTGGTGAAAGAATGAAACTGAAGCAATTTAAAATTTAACGGAACAGAAACACTGTCTCCACCCCAACCTTTGTTACTTCTCATATGCTGCAGTTATAAATCTCTTTCTAGAATCATATATTGTGAAACTTTACAATATCATCTTAGGATGATTTCTGTAAGATGTGATATTAGAAACTTCTGAAAACATGCCTCCAAGCATAATGCTTTCACACAGCATGTGTATTATTAATTTCTGAAAATTCAACCCTAAAAACCCATTACAATTGTCACACAATGATGAAAATGTTTATCCTGGAAATGGCAATAGGCCCATCACAATCAGCCGCCTCAGAAGCTGAGCTGTTGTTATTACCTTACCTGTACAAGCATCTCTCCCTCCCAGCCACCAGTTTTCATCATATTAGTGGGTGCATGGTGGAGTCAATGGCAGTGTTAGCTTTGACTTTGGCTCCTTTGAAGGTGATATTTTGTATGAGCCCATCACTACTCTAATTATTACAGGTAAGACAAGGTTAATATCTCAAGGAGGCAAGAATATGAAGTCAACTTTGATTTTTCCTCCAGACTTGACCTGCTCAGAGCTGCAATTAGTCAGACTTCCGTCCTTCTACAGTCCCACTGTTCTCAGCCTGTACTCAGGCTGTGTCCTCTCCTGACTTTCCCCCAATCCTCCTTGCAACCTTGTCACAGTCTGCATGCCATTCAACACACATTGGAAATGCCATCCTTTTCCAGAAGTGTTTTCTGATTCTCAGACTGAGAAATCATTTTTTGATATTTTGGTATCTTTGCCTGCCATCTTTAATACGAACCCTTAAGGCACCTACAGCTTTCAAGGATGTGCTATTGTCAGATACTTGTTATGTGAGACTTATTTTAATTTGGCGTGATGAGACAGACACAGAAATAATAATTAGGACAACTTTTTTATTATATTTATGGCCCCCTAGAAGCAGAGGCATGCCCTGCCATGTTGGGTTTCATGGGGAAGCAGAAATGTTGAGTGAGCTAAGACAGTAAAGTTTGAATTTGTAAGATAATACATTTTGGTATATGATATAGAAGTATGCTAGTATGTGCTCATACGTATGTGCTATGGAGGCTTGAGGTTGATACTACATGTCTTCCTTGATCAGTTTTCTGCTTTAGTTTTAAAGACAGAATTGCTTGTTGAACCTGAAGCTCACTGATTTGAGTGAGCTAGCTTAACAGGCAAGCCTCTAGGAGCCTGTTGTCTATGTCTTTTAGCCCTTGGATTAGAGGTTCATGCCTTTTTATGCGGATGCTGGGATCCAAACTGAGATCCTCTTTGAGCAACAAGTGCTTTGCCCATTGACATACCTCTCCCACTTAAGGGAAAGTCTTTAATGTTCTTGCAGGAAGGAGAGGTGGTTTTTCATGCTGTGCTGTGACCTGCTCTAGGAGATTCTGCTTTACAAGCAACTTGACTCCATTTTGAGGCAGAAGGATGACTGCTGTCTAAAGGGTGACCCAAAAATGCACAATCTGCCAGACACCACCTATCCAGCAAAGATTGAGGAATGACATTCCTATTAAGGGAGCCACCCTGAAAGTTTATTGGAGTGAACTAAAACTGTGGGGACACATGGGTATACTAAAAGCAAATCAAGGAAACCAGGCAAAAGAATTCATCAGCTATACCAGACCAAGGCATGGAAATAACTCCCTCACCTGGACCCCATCAAGTGTTGGACACTTAACACTGCAATGACATGACCCCATACCAATCTGTCATCTGATACGTGGTATGTGCTTCAAGGATCAGTAAGCAGAGGACTCCCTGACAATCCCCAGAGCTTCACCTTAGCTTGATCCCAACGCTGACACAATCCACTTGACTGCCTCTCTGTTCTCCTATTTGCCTATCTGGCTCTGCACCTGAATGAGCAGTTCTTACTCTCAGACACCAGTTCAGTCTTTCACATCACAGCCTGAACAGCTTTAACCTCAGACCTTGACTTCAACAGCTCCCTCCCAGCACTAGTCTGGTTCATTGTCAATATAGACTCTTTCTCAGCTCACTTCTGAAACATTTTGAACTCTACTGTAACCTCCTTAACTGGCATTCATTCTATAAACCATGCATATATTTACTGTGTGCTATGTTCTATGTGATAGGAGTTAATGTTAGTAATTAAAACCATAATGAAAGAACCTCCATTTACCTTTAGCTAGATTAAAAGGTAGGCAGGATTATATGACAAATCACTGTCATTAAAACAGCTAAACCTTGTGGATTTACTGTTGTTATCCAATAAATTCTGATATTGTGGAAAGACACGTATGTGCTTGTCTGTTTCTGGCATAGTGTTCTTGTGTCAGTTACTTTTCTCTGGGGTGATTAGGTCAGGGGAAAGATGTTCAGAAAGTGAATTACATCATGGTATGTGTGAATATGAAAGTATGTCCCAGGTAAATAATTTACTACCTGAAGATAGCCATGCAGCAGTCAATCTTTCCTATTCAACAGGATCCCAGATATGAGAGTAGAAGTATAGAAAGTGAAAAAACAGTTACTACATTTTGTTAGAAATCCCTCATAAATTACCTACTAATTGTAGTATTTACTGGGAAACTTGAGACTGAGGATTTATTTTAAGTGAAATAAAAATGTCAGGCCTTGGTAGATAGGATGGAAGTCCCCTGTGAGACATTCTTAGGCTTCATTCTTTTTCCCTAGTATACTGGACTATTCTGTCCTGGGCTCCAGATTGTATCACTGCTTTTCTGTACTTGTGTTTCTTTTCTTAATTTCTTTGTACATTCCTGTTCCAACACCCATGTTCCAAATTCCTCTGTGTCCTGTCCTGATACAACCTATCACAGCTGTTGTTCTGCTGATTCTTTTCATATAACACTATTTGCATTCTTAGAAGAGCAGCCATGCTTAGTTTCACATTATGTTAGTGCAAAGCTGTGGCACTCAGACAGGGACTGAGCAGCTTGGGGAGTTTCCAACAGTGGAACTTGTGGGCATGGTATAATGCCCGTGACTTACAGGGTGATTGGTATTGAGTTAATAAGGAAGGAGACTCGTACCCCACCCTCAGGGAACTCGCAATCTAAAAGAGGGCGATGGCTCTGGTGAGTGACATCATTCATGTGAAATGGTTCTGTGCAAATAGAAAGTGGACATGTGGATAAAATCTAACATAAACATGCCACTAAATGCCAAGAAATTGTTCCAAGTCTTTTATATGTTATTTTTGCTTGATTGCTAGAACAACTCTGTTGCTACCAGGGTACCAGGGTTCTTTTCTTGTGGGTTCTTAGTCTATAAATAAAGAATTTTAAAAAGGAGGCAGAAGATGGCCCCCAGATTAATTTATTAGACTTTGAGAGAAAAATGGCAAGGCAGGCAAGTTGTTGATCTTGGCAGCTTTCCAGGAGGAGGGACTAGGCTTAAACCAAAACAGGAACTGTGCTTTTTGAGTTAGAGCCCAAGAATGTAGGCAGGTTCAGCAACACAGAGCAGCAAACAGCTGCATGTGAGAAGAGTGGCGGGTTTCAGAGTGTCAGAGCAAGAATGCCTACGATTTGGGCTGGGATATGAAAAAGATGAAAAAGAAGGCAAAGGAAAAGTTCCACTTTCGAATTAGAACTCAGAGAAGCAGGCAGGCTTCGTAGTGGAGCTCTGGGACGAGCTGCACCAGGTGAGGGGCTTCTGGGGTGTACAAGCTCCTCATCCCAGTGTGTGTTCTCCCATCACCTTAACGTGTCTTCAGGTGGATCAGTGCGACCAGCTATTCACCTAGCAGTCTCTGTCCTTCCCGACTCCGTAACTGGTCCCCTGGCCAGGTGACTGACAGGCCAGCAGGGTTAACACCTAAGGAAGGGAACAAAAGCATGTAGTGTTCTGTCTAATTCTTGGAGTAGATTACTGTCTTGTCTTTGCCCACGGCCTTAGGTAGAACTCAGTTTCCATTCTTTTGGCAAGGAAGAAGTAACTTTCCAGTAATGTGCCTCAGTAAAGCCCCAGTAACTCCACCTGCTCACAGGACATTTTAAATCTTAGGCAATTGTGATGCTTCCCTTTCTAAAGATACCAGGAAAACAAGGCAAGGTATCCAAAGCCATTCATGAAGGAGAGAATTCTCAGAGGCCTCCAAATCTGTTAACCCTAACATTGTCAAGAGGGTCTTATTCTTATAATCTTCCTTTTCTTTGTCTTTCTGTTTGTTCATTTGTTTTGTATTTCTGAGACAGGGTCTCCTTGTAATCCCAACTGAATTGAAGCCTTAATCTCAAATGAGATAATGTTTGGAGAGAGGACCTTGGGGAATAACTTCGATCATGAGTGTGAAGAGTCTGAATGGGATCATGATCATACTCAGGGGAACACTCTCCCCTCTCTTCTCTCCCTCCATTCCCCTGCTTTTCTCTCCTTACCATGTTTATATAACCAGAAAGGGGGCTCTCACAAAACACTGAATCTATTGGTTCTATGATCTCAGAATGTATCTTCAAGAACTGTGAAAAATGATATTCTGTTATTAAGTGTTTAATGTTAATCAGAAAGCTGGGATGACTAAGACATCACATGTAGCCTCTGAAGTCAGTAAACTCCAAGGAATGAACTTTGAGATTATATACGATTTTTCTGGAGACTTGGGCTAAGGGTTCCTCAGGGAGCTTGATAATGCTATGTAACTAGAGCTTACTTGCTTTTTGTTGGGAACGACATAGTTTTCCATGGGGGAAATATTATGGTCACATGTAACAGAAGATCATTTTGTGAGATTTTGCTGAATAACTCAGAATTCAATTTCCGTTTCTCCTAGTTCAAACAAAAGAAACCTCTGCAGCATTCAACCCAAAGTACATATTTCCTCTCAAATCCCTGCCCTCACTGGGATCTCTGTTGTGGCATCCAGCACAAACCTGGAGCACTTCTCAGGAGATGCTTTTAAGGCTTGGATGGATTCTGGGAGTTGCTGAGGGAAGGAGGAGTGGCCGGGGACACTGGAGTGCTCCCTTCCTTGTCTGCTGCATTCTCCTCTTTAGGAAGTGTATATCAGACTCTTAGTCTGGGTAGGTGGGTCTTTCAAATGAAAGAATGAAGCCTTTCCTTTTGGTCCTTTAACCAAAGCTCTCTCAAATAAGACCTACAAAATCTGGATAGAATGCCCTATTCCTAGTCCTACTACAAAACGAAAGGTTAGTTTTAGCATATAAAATCCTCGTCTCTTACTCCAATTTTTTTTTCTTCCAGTGCCAAATCCTTGTTATAAAATTTAACAACTGTGCAATTTTCGTGAACCTGTGAAAGCTAAATGTTATCACTTACTGACAAGCAGTGACGACTATAAATTAAATAAATTGAAATTAGTTTAAAAACAAATTTATTTGACAATGAATATACAAGTGTGACACAAGTGACTAAAATTTCTAATAATTCTACTTGATTTTATAGACATGGCAGCACTTTTGAAAGAGGACTGGGATAGAAAGTGATGAAGTCATTAGGGAGATAACCACCTGAAATTTATTGTGAATATTTTTTTTTCTGAAAGCAAACCCAAATTATCAGTGTTTTGAAACCTATCATGCCAAACTGCCTACTTAAAACATGTCTCAAAGACTATAGTTTTGAGTACTAAAAATATGCTTGGGAGCTTCTGTTCCAGACATATTTAATTTTGGTTCAGTATCTTGGTCATTGTTTGTAGGAAGGGTTGATGTGATTTAGTCAGGGGAATATTTTTTGACATGGTTGCATAATTATATTTGCAAAACTCTTGCATTTAGATGTGTTGTCCCCTTGACTGAAGCCTTATTAATTTCTACTCTGCTTAGGTGACCTTGAAAACTTCGGTAGTTGAATAAAGAGAAGTCATTGAAGGATTGATTAAATATGTAAATATAGAAGATTCCATAGTAATTAGTTATAGAGGCAACAAAGGCATTGATGCACAACTGCCAAGAAGCCAGCTCCATTTCTTGCTTGGAGCGCAGGCGCAGTGAAGAACTGCATAGCAAGCAAGATTTCCCACCAAGAGTTCATGGCACCCTAGAAAACCTAAGGAGCCTGTGCTCCTTCAGCACAGCTTGTTGAAGAAATTCCTTCATTTTCTGATATTCTAGAGGAATAGAAACTATTTGGTGCAGAAAAACAGGGCTCTAAAATATACAATAAAGACATAAAATTGTGATGTTGGTTAGCTTCAGTTGTCGACGATGAATCTAGAAAGAGGGAACCTTAATGGAGGATTTTACTCCAAAGGACTGGCCTGTGGTCATGTCTGTGAGGCATTTTCTTAATTACTAATTTGTATGTGACTGTTAAGCCTACTGTAGGCAGTGCCACCCCTGGGCAAGTGGGCCTGGACTATATAAGAAAAGTAGCTGAGCAAGCCAGAGGGAGCCAACCATAAGCTCCTCCATGGTCTCTGTTTCAGCTCCTGCCTCCAAGTTCCTAACTTGAGTTCCTGCTCTGGCTTCTCTTGGTGGTGGGCTGCCATTTTGAAGTGTAAGATGCAATGAGCCCTTTCCTGCCCAAGTTGTTTTTAGTCAGGGTGCTTTATCGATGCCATAGAAAGCTAACTAAAACAGTTGCTATGCCATGTTGGTTCAGCAGAGGCTCTCAGAGTGCCTCATATCAGGTGCACAAATCAGGGTCCCCATGGTGTTCTGAAAAAAGAAGCTACCCAGTGTCTATTGTCCTGTTTGTTGTAAAATGGAAAATGCTGAGTGATTGTTAAAAAGTGCTTAGTGATGTTACAAGTTATCATCCCAAATGATAACTATGGGAGGCAAGCACTTTTACCATCCTACAACACGTATGTATTCAAGCATCATGTAATATGATAAATGTAGACAATTTTATCTGTGAATTAAAAAATAATTTTAAAAACAATGAGAAGAAGACAGTTATTTTTACTTTGCCTTTTATTATCAAGGCCAGTCTTTAAGATCTCAGTCCTTGTTTGAAGGCCAGGGGTGGAGAATGGGCATTCTCTCCAAATACCAAGAAGTTAGAATCTGCTAATGGTTCAAAAATGGTTCTGGAAGTTTCAGGATATATAGGTTTCTCTGAGTTTATGCAAGTGAAGACTTGTTGAAGCAAATATATATATATATATATATATATATATATATATATATATTTGTGTGTTCTTTTTGTGAAGGTCTGGCTATAAAGTCCTACCTGGATCCCCAGAATTCTCTTCTAGAACTTGGTACCTCCTTCTATATAGGGCTGTTGCCTGTGTGCTGTGGTTAGAGATCACTCCTGCCAAGGGAAGTGAAAGAAGTGTTGGCAGCTCCTAAGAAGAGTCACACTGTTAGGCACAAACATGCTGGGAAGCCCAAAGCAAGACCAATGACAAGCCACTGAGGAGGTGAGTGGGCCTGGAGGCAGGGAAGAAGGCTTAGGTCTCCATCTGTCCAGGAGAGACTCTGCTACGGACATATGCTTGGGCTCTCAGTTGCTTCAGGGAAGATAGTATGTAACAGTAAGGGATGATTACTAGGATGAAGCACATCAGTAAAGCAGGAGGTTTTGAATGAATGGCTTAAAGAGTGTCAATTGGTCTGACAAGGAGATGTGACTGGTAGTAAATACTGTGGGACAGCATTTAAGACTAAAGAGACAACTGGGACATGGTGACCAATTTATGACAAAATTCTGTAGCAAGATGAAAGATCTCAAAGTATACTTGAGATCGTTATTGCTTAATCTTCCACCCCCAATTCCCAGTAAAATACAATTATTTTAAATTAAGGTATTCATGCTCATTTAAAATGACTACTAATGCCTTAATATGTTCCTTTTTTTTAAAAAAACACATTCTTTAGCTCTTTCCTTGATATTCTACCTCACAGTAATCTTTTACCCCACTCTTTTAATTGCCACGTTAAAGCCTTCACATGAAATAAATTATTTGTAAATAATTGTTTTAGGTGATGAATGACATATGAATGAATGAGTTATCCTTTTTATACTTATATTATTTTCATTTTATTCTTTTATGTGTAAAGTCATGATAAATCATTTTCTTGGATATGATTTCTTGACATAAAATATTTTGTCAAAAAAATCTGTGATGAAGGCTGTTGGTTTCTATGACAATTTGCATACGTTTTTCCTCAGAGACATCTTCCAGCAGATGTTTACAAGAAGCCCCATCTCTTTCTTTAACCATACTGAGTATTTAAATTTCAAAGTCTTTATTATTTAGTATGAGAAAATAGTTGATATTTCCTTTGAAGTATTGTCTTTGAATGCTTTTTTTGCTGTATTTTATTTGTGCATCCTGCATACACCAGTGAAGATTTATCATTCTCAGGTAATGACTCAGGTGAGGCCTAGCTCTTAGCTCATGTTCTAGAGATAGAGACAAGGACATTAATAGGAGATAAAGAAAAATTCAATGACTACTTTTGGAAGGCTGGTCAGGAAGATCATGGTGAGCTGGTGCGCCTCAACAGAAATGTGATTGTAGTGAAGAGACAACCCCTGGAAATATTTGGGCCTATTGAGCAAAATGGAGGAAGAGTACTTAACTGTTGGGGAGTGAGGGCAGTGGCTCGTGGAAGGAAATGAATTTAAACGTGTAAGTGGAGGCCAGATGACATAGATGTGATCGCTGTGCAGTATTTTATTGAGAAGTCTGCTATTTCAAGCTGACCTGTAGTGCTACCTCTGCCAGATAGCAGCAGAATGTGTGTGTGTGAGTCTGCCTTTAGGTTCTACCTGTTCAACTCTGTTTGTCATTCTTGCAGTGACACCATTCTGTCTTACTACTTTTAACTCTAAAATAAATCTTGACATTTATTATGATAATTACACTGTGTCTTTTTTTTTTTGTCAAGCATGTATTAAAGATGCTCTTTCAGACATGTTTTAGAAATAACCCATCAAGATCATCAACTATGAGAATAATCATAAAAGGGGTGGAATTTTACCAAGAATAAACTGAACAGTGAATTGATTTGGAAAAATTGAAATATTTAAAACAGCAACTCTTCAAATTTCTTAACTAAAATTTATGTTTCCTCGAAGAAATAGTTACATAGTTTTGAAAATATTTTACATTATCAACTGCATCCCTTTATATTTGCTTACATGCTTATTATTTGAATAACAAAATAAAATTTATGCTGTGTGTTCAGGAGCTCAGGGCAGGAAGACTGTGAGTTCAAGGTCAGCCTTGGCTACACAGCAAGATGGTGTCTCAAGAAAAACCCACATGTATATTATTTGTTAAGTTGATTTTGAATCTAGCAATCTTAGAAATTTCTTATTAAATAGCTTATAGATTTTGAGAATTCTACACTCATAACCATGTCATCCAAGAATAATGAGACTCATATTCCTTATTAATCCTATTTTATTTCCCATTTCCTCATTTCCTTTATTCTACTGTCCGAACCATATGATCCACTTGTACACACTCGCAAACTGAACATTTTAAACAGTTAATCATAAATGTAACACAATTTTTTGAACATAAATATCCTTTATCATATTAAAGAACTAATTTATATGCCCAGTTTGCTATGAACATTTTTCTTTAATAGTAATTTATCATGATTTTTAATTTTGTCATCATTGAAACTATATCTATTGATATGACAACATAATTTTGAACTTATTTTAATTAACAATTGATTTTCTAATATTTGACTTTAAAATAAATAATATTTATTAGTATTATCATACAAAGTATGAGAATCAGAAATAGGAGATGCCTGCAGCAAAACAGTATTTGTTGGACACGATGACACCATCACACAGATGAACTCACAGTGGTTTTGACTTCCTGCATAAGACTGGCCCAAAACAAGTTAAACAAAAACCCAACATGGATCAGGGAAGGGCTCATGATGTTCTACCCTGGCTGAGGAACCACTTGCAATTGATGACTGCTGGTCAAGGTAGAGTCACCTTTCCTCAGGGATGCAGAGCCTGAAAGGCTACCCGTGCTCCAGTAGCTGGTCCTACACGCATGCACATAAAGGCAGCACTAAATAGACTGAGCGGATTTAAAAGAGAAAGGGGGAGAGACAGAGAGAGACAGAGAGAGACAGAGAGAGAAAAAGAGAGAGACATGAAATTGGGAGGGAAAGTAGAAAGGTAGTGTGAGGGTCGGGGAGCAATTGCAGAGGAAAGCATGGGCTGTCGGTTTGACCAAAACACATTGCATACGTGCATTAAATTCTCAAATAATAAAAAATTCAGCTATAATTTTATAATCAGCTATACTGATTCCATTTCTTTAATGGTTATAGGAAAATTCAGAATCACTCTTATTTTATTTTCTTACCCATTTCTTTGGTAACATATATTTAAAAATGCTTATTTTATTTTTGGTTCCAAGTTTGTTGTCATAAAAAGTTTTAAATACCGTTGAATCATTTTAATATTGGCAGTATCAAAGTGGATACCCCCCTTTCTATTGCATGTCGGCTGTTTCTGTCTTCGTTCTTTCCACATAATCATTCCGCTGGTTCGCTTATAATCATTCCTGCAATTATTCTCATCACTTTTCTCTGTTATTCCCTCCATCCTATGTATGTTTCCCTCTGTTTATTCCCATTGCTGTGGTTAGCTTTTCCTTTCTTCCTGCCCTGTTTTCCTTCTTCATGTACTCTGTTCAGATAAATGCTAACTCACTGATTCTCAGAGCTTCTTTCTAATATCCGCATTAAAGGCTATAATATTTTTTTTCTGAAAAAATAGTTTACTTCATTTTTAAATACTATTTTTGTTTCTTGTTATAAATTTCAAATATGTGGAGATTGTCCAGCTGCTTTTACCTTGTGATCAGAAGTCATCCTTTGTGTGACTCCAATCCCTTGATATCTGTTAAAATTTCCTTTACAACTTTACAATAGTTTAGAAGGTTCTCACAGGTGCTCTTATAATACATTTTCCTGCAGTTGTAGACTACCTGTTCCTATATTTATTCAGATTCTCTACATGTCTAGGCACATTATAATATGCTTGTTTTTCTTATTCTCCCAGCTTTCCTTTTAAAATTCTGTCTCCTTTTCTATGTGTTACTGAGAATTATATATTAAAAACCCCATTGAGATTATGGGTTTGTCTAATCTTTCTACATCTATTAGGTTTATTATATTTATATATAATATTATTATACATATTCTTTTTTCATGTTGTGCAACTGATAAACTCATTTAAAATAGTTTTATTTTCCTATTGAGATGAACCTTTTAAATCATTAAAACAGGTATACAGTATTCCCTTTATCTTTGTTATTTCACTGAAACACTTAAGTTATTTATGCTTAACTATAATGAGTTTTGCAGTACTGAATTGCATCAGATATTGAATTAACTCTGGTGTCTTATTTTGTGTTCTTCAATTGTATTCATTCTATGTATTTTTTTTTCTTTTCTATTAATAGATTTTCAGTTTTTTTTCCCTTGGCATTAGTTTACATGTGATCCATTCAGTTTATATTTTCACAGCTACCTTAAAATTACAGTATGCATTCTTAGGTCATCCAAACCTACAGTTAATCTGAATCTTTATCCTCCCCTCCTTTTAGATATTATGAAGACTATTGTGTTTTCAGCAGTGAGTCTTTGGGATCTCAGCTTAATCTAGGATGCTTAAACAGAGTCAAGGCCATGATTTCTGTCTTGTAACTTGGTGCAGCTTAACTTTACCCCAAAGTTTGCAAAGTTATGTACATGACTTCAGAGAAAAGAACTTTGGTAGTCTTGGGTATGAATCTCTAAAGTTAGGAGATAGAAGAGACCATTCTTTGCTATCCAGGAAGCTCAGCAAAGTGTTCAAGGGTATATGGATGCATTATACAGCATCTTAAAAGATGACTTTAGTAGAATAGCTGGTTTGGGAATGTGTTCTGTCATTAAACCAGGACAATTCGCTATTTTAAAGGTAGTTTCAGGTAGCTCCTGTTGCATCTGTGGCAGCTTTTGTAACGTTTAACTATTCTTTGAGTAAGTCTGCCTTTCCACATGTGCTTATGAGGGCATTTTCACCTTATGATTAGATTCATCTACATCTTCCTAATTTGTTTTAGTTTATTTATTTTTACAGTAAATCTTTGTTTGAGTTCTTCAGGGCAAGATGTGCCCTGAAGAACAAAATTAATTCTTTCTCCTGAAACAGCCCAAAGTGTTATCAGAATATTTGGCTAAAATTTTCTCCCAATACTCTATTCATTTTATCCAAAGGCTCATTATTTTTATGTGTATATGTGTGTGCTTGTGTATGTTTATGTGCACCACAAGTAGGCGGGTGTCTCCTAAGGCTAGCAGACTGCAGATCTCCTAGGACTGGAGTTACCTGCAAGTTTGAACTGCCTGATATTGGGGTGCTGGGAACCAAACCTGTGTCTTTTGGAGTGCTCTTAGCTTCAGAGTCGTTTCTCTAGCCTTCTTCTATTCTATTTTAATAATTACTGTAATTTCATATTATTTTCCCTTATTGATATTTATATTAGCAGAATGCTAGCTTAATTGTTGCACTCTTAGAGCCTATTTTAATTTCTTTAACACATTTCTATGTATTGCTATTAATTTAAAAGCTAGTATGCTGTGGGGCTAGAGAGATGGCTCAGCAGTTACAGCACTGGTTACTCTTGCCAAGGATCTGGGTTTGGTTCCCAGCCTTCATGTGGTGGCTATCAACTGTCCAAAACTCCAGTTCCTGGGGATCTCCCACCCTCTTCTGGCCTCCACAGGCAATACCACATGTTTACAAGCAGGCAAAGCACGACTACACATTAAATAAATAAAAAATAGGTTAATATGTTGTTTAAAATATGTAACTTTTAGTCATTAATTTAATAAGCCATATTAAGAGCATATTTAATCATAATTTTAAAAGAATGTCCTTTGGTAAATAGTCTAGAAAATATGAAATATGATTGATATTCTTTAAAAAGTGTGACTTCTGCTTATTAATGCTTATAAAAGGCAAAAGCAGGGGCTGGAGAGATGGCTCAGGAATTAAGTGCACTGACTGCTCTTGCAGAAGACCCAGGTTTGAATCCCAGCACCCACATAGTGGCCAACAACTGTCTATAACGCCACTTCCAGGGGATCTAATGTCCTCTTCTGTCTTCTGCTGGTGCTGCGCGACACAGATGCACACGTGCATGCTAGCAATACACTCATACACATAAAATAAAAATAAATTAAAAGTGAAAGCAGTAATGTATTTCAGTGCTTCTAGGGTATATTATCAGTTTATTGCTACAACTATTGTGTGTATAAACAAACTAGAGTCACATACTGAAGCACACACATTTATTTACCTCTTTATTTCTACTGAGTACTCTTAAAAAAAAAGCATGAAGAATTACGTCTCCAGCTTCTTTACTATTTCGATGTGTGAAAATAGGGAATAAAATGAATTAAAGAAACTTCATTTTAGACCAGTTATTTTATCTGTTACAGTATCAGCAATAAGGTCATTGAGCCGTAGAATGCATTTCCTGAATTCCTCATTGCTTTCAGAATGTGTGATCTGATCTGTCACTCAGAGGATATTTACCTTGTAATGGTCAATAAAAGGGTATTAGGGGAAGAAAGACTAGTGCAGATAATTTTAAAACTCCACTGGCTGCTTTTTGACCAGGGAGCAAGAACAATGTTAATTTTTCTGTGATTAAAGAAGATAAGTTTTTAAATTGAGTATGATAATTCTGACACGATTTTAAACTTTTTAAGATATAATGAAACAATGCACAAAACCCATCTGTGTAATAATCTTTAATCCAAAAAAATGTATAATAGGTTGTTTTAGATATTTGCTGATCAAAACAAGAATCTAGTAATATTTATGACTGATGTATGGTCAAGCTTACAACATCATGTTGAATTTATATTCGGAATTTGTAAGAAAGTCATTTCAAGAAAGGCTTTCTTCCTGACCCTGAAGTGAGTAAAGTGTGGCTTCTGTGGAGAAACTAGACAATGTTCTGAAGCTATTTCCCTGGGAGGACCAGAAAACTCAGTATCTCTGGCATTCAGAATTCTGCAAAGAATGTGACACATCAGACAGCTTGCAGGCAAAGATTCCACAAAGTGATGGAGTAACCAATGTCTGTCTTACTGATCAGAAGGCTTATTACTGCTTGTTAGTGTTGTGAGGCTTGGTATGGCTGGACTGATTTTAAATAAAACCACAGAAACATCATTCAAGGTGTGGGAATCAGGTGACAATTTTTAAGTGAAAGTTAAAGAAAACAGGTTCGAAATGTGAAAAAAAAGAGAAAAAAACCTCTTAATTGTGATATTTATATAATAAATATTTTGAGGATATATATGCAGTACCATAAATGTACATATTTGAAGGGATTAACTGAGGTATGTAGAAAAAAGACAGAAAAACCTACTCATATCAAGGGAAAAATTCATGAAATATGTGGCACAATTTTAAATGTAAAATGTTTAATCATAAAAGATCTTCTCAAGGTTGTTGCTCCTTCATACAATATTACATGTATTTTCATGAGATACTTCTGTCAGGAAGACTTGATGTTCCTAATTAAAAACAAAAACAAAACCAAAACCAAAAAACTTAGGTGCCCAATCTGACTGGGAAAGAAGCAATATGTGAATTAACTCAGGAAAGGTCCACAAGTTCAGAGAAGTAGTATGTCTTTTACAAATAAAAAACTTTTTATTAGCATTGCTTTTTTAAAAAAGCATGTATAGACAGGAGAATTCGGAAGGGGAATGAATGAAAAACTCACATTACAGCAAGAATGAGAAGAAATTTCACAGTGTTGTTGAAGCTTGGCTTTACAGTTTTGTAAGTAAATAATACTCAAAAGTTATAGAATATATTCAGAATTGTGAATTTACATTCTAAAATACAATCACACATTTTTGGTTTGAGACTTCTGTCAGTTTAGTTATTAAAGTCCTTTAAAAATTTAACTTCCCATAACTCCAGCTTTCAGGAGAGACTCATGTCTCCAGGTTCATGGGAGGGGGTCACAGCTCCAACCACAGAAGTGAATCTCAGCCCCAGCACACAGGAGTGGACCACAGCTCCAGCTCAGAGAAGGGGCTCACAACTCTGGATCAGGGCAGTGGACCATTGCTCCAGGTTCACAGGAGGGGACCACAGCCTTAGGCACACAGGCCAGGACCCGTGCTCCAGACCCGTGAGAGATTCCCTGAGTTTCAGGTTCACAGGAAGGGACCACAGCTTTAGGTTCACAGTAGGCAACCACAGTTCCAGGATCATGGGAGGGGTCGTAATTTCAAGGACGCTGGTTTCTTTTATTCTCCTGTCTCATCTTTCTGTCCACATGATTATGCTTGTGTTTAAGAGAGAGCATTGGCTTCTGTGCAGCAAACAGGGACAACAGCTATTTTCTGTCTTGAATTTCTTGCTAGAGGGACATCAGTATTGGAGAAAACCATTTTTTGCTTTTGTGAAAGGAAACAGATGGATTAAGTATTTCCTTTTTCATGGTCAAGGATCTGGTTGGCCTTTTTGGTGTCTGCTGTTTCCCCATCTTCTTCCATCACCGAGGAGCCAGTGATGAAACCTCTTACTGGAGCCATGTTTTACTGCCACCATCTTGGCTCTCTTGTTAGTTTTTTACTTGCCAAGTGCTTTCTTGCGTGTGCTTGGCAATTGCTGGTGCCCTTCCTGAGGTTGGTTATGTGGGCAGTGAAAGCTGGAATTTACATGAGTATGTTTACAGTGGCAACCCTCAGGCCCAGGCCCCAGGAAGTCATGTAGGTGGGATCACGGCATGGTGATGTGCTCCTAGCTGCTTCTGGATGCACCCTCCACTCAGCCCCTCATCCAGGAGGGGCAGCTGCCTTGGCACGATGAAACTGGAGTCCTGCTCAGGAAAGTCTCAAATGGGGAGATGGAATGGGAAGCCCTGTGCCATGGGAAGCAGGAGCTGGTTTGCAGAATGTTTTCTTTTCATGGCTAAGGATCTGGTTGACTTTTTTGGTGTCTGCTATTTTTACATCTTCCTCCAAGGGTTGGTGGGGGACAAGTGATGAAACATTTTCTTGCTGGTCAGGTTTTAAGTCTTCACCAAAAGTTTCCACTGCCTCTGATGCTCCAACCACCACAGCTGCACTCTGGCTATATTGGCTCCTGCCAGTGGGGACTTCTGAAGCAGTGGGATTTGCATTTCATTCATAACACCCAAATCCATGGAAGAAGGTGGGGCTGGGGTCTTATTTCTTTAGAATTTCTGCATTGCAGCAGCAACGGAGTGTGCCTTGCACGGCTTACAATAGTGCAAGCCATTCACTCTGCAAGGCATCTGTTGTATAGATAAACAGTTTCCTCTCTGCTGTGAGGGACAGGCTTCCAAATGTGATTGACAGCCAACTAACCAATGACTTAAGGGGGAAGTCTAGCTGAAATGCATGGAAGGATAGGAAGGAGAGAAGGGGGCTAAGGCTTCATCTTGGACGGGTGTTCCAGAGGTCTGGGGGACTTATAATCAAAATGCAGACTCCTCCACACAAAATCTCCGTCTCTTTCCAGGATGAATACTTTGTAAGTGGAACAAACTGATTTCTCTAATTGAAGAACATTCTCCATTCACTCAGCTGGTTCAAACCTGGGGGTGAGGTGGGGCACAATGCCGGGCCTTGCCATGAGAGAATTTATGATACAGCTCCATTCAGCCACTTTCTAAGTTTGCATCTTCCAGGTCACCTCCTGACCAACCTGGGTCCTATTGAAGCCAGAAGGGCAGGCACTGTGGATACACATGGCTGTGCACACGACTAATGCAGTGGAAGTGGAAGGGTGACTAGGCATGGTGGAAGGAATTCTCAAGGAAGTCGTTTATAAATGACAGTATCACCCACCTTATTTGGTGCTTGTGCTGGGTAGATTTGATTGTCAACTCTATACACCTAGGAAGAGGGAACCTCAATAAAGGCATTTATTTCCTCCCTGGATTTATGTTTGTGGGACATTTTCTTAATTGTTAAGTGACATGGGAGGGCCCAGCCACTCCTGGACAGTTGTTCTTGTGTTATATAAGAAAGCAGGCTAAGCACAGGAAGAACAAGTCAGTAGCAACTTTCCTCTGTGGTCTGTGTTTCAGTCCCAACCCTGTCCTGACTACCCTCAGTAAAGAAGTATGACTAAGAAGGGTAGGCCAAATAAATCCCTTCATCCAAAAGTTGGTTTTGATCAGTGTTTTATCACAACAATAGAAGCCAAATGAGGACAGTGTTGTATTCCTTTTATTACAATCTATTTATTTATTAGGGGATCACACATGTGGAGGTTAGAGGACACCTTGTAGGAGTTGGTTCACTCCTTGTACCACGAATGGGTCCTGAAGATCTAACTTAGGTTGTCAGGTTTGACAGCATGTGCCTTTGCTGGCTCTGTATTCCTGTTAAACTGTCCTGTTGTCTGGGCTCTACATACAATGGCTATCTATGTCTAACTCTAGATAGTCACAGTAAGTGTAAAGCATCTGTATGTAATGAGAGTGTGATTTAAGGTAGTGGAAGCAAAGTGCCTTGGAAGGGAAATGCATTGAGGAATTATAAAATAATGAGCAAAAAGAAAATCAAAGAGGTTTGGGCCACAAGCCCTATACCCATGAGAATATCCGACATGGTCTGTGGGAATTTATTTAAAAATAAAAAATATGGCATGAAGAGGTATGGTCTGAGTCAACTGGTTTTCTTTATAGTGAAGCATTTTAAGTGGGAAAATAAGAAAGCAGTTCATCAGATATATGTATTTGAAAAACTACTGTGTTAGAACATGTTTATTACATGAAAGCCTATTTCAATACTTACCATGTAACATGTCCAACTGTAAAATATCAGGATCATAGATAAATCAATCTCTGCATTGTATTCCCTGTCTCTACTGAGAGAGCTTGGCTGTTGTTACTGTTACGCTTCCTAGTTGTTGAGAAGAACTCTTTACCTGGCTAGTTGTTAATAGCTATACCAGCTGGTCCTCTGTTTAATGTACCCTTCTGCCTGCCAGATATCAAGGTTATTCAAACAAGCCCATGCCATCTTCCTGTAGAACCAGGTATTGCCCCGCCCTTTGCTCATAGCAAAATTACCTTCCTAGAGTTGCCGTTGGGTCACTCCACTCTCCAGTGTAACCACCATATGACCCAAATGGTGTACGGTGTTCTAATTTGGGCTATAAGAATGTAACTAATGAACTGATGCTTACCTCATCTATATCCCAGGTCCTGATCACTTCATGTCCTTTAGGGCATAGAATCTGGCCTTCAACAGGGAGGTGACTAGGAGGTGTTCACAATGGCTTGTAGACATGAGCTGCGGTGTTTGTTTATTTCCCACATGCATGCTGGCAGCCCTCCCTTTCAGTTTTAGCTAAGGCCAAATATAGAGTTAATTTCTTGGGAAAATTCTGTTTTGTTGCCAGGTATGGCAATTATTTGTGTTAAATTCTCTGAGTGTGTTGCACAGTACTATTCTGTCTCTGCATATAAAATATACTTCATTAAATTCTAACAGTGCAATAAAAGTGTAACAATAGAGACAGAACAGTTGAAGAAATAACACTTCAAAAAATATTTTTTCCTTGAATTCAGCCCAAATTGGGTTGGTTAGGCATCAGTTTCTAAAAAGGAGTGCTTCAAAAACTATTTTTTATGAACTCTTTAAGCATGCAGCAAGGAGGAACTTTGTGACACCCAAAGAAGAAAATAAATCATCCTAATAATGTTTACCAAAGCTCAGAGTTCCCAGTGACAATGAGAACAGGAGTTCAGCCCATAGATTAGCAGTTGCAAACTCAAATCATGACAGGAACCAGGCAGGTAATTAAATGGCTGAAGCTGGGTGGATGATGATTAATTTTAAATGTTGGTGAGTAATTAAAATGTTGAAAATATACCATATAAGCCAAACAAAACACATCTGTGGACCACATGTCCACAAGTGACCCTACAGCAGTTTCTGGAATCCTGCTCATTCTTCAAGGCTTGCATTGTATGCCTGTGTTTGCAAGAAATTCTATTACCTTAGGTTTCAGTGAGTCCTGACTTCTCTGAGGTTTTATGGAGTCAGTAATCAGAATTACAAGCTCAAGTGCCTGTGTTTGCTCATTGTTTCCTCGGGGGGCTTTTATTCCTCAGGACACTGAAAGTCCTTGGGTACAGGCACCATAGACTATGCTGCTTTTCTTCTCTTGGTTCGAGATGTGCTTTATGAGTGCTCAGTAAATAATAATGCTGTTGATAATGACAGTGGTAGCTAACATTAACAAGGCTCTTTTCAGAAGTCAAACACATTTCTCTTCTTATTCGTTTTATGTTATGCTTTTTGTGATGTTGGAGATTTAACCCAGGACCTTGTGCAGGGTAGGTAAGTACTCTTTCATTGAGCTGTATCCCTAGTCTGTCAAACACATTTCTAATAGCTTTAACATACATTTCATAAGCCTGAAAGCAATTGTATGAGAGCAGAACTACTTTTATCTTATTTTCCAGTCAGAAACTGGAGGTACAGATATAAAGTCAGATCACTCAGATATTGAAGGATGGAGCCAGTAAACCTTGGCATACTAATTCCATAGCCTTATTCTCTTAATCATTATGTTGTGAATATTAATTCAACATCATTGATTCTAATAAGAACTTCTAAGAGTATAATAAAATGCTTAACATAATTGCCCTAAGATGTCAGACTAAAACACCATTCAATTTTATTTCTACTCCTAATTTGTTTCTGTGTTTTATTCATTTTTGAATCATAATAAGACATAGAACCACAGAATTATCAGAACATATTCCTGCCCATAAGATGTCAAAATACTTGTGATTTGTTCAAACTCTGTTCAGAGTTAAATGAAATAACAGTTAAATCCAGCAGACTGGAAATTTTGCATGTGCAGTTGGCAATTTGATGGTTAAGTATGATATGTTGAACAGTTAGGAGAAATTGTGAGAAAGAATAAAATCCTTGATGGGGAGGAAATCTTTCTGCTGCTGTGGGGAATTGTGAGTGGGACAAAGGGAGGGCTTTGCAGTCACGGGTGTGTCTGGGTTTGATCTGTCTCTATGTAGTATCTCTTCTCCCCAGCTGAAGTAAGATGAAAGTACTCCTGATTTGAACCATTTCAAGGGTACTTCAGTTCAGGATTCTATAAATATTTGCTAATCATTTATGAAAAAGTTCTCTAAATCAGGTCTAAAAGTAAGCTTTTGTTATTTGATTGTATAATAATGATCTCACATTCAATGATTGTGTTTTCCCTTTCTGGATTAAGATGAAAATTTGCCCTTCCAACTTATATATTTTATGGTATGTTCTGCATTCACTTGAGAATGGGTTAGGTCTATGGCTGCTGAGAGAAAATCTTGACCGTGTGAGTATTACTACTAGGACAGGTGCAGATTAGAAGCCTATTGACCAACATAAAGTTAATCCCTGGTCCTATCTAACCCACCCACCACCTTCCATTTCAAGTGTGTCTACACAACTGCACATACATACATGAAGTACATAGTGTTTGGACACCATCCTTAGGCATGGCTGCAGGCACAATGAAGCAGCTTCTTTGATGTCTGTCTCCAAGGTTTGCCACTGATTCTCAGGCGAAAATTCCACTCTCCTACCCCAACTGCATGTATATACACCTAACCTTTCACCATCACACTGTGTATTTTAACCCTTTTGCTGACAATCAAGCCTTGTCTGTCTTAAGACCTATTCCCTAAGGACTGTGCATTCTTTTAAATGGTAATAGGTACTAATGGAATAATTTGATGGACCAATCTCTGACATTGTTACTCTTTTTGGGTAAAAGTCAATTTTAGCCTCCTTAGAATTCATAGTACCTTTGGAAGGTCTTTAAAGAATGACAGGAAAATTAGAAGTTTCTGACAGACCAATCAAGAAGAATACTTTGGTGAGTGATGGCTTTTATAGTCCTACATCCCTTAAGACAGCTAAATAGAGAGTGGTTCCCCGAAACTCTTAGATGTGTGCTGATTTGCATAATAGTGAACTCATCACACACAGAGACCCATGCACGAAACCAATTGAGAGTATGTGGAGACTAAGAATGAATGTATCAACAAAAAGGTAGGAATTCAATAGCATAACAGATGAACAAATCTATTCATATTTATGGAGCAAGAGTTTTGCTCTGTAGCACAGGCTATTCTGAGACTTACAACGTACTTCCAGTTGGTGTTGAGCTTGTAATCATCTTATTTCAGTCCCCTAGGGTATTGGTACCATAATCATGCACAACTATACCCAGTTAAAAGCATTAACACTCAGCCATTGAAAATGAATTATAATTAGTTCATAGATGTAATCAAGAAATATTTATGGAATTAAAATTTTTTACATGTAGAGTGGGCAGTGAAGGAGAGGAAATAACACATATTTGCCCCTAATATGTGTAATGATTTGTGCAAGTGTCTGTCGTGAAATTTCATAAGTTGATTCCATGAGTGAGATATTATTTTATTCACGTTTGATAATTTGAGACTGAGGTTCATGGAAGCCTAACAGCACACATGAGTTTATATAAAGTATAATACATGTTTGAGATGTGAATGTGAGTGACTCTGCCAGTAAAATCAAGTTACTGGAGAATTAAAGAGGTTTCAGAACAAATGAAACAGAATTCTACTAAAGAACTATGACATGCTTATAATACATATATATATATATATATATATGACTTAATATTAAAAGTATAAATGACATAGATTAAAAAGCATTAACATTCAAAGAAAGGTAAAAACGGAACTGATAAATCACAAAATAAAATACTCAACATTTAAGCCATAAATTCTAATTTAATAGGATAAAAAATTCAAATAGAAATTAGTCACAATTTTAACCATTCAAATTGATAAAATTCTAAAAATAATATACTTATTAAAGCCTGAAAGGAATATCATGTTATGTATAAATACTAATGGGAAATTTCATGGATATATCTATCAACAAACTTGTCCACATTTCATGGTCAAATTTTCTAGGTTAAAGAAGTTCTCCACCATCAAAATAATCAGAGCCTCACACAGAAGTTCTTGTACAAAGACTAATAATCTGAGAAGGCTCAAAAATTTCCAGTAGTCATAACTTTGACTATTAAAGAATCATTAAATATACTTTTATGATCATCAATGAATGTTACATTATGCAGTAATTTAAATGGTAGAAAGCTAAGTAAAAAAATATTCCTTGGAGTGTGTGTACATGCACATTGTCTTAGTTTGATTTCAATTGCTGTGATAAAACACTCTGACCAACACAAACTTGGTGAAGAAAGTGTTTATTTGTTTACATCTCCTGGGTCACAGTTCATCACTGAGGAAGTCCAAGGTAGGAACTCAGGGCAGGAACCTAAAGGCAGGAGCTGAAGCACAGGCCATGGAGGAATGTATCTTACTGACTTGCTCCCCTGACCCATGCAAGTCTGCTTTCTTATACAATACAGAACAAACTGCCCAGATGCGGCACGGCCCACAGTGGCCTGGGCCCTCCCACATCACTCAACAATCAAGAAAATACCCCACAGCTATGGCCGCAGGACAGTTCAATGAAATTGAGAACTAAAGCCACCTATTGTTTGTAAAGCCATACATACTCCGTGTCAGGCTGGAAGCCTGTGATATATTTAAACAACTTTTATGGGTCTGAAAATATTTTTAATGTTCAAAATTGTATGTATTTGAACTTTGGACAATTAATATGGTTTATCTGAAAGTGTTGGTAGACAATAGACAAATATGATGGTAACAAAGTAAGTCCTCATGTGCTGCACTAGCTTCCGGCATCAGTTTGATTCAAGGTACGTGGGCCAGATACCCCTCCAGTCCTGAGTCCTTCTGGCATTTAAAGGATACTGTAGCATAATGGGAAGCAAGATCCAGTATTTCTGTGGACTAATGGGAGAAAGCAGAGTGGCCACCGGATATATGATGTACTTGTTCAGCAGACGCAGAAGGCAGGAGCTGGTTCTCATAAGATCGGAGTGCTCTTTACCTTCCTTTAGGTAAAAGCTTTAGGGAGTTTCTAAGCCAAGGCTCAGTACAGGCAGTGCTTTGAGCACTCAGATATAGTAGATCAAGCTGTTTGACAGACTAGGAGAGTGTCAAGTTCCTGAGGACCCAGTTGCTCCAAAACATAGTTTTATCAATATATGAATAATTAAAAAAATAGTGCCATGAATTGTTTCTAATTAGTTAAAAACAACAAACTCAGAGACTCAAGGAATAATGGCTAAAGGCATGTTCACATTCTCATATATGTACATACATACAAGACTGTACTGTGAAATTATCAGGGAAATTGTTTATAATCCGCAATAAGGAAACATTTTAAAACACTGTGGAAAAAGTATATAGAGGTGCAACGATTAGACAGAAAGACAGAGATCAGACTTTGCCTCAGCAGTAATGCCAGCTCAAAAAAGCGGGCCATCCTCACAGTGCTGAAAGAAACAAAAACCTGCCAATCGAGAATTTGACATGTCCTGAAGAACTCTTTCAAAAAGGAAGATGAAACAAAGCCTCTCTCAAAAGTAATAAAGCTGAAAGAATTCATTACTACCAGACTTGTACTCCAAGAAACGGTAAAGAAGTGCTTTGGGCAAAGAGAAGAAGACTTTACCAGATACAAATCCTAGATCTACCCAAAGCAAAGGGCCCTGGAAATGATAAAATTCCCTTTCTTTGAGAAACATTTCATGTAAAGATTTGTTTCAGCTAATACCTTATTGTGGGCATAGAGTGAAATGCAGAAGTAAAAGGAAGGATTGCAGTGGGAAAACTGATCTAAGAAGAGGGAATGGGGAGGGTTTTTTGTACAGGAAGTGGGCTGATTTTAAAGGAAGGTAGCCTATGGTAGGTAAGAGGAACACCGAAATACCTCCAGTAAACAAGCCACTGGCAAAGCGACACCCACGGTGAGGTGTATTGGATAGCACTGACAAATGAAGTCCTTTATTTTTCCTTAAAGACACACACTTTAAATGAGAAGACATTTTCAAGGAATGGAAATATATATGCTATCTTAACACCAACCAACCAACACAATCTGTAGTAGTTTAGGTTTGGCAAGGTAAATTGGATACCCACCGTAAGAGGGAAAGGGGAGATACCTCTTAAAAAACATACATTTGGCAAAGGACTTAACTATAAAGTCAATAGCATAATCAGTCCAATTTACAAACAAACAAAAGATTTGAACAATTTTTTTTTACCAAGTGAAATAAATGGATACCGTACTAGTACTTTGAAGGTTGCTCAATGTTGATAGTCCTTAGTAGAAATATAAAATTAACCATAAGTAATCACTCTAGATTCTCCCTATTGCTGTGACAAAAACACTGACTAAAGCAACTTGGGGAGGAAAGGGCTTATTTTAGCTTACATCTCCCACCATTGAGGGAAGTCGGTGGGAACTCCGGGCAGGAACCTGGAGGCAGGAGCTGAAGCACAGACCACGGAGGAGCACTGCTTACTGGATTGCTTTCCTGGCCCATGAGCATTCTGCATTCTTATATAACACAGGACCACTTGCCCAGACTGACACTGCCCACAGTAGGCTGGGCCCTTCCACATCACTCCACAGTCAAAAAAAAAAAAAAAAAAAAAAAAAAAGCCCCACAGACATGGCCACAGGCAATCAACTGGAGGAAATTATTCAATTGAAGTTCCTTCTAAACAGGTGTATCAAGTTGACAACTGGGGCTGTTCATCCAGCATAGGCATTATCCACACACATGCTCTAATTTCACTAATAAGACTATTTCAAAGACTGGTCAGGGCACAGATGACGTGATACTCTCAAATGCTCCAGGTAGAATGTAAAATAGTAAACCATTTTGGAAAAGTTTAACTATTTCTTCAAAAGCAAAACACATATATTTATCAAACGACTCAGACATTGCACTCCCAAGCGTTCATCCAAGAGAAAGGAAAGCATTAGTCTATATAAAATTGAATGTAAGTATTCATCGCAGCTTTATTTATGATAGCTAAAAACCGGAAAAGTTCTAAGCATTTATCAGGAGGTAAATAAATAAATGCTTCATTCAGTGGGAACCTAACAATCAAAAGAAAGAACTTTAAAAAGTACAACAAACCATGTTAATCTCAAGAGTAATAACGTCAGGTGAAAGAAGTCTTATGCTCTCTTATAAAGAAAAAGAAAAAGTATGGACTCTATGAATCCACTGACACGACATTTTAGAGAATGAAAAAATAATCTCAAGGACATGAAGCAGATTGGTTGATTTCTTGGAGAAGGGGTGTCATGGGGAGGTGAGAGAGATGTAAAATAAAAAGATAGCTAATAAAAAAATAAAGAAACTTTATGGGGATCCACACGTTTATCATCTCTTTTTATCATCAGATGATGCTCTTGGTAGTCTATACACATGGAAAAGCTAACCACGTTGAAGTCATATTTATTCATTCTTGTTGCAGTGCTAAGAACTGAAGTCAGGGCTTTTCACATTCTAGGTGAGTGCTCTATCACTGAACTACACCCCAGCAACTCAAATGGTATTCTTTAAGAAGATGCAGCTTTTTATTTGTCAATTGTACCTCAATGAATCTATAAAATATAAAATAAAAAATATTTTATTATTTTCCGTTTATGTGTAGGAGTGTGTTGCCTGCGTGGAGGTAGGTACGCCCAGAGCATGAAATGTCCTCGGATGTCAGAAGAGGGCTTCGAGTCCCCTGGATCTGGAGTTACAGATGGTTGTTAGCTGCCATGGATGTTGGGAATTGAAAATACTTTCTCTGCAAAAGCATCCAGTGCTCTTAACTGCTGAGCCACATCTCCAGCCCCAGAAAATTTAAGGTGCCAAATAAGACTCCCATAGGGTGGAGAGTGCGTCCTGTGATATGGCTACCTCATTCCAAAGCATAGTTCTTCTGACATTTATTAACCTACACATGGGATTGGGATGCCAGGGTATGTTTGGAGGTCAGAAAAGGACTTCAGGCATCCTGTTCTTTATTCCCTTGAGACAGTCTCTCAATGAACCTTGACTAGTTGGTGGCCAGTAAGTCCTAGTGATCCTCCTGTTTGCCTCCCTCAGTGCTGTAGTGACAGACACACATGAGGTCATGTTGGTGCTGGGAATCTGAACTCAGGTTCACATACTTGCTTAGTATGTTGTATTAATCAGTCATCTCCTGAGCCCCAAGTGCTTATGTTTTCTGAATAGTATACTGTACTACAGTAATGAGTTGTTTAAAAACAGAAAAATATTGTGAGAATTGCTTTGTTAGGGAATTCTATCATTATAGCATACCTCACTTTTAAAAACAGGATCTCCCTGGAGTCCTTCCTGGCCTGAAACTGGATAAGTGGACCAGCTGTCATTGATCTCACAGAGATCTGCCTGCCACTACCTTCCAAGTGCTGGGATTAAAGTCACGTGCCATCATGCCTGGCTTCATATTCTTTTTTAATTCAACGTGTTTCAAAATCACATTTAAAAAAATATTTACTTTAAAAAGTCTATCATCTAGTGTGTGTGTGTGTGTGTGTGTGTGTGTGTGTGTGTGTGTGTGTTTACCATACCACCCATGTGCAGTTCAGAGAACCACTTGCAGGAGTAAGATTTTTTTCCTTCCACCATGTGGTCTGTATAATCAAACTCAAGTAATCATGCTTGGCAGCAGGTGCCTTCACCTGTTGTGCTATACTTTTATACAGATCTAGAGACTACAGGTCAATCATTTGACATGAGCTGTTGATGCAATCAAGAGAAAGGATAAACATAAGTTATGAGATTGCACCTGAGTAATATAGTATATTGTGAAGAATACTCTAATAGTAAATAATAAACTGGTCACCTTGTCATTTGTTTTAAACTGTTATGCACAAGTTCATAATTTTGAGTGCTATTTTATAGGACTTGCACCTTGGTAGTGTTTTCATAACAGCATCATCATGAGCACATGGCAAAAGGTTGTGTTAAGACATTGTTAAGGCTGTGACATCCTAGGATATAGAGATTTTTCAGTTTCTTGTGAGACTACACTTGTATATGTGACAAAACGTGGTTGTGCAGCACATGACTGTGTTTATGTTCACATGTCCCACAGTCCAGTTCAGTGCATTGTGAACAGGAAGGAAGGAGAATCACTCATGGCTTAAACAGAATCATGTCAGATTACATCCACCAAGCAGTAGTTTTCACAGTTATGACTTAGATCCTTGAACACAGATGATAAAAATATGTGGGAAACAATTTGGGACAAAAATAATTATGAAGAATGATATTTTGTAGTCACATATGAACTTAAATTTAAATACACATGAGATGACTGCGGGAAAAGACACTTCCTATCAAGACCAGTGCCCGCAGTTAGTTCCCTGGAACCTATGTGGTGCAAGGAGACAAATGACTGCCACAAGTTGTCCTCTGCCTCCACACACGTGCTGTGGCACATGTGCACACACACACACAAATAAACATAAAACACACTTGAATGTGACAACATGAAGCTAAAATATATTCATTGACATTAGGGTAAGGACAAGTATTCTTCAGTTGGGAATAGAAAAATCTTATGTAAAAATTTAAGCACAATTAATTTTTGAATATCAATGATACCATCTTACACTATTTTAAGTAATAGGATGTACTGGCTACCTGCTGGCAGGCCAGCCTGAAACCCACTAGCTACATGCATTGCAGGATAGCTATAAATGTGGCCTATAACATTTAAATGAAGATGTCATGTCACAGTATCAAAAGGTTGGGCACCTTTGCATACCTCATTTGACTATCAGTTGAATAATTTTAAGGAGGTGCACTTTCGGCTATGTCTTTGCTGTGTTATTAACTATGCCCTAAGTTTTCAGAGTCCTTAGAATTCAAATCCTCGCTAAGTGGATTGCATTGTGAGCCGCCAAGAACTTGGTGAAAATAATAGAAACAACATGAACACATGAAAATGGAAGTGAATAGTTTCGCCTTTCTAAGAGTCAGGGATGTTTATAATACCACAAACACTAGGAAGTGTGGAGTTTATTATAGTGCAGTTCAATGACATTAGAGAAACTGGAAATCTTTACCCCCAGCAAAAAATTCCATCACTAGCATATGAAAATCCTAAATATTTTGGACACATTCCACCTTTGTACCATATATGCTATGCACTGGGCTGTGGGTTTATAGTTACTGAAAAATAGGCCTTTCTGTGAAAAATACAATTATGTTGTTTTGATTAATTTTGACATGTGATGAAATGTTTGTTTTTAATATGGGAAAAAGATTAGTATTGCATGAGTAAGATTCTTTTCTATATTTTATTTATTATTTTTATTTTGTGTGTTTGAGTGCATTGTCTACGTGTAGGTAGGTGCACCTGTATCTAGCAATGCCTGCAGAGGTCAGAAGATGGCATCTGATCCCCTGAAACTGAAGTTTATGGTTGTTAGTGGCTGTGTGGATGCTTAGAATCAAACCTAGATACTTTTCAAGAGCAATCAGTACTCTTAATCACTGTGCCATCTCTCTAGCTCCATGACTAAGATTCTTATTAACTGTCATTTCTTCTTTAGAGATTCATTCTCTGTTCAAATTAGTGGCATAACTAACTTTAGAGTGAGACATATTTTTGGTGAAAATCTGTACAGTAATTTCATGTGGCTAAAATCCATAGATCCAAAGCTGTTTCCCACAGAATGTATCTGAGCTGTTTCTTATCAAAGATGAACTAAGAGCTTTTCATCATAAAAAACATGTTTGCCCAGTTAAAGCAAACTACATCCAACTGGCTGGAATTTTAACAAGGGATTTTGGAAGAAGATTTCTTTTTTGTTATAGAACATCTTTAAAATGCATTTTTAATTATGAAAATATACTCAAAAGAGTCAAAATGAGTTCATGGGGAAATCAAAATAGCAAAATTATATTTCAAGGTATAAAATATAATATCCTGTAAAAGATGAAGCTCTTTCACCATGATATTAAATCCAATATTGCCTACATATGCATGTGCCCACAGTGCCAGTTTGTTGGCTTTGACATGAGGAATTCTATTCAGTGTTCTAATATTTATCATTTCCTCGTATATCCTCAGAAATAATGGCTAATTGAACAATATATTCACACAGAATATTGTAGAAGATTTTAATGAGGCAGAAAAATGTCAACATTTCAATGGGTGTTAGGTTTTGTTCAGAGCAGCTGAAATTTATGAACTGCCAATTAGGAAAACTTTGGTAATCTGGATCAGCTCTGTTGCCTGTCCAGAATTTATCTGAATTTGGCAGCTAAAACTTGGAAATAAGAAAAACTCAGAGAGTTCCCTTTTGTTGTATGGTATAGTTGTATAATCAAGTATGTGTGACAATGTCCAATTTCATGTCTTATAGTTTGAACTGGTGTGCAATTCAGCATTAAAAAGCAAATCTCACTTTTAAAAGAAACACTCAATTTCAGTTTTTGATTTTTGTTATTATGGTTTACTGGACAGTGTGAGGAAGAAAGAAATTTAAAAGAATTTTTTTCTTTTGGTTAGCTCACAATAGACAGTTTAAGTTGTTAACTTAGTTCTCAAAATAGTTGATTTTCCAAAAAATAATTGTATGGTTTATATAAGTAGACTATATGATCATAAAATAAATAATTCAGTTGGTGTTGTTTGAACTTACTTTCATCAATCGTCCATTTAAAAGTGGATTTTGCAGAAGTCATGGAAAAAATTCTCACCAAAGAATTTATAGACAAAATATTATAATGAATTTACTTGCATGAATAAATAGTTTTTGTGAAACTTTTTCCTAAATGGAGTATAAAGGTGTGATCTTTTGAATGATAAATACCTCCTAAAGGTCAGGTATTTGAATATTGACCTCAGTTGGTGGTGCTCTTTGGGTGGTAATGAACTCTTTAGGACCTGGCACTTGCCGGAGGACGTATGTCTTCTTTGTGGGTTTGTAAGTCTTGCTTCACTTCCAGTTCACTCCCTGATTTGTGTTTTCAGTTGAAGAATAGACATGGCTGGCATGTCTCACCTCACCTCTGTCCTCTCCCGCCTCCTCCCCATCCTGGTCCTCCTCCATCCTCACCTCGCCCCATTCTTCCAGAAGTTGTTTTTTGGTTGTGGCATTTATCACAGCGACAGAAAAGCTGCTAATATAAAAGAGCTTTCTGAAATCCTTTGTGTAATCCTATTGTTTCTGTAATGGATCTTTAGGCAATCAGTTGCCAGACTATAGATATAAGACAATAACAATTTTGATCCTGGAAGATTTCCCATTTGATAGGCTGATCTAAGCTTACCAAGAGTAAAGGTAGAAGGGGTGGAAGAGTACTTGGCATAAAAGACATTACTCATTATAATATGTGAAAGACAATTTATGCTGTTCAGCTAAAATGTCCTAATTAAAATGTGGAAACACAGACAGGAAAATTACATTTTCTCAATGGATAACATTTCTGTCTTCAGTCCTTGAGCTAGTAATTCTAAAAGAGTACTTACTGAATTTTGTCACAGTGTCCATTTTCCCCTTTATAACTGTGTCACCTGTGGGGAAACTCTCTCTTATTTATTGGTAATGCCTACATTTTCCCTTTCTGTCGTTTATCTGCTGTATGTGGGGCCTCATTTTTTGATGATTTTACACTCTCCTGCTGTGAGTTAGAATAATAATTACATCTAATTAGAAAAGATCAAAATGCTATGACTCACAAAAATAGAAACTTGATGATGTTTTATACAAGACATAAATACCAAATGTACGTTTTACATTTGAAATTAACTCACAGCCTGATCGACAGGTAAATACAGCACTATAAGTGTCCAGCATGATACACTTTTCCCTGTGTCTCGGTCTTATCATGAACAACCGTCTTCTTTTAGGCAGAGAAAGGCCTGTTCAACTTTTTAAACTTTAGTTGACTTTATAATATATTAATTTTCTTTATTTTAAATGAAGAAAGTCACGGTGAGATATGAGAATCAGGTAACATCTATGATTAAATAAAGAACAAACCAAACAGAATCCTTAATTCTGTCCTTTAACAGGTTCAGAACTAATACATTGTTTTCAGTTTTGCTAAGATTTTCCATGTTAAGAAAGATGAAATACAATCTGGAGGTGATCTTTTTTCCTTTAAACAATAAGGAATGTTTTTCTTTTTGCATCTCTTAGACTCAGCATGAGTCTTTTCAATTATGGTCCATCTCACAAACATCCCCTTTGCACAGAGGAATTGTACTTTAACATATGCAGTTTTATAGTGGTGCAGAGGGAGACATTACACACAAATAGATTTGTGCTATAAACACATATGGGCATAAGGGATTATAGAGACAGAAACAAGAAGAAGCCAACATAAAAACTTCAGAAGGATTGAACTGCAATTCTAGAATGTATAAACTTCTCATCTATTTGTCTATCTGATGGGAAGATCATAACTCTCTGAAACATGATGTGTTAAAATGTTTTGAAGACCAATGATAAGAGAGTTTAAGGACACCTTGTTATACCAGGAACACTAGCACATTAATCAAATACCCTCTTGGGGAGATAAGCTGGTTTTACTCCACAGGTCTGCAGCCCTATTATGCGGATACAAGTCCATTCATGAGAACTACGGGGATGAGCAATAAGATTAGACACCAAGAAGTACGTTTATATGACGGGGTGAATAGGAAAGTCATTGAAATTTCTACCAGTAACTTTGCAGGTGAAGATGGGGAGCATGTATATTTAAAGTATCAAGGTAAGCCTTGATAATCCTACTCTACTCTGAATAAAGAGAAGGTAGATGTTATGCTTTCTATCAGTTGAGAATGACCATGTTTAAAATAAGTGATTCTTTCATTATAATATTGTCATGCCTACTTATTTTTAAAGAAGTTTTTCATGTTGTCTCACTGAAAATAAATGCATTCCATACACCAATGTATTTCCATATGGATTCTGTGATCATTTTATAAGTTTTATTTTAGAAATAAAAATGAGTGAATATTACTTCCAAGTACTATTTAGCAAATGAGAGATTAGAATTCAAATATCCTACAGGACATATTGCGATGTATCTTTATGCAATATATTAGATCCACTCCCTTGTCCGTAGCTCATCTTACTGCTCCCAACCCCAATTAATGTACTGTGCTATAAGGCCCATAGAGTCCAGTTTGTATCCATATGTCTTTCAGTGTACGTCCATCCACTGAACCTGGAGTTACATCCGTGACGGAGACTAACTCTCCCTCCCAGAGACTATTCATTGCCAATTGTTCCTTCGGTAGTGTTGGGTTTCTTACCCACTTCCCCACATCTATGCTGGGATTTTGTCTGTTTTGAGCCTGTGGGAAACTTCTATACGCTGTTGTCGTGACTGAGAGTTCATAAGAGTAACTGACTGTCTGGAAAACTCTGTTTCCTTGTGGTCATTCACCACCTCTGACTCTTACAATTTTCCTGCCGCCTCTTTCACAATGATCCCCAAGCCTTGGAAGGCAGAAGCTTGATCTAGGCGTCTTGCTCAGGAAGAAGCACTCTGCAGCCTCTTGTTCTCTGCACATTGACCATCTGTGGGTTTCGGTGTTAATCACTGTCCGCTACATAAAAACTTCTCTGGTGCGAGTTGAGAGATGCATTAATCTATGGGTATAAAAATGTCATTAGAAATCAATTTAATACCGTTTAGTGGTAAATTAGTTTTAGACTTTCCTCTATGCCTTGTCTAGCCTCAGATTTCTAACCCTGATATCAGTATTAGGTATCGGCTCCATCTTATGAAGTGGATCTTAAACTCTATTCAAGAATATTAATAACATAATATTCCTGTCACTATTGCACAACTGGGGTTATTTTGCCAGGCCATTTGTTGTAGTCCATAGGATGCACAGTTGGGTGAGGTTGATGATTACTTTTTCCTTCTAGAAGCATGCATAGCACCTTCCAGAGCCGTGAGAGCTAGCCAGTCAAGATGAGGCTTTGAGGTCAGCAGCAGCTTGATTTCCCCTTGTTTGTCTTACAAATCATGCATATAGTGTCTTTAGCAACAGAGTCTTACCATTAAGTTCTGGTGGGTAACCAAAAACAGAGTCAATGGTTGTTAGTGTTTGAGGGTCTATGGGAACCTTGGTCAAGAGTTTCAAGAGAGAGAGTCCATTCCTAGCGTTGGGGTTTTATTTTGTTAGCCTATGGTGTCTAACAGGGGCAATGTCCCCTCTTATAAGGAAACGCCTTCTAATCTCTTTTTTATGATGTATATGAAGATATTTTAAGAAGTTTTTATAGCGTTCAGTGTCCATACGGCTTTTTCTGAAGTGTTACCCAACCCTCCCCATTCTCCTCCTCTGCCCCGCCCCCTCATTCCCACCCCATTGAGCTCTTCCTACTGTACTGTTCCCTGTTCCTCCTTCTACCACTTCCTCGATACTCCATTTTTTCACCACTCCTACGTATTGCTCCCCTTCACTGCAAAATTCTTATGCGTAGACTAGCCACATCGACGACCCATGATTCAACTCTCCACTCGTCATATTCAAATCTCACTTATTAAAAAGCACTAAAGACTAAACACGGAAGCCTGTTCATTAATTCTGTTTATTTTTTAATTTAACCCATCACAGGCCAGCGACCATTCTTCTGATGCACTATCTTTTGCCTCGCACGATGGCATGGATTCCTGTTTTTGTTGCTACATCTTGTCAGTCTCCTTTGCTGAATTTTACACCTATTTTTGCTATTTAGGAATAAATGCTAGCATTGAAAACTAAATGAACAATAGGCAAGAATAGCTTGTTCTGCAAGTTGATGGCAAATTAAAACCTGGAGAGGAAAAAGCCTGTGTACACATCTTTCCAACAAGGGGAACGTGTCTTTGCTTCATATATCAGTTCTCTTTTCTTCAAAAACATATATATTTTTTAATGTTTCTTTGTTTTTGTTTGTGGAGACAGGGTCTTCCTGTAGTTCCACCTGGTTTGAAACTCACTATGTAGACCATGCTGACCTTAATCTCACAGAGACTGCCTTGCCTCTGTGTCCTGAGATGTGGGATTAAAGGTGTGTGCTGCTCCTAAAATTAATTTTTGTGTTTTAAAGAGTAAATTATCAAATTTGTTCCCATCTCATTCCATTTATTCCCATACCCTTCACTGCTGTTATCTCCAAACTTCACATGGTTTCTCTCATTTTTAAAACTCACTGAGTCATCACTACTTTCCCAACTCCTTTAGGTACTCCAATTTAAAAACATATCTAAAGATTAGAAGCTAGCATTCTCATATGAAAGAGAACATGCAGCATTTGTTTTTCTTGGTCTGGGTTATGTCAGAATGATTATTTCTGGCTCCATTCACCTGCATAAAATTCATCATTTCATTTTTCCTTACAGTAGATCAAATTTCATTGTGTATATGCACCACATTTTCATTATCCATTCATCAGTTGATGAACATCTACACTATTTCCATTTCCTGGATATTGTGACTGGAGCAGCAATGATCATGAATGAGAAAGTATCTCAGTAGCACTTTTCAAGAAAAGTAATTCTCGCTCTTCCACTAGTTATCCATTGCCAATGGTTCCTTACCTAAGGTTGGGGTTACTTCTTCATGTACCCACTTCTGTGCCGGGATTTTGTCTGGTTGGCCCTTGCATGGGTCTTGTGCTTGCAGTTACCATTGCCTTAAATTCATATGAATAACTTCCCAGCTGCCGGAAACCTTGTTTCCTTGTGTTCATCAACCACCTCTGGCCCTTACAATCTCTCTCTCCCCTCTTTGGCAATGGTCCCTGAGCATGGAGTTGCAGACATTTGATATAGGTGTCCTAGTCAGAGATAAGTTCTTTATAGTCTCTTTGGCCATTTATGGCTTTCTGGGTTAGTCACTATTAAATGAGGAAGCTTCACTGGTGAGAGTTGAGAGATGCATTAATATTCTTTCTGCCCATGTTCCATTAGAGTCCTTGAGCCTTAGGTGTAGAGATTGCATTGTAGATGTGACACTTAGAACTGGGCACCTCACAGACACATTCTTTGTCTATGACCAGTTGTGGAACTTTGTAATAGTCTCCATCTGTTACAAAACAGAAGCTTTTTGATAAATGAGGAAAGATACACTTGTTGGTAGCTATAAGGATAGGCATTTAGAGTATAGTAAAAAATTGCTTTGATCTAGGGTGTGACAAAAGTAGACTTTTCTCTAGGATCTATGACCTCGTGGAGAGTTTCTTCTCCAGTCATGTTCATTTGCTGTTTTGTATGCCTCTTGCATCTTCATAGGAATTCTTTGTTTATATTTGGAAAATGTTTTTAAGGTGTTTTCTGTGCCTTTGACCTGGGTTTATTCTCCTTCTCCATCTTTGATTAGTAGTTTTGATTTTTGTGTTGTGTCCCACAGTTGTGGAATTAGGTCTTGGGTAGTGTCTTTTATTTGCATATCTATCCAATATTTGTTGAGCGGGATCTCTGTTTGCTATTAACTGAAATGTCTCTGGTTTTGGATCAGATGATAATGTATGAGGTTCAGTCTCTGGGCCACTCAGTGTTGATGTGTATTTGGAGTATCAGAAGTGGTCCTAACTCAGCTAAGGCTAGGTGCAGCTTCTGAGCACAGGAATAAACCCTCCACAGAGATATCAGGTTTCCAGTGCAGATCCCTGAAAGTGTGTGGGTGTGTGTACAGGCTCAGTATGCACCTCAGTTGACCAGAGCTGGAGTAGTCAGGGTGAGCATTGCTACCTATGTAAGGTATGTGACTCCACCCATTCCTCTAGTAGCCTGGGCTGGGCTTAGTAGAATGGGCAAACAGAGCCCTGTCTTAAACTGCTTGTGCTGATATGACAAAATATTATAACTGGATGGTTTATAAACCACAAAACTTAATTTTTCAGAAGTATGAAGACTAAGTTCAAGATTAAGTGTTCATCAGATTCAGTGTCTAATGAAACCCTATTTTCCTGGATGACGTCTTCTTGTGTTTTTACATGGTGGAAGAGGCAAAGAATATATTTTACTACATTGTAAGTAAACTAATTCCACTCATGAGTACTCTGCTCTCATGAGCTAATCACCTCCAGAGACTAGCTCTTGATACCATAACCTTGGGGGTTTGGATTTCAGTATATGAGCTATATAGTGACAAAAACATTCATACACAACATTCTGCCCCAGCTGATCCCACACTGTCATATGCAAAATGCATTAATTCCATTCCAATAAGCTCAAAATTTTAACTCGTTTTAGCATCAACTGGAAAAATTAAAGTGCAAAGATTCACTTAAATACCATCTACGCCAGATATGAGACTGAGAAGGACATGGTTTGTGTTGAGGAACGTTGCTCTCTGAAAGTGAATTTATGAAATGAAACACAATGCTAGGATCAGTATGTGGCAAATATTTCCATTCCAGAAAGGAAAATTAGGAAAGAAGAAAGATGTGGAGAAGACCTTAAGGTTGAGTATAATCTTTGTATCAGTGCTTTGTCCTAGATGCCCACTGGGGCAGAGTTCTCAGCTTCTCGACTCACTAGGTGAGATCTTAACTCCACTGTTTTCCAAAACACATGACTTTCTATATATACAGCCCATGGCTTGACTCTGAAATTTGGAGTCACGCACTTGTGGCTTTCCTGGGCCAGATGATACTCTATACAGGTTTGGGATTGGTGCGTTCGACCCAACTTCACAACTCTGCTGCCATTACCTCAGTCTCTTTGCAGTGGCCCCTTTCTTGTGGATGTTCTCTCCACAGCTTCCTTTGAAACCTCTGTGGAGACAGCCATAGCACTGGGAATGCAGTGCATGCTGACCCCGATACAGTCAAGAAACAGCCGTATAGAGTTCTAGGAGTGGTCAATAATGTGAACTAAGATGCATGGATCAGTTCTCCATTGATGGCCTGCTGCCTCTCAGACCCTCATGAGAGGTCAGTTTCAGTGAGCTCTCACATGGCGTTGGAATTATTCTTTCTTCGTCTTGGAAAATAGGCTGTGGCTTCATTGTACTTAGTCAACTAAGTCAACTCTCAGGATTTTGATGACCAGCTTCTGTCCTCTGTTGAGATGGATGAGCTGCACATATTCATATAACAGCTCTGTCAAATGGTTACTTATCCATGCTCTTGTTCCTGCCTGAACATGATTTCTCATTTTTCCCTGTATAGGTAGGTAGATGATTAGTAAGTTCTACTTCCTTTTTGATGAACAAATCCACATATGTCATTTTTTTCCTCTTCTCATATTTTATTACAGGAAATAAAGAGGAGCCATGCCATATCTTCAGCATTTTGCTTAGAAATACCCTTAGCCAAAAATCCAATTTCATCACTTACAATTCAGTCAAGTCTGTTGCCACTTTGAAACAAGTATGACTCTTCTCCGTTGTCCAGTAATCAGTTCTTCACGTCCATCTGAAAACAAATAAGAATGACCTTTAGTCAATCCATGTTTCCATCATTATCTGTTTATGACCATGTACCTGCTCTTCAACAGAGTGAAGTTATCTGTGGAGCTTTCCTCTCCTTCTGAGTCTTTACCAGGAGCTCACTAAATTGTCTGTTCATAGCAATGGGGATATTTTCTAGTCTGCATCCCAGACTCTTGTGGCCTCTGCTCATCATCTAGGTCCAAACTGCTTGCACATTTCAGATACTTGTTATAGCACGACTTCTTATCCCTACAAATTTTCTTTTTTGTCTGTTTTGTCTGCTCTAACAAAGTACCTTTGTACTTTAAATAACATAAATGTATTGCTCATAGGTCTAGAGGCTGAAAAGTTCAGGACCAAGACTCAGTCAACTCTGGTGTCTCCCAAGGCCCTGCTTCTTGGCTCACAGCTGACAGCTCCTTGCTGTGTCTTTATACCGTATCAGGGGAAGAAAGTCTTTTCAGGCTCCTTTTTATAAAGGCACTAACCCCATTCACAAGGACACTTTCTCATGATCTAATCACTTCTGGAATGTTCTACCTCCTAATGCTAATTACATTGGGAATTTGGATTTTAATTAGGCAGAAATGTTCATACCATAGCAGCCCTGGTTTCTACTTCAAACTTTAGTCCTATGTTCATACACAGCCATCTGCAGGACAGCTGATGTGATCCTGAGAAGGAAATGTGAACATCATTTAAGGCTTGGATATTTTGGTGGTTGTAAAATACTAGCCACACTATCTGAAATTATTAGATCCCATCTTTTTCCTATTCTTTTCATTATAATTTTTAATTGATTCAAAAAAGTATATCTTTGGAACATCTTTATTTGGCTACTGAGCCTTTCTGTTTCATACCATTTAGTATAACAGCCTAGCTGTAGGCTAAGAGGCCACTACTACCTGAAATTGACTTCTTCCCTACAAGAAAGAAAAACAAAACTCTTCTTCTTCCTTAGCTTTTGTTGTAGGAGTGCCTTAGGGCCCTCTACTTTGTCTTTTCTTTTTTTCTGTATTCCTTTCCCTTGCTGATGCAGATTTATTCTCAAGTATATGAGAAGTATTTATATTTAAGAACATCTCCCCAATGCAATCTAGAACTTTTTATAGTTGTTGTTGTTGTTTTGAGACAGGGTCTCCCTGAATCCCAGCTGGCCTGGACCTTGCTCTGTAGACCAGGCTGACCTCCATATCAGAGATCCCTGTGCCTCTGCCTCCTGAGTGCTGGGATTAAAGGTGTGTGCTACTACATCTGGCTTAATCTGGAATTTTCTATGAAACTATATCTCCCTTTCAAAGTCTGGTAAACATCTCAAACTGCACATTCCCAAAGCTGAGCATTTCATCTTATCACTCACTCCTAGTTGATCGTAACCCAGTCTTCGTAATCAGGCATGCTGAAGCGTCAGTCAGGATTCTTTGTCATCTCATCTCATAATTCACATTAAGTCACTGCCATTTCACCACTGCCTACCTCTAAGCCACCAGCACGTCTCCCCTGTATTCCTCAGGACTTTTCTCATTTTTTTTCCATTCTTATCACCACTACAGCTTATTTTCAAAAGTAACTAAAGAGGTTTTAAAAATTAAGGTAGGTGTTAACCACAACTCTGCTATAGCTGAAAAGGAGAACACCATTTGTTGGAAACAAAGCCCTAGGACCTTTCAATCCACTCTAAGATCCTACCTGTGCTTAGCTCTTCTCCGGGCTCCTCCCCCTGTCTACTCTATTTTTCATGTTCTCTGTGATTTTCCTATGGCTGCTTAAACACACAAGGGCCTTGGTGCCGAGCGCTCTGCCTAGAGTGCCAGTCATTCATCCCAGGCACCTCTCATTATTACCAAACTATTAGCTCAAAACTTACCTTCTCAATGACACCTACCCTGAGCACCCCAGTTTAAATTGTAGCCTAGTCCTTGCTTTTACATGCTTAATCTTATCTATATTTTCTCATTACTCTGATCAAAACATATAATTTATTCATTTTATTTCTTGTTTCCTATCTTATGTCTCTCCCCCAGAATGAAGCTCCTTAATCAAAGAGGCCTTTGCTTCTCTCATGAGATTACAGGCTTCACACTTCACTGGACAGAGGACTACCTGGAGGCCTTATTAAATGCAATATTGCTGAACTCCACTGTCAGAGTTTCTGACTTAAAAGAATGTTGTAAAATCTAAGAATTTACATTTATGTCAATTTTCTAAATAATAAGTGATTTTTTGGTCTAGGAATCATGTTTTGTAAAGCATTTATCTAAAAGAATTCTCTCATAGTGAATGACAAAGGGAGAGCTGTTGAAAGAGGAAGTTGCATCTTATATTAATATGTATTTTGAGCATGGTCAAGATTAGATAGTTCTAATATGAAAACTTCCTATTTGCTTTTCTTTCTTTTTAAATTCCTTGTGCATGTTCATTATCACTTTTCATTTGTTTAATTTATATTTGTTAAAATTTTTTTTGACATTACCTCACCCTCTCCCCCATCCAGCTCCTTTCACGCACCCCCACTCCTCTCAACCTTGATCATTGTTCTCTCTCTCTCTCTCTCCCTCTCTCATTCACACACACACACACACACACACACACACACACACACAGTACAGAATTAATTTACCCATTTACTGATGGTTGCGTATGCATGTGTTTGCACGCAGGGCTGACCACTTGGGATTAGATAACTATCAGGGAGTTCATTCCTGGAAAAAGCAGATTTCTTCTACCTCAGCAGCCACTGGTTGCCTGTAGCTCTTCATCGGATGTGGGGCCTCATGCCATTTCCTCTGTCTCCATTCTACTGCCGTAGACAGAGTTTGATTCACTTAGAAAATTTTCTGCTTTTCTCACTGAGTCAGAAGCTCATCCTTTCAGCTCAGCTAGCTGGCCAGTGGTCTCAGGACCCACTTGTCTCCATCCCCCAATGCTGGGGTTTTAGGCACATGCAATAACCATGCCTAGCTTTTTATGTGTGTTAGATATTCAGATTCAAGTACTCATGCTTGCAGAGACAAGAGCTCTTACCACCGGGCAGTCTCCCCAGCTCTGCATTATAAATCCATAGTCTTCTCCTTCCATCTTCTATGTGTGTGTTTCTGTGTGTGGAAGATAGAGGTCTTCAGATGATGCCTGGGTAGTATTCCTGAGGAGCTCTGCACCTTATGTGTTGGGATGGGATGTCTCACTTACCTGGTACTTGCTGGGTCTAGCAGTCTGACTGAACAGTGAGCTCCAGGGAGTTTCCTTGTTCTGCCGTCCCTTTTCTGGGATTCTAGGCACCAGTCATCATTCTTGGCTTTTGACTCTGGTTCTGGTATTGAGTGCATGTCCTCATGCTTACGTGTAAAGCAGTTTATTGACTGGGCTATCACCCAAGCCCTTCTTATTCTTCACAAACTGGAACTTCATACTCATTGAGAACCCTTTGTCCATCCTTCCCACCACCTGTTCTCCATGGCCTTGGGTAAAAGCCATTCTGAATTCAGCTTCCATGAGACTGTCTTTGTCTCCTCCACATGAGTGAGCTCATGTGGTGCTTATCTTTCTGACTCTATAATTCATACGTTCTCACATGGAAATTAGGCCAACCCCTCATTACTATTAGCCATTTTTGTCTTTTTCCCCCTATTTTGCTGCCAGAAAATAGCCCATTTTCTATTTATTATTATAATTATCATTATCATCACTATCATCTTATTTGTTTTAAATTAATGTACAAGGTATTCAATAGCATTATGCTGCCACTCAGAGTCCGTTACAAGTGCTCTGCACAAAGCTTGCCATAGTCAGACTCCTTCCATCCTCAAATGCTTGCTTTGGAGAAATAGTGCGGCAGGTGCACTGAGGCCAATAGGATGACTGTACATAGTGAGGAATCTGGAGTTCAGGGGTTGGCCTAATTTCCATGTGAGAACGTATGCCAATTATGAGAGCTCAAGCTGGTTCAGTTAATAAATCTAATTGCTGTTTCTCTTTGAAACAACTCAGAAAATTGGTGTTGGAGGATGAGGGCTTTTGAGAACTCTTATGCAGAGTGTGCCTGTATTTAAGAAGTGGACACAACAACTGGGAGCCATAGCAACTCTACTAAGCTAAACCAAACTCAGGTGTTTAGACTGATACTCAGAAAAAGATGTAGCCTGTTCCAGATTAATGCTCTCATCTTCCTTGTGAGCTACACAATTTCCTCTCCGTTCCAGTCTCAATGTTCTACATTCACCATGATGTGTAGGAGACTAATGCTCTTTCTTAACAGAACAGCCAGGTCATCATCACCCTAAATTCTATAGATTAAAAATTGCTTGTGACCCTAAGGTCAAGATTCTGAAGAGTCAGCTTCCTCTGACTTCTCTGACTTTATCCATGTCACTCCATACTTTCCTGCCATCAGCTAGTTGCTCTGGATTCTTATCATTGAGAATCAAAGCTTTTTTGTAGGTCAGCCTTGGTTTTTCTTCACCTAAAATAAGCTCCTCTCTCTCACTTACACCACACAACCCCTTTCTGCTTGGTAGTTCTTCAAATGTAGACCTTAGTTGCACAACACTTTTGTTGCTATGACCTAGAAACTTATCAAACTAGCCTTTCCTGTTCAGTTTCTACTACCAAAACCTGCTTTTTTGTAGACTTTTCCAATTATAAGAATTATACTTTTATTTATTTATTTTGTCCAATTGAAACGTATATTTCATGTAACCAGATCATGTCTATTGCTTAGAGTAGTTCTTAGTATTAAGAACAGTATCTGGGGGCTGGTGAGAGGCTTAGTACAGAAATGTGTTTGCTGCCAAGCTTGAAGACTTGAGTTACATCTCTGAAACCCACGTGGTATAAGAAACAAGCTGATGCAGGCAAGTTGTCTGCTTACTTCTGTGTATGTGTGGTGGCATGTACAAGCTTAAACAAACATACACACGGATACAGTCACAGACATGCATACATACATATACATCTTCCAAATGTAATTAAAAAAATAACAGCATCTGGAATTTTGAAGATAGTCAGTAGATGTTTGCTTAATGTATGATTGATCCACAAAATTATGGAATAATAAACATAATAATTTTTTACCATCCAAGTATTTTTTACATGTACAAATCACTAACTGAAGCTAGAAGTAACTGAAGTTGGTTGTTTTTAAGAGCCTAACATAATTTATTTGTTTATATGAGGAAAATATTATGGAAAATTAAAAGGAAATATTCCCATATTTATTAATTCAAAACAAATTCAAAATCCAGGAATAAAACAAAAATTAGAAGTCTTGTTCTTTTTATCCAGTCAGTTGTTCCAGACTCTTAGGGATGTCTCATGGGAAATAGTAAACACTGCAGATTGAAGGTTCATGATGGCAGGTATTTAAAGTAGTCAGTGAAAGAAAAAGATATATTTAGAATTCAAGGTGCATTTTGGAGATTTCTAGAATCCGAGAGTGACAAAAGAATGGCTTGTGGAGTGGTGGTGACTTTTGGAAAGGTGGTGGAAATAATTTGGAGAGCTTATTAGACCAAATGACCAGCTTACCATCTAATGCAAAACAGCGAATCATGACTGCAGAGCTGTGGTAGGCAGGACAAGGTCTGACTTGAGTAGAAATGGAACTTAGGATAAGTCCTACATGGTTGTGAGTTTGGGTAAAGCTTGTAGATTATTAAAAAGAAGTTGTATATTTGCCCAGGATAGCTAAAGGCATTGGGAAAACTATAGCGTGTGAGTTCTGAATTCTTAGTTCTGTGGCTCAGTGGTTTTGTGATCTCTGTCAAATTGCTGAAATTACATGATTCCTAGTTTATAGGGGCATGGTTGCCATTTTTTGATTACAAATTTATTATCTATGTAGCTAAAAGAAGTTGTTAGAGAAGTCCTTACAGTATGGTACCTATATGAGTAATATAATGCACTATCGTTTTAAGTCATTTATGATATCATGTAAAGAACTATCAGCATAGTTTCCTAGCGTCCCGCTGTGAATGGGTTGTAGAAGCAGTTGGCTGTGATGTTAGAGCAGGCTAACCAGAAATCTGAACTGAGGGTGTGAGGGAGGACATCCCTAAAAGTCGGCTGGCATATTCTACAGGAGTTGGCAAAGATTTGCCCTTCAGTATATCACTAAGGGCACCTCACGCATGTATTGTGGCATGGTAGGCATCTAGGAGAAGCATCATTGCTTTAAAAGAGAGACAAAGATCAGGAAATGCCTACTGAATTCATCAAAATCAGGAAGCTCTCTAGCTGTGGCTTGTAAATAAAGTATTGGCTTAGAACTGCTATTATAGGACTCTTAGGATATCCCAGATACTCTTCTCAGAACTTATGAATTCATTTTTGTTGCAATTTGTAATAGGTATCATTATTTCCATTTTCAGGCAAGAAAACTGATTAATAAAAAGATGAAATGACTTCTAGAAATTTACAGTTGTTATTCCAGAAACCCATTCTAAATATTCTAGAGTTCATATTCAGTACAGGGAATTTTGACCTTAGAAATCTGCTTGACCACTGTCCTTGACCACTTAAGAGACCTTATTTTAGGAGATTTCAAATGTTGAGACATCAGAAACACTTGCTGACTTTTTCAAAACACATGTGTGTATGCAGGGGCTGAAATTCAGGGAGCTGTAGTCTCATGCACGTTTTTACATGTTCCCTCTCTTCCTTCTTTCTTTCCTTCCTTCCTTCCTTCCTTCCTTCCTTCCTTCCTTCCTTCCTTCCTTCCTTCCTTCCTTCCTTCCTTCCTTCCTTCCTTCTCCTCAGTGGACTGTGGTGTACTTTCAGATTTAAAGATTGTTACCTTTGTTTGCAAGTCTAATGACATTCAATACTCCTAATCCAAAAAATTAATAATGATAGTGAAGCTTAACTGCGATATACTGAATCTAGTAGGAACTGTGTTATAGAAAAGCTTTGCAAATCACTGACTTTCACTTGACTAGAAACACCTGGAGAGCTAATTGCAGTATCCTCAGCCTACCAGATACATACTACTGATGACTGCAGAAGGCCCTGTGACTTGCTAGCATAGAGCGTTGGAGTGACAAATATCTGAGTTTAAATTTCATGAATATGGTTTCGACTCTGTAGTATGTTGCACTCACCTGTCTTGTCTGGATATCAACTTCCTCCTCAGTAAGGTGCTTATTCATCTGATGCTTTCTAGGTGGATCAAATGAGTCTCATTTCAGAGTCTCTTGTATCCATCTTGCATGCACACAGTAGTTAGAAATGAAATAGAAATTCCACCTGACTTTAAAGTCCAGAGTATCTATTTCAATGATAAAATATGCATTAGTTTTTATTCTCCTGCTGCTATGATATTAAGTCATTATAATCTTAGAGAAAGAAATTTTCTAGTATAGATTTAAATGGTTATCTCTCAAACTGCCAGATGGTTCCATTAACAACTTAAGAAATTTATGAAATTAATCCCCTCTAAACTTCACAGGTAATTCTGTTTCAGTGGCTTCATACCACAGCTTTCATTTGAATTCTGAGAAAATTAAAGAATGTTTTTCCTCATAAGCTCTAAAATGCTGTTTTGCTTGCATCTTAGCAGATCCTGATATTGCTACAAAGAACAAACAAATAAATGGTAGAATGTAGTTCTGCATTAGGCCTCAAATGTTTTCATTTTTCTTCATAATCCTAATAGAGCTGACATTCAGAACAGAAGGGAGCTGGGTGGGAGAGGTAGAACTTTCCGCTATTCTGTTGTTCTCTTTTTATTCCTTCTTAGATTAATTTTCTTTATTATTCAGCAAGGGAGAGCTTGGAAGAAATTAGAAAGTTCGTGACATTTCCCTACCTCTGCTCTTTAATGGATGTCCTCAGAAATCATTTTAGTTTTAGTTTAAGCCAAAGAATGAAGGTGAATATTACAGTGACCCTAGAGATTCAGGAGGATCTGAAGGAGTCCTGGATCTCACGCCAATCCGAGTGTCACAGACTTCCAGAGTGAAATGATTTTCACATAATAGTTTTTAAAAAGTCTTCCAAAAGGTGCTGATACAAACTTTTTATAGTTTAAACAAATGGGACCATTACTTCTTTTTCTTATGTAGAAGAAATATTGAGGGCTTAGAAAACAAAGACCAAGTATCATTCCCAGCTCTATAAATTGTGGGTCAAGAAACTTTAGCCAAAGAGCTTCCCTTCATTCAAGAATAAAATTCTCTATAAACCACAGTCCTTTCTTGAGAATTACATTTGTTCAACAGAACTCCAATGTAAACTGTTAACTGGACTTCTTGAAGGTCCCCAAATCCTTACTGGAAAGTAACAAGCTGGCTGGAAGTTACCTAGAGTGATAAGCATATTCTGAATGTTACATCAGCTCATAGTTAAGGTAGATCAGTCACTGGGGATGAATGGGCAGGCACTGAGTAAACGATTGTTTCCTACAGTATGGGGAGCAACTGCAAAGCCAGCACTAGGTTCACCCTCCCCTTGCTGAGGCCTACCATGAAACAGCTGTTCAAAAGTTCTTTTTTTTTTTTTCAAATTGTTATCATATTTAGATCCACTATCTGCACCCTCTGTACTGCCCCATACCTAATTTTATGTAATGTATGTATGTGTGTATGTATGTATGTATGTATGGCTTATCAAGTCAAATTTATGTCCCCAAATGTCTTTGAGTGTAGTCCATCCACTGGAGCCTGGTTAACATACCGAGAGTCAAACCCTTAAAGAAGATTGACTCTGCTGTCCCCACAACCATCAGCTGCCTGAGATAGGGTTGTGGTTTCTTAGTCTCTTCCCCAGGTCTATGCTAGGATTTTGTCTGGGCCGAGCTTATGTGGATCTTGTGCATTCTGTCACCATTGCTGTGAGTTCATATGAGTAGCTACTCAGCTTTCTGGCAAACTCTTGTTTCCCCGAATTCATACACTACTGTGCATCTTACAGTCTTTCTGTTCCTTTTCCACAATGATCCCAGTGCCTTGAAAGGTAAAATTTTGATACAGGTATCCTACTCAAGAGGAAGCACTCTGCAATGTCTTATTCTTTGAAAATGAAGATATATAGGGTGTGGGAGGTTTTGAGATAAGGAATTTGCCATGTGTTAGACTGGAGCATCTCAAGGTCTGGCATATATGGTTCCTAACAACCCAACTTGAGAAGGCCCGAGAGATGAGATCTTTTCAAAAGTTCTTATTCAAGCTCCTTGCCTACTGCCTTTTCTTGAATAATTCTGACCTTTCATTTTAAAGGACAAACAGAGCTGCCTGAGTTCACCTTGACTTTTAACTTTCATACTTCCTTCCATCTCTCTGTCTGTCTTCAGCTTACAGTTTATAGCCCATCATCTAGAGAAGTGAAGTCAGGATCTCAAGGGTGGAACATGGAGGCAGGAACAGAAGCAGAGACCACAATGCTGCTTACTGATTTGCTTCTGCTGTCTTGTTCAGCTACCTTTCTTATCTGTCCCTTCCTAGGTATGGCACCACTCACAGTAGGCTGGGCCCTCTACATCAGTTAGCAATTAATAAAATATCCACAGACATGCCCATAGGCCAATCTGATGGAAACAGTTCCTCAGTAGAGGTCCCTTCTTCCCATGTGACTATAGTTTATGTGAAGTTGACAATAAATAACCAGCTTACCTCCCATAGAATATTTTTTTTACTTTATAGTAATAGAAACTTATGTTGTGTGCATCCCTAAGCCCATCAGAGATTGGCTGGGTATTTTGTTTCTTTAGGTAACTTCTCATGCAATCTAGTTGATTAAAGACTCTCTTTATCTCATCCCAACAGTCCTCCAAAACAAGAATATCTGGTAAATCTAATAATGGGTCTTAAAGCTTCTACTCAAAAAAAAATTCATGTCAATTCTGTGCACACTGCACAGGTGAAGGGACATCAGTTTGAGACAGGAAATACAATATGGTCATATGTACTAGAAAGGATACCGGGCATTTTCAATCCTCACAATTCTCAGGTAAATTGAGATAAATGCTGTCTTCTCCTTCCATAGATCTTCTGTATTTATTCCTCTTATCTTATTTCCTTTCTAGCCCATCCTCATTCTTACCTCAGTTGTTGCCTCCATGAAAAAGTCTTTATAATCTAGATTTAATGTTACTCCAACTCAGTGGTGTCTTTTGTAAATTTTAATTTTTATTAGTTTTATGAAACTTTTACTTGTGATAGGGAAACTATCCTTTTAGTCATTAATGAATGTGTACTAGTATAGATTACTGTGTTTTAGTCAATATGGTTGTAAATTATCCTTTTATCTTATTTATAATTAGGTTATAGATTTCTTGAAATACTAAACAATAAAAAATAAAAGGAAATTTATTGCGAGTATATAGTAATATTCAGTAAACTTGCTGAATTAAACTTTGTTACCATAAGGCTCTGGTAAATAGCTTAGTAGTAAGTATTATGAGTATACTGTATTATATATTATGAATACAGAATTCATGTGTAATAAAAAGATGTGTATGAAAAAACCAGAATCAAGTGGACATTCATAAAGATGCTGCACTAGGAGAGATAGACTGCAGTGATGTAGGGTGGGAAAGGGAACAACAGAACATGATGGAACCTTCTGGATTCAGTGGGGTGGGGTAGGAAGGCAGGGTAGAGTTGGGAGTGTGAGGAAAGACAACTAATACTGAAAGCTTTTAGAAAAGGCCACATGGAAACCAACTGCTGTAGAAGCTTTCTAAAATAATTGCATATACATGGATCAAAAGAGTTTAAATGAGGTTACCATTTGTTCAGTTTGCTTTCTGTTGCTGTGATAAAATGGTGATCAAAACCAACTTGGGGAGGGGCTGGAGAGATGGCTCAGCAGTTAAGAGCACTGGCTACTCATGCAGGGAACCTGGGTTGGGTTCCCAGCACCCACATGGTCTCTAGCAACCATCACTCTACAATTCCAGTTCCAGGGGATCTGACTCCCTCTTCTGACATCTATGAACGATGCATGATGTGGATGCAGGCAATATACTCATACACATAAAAAGTAAAATAAAGCAATAAATATATTATTTTTAAAAAAACAACTTGGGAAAGAAAGAGTTTATTTCAACTCCCAACTTCCATCTCATGATCCATTGCTGAGGGGAGCCAGGACAGGAACTCAAGGAGGAACCTAGAGGCAGGAGCTGAATTAGAGAACAGAATAAGACTGCTTGTTGACTTATCCCCTGATATTCTCAGCTACCCTTCTTATATAGGGGTGTTTAAGGGCCACCTGCAGAGTGGTGACAGTGCCCACAGTAGGTTCAGCGCCCCCATCCCCGCCCCATCAACTAGCCACTAAGAAAATGCCAAGCAGACATGGTCAGTCCAATCTGACTACAAAGTCCCATGTCTAGCTGAGTGTAGAGAGCTGCGGATTGCCGCGTCTTAAAGATGGCACCTGTTTCCGCCTTCCACCATCCCGAGGGTGAGTGCTCTCTGGAGTAAACAACTCCATATTTGGCTGTGGCTGAGATCTGGCCCTGCCTCCGCATGTGTGCGCCTATCTGCTTTCACCACGTGGTAGTTTGGGGTTGGCTGGCAGGAGGGGATTTAAGTCTCTGGCGGGCTTTCTCCGGGAGGAAAAAGTAAGTCAGAAGCCAAAAGGTTGTTCAAGGTTCCTGAATAAACTGCATAAAGAAGAGTCTGGTGTTGCGTCTTCCTTGCTGGACGAGGTGGTCGTGCCAGCTGAGAACTACTGAAAACTGGTAGCTTCTGGGAGAGGAAGACTCAGTGTTTTTCAAGGCTGTGACTACTGGTACTGGTAGGTTGATCAGGCTCTGGGGGATGGACCCACAGGCAGGAGTGCTTGGGCAACACAAATTAGACTTAATGGACTTTAAAAAATAAAAGAAGAGGACACAGAATTGGGTAGATAGGGAAGGAGGGTGAATATGATCAATGTACATTGCATGAAATCCTCAAAGAATTAATAAGAATATTATTTTTAAAAAGATATGTCAGTAAGGAAAAGGAATACGATTGAGTATCATGACAGAATTTAGTACGTGGATTACAAGCGGGTGCAGGAAAGATTGAAACTGATTTGAAGGAAGGTGAGGGAAGTTATCTGATACATAAAAAGAAAAGCAGTGGTTCTTAACATAGCCTCATAATTTAGAGCTACACACTACAATGATGATTATCCTCATAAATAGTAGAAATTGATTTTTCACAGTTCTGGAGAAAGGGACCTCCTAGGTCTTGACATCATTGTAGCCCCCTTCCTGGTTGCTAGGTGAGTGTCGTCTTACTTGGCTGTGTTCTCACATGACTAGAGGACTAAGGCAGCTCTCCGGTCTCTTGTAAGAACACTAATTCTACCGACAATATACCTTTCCAAAAGCTCTTTAGTGTTGGTTACCTGTCCCCATAGTCTCTGTTTTCCCTGACCAAATCACCTTTCAAAAGCTTTATCTCCTGGAATGTCTTTGTACTCAGAATTAGGATTCAACATATGAATTTTACAGTGATTGAAAAAAAAATCAGCCTATAGTATTAGGCTTTCTCTTTCCAAAATCCGTTTTCTCCATTCATGGATAATTTATCATGAAACATATCTTACCAATATTATAGAATTAACCAAATGTCTCTGGTCTGTCAAGAAAATCATTAGGTTTTAAGTGACACAATCTTTGTAAAGCCATTCAAAAACTTCTTTACACTTTAGTTTTCCGTAAAGTTTATGATACTGAGCCTCCGGGAACATTATAGAAGATACGGAAGAAGAGGTGAAAAGACTGTACGAGCCCGAGGAGAGGACGCCTGCTGATCGACACTGCCTTCTGGACTGGCAGGAAGACGCACCTGTAAAGTCACAGTAATATGGCAGCCTAAACACAACCTGGACGATGACGTCACCAGCTGATAGGCCAGCATGGGCGGGGGAAATTCACAAGGTTTTACACAAGGTTTTACCTCTAGAGGAAGAACTGCAGGGAATCCACTGCTACTCCAGGGATGAAGTCCCGAAGACCCTGACAAGTTAGCTAATCCCAAAATCCCAAGTGGTCAACCCTAAAAATGTACATACAGGCACCACTAAAGAGACTCAACAGCTCTGTCTATATAGAGAGAGAGCTCACAAAATCGATAGGGAGCTGGGGTGAAGGTGCAAAGAGTTGGAATGAGGAGAGGAGGGACTGGAAATGATGTGAATACAGTACTGATAGAGGAAGTTCTCAAAAAAAAAAACTACGGCATTAAAAATCATGGTTTTGTTGGCGGGGAAGCAATATTCAGGATTAACATTTAAAAACTGATTATTTACCTAACCTAACTAATTGATATTTATCGATGTTTAATGTTACTCAGAGCTTATTACTTAGTCCTTGTTGCTGATTTATTAAGTAATGTTTCAAGCGTGAGTCTTTTCCTGTTTCTGTATTGCCTCAAACTTGATTTTCTTCTCCTTTATCTTAAAGTCAGAAGTATTTTAGTCAGTACAGCATTTCAAGTTTTGACTTGCAAATCAAGATGAATATCTTTTAAAATCTGAACAGACTGATTCAGATTGAGCAGCAAGCAGAACTCCTGATTATGTTTTCCCAGATATAACTTCTGCAGCCATCATTCCTCACCAGTTGGATGACTCCCAGCTCAGCAGACTCCTTCACAGATAGACATGCATTTCACTCTCAGATTATCATGGTTCTCATTTATAAAACTGGGTTCATACATTTGCATGTTTTTTTTGTAAACAGTGTTTTTATGTCTGACTTCTGAACAGTTGGCCATGCAGAAAAAATTCAGTTTTTTGAGATATGAACAACTGCATGAATTAATTTCCCCTTTCCTTTCTCACTTGCATGAGATTTAAAGCAAAACTGATTTAACTGTGAATGGCTAACACTTAATGATTCATTAACATTCGAAGGCTCTGGAAATGTGGTTGCCCTGTCATTCAGTTATTTCCACAAAGACATACCCACTGGACAGTACCAGTGGGAATTGTCAAAGAGGAGTCATGTGCAGGCCAAACAAATGGCTGTCAAAGATTGACATACAATGTTTGTTTTTTTCCTAAATAACTGAAATTGGTTGGCCCCAGGATCAACTGCTGTGCAGTTAGTTATTAACTCCAAAGGAAGAATTAACAGTCTATCTCTGGTTATTCTGTAATAGCAATAAGAATAATAGATTAAGGAATATCTCTCTTCTATTTGGTTTTCATTTATTTACCCATTTATTGTTCTTATTATTTTTATAATTCAGCCAGTCTTAGACTTGTAGTTGAAGAAGGAAGAGTTACTGCTCTCTTGTACAGTGCAGAGAGAAAGTCAGTTTTTTTTTTTTCAGGAAAATGGAAAGTAAATCACTATTGCTACTTCCCATAGAATGAGAGAACTATGAAAACAATGCTGTCCCTATCCCACAATACCTGTCTGTTCTATCAGTTGTTGATGTCACTATGCATCATGTGAAGTTGTAAAGTGGTCTTAAATGAAAACGAGACATACATCTAATTTGTTTACTTTTGCCTATGGAAAATGATGGCATTGTTAGACTGACCTTGACCTCAAAGATGTTAATAGGTAAATAAGGAAATAAAATTGTACTTATTATAAACTACTAGTTTAAGACCATATTCACAAAACAGTTTGCTTTTAGTATTAAATTTATAATTCAAATTTATTTTATATCTGGGGTTGTAGCTCTCAATATTTTCCAAGAAAAAAGCCAACGTATAGATTTTTTAAAACGCAAACCCCAAACTGCTTTCGGGTGCACTGTCTCTAATCAGCTCACTCTCTAACCTTCCTTGACAGGACAGGTAGATGCTTCACATGTGTTTTGTTTTGCAAGTAGGTCCTGAACCCCATCACTACCCATGGGTGTGCTTTTGAAGAAATAATAGTCTTTTTTTCAACTCCATTCAAATAAACAATTTTTGTACACAGTACAACCTGATTATGATTATGTAGCATGCAAAATTCAAGGGATCAAATCACCAGCAATTTGCTTCCCCAAGTTGCTTTCTTAAATCAGCTTTTAAATAGATTTATGTTGCCTGTGGATATAAAGCAGTGGAGTAAAACTAAACCTTCCTGATTTCCAAATCAGCATTTAAAGGGCTATAATTCATATTTAATGAAGAAAAACAGCTAAATAAGCATCCACAAGCATTTAAATAGAGACTTTATGCTTGTAAAGTTTTTATCCCCTGCTAAAAGCCCCTTTACCATATATATTTATTATACTTTGATGCAAAACAGTAAAAGGAAGTTGGATATTGTTAAATTGCTATTAAATCATAAGAGAACAAATATTAGGAATAAATTTCAGCTCAGTTAACTACGACAAGATTGGCAATTTTCCTAACTTGTGCTCAACATTTAATTTTCAAATGGAGAAAATGTTTTATTGCCAACCGAACATGAAACAATATTGGGGCCAGATGTCTCTGACCTTTTGTATAAGAATGAAATACTTTATAGTTCAAAGTCAGGCATCCTGTTTATAAATGACTACATGATGGTGAAAACTGGCTTTGTTTTACCTGGAAAACTGAGTTTCATCCTTTCCCCTGGAATAAAGACGGGCTGTTCAGATTTTCTTGCCTGAAGGCAGAGTAATGTAAAATTGATAGCATAATGCATGTGTGTTTGCGACTACGGTGCTACTCAAGTATACATGTCTTGAATCTTCATCATCAAAAACATCTCATCTCTGTTTAAATCCAAGGGCAGGACTAGCAAAATGACTCCTGAGGATCCTTGTCGACTTCAAAAGACATTTTTCCTATGGTTATGGGTCTCAGATTTGCTTCATATTTGATCTTATTTTGTAACCTTGATTAACATTGAGAGGTAACTGTGAGTCACTTAAGATTGCTACTTTAAATTGTGCCTGAGATATTTGCATTTATATTTGGCCACCATTTCTCACTCCATGTGTGAAAGCCACATCTCCTTGTCCAGGCATCAATAATATCTTTCACATTCCATCACTCAAGGCAAAGAAAACAGTACTGTTGACCACAAATTCCCTGAGTTTAATAAGCTGTGAACTAAAGAACAGCCCTGAGAGAATGTTAAATTCACATGTTGAACTTTTGTTTGTATCTCCAAGTGTTTATTAAATTCATGCATGTAGAAATTTGTGAGTCTAATCACTTTTAATACAAGAAATAGAATTTAAGCATTTGCCTTTATTTCATTTTTTTGGAAATATATATTTCCTTCCTAGAGAAAATATCAGCATCCACAGCTATAGTTTTATTACATTCTGTTCCGAAGCATAATTTTGATACATACCCATAGACTAGACCAGGTGGGCCTGAAGGAATGCCTCTCCTTATGTCTTGGTGTATAATTTGAAATGAATACTGACTCAAAGTCTCATGCAAAGAAAGGTGACTGAATTTTTTCTGGATTGATGAAATCTTCTATTGAGCTCTAGAATGAAACATAAGTGGTACCAACGGGCTGCCTCTTTTAATGAAGCAAAGCAAATTCAACGAATTGAACGATTCTCTGGGGCCCTATAGAAAACTACCCAGACCATGGTTTTGTTGGAGAAAATGGCACAAGAAAATTAAACACAGGTGTCCTTGTACTCATCCATTAAGGCCATGGCATTTCATCCATTGCCTCAGGAATATCCAAGGCCCTAATAGAAAAATTCAAGAGTACAGTGCTGTCTAGTGTTCAGGACTAGTGTTGTACAGGATGAGTCACCCTACATCTGCAGGACAGCTGCATCTATTGACAGATTATTAGCTTATGAAGAAGAAACATTCTGAGTGCTGCTGTCTTTGGTAGAAGTGTCTTGCATACTTTGCCACTCTCTGAAAACACATACAACACATATAAAGCCAACATCTGGGGAATTTTCTTATCATTGGTACCGTATGCAGTATAAATGGAAAACATTTTTAAAACTGCAAACAGTAAACTAGCCCACATAGTCTATAATCATCAGGGACACTGACATTCCTAGAGTGAAAATACGCTATATAATAAACAATCGGTGGCGTGAAAAACATTTTAGAAATGATTGCCACTTCTTTGTTATTTCGTCAGGATATTTTTAAGTGAAGGTATTTTAGTAGCTGATTTGTTCATCATGACGTTTCTTACATGTATTTATCAGTGCATTCTAGAAAGGTCATATCAACTTTCATTCACACACAGGTCAAAAATTTGTTTACCCATTCCATACTGAACACTAAGAATTCTTCTACTAGAAATATTCCCCACCATAAGAAAGACCATCTCAGGACTGGAGAAATGACTCAGTGGTTAAGAGGACTGACTGTTCTTATAGAGGACCTGGGTTTGATTCCCAGCACCCACACAGCAGCCAACAATTGACTTTAACTCAAGTTCCAAGGGATGATACGACACCCTCTTATGTCCTCTTTGGGCACTGCTCTACATCAGTGCACTTACCTACATGCAGGCAATACATTCATACACATGAAATAAAAATAATAAATAAACTATTTCTTAAAATTTTAAAAAAGAAATACCACCCCATTTTGAAATGTTTGTTTCCAGTCACTTAATGTGATGTATGATTTCCATCTGCTAATCAGGAATTCACACATCTTATTCAGTGTATTGTCTGATTTATCATTTTTTCAAGTCTTTCTTATGAGTTGTTTTTTTATTCTTAATGATTTTAAGACTGTATCATATGTCAATATTAACAGCATGTGTGTGTCAGTATGCATGCATGTGTGTGTGTGCGCGTGCATGCGTATGTGTTAGAATATCCTCCATTTTGTTGTTTTGGAACGATATTTTCCAGCAGATTTTTGTTTAAAGATTTTACTCATGTTAATCTTAAAGTTGGTAGACACAACTACTCAGATCTTAGAAAAGGAAATTAAGGAATTTTCTGAGTAGTGGAGGGAAGTTGGGTAATTGGAGAAGGCAGTTCACATTGCCTGCTGTGGGCTCACATAAGGAGGCAACAAACTTGCTGTCTATTTACGTGCATCTCATTGGCAGCTATGGAGAATCTTTTCTCAAAAGTAATCATCTTTCTTTGGACAGATTAACAACAAAGTGATAGGTCAGGGCAAGGTGAATAAATCATTCTTTGTGGTAAACAGAGAGGTAATAATAAGGGTCATTGTGTTCCTATATGGCATAGTGCAGTTGTAATTTACTGGTGACATTTAAGAGTTGTTGAATTTTCAAATAAATTGTTTAGGAAGATTTATTCAAGCGAGCCCACCCAGTGGGGCTTGATTTGTTTCCTGGCCTCTCCCAACACTATTATTTGATCACATAACCTGGACTGACACCATTAATAATGATTAGATTACTAAATTACTGCCTCTGGCCACTAACATTTCCTGTCTGTCTGCTGTGTGTTTAGGAGTTGTTTTTCTCCAGAGTTTCCCTAATTCTACTTGAAGAAAACGTGCTTCTTATTTGGGAACCTTGTGCATTTACCTTCATTGCCTTCTCTATCACGCCGAAGACGTCAGCAGCATGAAGAGACAGATATAACATGGTCTTCAATAGCAAAGAAATTAATTCTAATCTGGAAGGTGTCACTTTTGTTTCCACATGTTGAAGGCCTGAATGTTGAACTGACATTACTATCAGCTTCCATGGGCTCATTGGACATAATGGATAAAATGAAGCCTTTCACTGAAATAGGGTTCTTTTCTCATCATTGCTCAACTTACGTAATGTACTTAACATGTCTTATGCTAGAACAGGGATGTATAGTGCAGGGGATATTATAACAGATATTTGATCTTTCCATGGTAGAACTTTCATAGGGTTTTGAATCCCTTCTTTTCTAAGAACAGTATTTAATTCTGAAGACACAGTCTTGGTAGCTAATGTTTGTAGCCCATAGGAGTATTGTGAGACTTGAACAGAATAAAACCTGAGTAAAAGCTTAGAAAAAAATAGGTCCTTTCTAAGTTCTATGCAAAGAGGTGATTATTTCCAGGAAAAGTGCAGGATCGTTGCTTTTGCCACAACTTTGGCAGAAATGACTTCTCCTGACAGATACGATGAATGATATAATTCTGCCTGGGGTGAGGATAAAGGATGCAAACCTCGAGAAAAGAGATCTGCTAAAGTCATTAAGCACAGGGGAGAAGGAAACATTTTTCTTGGATGGAGGGTGGTAGAGTCACTTTGTTTGTGCTTAGACATCTGTATAGACCCTTAATCACTCCACGGAGCCAAGAAGTACAATAAGTTTTTAATGTTGCCCCATTTATCACACCCCTCCTTCCTGCCATTGAGTCAGCATGATGCACAATCAGCTTTCAGTGCAAGCGAAGAGGTGAGTGTGGGAAACAGCCATGCTGCTTCCTAGGCAGTCTGCTCCTTCTGTCACCTTCTCAGTCCACACAGAGGTGTTTGAAGAGATATCTTCTAAGTTGTGCTGTGGATATACTGATTGTAGTTGAGTTGTTTTTTTTTTTTAGGGGTATAAGTAGTATATTATTTAACATGCATCAGTCCAGCATTTCAATGTGTCGCTATGTGAACAGAATTTGTATATAAAGCTTTACAATGACATCTCTCTGTTAGCTTTCATAGGCTTCTGAACAAGAATAGGACAACTGGATCTGGTTACAGACCAAAGCAACTGCAGACTTCAGAAAGGTTCAGAGAACAGAGAGGTTCTGGGATGCTGGCCCTGTCTTGTCATTTTATTATGGTCTATTGCATTAGCTCTGCAGATAAAGTTGTTTTGTGCTTGGTATGATCTCACCTATCCAGAGAGAGCACAAAAGGTCATCCATTCCACACCTTTGTCTTTTTTTGCCACTTTATTAAACCCACTGCTTTAGAAAATATTTGTCCAAAACAGAGGATTCTAAGTCCTTTGGGCTACCATTTACAGTCAAGTTTCAAGTAGTCTTCGAGATGGCTTCACAATATTGAAGCATCTATCATTAATCTGTTATTCAGTGGGGAGAAAAAAATGACATTGTGCAAGCTTCTGCTGGGTCTGTGAATAAAAAGGGAACTAGCACCCTGTAGGATGCAGGCTATTCATCCACTGTAAAAAGGTATTTTATAAAACTTTAACCCAAAGTAACAAAAGTTTCTTGCAGTAGCAGCTAGTGCTGTAGTTTCAAGAATCCCAGTGCCCTGAATCATAGCAGGAAATGTCTAAATTTTCTGAGAACCATAGCAGCATTTGCAGACAGTTTGGTGGCCTCTGGCTGGGTGAGCCCTAGAGAGTGGCTGCAGCACACAGTGGTTCACCATTCTGCTTGAAGAGCTGATGACCAGCAATGGATAAAGCAGGATCAGCCATACCTTCTGCTCTGGGAATAGAACAGTAAATGATTAGTTTCCAAGGAAAGCATTAATAATGGGCACATTTGACTATTTTTCTTAATCTACACGGAACCAGATAATGCTGGAAAGACTGTAAGCGTCATGGTTAAGACTTACATATCAAACAGTCATGCCTTTGGTGCTTGGCTCTGCCATTTATATTGTACTTGAATTAGGTGCATTTCCCTGTATCTGCTTCTTCACATGAGAGATGATGTATTACTTTTCTGTTGCTGTGATAAAACACCATGACCAGGTAACTTATAGAAGGAAGGATTTATTTAGACTTATAGTCCAGAGGAATAAGAGTTCATCATGGGGCCAGAGAACATGACAGCAGAGGCTGCAGGAGCTCACATTTCCAGTCACCCACAGGACATGCTTCTTCCAACATGGCCACACCTCCCAAAGATTCCACGACCCTCCCCGAATAGCACCACCAACTGACCAAGTGTGTAAATTCTTGAGCCTATAATGGGACATTCCCATTCATACCACCACAGACAGGGATAATCAGAGCATCTAATTATGGTTTGATGTGAGGATCAAAAGAAATATCAGGTATCTGTTCATTAGTCTCTTTCCATTCTCTACATCTTGCTTCTGGGCAGGTTGCACACTGGCAACTTTTGCTTCCTGCTAGGGATTTGTCTGGTGCCTCAGGGAACCCATGGAATCCACCTGACATGCACATTGATATAATCTGCTATTATGAGTTCACACTCATTAGAATATTATTGACTGATATGAGGCTGCAACCATGGATAGATTCTCTCAGATTTGTTTTTTGAGGTAAACATTTTGGAGTCACATTCCATAAGACACTTCAGAGGGTCTTGCAGGGTGTAATGGCCAACTCAATAACAGAGTCATGTTGACATTCCTGAGTTGCCTGTTTTTCCTTCCTACCTTTCATTCTTTATCCCTATGATCAGGCTCACAAATGAGCTACCTGAATGTAATCATCTGCCTTAAGATCTATTATCAGGGTATCTCAGATTCTTGTACCAAGACTGCACATCTCTGGAGCTGGGTCTTCAGATAGCACAATTGGGAGAACCACATTCATTAGGATGCCATAATAGTGGGAAAGAATGAAGTTTCTAAAATATGAGGTGTTGGGATACATGGCAAATGTGGAAATTCAGAAGTATGAGAATAACGTTAATGATCAAGATTATTGAAGTAACTGGCTTTTAAAGACTGCTCTGGAAAATTTAAATAGAAACAACAGACTTAAATCAGATAATTATCACATAAGGGTCAGCTTTGAAAGTTGGAGGACCTCTATGGCAGTTTAAAGATATCCTGGTGACTTAAGGTTTAGTACAGTTGGAGCTAAGTACCTTCTTGTAAGAATGGAAAACCATCAAAAGATTCTTAATGCATCGTCTTCCTAGGTCCATACATGAAATCAGGGTCCTAGTAAGAAAACAAGACACTGAGACAGGGAGTGCAAAAGATCCTTAGACAGAAAAGCCCAAGAGTCTCACATAATGAAATAACCATGAATATTCCTGGGGCAAAGATGTAGCCTTTCTTACTTGATAGAGGAGAGCAGCCTCCCTTTGCCTGGAGACTGCAGAAACTACTTGTTGGGCAAGAGTCCTGAAATTTGTGACTCTTTCTGAATGCCTATTCCTTGCTACTTGCCTTTTGCTCAGGCCACTTGAGACTCAGCAGAGCCTATGGAGCAAAGTAAGATTTCTGTTTAGGAAAACTTTTACTTACTCACTAAAGGAAATGAAAGATTAGTTCATATGTGACATTAAGAAAAGGAAACATCTGCGTGGATGTAGAGCTTGAGAGGCTTGTAGTATGTGCTACAAAACACAAGGCTAAATTACGGAGAAATACTTGACATTACACGTTAACCCAAACCAGAGGATTCAATAACTTCCTAGAAATGGTGAGTGGTTGGATGGTTTCTTGAATTTTAGACATAATGCGGAAGAAAGTTGCTGACAACTGTCAGTAGAAAAGGCTCAGCAAAAAAATGTCAACATTCTTAAGAAATGTCTTACCTTCCAAAGCAGAGAAGTGCTTGCTCTCCACAGCAGAGTGTCTGGTAGACCCTGAAACTGACCCCTGGATCACTTAACTAGAGCATTTCTTGTGAGTTAGATGTTATCGTTTGTGCTGAAGCATAAGGTTGAACAGGCACATCCACAATCAATTGTGAGACAGAAACAGTATAATTAGGGACTAGGCCAAGCAGGCCAAATAGGTAGAATAAATTGCATGGGCCTTTGGTCTAAACACCACAGAAAAATATCTCACTCAGGTCATCTTGGGGTTTTTCCCAGAATCATCTTACTGGAGGAAAATCTTACTTTGAGTCAAAATGAGTTTTCCTTTGACTTGTGCCATCTTAAAATGAACTGGGACCACACTGCTTCTCTACTTAGGAATAGAGTTAATAGTATTGCAAAAGGAAATTATCCAAATGGGCAAAATCAACATGTGATCACTCTGTTTGTATAGATGAAGACATTTCCTAATGTAGACGTTTACATGGCCCTATGAGTAGTGAGAAATGGCTTGCCTAGTAAGTCCTGGAGTAGAGGGAGCATACCTGGATGATCTGACAAAAGAACTTTGTACAGAAGAGTGAGGATAGATCAATGTAAAAAAAATGTACAGATCTTTCCATCTTAGAGACCAAATTCCCAAGGAGGACACTCTACATACTTAACTGACAGGACCATTTGTTCTCTCACTGCCCACCCTTCTCTTTCTTGGCCACTCTAAGTGCTGCATAGGAAAGGAATTACCACAGTGACAAGGACAGAGGATACTAGTGGACACCATATGGACTTCCTCTCTCTGAGGATGATCTGTATTCTACATTTATCCAACACCCTCTGTCAGAATCAGGGACTGAAGCTGAGGTTCAACATTTCATCATTTCTTTTTAAGGAGGCGGCCAATCTCTTGGCAAGTAGGTTTTTTTCCTAGATGCCACCCTTAGAAGGGGGTGTGGCAATAGGCAAAGGACAGTAGGATCTGTGAGCTTTGCCAATTGCTTCATCTTTCTGAAGCAACTAGATTAATAGACTGTTATAGTCAGTTAAATGGTTCTCTTGGATACTTGAGTACAAAAGCCTCCTGGGCTGGGAACACTGTCTCCTTGGATGAGCTCCGGAGGACTGAGCCACAGTGCATGCTGTGCTACAGTTTGGAGAGAATGGGGACTCAGTGAGCGGTCTCTGTCCTTAATGTCTCAACAGCATTGCTTAGGAATGACAGTTAACTTCATTGTTCTTATCTTCTTTTCCACTATAAAAATTAATAATTCATTAATTCAGCAATTCCTTAAAAATTCAGTGATTTTAAAAAATGTGACTCTTATTGGAAAAAAAAAGTTTCTTATTTCTAAAATAATTCCCGTTGGCATATAAACAAAAGTAAAACATTTTGTGGCAAAATTTAAATCACAGTGAGAGATATAAATGAAAAAAAAGCCTTCCTTCTTACCACAATCCATTTCCCAAAAGATAATCCCTTAATAATGTCTAACAGCTTGTGCATTTTCTATCAGAAATAAATATTCACATCAATATCCCTAGAGTGTATGTGTCTTTTAAGAAAACAATTACCATGAAACTAGTTATATCAGACACTGTTCTGTACCTTGCCCTATTTAAACAAGCTGTGTTTTAGGAGATATTAGAATGCTAGTTTATTCATTAAAATGAATCATGCTTGCTTGGCAAAGCAGATACCATGATCGTGAAAATGCTTCTCCCAGGGTGAGGCTCATCCACTGTCCTTGTGATGTGTTGAACCTCAAAATCAAAAACCTGACTACATAATTTTTATGGCACAACACAGGATGGACCTTAGCCAGGTCATCTGCTATGAGGAATAGAGGAATGGCTCCCGTGGGCATGGTGCTGTGCTCTGGTTAGTCGTTAGGCCAGCTTTTGTCCAGCATCTGGAAAGAACCTGCACTGAGATGATCTACCTGGGGACAAGATTGCTATGGGCTGCAGTCGGGACCCCACCCCATAAGGAGATTGGCTAACCAGACCTATGCACTTCCTTGAATAAACTGAGTTTGCAGTGGCTTACCACTGCCTGCTTCTCGTCCAGTTCCCGAGTCTGTTGATTCTGCACACATTCTGGAACTTGAGCGCAGAGCACTGCAGAATTTTTAAAAGCTGGTGCATACCTTCTGCATGGCTTCTTGGGTGTACCCGTGGGACTCCCATAAGGGCTGGTGTACAGACCCACCAGGTCCCCCATTAAGTGAGAGACAGTTGGGAGCCCAGCATTCTGTCTGCATGTCTCAGTGGGCCACAGTATTGGGCCTCCTGGTTTGTGTAGTGATGAACAATCTCCCCTCCCACCAGGAAGTGTCACAGCAGCAAGCAGTTAAAGCCTTCTCCTGTAGCTTTGCTTTAAAGAAAAAAAAATGGATGAAGCAACACCTCCCCCTCCCCCAATGTGGGCTGGAAAACTAGCACAGCCATTACAGGCTCAGGCTTTTCTTAGCCCTTGGACAGAGCTTCACCTGCTCCCCTCTCCCTGCCCTGGGCATACCCTAAAGCTTGCCCTGCTCAGGCCTCCAGGAGCTCCTAGGTCCTCTGCCCGGGCCACAGAGTTTGCTGTGCACCATGGGTGGGCTGCTGCACTGCCGGTCCCTGGCGGCGGGATGTGTGCCCAGGCTTGGCCTCAGACCACCTGGTTGCTGGGTGTCACTGCTGGCGCCATTGGCCCTGGCCAAGCTATGTTTTCATCCAATCCTGCCACAGGGCTGCCCTTCATGACTATCTCTTCAATACAGGGAATTCATGGGACCTATCTCCTCAGTGGTTCCTTCTGCTTTCCCTTAGGCAGTTCAGTTTTTTTTTTCCCCACTCCTCAGTTTGGTGGGCTGAGGAAATAGCTCAGTGGTAGAGTGCTTGCCTAGCATATGCAAAGTTCTGAGTGTGATTCTCACCCGCATACCCCATATGGGTCCAACAGTGGCCTATTTTAGAACCTAAACTGACCATCCTCAAATTCTTTGTGCAAGAACAGCCTGGCCTTGGCCATATTGAGCCCTCCATCAATCCCCATAATTTTCCCATTTTTATCATCTCAAAGAAAAATAATAAGTACAGATTACTTCAAAGGCACGAAAAATAGCCCATCCATCTGTTAATTGTTTGTTTCAACTCCCACTGAGAGAATCAGATCAAAATGCCTCGTAATACATTACATGGATGACCTTTCAATCACTCACCCATCACAAGTTGTTCCCATGGATCTCCTCAAAATACTTCTTGAAGACCTTAAAAAAACTAGGTTTAACTATAGCCAAGGAAAAAATTCAAACCATGCTCCCTTTTGGGTTTTTAGGGTTTAAAATTTCCACCGATATCCAAATCCTCACTCAAAGCTTTCTAGTAAAGGATAAGTATTCTCTCAATGACCTCCAAAACTCTGTGGCCAAGTTAATTGGCTTAGGCCCTTTTTGCCCATTCTTCCAGCTAAATTCCTTCCCCTCTTTGACCTTCCTAAAAACCTCAGGTAGTCCTTCCCAGAAAATCCCTTTGACCAAACAAGCAAAAGAACTTTTACAGGCGATATCTCACAAACTCTTTTCAATTACCCTAGCAAGATATGGCCCTCTTACAAACCAATAGATACTGCCATTAGTGCCTTAAACATGTCGATGGAAAATAGCATAGCTTTGAAAAGGCACAACTGACCCTTTTAACACTGCCGAGACAAAGTAGGATCTCAGCCATTTTTTTGCTCCTCAATTTGGTAACGTGAGGAATTTTTGCGGTGGCCTTCTTGATGGTGCTCCTGACCTTTCGTTGCCTTTGGAATGCACTGCATCAGAGCAGAGCTTCACATTGACGCTACAAATTCCGTTTAACTGGCCACTTAACAACACCACTTTTCACAACGTTTAACTATTCCTGCTTCTTTCTTAGTCTTCTACAGGGCACAAAAGCACTCTTTGACAAGGACCCTCACCCACGCCAAGGAACTTTCCTGCATGAACCTCCCATGCCATCCTAATCACCCTCCTGAGCGACAAGCATCACTCACTGGGTTCTTTCACCAGAATGGCAGGTAGATAATGACAGGTAATACCTGACAACCAGTGTGACCTAAGACAGGCAAAAGTGAACCCTGTAGATTATTTCACCAGAACAGCAAGTAGCCAATGACAGTTAAGACCATGAAAGCCAGGGCAATCTAAGGTGATCCCTAAAAGCCTGGGGCCAACAGCGGCATGACAAAGAATCATGCCTCCCAGGGTTGCTCAATTTACAAAAACAAAAAGGAAAATATGTATGGCACAATGCAGGATGGACCTTAGACAGGTCACCTGCTCTGAGGAATAGAGGAATGGCTCCCACGGACGTGGTGCTCCGCTTAGTTGTGAGGCCAGCTTCTGCCCAGAAGAACCTGCACTGAGATGATCTACCTGGGGATAGATTACTATTGGCTGCTTTGGGAGCCCACCCCATAAGGCAACTGGCTAATCAGACCTATAAGACTCCTTGCAGTTCCTTGAGTAAACTGAGTTTGCAGTGGCTTGCCACCATCTGCTTCTCATCCAGCTCCTGAAATCTGTTGATTCTGCACCTACTCACCATCCCAAAGTGGAGACCCTTTGTTCCCGCCCCCCGGGGCTGGCCCGGAGCACAGGGGACCTCAACACATAATTTATAGTTGTGGAGACTGCAATCAAACTTTCACCCTAAAAATTAAAATTGAAAACAGTTAATGGGGCTGGGAATGGCTTACTGATAAAGTACTTTTCTGAACTGTTTGAGGCCCTGGATGCATTCTTCCAACATGACACAAAAACACTTTCTTCTATACCATAACTTATTTTCACAGTGCCTATTTTTAGAAATTTAGGAAATTTGATGTCACATTTTTATTCACAATTGTACAGTAAACCTCTTACCTAACTGTATTATTTTCTTACTTTTGAGTCAAATGGTATATCCATTTTAAATTTGGGCAGGTATTGTCCAATTGTAATAATGGTTGAACAATTATTTCTGGTAAGATGGCTATTTAATGTTTTTCAAATTGAATCTTTTGTCTTATGAATAGAGTTTTAATCATACTTTGCATATTCTGAGTACAAGTGTTTGCCTTATGTTATTTTGCTAATATCTTCTCCAAATTTGTGGCATCTTGTTCTTGATGACATTTTTTAAAGAATAAAAAAAAATCAAATGTGAAATACAGCTTATCATGTTTTTTTCACATTGTATGCTTCCTATGTTCTGTAACAAACATATCCCTCAGGGTCACAAAGGTTTTCTTCCATTTATGATTCCACTTTACTTCTATCTGTCCTTCATACCTCTCATTTCTTTTGTAGCATCAGCCCAGAAGCAATAAAATAGCATTGTGTTTTCCTCAATGAGTAAAGAAGCAGATTCTCAGGATATAGTTAAGCAGTCCTGATGCCTAGTTGAAGTTTTACTGAAAGTGGCACCCAGAAGATTCAAGAATCCTTCTTTGTGGACAGATATTCTGTAAATTTTGTGCATGCTGTGAGTCAAGGGTTGATTTTTCTGTTTTTCCAAGAAAATGATCAGTATCATTTATTTATACTTTCTCTTTCCTATTAATGTACCTTGTCTCCTTTGTCAAAAATCCGTTGACCAAATATCTGAGCTCTATTCCATACCAACATCACAACTGTCTTGATTGCTGTACTGTATGCCAAGTCTTGAAACCAGATGGGATTAGGTCTCCTAAAATTAACTTTCTTCCTTCCTTCCTTCCTTCCTTCCTTCCTTCCTTCCTTCCTTCCTTCCTTCCTTCCCTCCCTTCTTTTAAAAAATGCCTCAATTATTATAGAACCCTTTACATTCTGGTATAAATTTTTAGACTAAGCCACCAATTTCCATAAAAATATCTGAGATTTGATGAGATTGGTCACATATTTATGAGAAGAGTTTTATGTTATCGAGTTTCTTTTCCCAATTACACTGTAGGCTGAATTCTCTATAAGAAATTTATATATTCCTAAATGGTTACCTAGATGATTCAATGTAATTTCTCACTTATTTAAAGTTAAAATACTCCATCAGTTAAGTCTTTAAGTTTTCATATATATTTGCTTTCTAGTAGTCTGAAAACTAAAAATATCTTAATGTTTCAAATCATCTGTAATTTATGGTGTCTTTTTATATAATGGTCTACTTATACAAGATGATTCATGTGTTTTCTTGCTGCTTTACTTGTTTTTTGTGTTTTTAGTCTGAGTGTTGAATAGTTTTATTGGTATTCAGCAGTTTTCTTTCCTTCTTAGATCTGGATAGAGCTTGAGATGCATACACTGATGTGGTACAATCTTTGTTACATCAATAGCTCAGACTATGGGTGGTAGTTGCATTCCATGGCCTCATCATAAATAATCAAACCTAGTATTGCCAGTTAACTAGTGCTTGCTGAAAAGCTAAGGAATGTTCTAGATAGGCAGTTTCACTCAGAATGCTGGGATGCTATTGCTGAAAATAAAGGAAATCTGTAATTTCTAAGCCTTTATGGTAGCAGGTACCAGGCCAGGCACTTCGGTGGCTTCCTTGATTTAATCCTTGCAAAAAAAGCAACACTTCTAAATTAGAAATATTAGCACCATTTTGTAGAAGATGTTGTGATTTAAGACATATACATTAAGCACATACCTGAGGTTTAAACAAGTTCTTATCTTAGACTACAGTTTGTAACCCATATTCTTGATATTCCAGCTGCCACAGAGTCCAATATGCTTTGTGGCACTGAATTATAAGTAAAGAACTCACACAACAGTGAATGCTCAGCCCTGAGTTCATCCACCACCGCTGACAGTTCTGGATTCAAGTTCTGTCTACGTCACTTTTTAATACAACACCGTGAATTCAGTTTTAACTAGCCCTTTTGTGGAACATTTTCATATCTTACCCTTTATTTTTCTGTCAATGTTTGTAAACTAAAATAAGAAGAACAATATTTAGAACTCATGCTGATGCAGAGGGAATGGAGGTAAACATTTTAGAACACTTCTAAAGTGACACTTTTTGATATAAAACCACCTACTATGTTGATGCTGAGTGTGAGGCTGACAGTAGGCTAGGAGAGTGAGATTTAGGCATGAAGAGATGGCTCAGGGGTTTAAGTCACTGGCTTTTAAAGAGGACCCCAGTTCTGTTCCCATCACCCACATGGTGGCTAATTAACATCTATTACTCCAGTTCCAGAGGATTCTACACCATCTTCTGGCCTTCTTAGGCACTTTATGACACAGGTATACTCACATACACGCAGGCAAAACACCGTGGGCATGGTGGAACAAGTATTTAATCCCAGCACTCAGGAGGCAGAAGGAGGCAGATCTCTGTGAGTTCAAGACCTGTCTGAACTACATAGTGAGTTTCAGGCCAGTTGGGCCTACAAGTAGACCCTGTATAAATAAAAAAAAGAAATAAATTTTCAGTCATTGTTTAAAAGTCATGACTGGCATGGCTGACAGTGCATTCTGCTGTGGATGACTGCATAATGTTCGGACGATAAGGCCACTTGGAAAGGTAGTGCAGAGTTTGAAGGGAGTTCATACATAGAACTTTGCCACCAGAAAAGCAGTTATTACTGTTATACCTATCTCTATCAGGACCAGAGCCAATCTGATCCATATTTTTAAGGAACTTAAACTTAGATTTAGGGGAAGTACCTCTGATTTTGACCTTGACACTAACTACTTTATGTCTTTTGGAAATTGCTTAAACCTATATTGTTTAATATAGTAGCTACTAGTCACATAAATGAAATAAAAAATCAGTCTTTAGTTGCATAAGCCATAAGTAATAATTAGTCATCTGTAGACCCTGGCTACTATGTTGAACAATGCAGAACACTTTTATCATTGATCACAGTACCAATTTGTAATAGAGTCTAAATCTTCCTGGTCTCGCTTTCTATCTTTGTAACATTAGAGTTTGGACCCCTGAATTTCTCTAATATTCTAATCCTTGCATGATGTTGACTTTACACTGGGGTAGATGACCTTTGCTTGTGCTATAATATATTTTCCATGAAAATCCTAGTGAAATTCAGAAATCAAAATTTGAACTCTGTGGTAACCTGAGTATAAAAGTTGCTAATGAGCATTGACTTTTGCCTCCCTTTCTCCTCCTCCTCCCCTCACTCTTTCATTGTTTTTACTTTCAAGGTAGAGTCTGTTTCTCCTGAGCCATAAAGGTGATCCAATACATTGCAAAGGCCACAAGTAGCTTTGGTAGATTAGCAAGATTAAAGACAAGGCCATGCATTTGATTAATTAATTTAGCAGTTTTAGGATCATCCTGGGATATAAAGTTGTTCCTCTTTTGTCTTACATGTGATTGTGTAAATTTGATGAAAACCAGGGATAATCTGCCACTTCTACCAAGGAAGTAATTATCTAGACATGTTCTTCTTTGTGGCAATGGAGAGCTCCTAAACCTCAGTGTCTTAGAACAAGACATCTGTTTTCATCACGCTGTCAGTGAGCCGCCATGTGCTCTGCTTTACTTCATCCTCACTCCCCTCCATCTGGCAGCTCGTTACTACAGTAAAGGAAGAAGAGTATGACACTCAGCCTGGTCTTTACTTACTCCTTTGATTACTCCTAAGAGTGCCACTTGCACATCTGTGCACATTTTTTCATCCAAAGTAAATTCATGGCCACATATTACCTCTGAGGTGTAGGTAAGTGTGATGATATGGCATCCCTGTGAAGAAAATGGAAACTTTCATTTGAGGGGTGACAGGAATTATCATTGTAGTCCTCACAGGTCAGTACCCTGATAAGAACTTGATATGTTAAAGATCAAGTTGTATATAGTCAGGAGTAGACATACTCAAAGCCACACATTTTACCTATAGACTGACATACACTTAGGGATTGATTAGAGCCCACCAAATGTCAGGTGTAGCAGTTGAGTGCCACCTATTGAGCTAAAGTCTCCCAGATTGTCCCTACACAAGTGTTTCCATCCCCCCTTCTTTTTTTTTTTTTTTTTTTGTTAAAAAGAGATGTACATTTGTATTCCCAAATGAAGTCTCTTTCTTTTTAAAATATTAGATCATTGGTTACAATATTTATATGAATAGAAAAGGTATAATTCAGAATTTTGGAATAGGAAGCCAAGTGATCACATGCTTCCAACATCACGGTCTGGGAGATGGGGCTTTGTCTAGTATGCTGACTGGCTCCCCACAAAACATTTAATGAGCCACTTATTCTGTCTCCATCTAAAAAATTGGTAGGTTAGCAAGATTAAAGACAAGGCCATGCATTTATTAGTAATTTAGCAGTTTTAGGATCAACCTGAGGTATAAAGTTGTTCCTACCTTGTCTTACATGCGATTGTGTAAATTTGATGAAAATTTCATCATAATTCCTTCTTTCAGTCTGCTTGGAAATGAGCAAGAGACCCATGATCTGAGAGGAGATTTGGGCTTTTCAGTAACTGTTAGCAATCAAAGCTGGTCAAGGACAGTATGACTTCTAAAGTCCTTATTTACAGAAAAATGGTAGAACATTCCAGAATCTTTATACTACATGAACCTTGAAAACTTGGTAGTACCTGTCAGAGCATAATTTAGATCCTTGTCTGAAACCAATGTCAAGATTTCAGTCCATCAATTTTTCTAGTTTCTTGGCCTTAGTTTCTTCATCTATGAAGTTGGAGTGATAAATAACAATATTTACCATATAGAGTTGTTGAGGTTAAATGATATAACCTTAACACAAGGACTGTTTAAATCTATGAGTTATCACTCCACCCCGATTTCCTCTCTCACCCTTTCCTTTCATGTGGCACTTTCAAAATATGACTATGGAATCTCCCAGCTTTTGCTGAAACTGTTTGATGTGTGACAAACATGCTGAGTTTCTCAGCTCCTGTTTTTTTTTCTCCTAAATTAACCTTAGCCAAATCTAATATTATGCCTGTAGAATTAGGAATGTAGAGAAAAAGGACTTGTTGGGATTTGTTTTACAGGAACATTATAAAACTCAAATGTCCACTAACCGGGAGGGATTTTCATTGTGTTGGAATCTGGTAACAACCTGAAATAAGTACTCAAAGCTTTCAGCTGCATTGATATAAGTCCAGCCAGTATAATGAACCAACAGAATTGTTCCTGGGACCCTCTGTCTCTGACTGAGAAAATCTAAAACATGTTGGAAATTAACAAAGTAAATACTTCTTGAAGTTTATTAAGGTTTTATTTTTCTCTTGAAGAATTTAGAGACCTTGGCAAGCAGGGTTAATTGGACTCATTTCAATTTCAAAGTACACTAGCTTTGACTTAAAGTTTTAAAACCCTCTAAAATTTAAGTTATTACAGCATCATTATATTGGGTGTTTGTCTGTGTTTCTGCTGTAAGGATCAGAGTTGATCATTGTGCCATCAAGTATTCAGAAAATGATTAATATTGTTTTATCTGTGATGTTCAGAAAAAATTATTTTCCCGGGAAAGGATTTGTTGCATAAGTTAGATTTGCTTGAGTTAAACCTTGTCAGTCAACTGAATACTGAATCTTCAGCAACTTACTTTAAAGCTGACTTTGAGTTCTTGTGCATTTTTTGTCATGAACATTCTACTTATCTGTTAAAACACTGGCTTTTTATTGGACTCATTTTGTCAGGGGAGAAAACTTACTTTCCTTCTCAAAGGAAAAATTGAAGATTTTTTTTTTCTTTCAAGTAGATCTTGCCATAAATGTTAGGCATTAACTCAAAGAGAACACACACTTTCAGAATCAAGGTAGTTTTGTTCCACTTTGTTGGAGCTGTTTCCCCAAGGACAAAAACCATGTACACCATTTAGGAAATGGCAATATATTCTTTTTTTTAAAGGAAATCCATCTCACTGCTTTTCTACACCCCTAATTTAAATCCATCCATGCTCATTTTATATTTGTAGATATATCGCAATGCGCTCTACAGAAACAATACTGTAGCTTCTTTAAAATGTTGCTGTTTTTGTCTTTTCCCATATACACACAGCACAAATATTACAATTGCAAATTTTTCCAAATTACTTATAAAACAGCCTTAAATGGAACATTTTTCATGTAGCCACATTTTGTTTTACTTTTTTCCAACATAAAGATTGTTACTTATAAAGGACATTTTGCAGTAGAAACTGTAGTTTCTGCATAATTGTTCCGGGATATAGGCAAGCAATGCATGTGATTTACCTTGGTGCTCTCTCTTTAAATGGTCTAGTTTTGGTTGAGGGGAGAAAAGAGAAGGCACTGAAGTTCACAGTCCATTTGTTCTTGTAAAAAGCACAAAAGCTAGGAACATGTGGAACAGATATTAGATATTCGCCAGTTTAACATAAACGATGATAAACTACAGAACTGATAAGAAAAGTGAGTAAAATCTGTGATGTTTTTCTAAATTGAATCATCACGTTCAATGCCTAGTATCAGTAAAGTAGCTACTCTATTTTAATTTAAGGAAACACAGTTAACCATGTTAACACTGTAACCTTGAATTCAAATTTCTTCAAAATTTCTATCAAATCTTTTCTAGAACAAGTTTCTCTTCCAATTAATAAAAGATTGATTTTCCTTTACCTGGATGTTTATTTCTTATTTAAAACATTCTGGAGCTTGCTCCATCCTATGAGTATTCAAAGAAAGTTTGCCTTTCTTCTGGAATCAAATAGTTGGCTGCACATTCGAAACATAAGAGGAAAGAGGCCAGTTACCCCTGTCTGTAGATTATCAATTTGAAAGTCTAGTGTACTAGGCACAAAGAAATTGAAATCCAGAGAATGTGTGACACCAGGCAAGATATCACTGAAATCACAAGGGCAAAAGAAAATATCTTGTTGGTTCTGGTGAGTGACGTTGCTTTGCATTTTTCTGTCTTTCAGCTTGCCACCTTGAGTAATTTAACTCCCTACTGATAGGTGTTATGAGAGACTGGTTTGACTGTTTTGCTAATGCTAGAACTTGTCTCACTGGGATCATAAGATCACATTTTTCAATGTCTATGAATAAGAGACACTGAAGCAAATATATAATTGAGTTTGTACTATTCAAATTTATTGAATCATCTTATGGTAGAATCGAATCTTTGCAACATGCTTAGCAATCTCCCAGTCCCCCTGCTCGATTTCTAAATGGCTGAAGAAAGGAATGACGTTGCTTTGACAATCAGTCAATGAACCCTTGCACCATCTTGCCTGCTGCCTCATGCTTTGTAGAAGTGACCAAAAGAGCTTAAGAATATTCGCTGACCAAGGGTCCCATGCTCGAAAGAAACTGTCTCTGCCCCTCCTGGCAGCCATCTATAGACAAAATTTTCTTAAGTGGGGAGGGAGCTTCTTACTCCCTTCCTCAAGACTATGTTGGGATTTTTGTCTGGTTTGAGTTTACATGGGACTTGTGCATGCTCTCGCCCTTGCTGTGAGTTCACATGAGCAACTGGTCAGCTGTTGGAAAAACTGTTTCCTTGTGGCTCTTATAATCTATCTGATCCTTCTTTTGTAATGATTCCTGAGCCTTAGAAGGCAGAAGTTTGATGTAGGTGTTCTATTCAGGGATAAGCACTCTGTAGCCTCTTGCCCATTGGCCAGCTGTGAATTTTTTTGTTAATCACCATCTACTGCATAAGGGAAATTCTCTGATGAGAACTGAGAGATACATTAATCTATGGGTATGACAGGAAGTCACTATTCAGTTGAATATGACAACTATTTAGTAGAAAACTTGTATTGGGTTCTGCCTGATGTCTTGTTCCTAACCAGGCTCCGGTGGATGGACCCACACTGAAGGACATTTGGGGACACAAATTAGACTCTATAGGCCATATGTACCTATGTGTGTGTGTGTAATCAAGCACATTAAATTGGGTAGGGAGCAATGAGGAAAGGTAGGGATAAGGAAGGGGATCTAAATGTCATCAAATTTTATTGTATGAAAATCTCAAAACAATTTATGTTTTTATTATTTTTAAAAATTGTATGTATATGCGAGTATTGCCTGAATGTATGTAAGTGCACCCTTGTTGTGCAATGTCCTTGCAGGACAGAAGAAAGTGATGGAGCCTCTGGAATTGGAGTGCTGGGATTTGTATCTGGGTCTTCTGCAAGAACAGCCCATGCTTTTAACTGCGGAGTCATCTCTTCAGTTTCTTCTAAACAATCTTTAAAAAGAAAAGGAGGGACTGAAAAGATGGCTCCATAGTTAAAAGCACTGCCTGCTCTTGCAGACACCGGTTCAGTTCCCAGTACCCAAATGATAGCTAACTACCATCTATAACTCCAGTTCCAGGGGGATCTGACACCCTCTCCTGGCTTCTATAGCCGCAGGTCACTTACATACATACAGGTAAACACTCATACACATAAAATAAAAATAAATTAAATTAAAATTTTTAATTAAACTAAAAAGTAAAAGAAGATTCACTTAGCTTAAAGGTCTAAACATTGCTTTTCTTCCATCATTTTGAAGCACATTAACTAGGCTCTTCTCTACTGTCTAGAATCATACACAAAGTATACTTACACAGAGTAAGCCTCCTTGTAAATTTCCCAGTCTCTTATTTTATGTACTCAGAAATTAATTCCTGTAAAATGAGCATATAAATGAATTAAAGCAATATTGTTCAAAGAACACATCTACACCTTAAGAATTATATTTCCCACCTGGAAAATCTTGAATACTATTTCTGGAGGGATACTGGAACACAGATATAAAACCACAAAAGACTTGCGTTCCTTCCTTCTTTCCTTCCTTTCTTCCTTCCTTCCTTCCTTCCTTCCTTCCTTCCTTCCTTCCTTCCTTCCTTCCTTCCTTTCTTCCTTCCTTTCTTATGTGTATCTGTGTATGAGTGTGTTGTATTTGTATATATGAGTGTTGTCATGACTGTGGAGGCCAGAGGTCAATAATAGAAATCTGCCTCTGTTGCTCTTTACTTTATTCTTGGAAACAGAGTCTTTAACTGAGTTTGGATCTCCCTGTTTGACAGACTAGCTGGCTGATGAATGCTTGGAATGTGCACTCAGCTCCTCATGTTACTGCAATAAGCACTTTACCCACTGAGCCAGCTTCTCAATCTTTTGATGTATAATTTCTATACCATAAATGCCTCCCTCTATATAAGGTTTATTACTCGACCCTGCCCTCCTATACTCTACCCTGCTATCCTATTCTATACTCTGTGTGTGTGTGTGTGTGTGTGTGTGTGTGTGTGTAGCAGTATAGCAATGATATAAACATCAGGGAATTACCTGAATGCTCAACCCAAGTTCTTAAAATTAGAGAATTACTTCTGTACATTCATATGGCCTGCTTGATTCTGGGCAAAAGAATTTTCCCTTGCCTTCGTGTTCCCCTTCAGTGAGCCAAGCACTGCTCATTCTCTCGCCTTCTATTCCCCACATTCCTCATTTTATCTGTTTATTATAAGGATCATCTTAACCTTTATCAGTTTTAAAATGTTCTTTCCTTCCCCCATTTCTGGGATCATAAAAAGATGCACCATGTATCTTATTCAGTTAAAAAATTCTTCCTCGCAGAAGAAACCCAGAAAAAAGTAATTACTTTTTCTCTCTCTTGTCACATAAACAATTTCTAATTTCTCATTAAGAATAATGCATTGTAATGGATATTACATGGTGTAATTATCATCAGACAAAGGCTAAAGCCCCATTTTCATTTCTTACTGCCTGGGTTACCTTTATGAAATGAATTTCACCATTAATAATTGGGGTCCCCATTAAGTAAATAGGAGTGATCACTATAGTAACTTTACAATTAGAAGACAGAGAGTTCAGTTGCAAAGAGTCATACAAATGACATTTTCCAATCCTTGCTGAGTTTTCCTTGAGAAAAAATGTTATCAAAAATTGGAATCTTTAGCTGTTAAATTGGGTTGATAGTTATGCAAACCTCACAATAAGGAGCATTCTTGTATGCTTCTAATTGCAAGAAGCTCTAATGAATGATAGTTATTAGTGCTTTTCTTTGAGAGGTTTTAGAGACACTTCAAGGTCACTGAAGGAGAAAATCACGCTTCATGCTTGTAGAACCCTCTGCTTACATTTCTGATTTCTACTAGCAGTCCTGCCCAGTTCTTGGTGGATGTGTGAGGATGCCGAGTTGCTAGAACACTTTCCATGCCTCTCTCTCTCCCGACCCTGCACTGTGCCGCCTTTCAACTTGGTCTTACGTACTCTAAAGTAATAGCTGATAAAACAAGACCAATGCAGAAGCAAACTCTATGACCTTCCTTTGTGCGAAAGTTCTAGCATCAGGATTCAGAATGTACACTGTATAGCTATTTACCTATTACGTGGTAAAAAGCTATGTTTCTATTTATCAATTTAATGCACACTGTATAGCTATTTATCTATTGTGTAGGTATGAAAAACTGTATTTTAAAAACACTTGGTATATATGTTTACCTTCTGGTATATATTTTCACAGGGTCGAAATCAATCTTTTAGCCAGGAAATGCACATATTGGAAAGTAAAGTAATTTAGTCTCTGACTTAACCCATTAATTATTATTAACTGCCTTAATTGTAGTTTTATCTACTAATATTTCCCAGGAAAACAGCTGTTTTAAGTCAATAAAATGACTAAATCCATAACTCTGATGTCATTATTCAGTAATGATTGAGATTCTAATTTAATTTATGTAATACTTCAGTTCAGGAAATTAACTGATGACTCAATTTGTTTTAGACAAATAATTGTAAAGCACAGATGTGTAGCAAGACTTTTGGATTACGAAGAATATTACTTCACTTCATCTCCTTTAGAGACTTGGCATTTTATTACTATTATAGATGTGGGGTGTGCTTACATGGGGTTACCAATACAGAAGCCACATTACGTGAATGACAGCTTCCTGGTAGGTCTTGGGGACCTAATTCTTAGACCAGAGTCAGGGCAAAGCAGGTCCTGATTGCTTCTGATAATTGGAGAAATGGCTTTACCTGGGCTGTCTGCGGGGGGGCAGGAGAGTGGTGGCAGCTGGCAGGTAGGATCACCTTGTTTGCAGCTCATATTTTCTGTTGTAGACAGACCATCTTCGGCCTGCTGGAATTTCATAGGGAATGCTGTGGCTTTTGGCACTGGATGCCAGGAAGGTAGGAAGAGAGTCACAGACACACAAGACACTATGCTTCATGAGCTTTCACAAAAAGGACATTGGATGATTGGTTTATTGACCCGATGATGTTGTTTGGGGTGATCTTAGGAGATACATGGAAATAAAAACATCTGGAAAACTTTTTACAGTCTAAAGATTTTCTTCTTTTTCTTTTCTTTACCTAAATCATTGACTTTAGGGTCAGTCTGACCTTTATTCATTTTCTAGTTCAACATATTAATAGTTGTGTGACCTCAGGGATAGTGTATAAATTCTTTAAACCTAATTTTCTTATTTTAAAAAAAACTGCCTTACCAACTTGAGACATGTGTATGTGTGTGTGTGTGTGTGTGTGTGTGTGTGTGTGCATAAATATGTAAGTGATGTAGCAGTGTGTGTTAAATAACAACTCTAAATCCAAACCTGAGCAACAGGAACTTCTCAGTCCTTTTCCACCTCTAATTAATCTCATCTTTAGTGGGTGTCTTGGTTGACCCTGAAAAAGTGTTTCTAACACATTTGTGCTAAGCAAATAGTGTGTTTTCTAGGATAACAGCACTGTGACAAACAGTAACTCAGTTAAAGCACCATTCAGAGCTGAGAGGAAATTGATTAATTTCAGCTACAACTTTATAACTTCATGGATGTGACATCATACAAATGGGCCGTCAAGGCAGACAAACGAAGTGTTTGTGTCTAGGAATAGATTTTCAATCACACTTCTCTCTGTCTTATTAAGCGTCACCTGACCCCTTCCAATCTTTCCCAGAGTCAGTTTCAGGAAAGCGTTTCTCTCTCTGGAGAGGAGCATTTCTTTCACGTTTAAAGACATGAAATGAGACATGGAGAGATGCAATATCTCCCAGAAAGATGATGAAAATGATGAAGGACTGCATAAACAGGTCTGTGAAGACCAACTAAAGGGATTGTCATGATGGACTCTTAGAGAAGATTGAGGGCAATGAAGAGGCAGAGCCTGTAGTGGATGACATGCCTGTGTCCTCAGGAGTCAATGTTTTCATTGTCTTTTGAGTGGAGAGAGAGGCTTGTTCTTGATATTAATTTGCGTGCTATTTTCAGTTGCACTTTTTGCCTGTGATTGTTAGCAAGTATCAGTAGTCAGTTGTGAATGAGAGCCTGCATGTGAGATCTTTTCTCAAGAGATTTTGCTGTAAAGAAGGCTCACAATCTGCCTGAAACTGATGGAGATAATTTTGCCAAGTTGTAAATGTACTTCCTTTAGGAACTGTGAGAATTATTTAGATACAAATTTCAAAGTGCACTTTACTTTTAACTATTTAATTGCTTATAGTTATGTATTGGGCTTCATTGGATAAGATTTTTTGATAAAGGATGGTTTTTTAAATCTGTCAATCTTATGATGAAAAGGTGTGCTTATTGTTGTCTGAAGGAAATGGCAGCTATGTGCTCTGGAATCATCCCAATGGTCAGGACATTTTCAGTACGGTCATATGAAATAGTCATTATTACTTCCATGTTTTGGATGAGAAAATTGAGTCTCCTTGAAGTTAGATTACTCATGTATTAGCTTTCTGGCACTGTAATGTAACACCTGAGATAATCACCTTAGAAAGAGAGAAGGTTTTATAATGATTCATAGGTTTAGGTGCTCCTGTAGGGCCTGAAGTAAGGCATGTCAGGGCAAGTGGCAGAGCAAAACTGCTAATTGTATTGCTACAGAGCTACAGAGAGAAGGAGGAAGGAACTTGGCTATCACAGCCTTCTTCTAGGACATACTCACTACCACTTATAGTACTTGTTTTTTAAAGGCTCCACCACCTCCCAATACAGCACCAAATCAAACCTCCAACAGGAGAGGTCTGAGACTGGGCTGCTAATTAGCAGCCTGCACTCCTGACATCGATCCATGAAGCCTTATGTCCCCTTCTTCTCCTCTTCTGTGGAGAGACAAAGGCAGGTGTGAGGAGCAGTTGCCCTTCACCCTCATGGGCACACAGTGGCCTACACAGAACAAATATGTGTTTGTAAAGACTTCTCTTATGTTTTTCTATTTATTTTGAAACACTTTTTTGTGATATTGTAATGAAAAACTGATCATTCAGAAATGAATATTGTATGTTGGGTGTTTTGAATAGTTGGAAATTTTAATAAGGAAATCTTTACAGTGATTTCTTGCTATAGTTTTAAGATTGTGATAGGCATTTACTTAATGACTCATTCTTTATAAAATTAAAAATAAAAAAGTTATCATTAAAATAGGGTTAGTACTGCTTCTTACTCAAAACTAATCTTAAAATATTTTGTATGCTTTGTTTCTTAAGCACATTTTGAAGCATTTAAAATTTTTCTAGAATCATAATTGTTAAAAAATATAAATGAATGGTGTCAGAGGAATTATTCACATGCGCATTAATAGTGCAAAGTATAAATATGTCATATTTACAGACTGGAATAATGGGCAACAGTTAGAATGAAACTGTCATTGCCTGCAATAACATAAGTCTCAAAGACACCAGGGAAGAGATCACTTACAATTGCACATGCTATACACTTAAAACAAAGCAAAACAAAAAAACAGTAAAACTAACCCATTCTACTGGAATCCAGCATAGAAATTTCTTTGGGAGAAGAACAAGGAATTGGATCTACAAGGGAGTGTGTGGAATGAAAATGTCCTCCATAGACTCCACGTATTTGAATGCTTGGTATCAAGTTGATGGTATTGTTTTCAGAGGCTTGGGAGGTGTGGGCTTGCTGGTGGAAGAATACCACTGGGGGAAGGCTTTGAGAGTGCTTAGCCTGATCTCTCTCTCTCTCTCTCTCTCTCTCTCTCTCTCTATGTTTTATCATAGTAACAGAAAAGTAGCTGATACAGGAAAGTTTCATGGTAATTAGTATTCTGTTAGCTTCATTGGATGCTTGGCATACGGATGTTTACAACTTGGGAGAATCCACTGAGCTGTGCTCTTAGGATAGTCATATGTTCTGTAACTGTGTTTCTTCAGGTAAATGTTCACTAGCAGACAAATTTAAACAAACAACACCAAATATATATATGAAAAATTGCTGATTGGAAGTTGAGGCACCAATAAGACAAAGTTTCACACATTTAGTTAATTTTATGAGGCATTTATTTTAAATATTTAAATATTATTATGCTAGAATTAAAATATATAATAATCATAGTATGCCATTATTGTTTTTTTCTAAATTTAGTGAAATATATTAAAGTCCATTATATTATAAAAATCTTAAGTAAATGAGAATGTTGATATTTATGAATTCATTATTTTGATTTTGAAAATAATGAGATTTTTATACTATTTTATATTATACCTCACAAGTCTTCTACTTCTTTGGTTAAACTTATTCTAAGGTATTTTATGCTTTTTGAGGCTTTTGTAAGTGGGATAATTTCTCTCTCAGTATGTGTGCTGTTGGTATATATGATAACTACTGGATTTGGTTTGCTAATTTATATCTTGCTAGTTTGATGAATTTGAATACTAGTTCTAGGGAATCTTTAGGGTCTTTTACATATAGAATCATATCATCTGCAAACAAGGATACTTTGACATCTTAATTTCTAATTTGTATCCCCTTTATCTCCACTTGTCTAATTGCTCTAGCTAAGACTTCAAATACTCTATTGAACAGGAACACAGGGAGTGGACATTCTTGTTTTGTTCCTCATTTTAATGGGAATTCTTTGATTTTTTTCTCCATTTAGTATGATGTTGACTGAGGTCTTATTGTATATCTTGTTATGTTGAAATATTTCCCCTGAATCCCTATATTTTCCATGAATTTTATCATGGATAAATATTGTATTTTATCAAAGGTCTTTTTTTGCACCTAATGAGGTGATCCTGTTGTTTCTATCCTTGAGTCTGCTTATATGGTAGATTGCAGTTTTTGATTTCTGTATGTTGAAAAATTCCTTCATCTCTGGGATGAAGCCTACTTGATCATGGTGGATTATCTTTTGATGTGTTCGTGAATTCAGTTTCTAAGTAATTTACTGAGCTTTTTTGGGTCTATGTCCATAATTTTGTATTTGTTGGGTCTTTGTCTGCTTTTAGTACAGAGTAATAATGGCTTCTGAGGAAGAATCTGGGGTTCCTTGTTTTCTATTTTAGCGAATAATTAGAATAGTACTGATATTAGTTCTTTGAAGGTTTAGTAGAATTCTGCACTATATATATATATATATATATATATATATATATATATATATATATATGATCCTGGGCCTTTTTGAGCTGGAAATTTTTAATTATTATCTATCTCATTGGTTGTTATAGATCTGGTTAAATGGTTTATGTCATTGTGATTTAACTTTGATAGACCGTACCTATCTGGAAATTTATTTTAGGTTTTATAGTTTAGTAGAATGTATATGTTTTTTAAAAGCATGTCCTTATATTTCCTCAGGGTCTGCTGCAATGTTTCTCTCTCTCTCTCTCTCTCTCTCTCTCTCTCTCTCTCTCTCTCCCAGAGTTATTCCCTTGTAGCCCCAGCTGCTCTAGATTTCATTCTGTAGCCCAGATTGGCTTTAATCTCACACAGATTCACCCAATTCTGCCTCACAAGCGCTGGAACTAGAGGTATAGGTTACCATGCCCAACTCAGTTTTCTTTAACTTGTGGGGACTTACTTTGTGTCCGCATGTGAGGTCTATTTTGGAGAAAATTTCATGGACTGCTAAAAAGAAAGTGTATTCTTTGGGGTTTGGGTGGAAAGTTTTGTAGATGTCTGTCTGTTAGGCATATTTGATTTATGGTGTTTCTCTCTTTGTTTTTTCTCTTGATGACCTGTCTCTTGGCTATGATAGTGGTGTATTGAAGTCACTCACTAGCACTCTGTTGGAGTCAACATGTGATTTTTAAGTCTAGCAGAGTTTCTTTTAGGAACTTGGTGTCCCAGTGTGTGGTTCATGCATATTTAGGATTATAATATTATCTTGTTACAGTTTTTCTTTAATAAGTATGAAGTGACTTTCCCTAGCTCTTTTGAGTAGTTTTAGTTTGAAGTATATTTTTGTCATATATTAGAATAGCTGTATCTGCTTATTTCTTAGTTATATTTGTCTAAAATACCTTTTTCATCTTTTTATCCTAAGGTGATATTGATCACTGATGGTGAGGTGTGGGTATAGATCAGTCTTGGGCACAGGCGCGTCATGCGAATACTCAGGCACAATGGCCATGAGCACACTCTGGCCTACTTGTGACTCAGGCACACCCTGTCATGTAATTGCTGGGTGAGGCACGATTGCCATGGCCTGAGTTGTTTGTCCACACATTTCCCCTGGAACTGTCCCATGAGCTTATAAGGTGAAGGAGATGGTGTGTGGTGGTCTGAGATTGGCTTGATGGTGATGATACCTACTCACCCTATAGTACAGTATATAAGCACCTAGCTAAGTCTGAATAAACGGAATTGCCTTCAGACACCTCAGTTAGGTGTGTTTCTTGGAGGCAGCAAATCAACTGATCCTGTTTTCTAATCCAGTCAGTTAGTTTGTGTGTTTTTATTGGGGATTAAGACCCTTAATATTGAGAGATATTATTGACAAATGTTTATTAATTTCTGTTACATCGGTGCTTAGTGTTGCTTTTTTAGACGTCTTTTGGTTAAATGTGGAATTTATTCTGTGCCTTTTGAGAGATTTAAGCTTGTCTTCAAACTGAAGTGTTCCATTGAATAGTCTCTGTAGGGCTTGATTCATGGATACAAATTCCTTAAATCTGTTTTTTTTTCCCATGGATAGTTTTTCTTTGTCCTTCAATTAGATCTTATAGTTTTGCTTGATATAGTAGTTCAGGATGGAATCTGTGTTCTGCCATAACTTGTAGGATATCGGTCTAAGGCCTTCTGACTTTCAAAGTCTCTATCAGAACGCCTGCTTTTATATATGATTAGATCTTTCTAAGTTTTCAATATATTTTCTTTGTTCAGTATATTCAATGTTATGAGTATTATATGACATGCTTCTTCTCTGGATTTTGGTATTCTGTATGCCTCTTATATCTTGATGAATATTCTTTCCCTTAGATTTGAGAAATTGTCTTCTATGATTTTGTTAAAAATATATTTTGTGCATTTGACCAGGGTTTCATCTTCTATATCCATAATTCATAGGTTTGGCCTTTTTATAATGTCCCAAGAGGTATTGTATTTCCCATTCCTGGGTTTTTTATATTTGACATTTTATTTGATTGAGCATTCCATTTCTCCAACCTTGTCTTCAAGAACTGATAGTTTCTGTTCCTCTCCTCCACTTCCTTTTTGATCCTTTCCTCTAGCTTTTTGTTTGAGTTACTGAGTTCTTATTTTAAGTTTTATTTCACTTTGGCTTTCCCCCACCCACAAATTCTATCTCTTTATTGAATTCTAATTTCATGGTTTGAATTGTTCTCATTATTTCGGTCAACTGTGTTTTCACAGTTTTCATTCAATATCTTATTCATATTCTTTTTGAATTCATTGAACATATTTATGATGTTTGGCATTCATTGTCTTTTGCATCATCTAGGTTGCTATTCTTAGGAAATATTATGATAGGAATGCTAATTTCTGAAGGAGACATACTGTCTTGGTTATTCATGCTGTGGTTTTTTTTTCAATGAGACCTAAGCATTTGGATTTTTGTCATTGGTGGAGTTTCTTTGTCTGGGTTAGTGATCTCATCTCTGTTGAATAGGTGTTCATATCTTTCTTTGCTGTTTGCCAAACTTGTCAGGGTATGGCCCCACTGAGTGGTACTTGCTGTTCATTTCTGGAGCCACTTTATATTGACAAATGGAGTGAAAGAAATGGTCTCAGTTTTGGCTAATGCTAGAATAGTCTGAGGTTCTAGAACTGACTCCTGATGGTCATAGACTAGCAGAAGTGGCTGGATGGATGCTAGGTGAATAGGTTGACTGATAGGTTTGGCTAGATAAGCTCACAGGTCTGACTGAGGTGTGCTTACATGGGTCATAGTGACCTGAAAGCTGGCCTGAAAGCTGAGATGAAAATGTTTAGATTTTATGAAATTTGATATTTGCACAAAATTTATTTGGGGGAATCAGCGTATAAGCAAATCCAAAACATTTTGACTAAATGAAGAAAGATCTAATTATCTAAATTCCAAAATATATTCTAAAAATAGAGAATTAAACTAGAACAGAGAAGTTAGTTATCTACTTCAAATCCAAATGTCATCCAAAAAATATGTAGCTATATAGGAGAGTCTGGTGTATAACAGAAGTGCCATTTCACATCAGGGTAGAAAGTTCAGAGGAAATACAGGAAATGAATGAAAGGTGGCTATCCCTTCAGGTTGTCACTTTCAGTCTATGTTTCCAAGGATTATTCAGGAAAGACAGGTCATATCTGAATATCACCTGTGTCAGACAAGACTGCCAGCCACCTAGTGTCAAAGATAACCAATTTTATTTGCCTGAGAATCATATTTGTTTCTGTTCACCTCAAGGACTCTAACTCCTGAAAGGATATCAGTCCATAATATGAATATATTAATTTTATAACAGAGGAAAATATTGACACTGATTAAGGGCTTAAAAGATAAAAAACGTGTTCCTATAAGTTGGATTATTATCTGTATGTCATGCTATAATCCCCCATGTGATAGAAGGGATTATTTGGGACTTTTTAGAAAATGTAACTTACTAACGGGAAATGATAGGAAAGCCTTTTCCCAAAAGAAACTATTTCTCATTAATGGAGTGTATGAGGCACATAGGATGCTGCACCCATGGCTCTCTAGTCAGTTTTTTAAAAAGTTAGGTCAGGGGACAAAAAGCAAAAAAAGTTCAATTACATTTGCAGCAGCAGCTGAAGGGGAACAAAATCAATGAAAGGAGCATACTTATTAGAAACCTGCAGTTGCCATAAAACCGAAACTAAATCACAGTGACAGTGTCTGAGCTTCAGATAAATTGCTTTGAATTCAGAATGGGTGCCCAGAGAAATAATGGAAGTGATCTTACTGTTGGTGGGGAAAAAAAAGGCCAGAAGTTTTGATATCCATTGCTTCTCTGGATCATGTAGATACTGTCAGGATCAAATGCCGATTTATTATTTATTTAACTTATTTATTTATCAGAAAATAAAATTCTTTTGCTTCCCCAGTGTATATTTTATTCTTTTAAGTTTCTCTGACATCAAAGAATGAGAGTTGTGATAATTAAAGTAGAAGCAGAGACTTCTGGGAACCCAAAGCAAGGTGACTACAGAGGGTGAGGGAGAGCAGAGTAAGAAAGAAGAGGGTGCAGGGCTGGTCGTGTCCACACTGCTCTCTCAGTAGATACACAGATCTCCTTGCTCCAGAGGCCTCTTCCAAGCTCTTTCCTGGTATAAGGAGCTATATGTCACTTTTCCCATCCACAGTAATTTCCCAGTTTCCTGATCTGTGTACTTAGAAGCTCCCTGCTTTTGCCTGTGATGGACCTCCTAGATTTGGCAAATAGTAATGAAATGTTGTCTCTGATTTTATTGAATATGGACAACTTAGTAGTAGCAGGATAACACTGTGTTTTCACATAACGGTGGTACAGACAACAATAAACAGCTCACATCCACAAATATTAATCCATCCAGATGTCTTCACAAAGAACACTTCTGATCTTGCTGATCTCAAGCAAGACGTCTATGATGCTTCACTGGGGCTTCATTTTACTCAGTGCTTTTTAAGAAAGATAAAGACAGGGTGAAAATGGAGGAAGATAAACAAAGGGTTTTGCTTTTTCTAGATAGGAGAGACATGTCTATATGCAAAGGTCTCCATGGAATATAAAGAAGTCTAGGGTTTGGCTTGATTTATAAACAAGTAAACTTCAGGGGACAAGGGTAGCATATTGATTTGACTTGTGGTTCTTTCCCTAGCGCAAGAGCAGTGTATGCACGTACTATGTGTTTAATATGCATCTGTTGATTTATTAAATGAATGAGTAAATGAATAGAATAAACAAAGAAGTATGTACCACTCATCAAAAAAGTTTCTTTTAGCAACAGATGGAGGCTACTACAAAGTTCCACAACTGGTCACAGACAGAGAATGTGTCTGAGAGATGCTCGGCCCCAAGGGACACATCTACAGTGGAACCTCTATACCTAAGCCTCATAGAACATAGCAGAACAAGGAGTAGGAAGAATGCTAATACATCCCTCAACTCTCATCAGTACAGATTCTTCATCCAGCAGAGTGCTATGCACACAGAAGGCTGACCAAATTTTAGAGAATAAAAGATCGCAGAGGTGTTTCCCTGGATAGGACTCTTATATTAAACTTCACCCACCCACAACTCTGAGACTACTGTGGAAGAAGGGGCAGAAAGACTATAAGGCAAGAGTTGGTGTAAGAACACAAGGAAACGAGGCTTCCAGGCCTCTAGGAACTTGCTCATAGGAACTTGCAACAATTGGTGACCACATGCACAAGAAAAATCCAGCATAGAACCGGGGAAATGGGCACCAGACCCCAATCCTAGCCTACAAAAAATGGCAACTGATTAATGCTGGGTGAGGGACAGCAGATCTTTAAGGGAGTGAATCCAGATAGGGTGACTAGACTCCAGGGGATGAGCTCACATCAAAGGTCATCTGGGTACAAATGTTGGACCAAATAGGACTTAACATCTATTACAGAATGCATGAAATCTGGTAGTTCTGGGGTATGGGTGAGGGTGGGGTCTAAATTTGATTCAATTGTGTTATATGAAATTCACAAAACCTCAGTGGAAAATATATTCAAGAAAGAAGAAACCAAGTAAATAATTGAAGGCAATCATAGTTTAGCATAGGATATGGGGTTACCAGAAATGAAAGGAAATATCTGATAAGCTGGGAGAAAAATGATACAGAAGAAAAGTTTGAGTAATTAAAAGCATTACCCACATTAAAATAAGAAAGTGGGGGAACTGTAAAGGTAGGAGCTTGTGGTCAAAGAGTAGAATGGAATTTATGATTCAGAGATGGAGGACTTTAAAGTAATATCATATTATTGTTGATTTTTTGAATACATCTTGTCTCTTCCACTTTGTTATGAGTTCTTTGAAGATGGGGACCACTTCTTTTATTTCCTGGTGTCATTCATAGAACTATAGCTCATAGTCAATAAAAAATGAATAAATGAATAAAGTACACATAAAATTGAGCCTTGGCTCCATAGCTGGCTTTCTTTCTGATTCCAAGTAATTCCCTCAGCACTCCTGTCCCCAAGTTTATTTCCAGCAAGGCAGATAAAGATTTTTATCATCTATATTCTGTGAAGAATAATTCAATAACAGTGGCAAATAATTCCAAGTTTCTGTTCTTTTTACTTACCTGAATATGAAACTTCTACTCACTTCTTGAATATTCTTCAATTGGATCACTTATTCCACATATTTTATGGTTTTTTTTGTATCACTTTAAAAACGCAGCTGTATACATTTAATTTTGGGAAATGGTGTAGAAATGTTTAGTGATCCTGTAATAATTTATGAATTGCCTATAATACTATCATGCTTGTAAGAAGTGTCAATCCCAGGGATATTTAGAATGACATAGGTGGGTGTGGTGACTTACTCTTGTTAGCTGGTAATTTGGAAATTTGGGGTAGGTGGATTTCCAGGAGCTTGAAAGCATCCTGGGCTAAACAGTGAGACCCTGTTCCATGAAATTACAGGACACTTACACACACACACTCACACACATGCACACATACACACAGAAAGAGAAAGAGAGAAATAGATGATAGATAGATAGATAGATAATATAGAGGCAGAGAAAGATCAATCATGATTTCTAATATGTAAAATGATCGTGACTCATGAGCCATATTTGGCAATGCATCATTATATCTTTAATGACTTGCTGTATTCAATTCATGGGTGCACAGAGGTCGTATAGTGCGTAGGATCTGAAAATATAAGAGGTAAGCAAAAGGGGCAAGCAATAAGATCCAGTTGCACAATAGTCTAATCTTTGCAGCAAAGATAATTGGACTTCTGGTGTAATTTTTGCAGGCAGTTTTTAGATTATCCATTCCAAAACACACATCTCTCAGCAAAGTGGGTTCTTTAAGCTCTGTGGGTACCAGATGCCTTCGCCTAGCCTATCATATAACCAGATAGGCATCTGAATCAAAGTGAGTGGGATTCTTTTTCCTGTGATTTTGAAGTTAAAAAGAAAAGACCAAAGTTTGGTTATAGGAAAAGAAAATATGCAAACCTGGATACCATGGATTTCTCTTTCAAATAGACAAAGCAGAGAAAGATAAGAGACATTGAGACTTTGAGGAAAAGAGATTAGTTGACATTAGTTTTTCAAATCTTTCTTCTAGAGCTGATTTGTTCAGACTACTGAGTGTGGTGTCTCTGAAGCCCATGAACATTGTATCATATAAAGCAATCCTCCTTTTGCTCATGATGAAGAGAGTGTCTCAGAGCTGTTTAAGTGAGGCACATCATATTGGCTATGAAATAATGTGATATAATAAGAATTAAAATGTGACTTTATCATTTAGTATTGTTTTCATGTTCAGAAATGCATCAACTACTTTTTCTATATCAATTGATACGATCATATGAATTTTGTAGCTATTATGGTATCTTGTATTTGTTTACTTTAAATTTTTATTTCCTTTTCTCTCTATTTAATTGATAGGCAAGACGTCTATGTAGATGTTTTTAAAGAATCCACAACTATACAGTTAGTTAGTGATGAAGATTAGGCCTGACCTTGAATCAGACTCTATTCAACAATCTAGAAATCTTCCCATTTAAGGTGACATTGCTGTTACATCTTGGAATGGGGTAGAAGGTTTCCTCTTGGTACACATGACCCCATATTGCAGTGACTTAAGATCCATGACTGTGATACTTTAAATTTTTAAAAATATGCTTATTCAGTTGTAACTTATATGTTTTTAAAGTACACTGTTGAGTTGCTGTGCTAATACTTCTTAAATAATTTTTTCTATGTTCATGAAGAATAGCTTTTGAAATTTTATTTGGCTTGTATCATGGTAAAAATATATTCATTGAGTGATGTTGGAATCATTTCTTCTTACATTTTCTAGAAGAGGTTATGTAACATTGGGTGATAATTCAAGTATTTGATGGAATCATGCAGTATAACCATCAGAGTTTGAAGATGGATTTTTGGAAAAAATTTAAAATATTGGTTTGGGGACAGGAGAGGTCACTTGGCACTTAAGAGCAGACATTAGTCTTGCAAGAAAACCAGAGTTTGTTTCCCAGTACACATATCAGGGGGCTCAGAATTGCCTGTAACTCTGGCTCCAATGTCTTTAATAGTTAAAAGGGCATTTCAAAAAATTCCTTCATACTGACTAAGTTTTCACAGATTATGCTATGGTTATAGTTTATGATCAATAAAGGGATTTGTCAGTGTCATCTAAGATGACACAATTGTGTCCAGAATGGTTTACAGTATTTCCTTAACTTTTAAACATCTTCATACTGACAACCTTTGTCTTGTTCATAATGATAGGAATTTGTCTTCTGTTTTTATTCTTTGTCATTCTTACAGATGTTTGCTAAATATATTGATATTTTGAAGAAATCAATTCTGTCTTTGAATCTCTGTTACTTTTGTTTTTATTTTATTTATTTCTACTTTTGTCTTTTTTCCTTTCTTTTTCTTGCTTGTTTTGGATTTATTTTGCCTTTTTAATCTAGGTTCTGAAGGTGAGAACTTTATTGGTTTTAAATGCTGTCTCTTTTCCAATTAATGCCTTTGTACCCTAAAATTCCTTTCAGCACAGTTTTAGCTGTGTTCTAACCCATTAAAATTCCAACAAAATTCTTCACACAAATTGAAGGAGTAATCTCAAATTTCGTATGGAAACCCACACAAAAATCCAGGATAGTCAAAATGATTGTGAACACTGAAAGAACTACATTACCATGCCTGATCTCAAATGATACTACAGAGCTATAGTAACATAAACAGTATGGTAATGGCATAAAATAAAAATCTTAAATACTGTACTTTTATTTTCATTCATTTAAGTGTATCTTTTTGTCTTTCTGTGTTCTCCTCTGACTTACTATTATTATTAGTTTATTAGTTTAAATGTGTTGCTTACTCTCTGAGTGTTATCTTCTTATTTGTTTGACTTATCATCAGAGAATATACTGTATGATTTTAATAAATTAAAATTTATTCATCTTTTTTTTCTTTTTAAATTTTGAGAATTTCATGCTTCTGTACACTATCTTGTGGTCATATTCACTTCCAGTTATTTTCTTTAATCCTTCTCTTCCTCCTGCTGATTTCTGCTTCCCAACAAAGCTCTCTCTTATTTTCATTCCTTTCTTGTGAGTCTTGTGAGGGGGTAACAACTGCTGTATCTTCATGCCTGCAACACCCACTAAGTATTTACTTCAGTTTGTGTTTTGTGGGCACTTTGGAAGAATATGCATTGTGCTTCTAGGCAGAGCAGTCTATAAATGACGTTTAGGTTGTTAACTGTATTCCTGAGGATTTTATGTCTACTTCTTTTATAAATTGTTGAAAAAGGTGTAATCTCCCAAAACATATTTTTGGATTCACCTGTTGCTCTTTTCATGTCTTTCTGACTTTGCTTTGCAGACTATAACTCTGTTTCAAACATACTATAATATTTCATTTTGAGACTGATCCTTTTAGCATTGTATAATGCTTTTATTGTCTCTGCTAATTTTCCTTTCTCTGAGGTTTACATCTTCTGATATCACTAATATCATCTAGTTAATATGTGCTTTTAATTATTTTTAATTTGTGTTTGCTCAGTGTACATTTTCTTTGTTTATTTTAAAGTTCCCTGAGTGGCTCTGTAGAAATTTTTAGTGTTTCTCTTTGTAAATATTTCTTGGCAATTGCTACAGGTGTTGTATTAAATATATATATATATATATAGTTTATTATGAGTCTACTAGTATCATTTTTATTGTTTGGGTAAAATATAAAACTTTACATTTTTTCATGTCACTTTACCCTCTTCTGTGTGAGATATATGTTTTAACTCTTTCATCTACAGCTTTTAGAACTTCATAGGACAATCCTATAATTTATTCCTTAAGCAAGCAACTTAAAAATCCCAGATGTAAATGTTTGATACATTTTAATGACAATAAATTATGTATATGGCAACATAGAATTAAAGTATGTTTTATTCAGATATATATGAACATAATGAAGTGTTTTTAGTAAATTAAAACAATATAAAATAAAAAAACATTAAAAAGAAATCACATATAAATTCACAGCAATGGTGACAGTATGCACAAGTACCATGTGAGCTCAAGTCAGAAAATAATCCTAGCAGAGACGTGAATTAGTGGGTAAGAGATCCCACAGGGAAGAGAGAGAGGCAATTACTTTTAAGATGTGACTCTTGGTAGGTTAACCAAGTTCAATGGATGGATCCACATTAAAGGACATTTAGGTAAAGAAAAAATTGGCAATATAGGAACTTAACATAGAATACATGAAATTGGAAAGGGTACTAACAGGAGTACAGATAAGGGAGATTATTTAAATGTAATCAAAACGCATTGTTTGAAATTCACAAAGCAGTATGGAGAACTCTTAAAACACTAAAAATGAAACTACCCTATGACCTGGTTATATCACTCCTTGGCATATGCCCAAAAGACTCATCCTACTGCAGAGATACTTGTGCATCCATGTCTGTTGGTGATCTTTCAACAATAAATGGAAGCATCCTCAGTGTCCTCAACTGTTGAGTGGATAGTGAAAATGTGGTACCTTTACACAGTGGGGTTCTACTCAGCGGTAAAGAAAGATGAAATCATGAAATTTGCAAGTAAATGGATGGAACTTGAAACTGTTATACAAAGTGGGGTAACACAGACTCAGAGAAACAAATGATACATGTTCTCTCTCTTTTATGGGTCCTAGCACCAAATCCTTGTATGTGAATATGTATCTTGATGTAACTGCAGGAGTCAGGAAAATGGAAAAGAGGACCGAGGGAGTTAACGGGAAAGAAGGAATCTGAGCGGGAACAACAGGAGACAAGTGTTACTAAGGACAAAGTGGGGCTATTTAAATGGGAGGAGGGAAGTGGGGCTATACAATGAATTTCGGGGTAAGAGTAAGAAGGAATACAAGAAGAAGGGAGGCCACAGGAGACAGTTTATTATCAAGGGAGAAACGGGGAAATGGAGTACTTTAACTGGGGAGACTGTGAAAGGAGGGTTAGAGAGGAAGAGAGAGAGGGGAGTAACAATGCCTAGCTAGTATGAAAAAACAAAGTAGTACAAGAATCTACTGAAAAATTACACATGCACTATCTCTACAAGAATCCACGTGTATAGCTGAAGGCTGCATAAAAAGAAACAGTGCCAGCCAGGAAAAACTTCCTTTAGAGTTTTTGTCCAGGGTAGTCCAAGAGACTCCTAAAATTACATAGGTTATTGCCACAGACCTTGATTGCCTCCTAGAACTTGAAGGTAAGACCCTATTGATGAAGACAGGACATACTTCGGACATGGAATTTGGATCAGTGTTGCTGGAACTGACCTGGAGGCCATCTATCCTGAAGGCTAGCTCTCATAGTTTTGGAGAATACTATATAAGCTTCTGGGGAAGAACATCACTTGATGGTTCAATGCCAGCTTTAAGGCCTAATGACCACCACAGCAAACTATATTGGAATAGTAGTAGCACTTTTATTAGCAGTTACTTAATTGGACTTAAAGCTCATTCAATGGGGGAAACTCATGTGTGGTATTGTAAACAGTGCCAAATACACATGGCTAAAGTGGTTATTAGATCTTAGAGAAAACCCCAAGACTATCACATCCCTAGACAAATGAAATTTCTTACTACGTGCGAAATATGGATCCTTTGTTTACAGACAAGTTTCTCAGTCACCACTCATTAAAGAAGTTTCTTTTGCAACAGGCAGCACATATGACAGGGTTCCACAACAGGTCACATAGAAATTGACTGTGAATTGCCCAAACCTAAGTGACACATCTACAATTCAAAATCTATACCCAAGGGTCACCTAGGGGAATAACGGGTAGAGAGAATAATAATGCATCCCTTAACTCTCAACAACTAAGGTCCCTCAAGCAACGGATGATGCTGAACACAAAAGGACACAAAAGGCCAAAGTGTAGAGATTAAGAGCTGGCAGAGTTTAGGTCCTTCAACAGAACTCTTATATTAAACTTTACCCATCCAGAGATCAGGGACCATTACAGAAGAGGGGACAAAAGATTGTAAGATCCAGGGAGGAACTGCATACTCACGGAAATAAAGCTGTACAGTTCCTGGAACCTTGCTCATATGAACCTACAGCAAACACAAGAAGATAAAAGCCAGCACAGAACTGTGGAAATGGGCAGCAGTTAAAGAACTGCTGGGTGAGGTAGAGCTGATCTTCCTAAAGCGAGAGACTCTAGATGGGCTGAATAGACCTCAGTGGATGAACTTGCACTGAGGGACTTCTGGGGACACTAACTAGATTCAGAAGACATTTACATAAATGACAGAATGCATGAAGTCCATCTGAGGAGGAGGCTATGGGAGGGTGTCAAGGGGGAAAGTGGATAAAGGTGATTAAGATGTTCTGTATGAAATATAAAAAATTTCAATAAAATATTTACAGAAAAAGAAATGGACATTCGATTAAAAAAGGGAAAAAAATCTCAGAAAGAAAAAGAATGACTGTGAAACTTAAAAATAATTTTTACTATTTTTTCTTTTTCCACAACTCTTTCATTTTAGTCTTATTTTCAAATGTTTCCTTAAGCCATTTTTAAAAATTTGGCATTCTGGCAACAAATTTACTTAGTTTTCTATACTTATCTTGTACAACATTTTTGCTGGTTAAGGATCAGGGTTTCCAATTACTTTTCTTTCAGGAACTGATGAATAATGTACCATTTGTTTTGATTTGTAGGTTTTTTGTTTGTTTGTTTCATTTTTGAGACAGGCCTTGACATGGAGACCAGGCTGATCTCTCACAGTACGTCTATCTACTTCTGCCTCCCAAGTGCTGGGATTAAAGATGTGCACAACCATTTGGCTGACTTCTGTTTTTTAACTAGAAATCCATTACCACTAAACTAGATTTCCCTCCTACAGAAGACTTTTCAATTTTCTCTCAATGCTTTTAAGATTTTTTTCATTGTCTAAATTTTTAGCGTTAAATCATGGTGTGTTTTGGTATAAGCTCTTGTGAATTTATTTTGTCTAGATTTATCCCAGTTTACAGACACTGTAGATTCATGGTCCTTGTTCAATTTGAGAAACTTTCAAATATAATTTCTTTGGGTACTTTTTATTCCTCTTTTTCCTTCCTGTCCTTTATGACATGAATCTCAGACCTTTGGATAAATTCCACAAATTTCTGAGACTCTGTTTGTTTCATCTTAATATTCAGTTTAAGAACTTCTATTACTTTTTAATATTTCATTTATTATTTTTATTTTATGTGTATGACTATTTTTTCTGCAGGTATGAAGTAAATCACTTGGTACAATGCATACAGAAGCCAGAAGAGGGTATCAGATTCCCCTGGAACTGGAGTTATGGAGAGTTGTTACCTGCCATGTGGATGTTGGGAACCCAGTTCCCCTGGAAAAACAGCAAGTATTCCAACTGCTGAGCCGTGTCTCTAGCCTCAATTTCTGTTATTGTTATTTCTCTTTCACTTAACTCTTTTCTTGCTTTCATTCAGTGCTGAGTCCATTTGCTGAGTTAATTTTCTTTTCAATTATCGTGTTTTTCAATTCTAAAATTCCTATTTGGTTTTTCTTTGCTGATGTGTTCTGTTGCTTTGTTAAGCCTTTCTATTCATTTGTTTCAAATATATCAGTAGTTGCCTGTTGAGGCATTTTTATAATGACCGCATTAAAATCATTTTTAGAGAATTGTAATATCTTGTTATCTGAGTATTGCCATTGGCTGATTGTCTTTTGTGATTTATTTTGACAACTTCTTTTTCACTTAATAATTTTTGCTTAAAAGCTGTTTTCAAATTTTTACAAGCCTGTATATCTCACTTAAATTATCTGTTTAACTAATGCTGACATCACTCTGATGAAAGGGTACACTACTTCATAAAATCTAGTGTTCCCATCCATCTGTTGTGGCTTTTGGGTTGGTGTCCTCATTACTGAAAACAGGAGTGGAAGTCTAGTGTCTATTCACAGTTGCCACTGACATCAGTATAAATAGACTTATTACCTCTTAGTAGAAATGAAAGACTTAACTTCCTCTTTATTGTTAACTGACAGTATCCCATCAGGTCTATGTGGCTCCAACCTTAATCTAGTCCCTTACTCAGCTTTAGTTGTGATACATACATGTGGAAACATAATTTTTGTCTGCAGTATTTGGTTATGTAGTGCGTATTATCTGAAGTTTTCTAGCTTGCTAGAATGTCCTCTTTTTATTAGTAGTATAAAGATGAGTGGGCTGTAAGTTTGGGCAATTTTAAGATCTGGTCTTTGTATCTTACTGATTTTACATACTGAATTTGTGTGGGAGCCAGTATGAAAAATGTCACTAATGCAGATGCCACTGGTAAGTTACTTTTGAGAATAAATACATTTCGGCACTTTGCCAACTGAAAATTCTTATAACTGGTTCATAAACACCAGGTATGCATATGTATGAATCAGATACAACAGAAAATGATGTACAGACACCAGCATGTTCCTGCTAATTCAGAAAAGACTTCCTTATTTGAAATGAACAATTAAACTATCAGTGTTGACACATTGAGGAATCACTTGTTAGGATGACAGTCCTAGAGTAACTTGCTGTTGAGGGGGCTGTTAGTTTGGGCATATCTCTAGATTCTGCTTTGAGTATATATCCTTCTCTGTCTTCCTGGGACCATCCTGCATAGTATGATTTCTCTAATACATTCCTAAAAATTTTAGATGACTTCCAGCATTGTGTACTTTACACTAAATATATTCCATCTTCTTAAGTCAATCAAGGGTAACTATGCATATTTTATTCTTTTAAGGGTTTATTTTTCAATGAATTCATAACTTATATGCAAACTTACTTCCCGGGGCTATACCCTTAAATACAGCTCATTTAAATTTACTTAAAATAATAAAATTTGCGTATATCTTAGGTCTTTCTCAAATTTCTAATAATACATTCACTGAATTTCCTCAAGAGGAACTAACTTTAGGCAAAGCTACTTAACGAAGAGATTAAAAGTCTTCCTGTTAGCTCCTTTCTCTGGAGGAAACCTTCTAATTTATTTTCCATCTGGAAGACTTTGCTGAGATGGAGTTCATAGTTGTGCATCCTCATGGCATATATCAGTGTCTTGGCATATAACCTGCTCCTGGATAGATTTCATCAAAACTAATGGAAAGATAAATGTGTTTATCTCTGCCTCTAGAGCTGTTCCTTACCAAAATTGATCTGTCATTTAGACACAAGGCTCAAAGGGGAAAACTGCGACATGGACAGACTGAGAGTAACCATCATGTAATGTTATTAATTATGTTTTCCCCTAATTAAAATGAGATATCAGCGATGTATGCTCTGCCTTATACCAGAATAAACAATCTCTCATATTGCAATTTATTTTCTGAGATGGTCACTACTCTGGAATAAATGGATTGATGACTTTTCCAGTTGTACCAAAAATGCTATGTATTTTTGGATTTCATGCAAGTCTTATAATGCCCTTCACCACTGATGACATACTATGTAGGTCATGATAGGATTTATTGCAGGAGTGGAGTATATATTAGTCAAAGGCATGAAACTCCCTGACTGCAGGTCAGTTTTGCCCACAACTGGTCAGTCCTTTAGGCTTCACCAAAAAAGGGAACTTTAACTCTGAATGAAGTTACATATTTGGACATATTTGATACTTGGAATGTGGGGAAAACTAATTTTGTTTAGTCCAAGTAACTGTTACGGGACATCTTCAAGCTTATTAAACAATATTGGTTTAATAGTTCTAGATTTCTAGGAAGGAGAGCAGGAAGCCCCATGACTTTTCCTTTGGGTCCAAGTTTTTATGTGTCTTAGCAATGGTCATTATCTACAAGGAAAACTCAGAAATTTTCCAGTCTCTGGAGTTAAGTGTTTTCTTCCTTCCTCGACACATGAACGTCTCGGAGCATGTTTCAGAGTGTCAGGGCACTGTCATGTCAATCTCCATTTCCACAGCTCTCTCACTCCAGGCGCAGACTGGCTTTCTCCAGTAAATTTTATTTACTTGTTTTACAGTAGAAGCTAATGTGTAAAGAACTCAGTTTTTTTGGCAAGTGCTATTAGACACTGATGTGGACTAGCTACTTTTTCGCAGTTTCACAATGGAGCAATTAATTTACCCAACTTACACACGAGGTAATTGGAATCCAAGAAGGGTAAATACTCACCTGGATTCTGACAGCCAATTACAACAGAATGCTCTCTTATCATTGAGTTACATGGAGAGACGGATGACAAAAAGTTTACAAAGAAATAACAAAGAAATTAGGAGCCTTCTAAGTGTCATGCTTGAAATTAAACAGTGTTACTTGAAATGATGGCAATTTGCTTTAGGTGGTTAAGGACATTGTAAGAAAGAAATAACGTAGTGCCTGAGTCTTGGATAATATAGAGAAGCCCAGAGAGGGTTAAGAGTTGATTCTTAGAGAAGGGCTAAAGGTTCAAGGCCTTAAATGGGAAGGGATTCCAGTGCAAGAGTAATGACATAGAAGACACAACAGTGGAGGAATTGTACAGTATCAAGGAACAAAGAAGAGGAACGGGACAACGTTGTAGCTTAGTAAGGGGCTTACAGTTTAGTGGAAACCAACGACTTGGCTCTGTATGGCATAGTCCATGGTGCAAACACTGTTCTAACACCTTTGTATGCAATCGCCTCATCTTCACAGCTCTTGCATGAGAGCACTGTCATTTCTCATTCCATTTATCAGGTGAGAAAACCAAAGTCTGGAGGGTAACTAGTAACAAGAATGTAATGGCCAATGACTGGAACAATTTAGCTGGGTATAATCTAATTTGTTTATAAGAAACTTCTAGGACTTGAGACTCGATGAGAAGAAGATGTTAAGATTGTGTGGAAAATAGACTGGGGGACTGTGGGATAACTAAAAAGATAATTTAGCAGAATGTGATGGTGCTGTTTGCCTCCTTAGGGTGCTTTGGATGAAGCAGGAAGTGGAGCTAAAGGGTTTGTGTATGTCTTGCTGTTGGAGGGAATGAAGGCGGTGGAATATGGCAATAAGTTGAGATTGATTCCTAGACTTCTTATTGGAATAACCACCTGAAGACTCACATGTTACACACAACAGTGAACAAAAGGGTTGACTAGGAGCACGATCAGGACAGACTGACTTGGCTGTGTTAAGATAATGATACTTACTCAATATTCAAGGAGACATGCCAAGTGGAGAATGAGCTTGGGAAGGCTTGGCCTTACTGAAGAACTTACAAAATGTTTTTATGTACAAAAACCAAAGGCTTTGGAGAAAGTACATATGTTTCTACAAGTAAATATAGAATCAAAGTTTCAGATGGTTGTGATAGAAATTTTAACAGGAAGTTTCCGTCCTTTTAAAAAAAATTGTTAGAGATTCATATAGTTTTATTTTAGATGAAAATATTTAGGTTTCTGATAAAATATCCTCCCCGATGTGCGCAGAAGCAGAAGGTCATGGTTTGGCATTTTTCCTTCTGACTTTTGGGGACCTGGCATCTGAGGTTTTAGGATTTAATTCCTTCTGGCATCCATCAGCACACTTCTGCAGAAGTTCAAGGAGATGGTTGTTTTTAAAACAGGCAGCTTACTTTGCCCACAAGAAAGGGAATGGTAGAAAGTGAATACAAACTTCTAAAAGATGACAGCTGCCCAAACACAAGTGGCATTTTCAAAGAAAGTTTACGCTGACCGTATTTAAAATGGACAGTTCTATTCTGGAGATGTTCCGTGTGTCTCACAGTACTGATGGATTGCTTTTACTAAGTCCCAATATATAGTTTGTTTATACATGCCTGTGAAGTCCTCCCTTTGACCTGAATTCATTCTGTAAACATTTAACAAAATCCCAGCATAATATAGGCAAGGTTTATGTCTTGCCTTTTATTATCTGCTCTTCTCTATAAAAAGTGGAAATTGGGTTGACTTATCTTCCTGAACTTCAAAAGGGAATGCACTTTGATATAAGAGTTAGGAAGGAAAGGCCGACTACAGAACTCCTTCATATCTTCTTAGCACTTTTCTTGCAATAATAATGTCCTGTAAAGATTCTGGGATATTTTCAATTATAAGATGTGCTTATTTAAGTATTATAATGTAAATAATATAATCAGAATGCATCTTATGATTAGAATTGGCAGTGTGTTTTGTTTCTTGGTTATTCATAGAATAACAATGTGCTTTACATTTTGTATTAGTGAAAATCCATAGGTAACTAAGGCTAAGATGCAATAAATGACTGAGGATCAATGGATACAGAATGGAAATGGATAGTTTCATGGCTATATTGGAACTGGTGACATAAGTGAGAATTGTTGGATGGGTAGTCCTTGACTATGATGCCATTTTGAACATCGCCTTTTATTAGAGATCCCCAAAGCTATGTTTTTACCATGACATATGTTATTTTCTTAAAATATTTATATTAACTGTTCTTAGGTGTAAATTATAGGGAGACTCATTTGATCTTACATGTTACAGAATTTATAGTTTATTGTACTTTACCTTTATAAAAAAAATCTCTGACTGGCCACAGGAAAGAGAACATAAATAACATATTCTAATTACAAAATCTGTAGAGCTAGAATGATCTTTGCTAACTAGACATTCAAGAAGTATGGCTATATTTGAGGATGTTGAAACATAAAATTAAGAGAAATTCTTATAATTCAGTCATATATGAATATTCTCCTCTTAGTAATTCATTTCTAAAACATATAATTTGCAGTAAGACTTTAAAAACATCAATTTGGTAAATAGAACCTGTTGGATCAGGTAGGACATTTGTCAATATGAGATTTATAGGTTATAGTGTTTGCCCTAGTCGTGCTACCATTCTAAACCCTTGGCACGAAGTCCATCAATCTGCCTATAAATGGACAGTCCTATTTCTAGGGTGACAATATATTTGTGGTAGTGCAGTCAGTTAGCAAAGCTGCCTGTGAAATACACCAGAGAGGAAGAGGTGAGAGGCAGCTGTATAAATTGCTAAGCTCTTAAGAGAAGCTCAACTTGCAGAACTGAGCTAGAGTTTATTCTATCGTTTAAGACAGCAAAAGTCCTTCCCCGACACTCTCCTCCCCACACACGCTAATCAATAGCTTTGCAATTTATTTACAGTTGTACTCACGTCATCAATTGACTAGAAAAGTCCCTTTGCAGGGAAAAACAGCTGTATATGATGTTCTTCACCTTTGCCTTATATGACATGGTTGATAGATTTTTACATACACTATTTGTATTTTAATGAAAAACATTTTCTCTATACTCTTCTGTTATGGATTAAGAGTTTTTCACTCTCTGCTGTCCAGTCACTGTAGGCATCAAGGTGGGATAATACAAAGAGATTTTGCTAGAATGAATAAAACAGTCAAACAATATGTGAGTTTTATGAAAAGTGCTAAACAATAATATCAGGAGAAAGGCTCATTTCTCAGTCTGTGCTTTAACGTTAGATTATTCCACTTATTTCCTCTTTCTGTATGCAGCAGATGATTGATGAACCTCCTTATCTGGCAGCTGCACTGAATACAAGACCAGTGAGGCCAGGGATCATATACTCCCTACTTCCTACCAGCCCTGGTGCCCAGAGTGCGATGAACTACCATGAAGAAAGATGCCTTGTTTATTAACAAAATGCTGCCTGTATAAATGGGGCTTTGATCTCTTTTCTAGCCCCTGACTTTTACTCACTATGTTTAAGATGTGACTGTTCTTTAAAGCTACCTATGTGCGATTCTGACATAGGCCCATCATCCGTTAGGGTGAAAATCTGACTCTAATGGCAGCCTGGGAAGCACTCATAAAGAGAAAGAAGTTGTGCCCTTTGGGGTGTGTTGAAAAGTGATTAGTCTGGTAAAGAAGAGGGATAGGAGATGAGAACTGAGAAAAATGTCCTGTCTCTCGGCTGTAGTGAGTTCTGGAAAATGGAGGTTTTTCTAGAGACAAAATAAAATACTGTTTTGTACCCTAAGAATTCTGTGTGGACTTGGCCATTCAATTATTTAATAATTTTTAGCAATGATTATAATCATCTCATTCTTCCAATTGCTAATGGTATAGCTAAGGGGTCATTTCACTTTAGAGGTAAAAGATGTTTGGTATATCTAACAAAGATGACTCATACATAGGCACTAAGTTGAAGACAAGGAAAAATGACCTTTTACATCCGGGACTCCAAATTAGTGAATGCTTTGATTTAGTGACCCTGAGTTTCTTCAAATATAATTCAGGCATTTGGAACAAATGACTCCTGAAGTCTGACTCCTTAGAACTTTCTGCCCCAAGATTTGAATTACAGGGGGAATTTACTTACCATTTGTCAGTTTTACAAACTCTGGTACTTACATCCAAACTTTAGTTACCTTAATATGTGCCACTGAGATATCAATAGTGTCATTCATAATTAAAGATATGTGGGATGTGTTGAAATAAAAGAATGCTAGGCACCTATATGAGAGCAACCTTGAGTGATGTACATGATTACCATGTTTTAATTTTAGGTTTATGTGAATGAAATTATGCCAAGGATTTTGCTGAAGTTGTGTGATTTCTCTCCTGAAGTCTTCTTTTAATAGAATTAATAATGATATATTTAAAATGCTGATTTTACTAATAATCATCATGACTTATACACTTTTTCTTCTCGTCAATGACTTAAAAATGATACTGAAGTTTGGAGGTTGGAGAGATGGCTCATTGTTTAACATGGTGGCTAACAACCATCTCCAGTTCCAGGGGATTCATTGCCATCTTCTGACCTCCATGGGCATTGTATGACACGGATGCACCTATATATGTGCAGGCAATAATCTCATACACATAAAATAAAATAAAAATAATAAATAAAAAAGATACTGAAATTTTAAGTACAGTTAAAGATTTAGATGACTGGATGATATGTGCAGAAATAATGGACATAAAATAAATTTAATATCCCTCTCCCTGGATAGATATGTGACACCATAGATAGGAAGCTTATACTCATTTTGATTGGTAGGATCTTGGTGCTGATGTGCCTCAGTCTGACACACACATGCAGGTGTCTTACTCAGGAGAATGTTTATTAAATAAATAGAGTATTGTCACAAATGAGTGTGGGAGAAATGGGGAAAGTGTGTGTAAACTAGAACAGGAAGGATTTTAAGACAAAGAATGAGCATTTCAGAAACAGAAACCTGTGTTCTCTGGGATCTGTTGGAAATACCTTTAAAAGTTCATCAATATGGTAATAGCATGCAGAAGACCCATGCAAACTCAAACCAGACAAAAACCCAGTGTAGACCTGGGGAAATGAGCAAGAAATCCCAAACTTAGCTGAAGAAATACCAGCAGCTGATCACTGTTGGATGGAGAGTTGGTTTTCTTTAAGGGAGTGGTGCTAGATAGGTCACCAGTTCCAGGAGATGGACTCACACTAAAGGGCATTTGGAGACACAAACTTGATTCAATATGCCTTAACATATATGACAGAATTCGTGAAATCTGGTGGAGGCTTAATGGGGAGGATGCAGATAAGACAGAGTGTATAAATATGTTCAAGATGGATTATATGATGTGCACAAAAATTCAATTAAAAATAAAAAAAATCAATTCAAAGTAGTCTGTTAAAATCTACGTTTTTCTATAAAAATTATTTTCCTAATTTCATAAATAATGAATGTGAGGTCATCACAATTTTGTCCTTAAGTGCCTTAGAAAATAGCATCTCTAGTTCAAACTAAAAGCAAAAACAGACTGAATACACCACAGAACAAATGTGCTTTCTTTGATTGTCATGATGACCTAGAAGGAATTTTGAATTAGTTTTTAGTACTTTCTGAATATGCAAGTCTCTCTAGAGTTCATATATTTTTGATTTGTTGCTCAATTCAACAACGTAACATTATGATATGGGTGAGGCTTTTGCGATGACTAAGTGATGAGAGAGAAGCCCTCCTGAATTAAATTAGTTTCATTTCAAAGAGGTTACAACTGATCCTTTGCTCCTTCTGTGTCAAGACATAGTAAGAAGGTGGTGTCCTTAGACAAGGCACATTTGGCATTTTAATCTTGGACTTCCTAGTTTTCAGAAGTGTATGAAATAAGTATCTGTTGCTGTAAGCTTTCCACTTTGTGACATTGGATTATAACAACCAGGAGACAGAAACATTTATAATGTTTTTAAATTGAGGCATTTTATATTTTCCTTTCAAAATGAATCCTCATGGGCTGCTCTCCGACAGAACCAAGGAGCAGCTGGCCCGTGGCCAGCCTAGTCCAGCTGTGGTGTGTGCCTCTCTTTACTGTTCTAGCTGCCCTAACTCTGTTATTATGACCACTAGATCATTTTGATTACTCATCTATAACACCTACTAAGTTTCTAAGGACTCTTTATGGACATTTTTGCTTACATGATGGAATAAGGTAGAAAATCTTAGTTTAGTTTGTAAGGATTTCTTCCTGCTTGTCTATTTTCTGTTAACATTGTCTTGGGTAAGGCTGTTTTTCAGTGATGTATGCATTTTAAATTGAAACCAATATAATCAGAGAACTGATAATGACTTAAATTTTGATGACTTTTTTTTTGTCCTTACTAATGACTATCTATAGTCACTGCTAAAGGCTATGCAGCTCCAGGTAGAATTGAATTGCCTTAGTCCTGAATGCTTTGTGTGTGTGTGTGTGTGTGTGTGTGTGTGTGTGTGTGTGTGTGCGTGTGTGTGTGTGTGTGTGTGTGCAGGTCAGAGGTTCAATCATGTGTTCTCAGTTTTCTTCCACCTTGGTTTTTGAGGCAGGATCTCTCTTTCTCTGAAACTACAGCTCACTGATACACTGACCAAGCCAGCAATCCCAGGGATCCCAGCCATGGGATTATAGGTGTTCTTAGTTTTTAAAATTACGACGAATACTTGATCTTCGGTCCTCATGCTTGCACAAGTGCTTTATCAGGTGATTGATCTACTCAGTGCCCCAACATCTTTGTTAAAGATTTACTATGTTTCCTAAAACCTTGAGTGAGAATTTTATTTGTTGGCAAGCCCATATAACCTGTGTTCTACCTTAAATAAATAAGTGATCCATCCAGAGAACATGTTACAGACCACAAATGAAGAAAATACCTTGGGGTTAGTTTCTGGTATGAGTGGAGTTTCAGTGTATCAACTTATGGATCCAAAGATATGTTACTAATAGCTATTCTATATTCAGTACTTTCTTTTTATATCATGTCCCGATCCAGTTAACAGAGAAGCACTTTATTCCTTAGGCATAAGAGAAAGAGAAACTCTTGGAGTGAGATTGTTAACCTTTTAAATAAGAATTTTTGAATGACCCTATAGCAAAGCTGGTGATTTCTAAGAGGTATTTGAAGTTCTAAAATTATATTTAGATTCCCCTTGTTACTAGTTCTAGACTTTCTATATATTTTACAATTATCAAGGGCGCAGTTTTAGTTTTCAACAAACTAAACCCACACCAATGATAAGCTCCATTGGTTTTGTAGTACAGAAGAGCTTTCTTTTCATTTTTCTCCTTTATAAATGGTCAAAGCAAAGTGAACTTCTGTAGAAATCAGCTTATTGTTTTAGTCAATTATGACACATAGGGGTATGAGTGGAGAGAAAACAAACCTGTAATAAAGCCTGTCCTCAGAGTCACCTCTGTCAAGTAATGCTGTCTTGCTTTAGGTTATCTCACACTCATGTATTTGTTCTTTCAAATGTCATCAGTAACTGCTATGAAGGAACTAATCTATTTCAGCTAGTCTCTTAGGTCATCATTTTAATCTTGGGTTCATGTTATTCTTTTATCCAGCTATTCACTTTACCTCTGAATTTATAGTTATCAGGTTTATAAAAGTGACCCAGAGGCCTAGCCATTGTAATGGGACCACAGAATTTGGACCTGAGTTCATCAAGACGTTTTTCTTTGTAGAATGCCCTTCCATCTCTGCTCTCAAATAAATTTAGCTACAAATATTAAATATTCCTTTCGTGATGGGCAAAATTAAAGCTATGTCATTGGTTCTTCATAGTAGTGTTCTATAAACACTTTTATAGAGATATTTTCCAGTAATTAATTTCTTTACCTTCTAATATTTGAAAGTAAAGCACAAGCAGAGCGCCAGCAGGGAATGGTGTAAGGAAAAGAAGAGTGTATGGAAGACTGGAAGGGAATCGGTAGGGATCTGTTACTCTCCCAACATTTAAGTCAGATTTCCTTGAAATAATTATGCCTTCGTCCCCTCATTTTGCCCTTTCAAAGATATTTTCTGTGCCCCACGCTGAGTGCATTGGCAGCTGTGGCATCTGTGGTTTCAGGACCTGCATTTCTTCCAACATTATCTGGTCTGAAGAAGTAGGAAAGCTGTTAAGTCTTAATCCTCTGGCATGCACACAGCACTTCCACACTTTTTATCAAACAAAACAAGAAGAATCTTCCTTTATTTAAGAAAATGATTGTGCTTTCAGATACTCATAATTACACCTGGAAATCTCTGTCTTAAAGAAGAAAATGTTTTGGGGGGAACTTCAAAGTAAAATATAGTTAGGGGACAAGCACCTTGAATTTAAGGACACTGTAAACAAAATAGGAAACATCTAGAAAAATAATGGGAATTTCATCTCTTCTGAAGAGTTACAAACAGGGACCAAAAAGCATAGGGAGTGTCCTGGGAGGCAGCATTTCTTCCAACCAGTCTACTCTCCCAACTGGATTGTCAGTTATTTCTGAGGCCAGATCCAGGTAAAACCCAGAAGGGACTAAGATTGTGCTCTAAAGGGCAGAGTTCTATTCTGACTTTGCTCTTGATACTGGCTGCACCACACCTCTGCTACTTTGCACGTTTCAGATTATTCTGAAGGTTGTAATTGTGTCACAACAACACAATTTTTGTAGTGTTTGGTAACCTTAGAGAGCAAAGGTTCTCAATACCCAGAGTTGCTTTTTTTAATACAAATCCAGAGGTTCTTCCATTGACTCCTTTACACTAGAATGTGTAATTCCACTTCTCTACACTAGAATGTGGTTTCTGAACATATTGACATTGCACTGTAAGGAGATTTTTTGGGGGGCGAGGGGGCTGGTAAAGTCCACTCAGGGAAGTTCCTCAAGAAATCTTTTTAGCAAGAAACCTATGGACATCATTCTTCCCAACACAATTACTGTTGTGGCAGAAAATTCAATGCCAAATAGTGCCACAACCAAGTAGTCAGAATTTCTCAGTGCTGTCAGGAATTAGAACATTATTTGCTAATGTGAAATGTTCATGCTTTCATAAAAGGAGTTACTATACTTCACATGTTTAAGATTTTACTTTACCAGTCCTTAAGGCATCTCAGCAAACTCTTAAGACAAGTATAGTTACAATGTATTATAAAAGATGCTGAAATTGTGGAGGCAAAGTGTTTTCACCACAAAGTGATGACAGTGTGAAGAAATCCTCATATTTACACTCTAGATTTAGTATATACAATGCATATATACTTCAAAACATAATGTTGTATCTAATAAATACAGTAATTTGATGTCAATTTAAGTAAAATGTAAAATACCACTTATGTGTGTAAACCACTATTTAGGCTACACAAATAACTTAATTCATTTCTTTGTAATTTGCTCTGTGGTTAACCAGAGGTCCAGGATCCACAGACTGGAAACTGCTGAGATAAAATTTCAAACAAACACAGGAACACAGATGACTCTTTACAAGCAGAATTGTGTTTCATTTGTTTTTACTACAAAGACATATGGGAAAGTGGAGCATATTGGAAAGGCCCATGAATGCACCTGCTCTGATCAAAGAATGATGCCACTTAACATGAACAAACTGCAGAAATGTATGTAAACTGACTGTCCTACTGCTTGCATTCACAGTACTTTCAGAGGCAACAGTGACTAGAAGCGATATAAGACACATTTTTTGAATCACTAGATAAAAAGTTATCATGGGAAAATAGGAACAAAGAAAATAAATGGTACAATCGATTGCCATTTGCCCACGAGATGGCTTCAGGACTGACCATTTTGTAATCTTATTTCATCTATCTTCTCCATTGTTCAAGTAATTTGTAAACAAACCTCAGGTGCCTTAAGAATCTATTTTTAGTAGTTACTGACTTTGTTAATGCCTACCTTGCCATTATCATAAAAGGATAATACCGAAAACATCTTCTGGCAACCAGTTCACTTCATTTTTTTCAATTATAAAAACACTATCTTTACAGTTTATCCAAATTAAAATACAAACAAGAATAATAGACAGCACTTAGTTAATATTCAGAAGTTTTTCCTTCTATAGTAGTTTAATTTGCTACAAAACAGACTTGAAGTTTGTAGATATTTTTAAAACCTTGAATTGGGCTGTGGTTTTAAAGGGATACCATTCACTAATTTCCTCCCAATTCATCCATTTTCCTGTTAAATATAAAACTAGTCTTAACTGATTCAGTTTCCTTTATAAGGGAGTCTTCAAATGGTAATTGAAGTGCTGCTGTGAACTTTCTAGAACACCACAGCAGGAGGAGGACAGTTCACCTTCAGTTGAGCCACTGAAGTGTTGTGCAACCTGGGTTCCTCTGCTGTGTTTTAATAGTAACTGCCCAATGGCCACTGCCAAGACCTCTTCTTCGCTTTGAAGATTTTTAATATCAAGTGATTTAGAGCTGGAAGTTTTCTATAAAGAACAACTTTTCTTCAAGTAACATTGCTGTTTCCAAATGCAGTCTGTACCAGACTGCTAGAGTAAAGACTTGACTGCATGCCTTTGTCCATTAATTCAAAGAATAAAAAAATTGCTATTTAAGTAACTTCAAAGTTGAGCAATTATTTTCAAAGAAATATTTATTGTATTACAGTTAGTCATAAATATGATCTCTTCTGATTCTTAAACAATCCTGGTACTAAGCAAAGCTTGTTGACTTTTGAGACTTTTTCATATAACTCTAGTAGTTGTTGCAGCATTTCTTGCTATTTTGGCATAAAACAATCTATTGGCATTTGGCATAAAGCAGTACATTTAAAATAACTGAAAATCTAGAAAGACCTATTTCTCCGAAGACCTTTTGTTCTTTTAGAAAGAAATGCCAGGTTGATTCTAAACAAGGGCCCTCAGATTGCCCATTGTTACTGAATATCATTTCTGTGGTCACTTTTCAGTACACAGGACTTGAAAATACACACCTATATACTTAGAAAATGTTTCATTGGTCGATAGTGATATTGGTTGATAGTGATTTCCAGATTATACTGTATATATTTAAATTCTTTGATTTAAAGTATTTAAAAACAGTTTTAATTCCTGGTTAAGTTAATGTATGTATGTAATGTATCATGTATGTAATATATCAGGCTTCTATGCTCTGTTCCCTTCCGTCTCTGCACCAAACCCCTTCACTTCTCCCATTCAACTTCATGATCTCTTCTTTATAAAAATTTCCATATGTTTTGAGACTTTCATACGTGAGTACTGTTTTGAGCACTCCATTTCTGCCCTTCCCTCTCTGCCATCCAGCTTCTTTCAAGCACCCCCCCCCCCGACTCTGTCAAATTAAAATTCATGACCTTTTATTTAATCATCATTGTCACAAATATGTCTCTCTCACACACATACACACATTAGTTTTCTTTCTGTTGTTGTGATAGAAACACTGACCAAGGGAACTTATATAAAAGGAAGACTTTATTTAGCTTTCAGTCCCAAAGGGGCAAGAGTCCATCACGGAGGAGAGGCATGGCAACGGAGGTGTTTAGAGTAGACACAACAGCTCAGCACTCACATCCTCAAGCAGGCACAGGAAGCAGAGCATGATTGGAGATTCAGCGAGGCTTAAGAACTCTCTAAGGCCACCTCCAGTGACGTGCTTCCTCCAGCAAGGCCACACCTTCTACGACCTCCCAAAACAGTGCCACCTACTGGTGACAAAATGTTCAAACACTTAGAGCCTCTGAGGGACATTCTCATTTAAACTACCATATGCATATACTATACTGAGTCCATTTAGTGTTACTTGTATGTATATGCATTTATGGTTGGCCATTTGGATTGTATAGCCTATGAAAGAGTGTGCCCTGGAGAAAACAGATTCCCTTTCTCTCAGCAGCCATTGTTTGCTTATAGACCAACATTTAGAAGTGGGACCTTGTGAAATTTCTCCTGTTTACATTGGGATTCAAGTTAGACAATCATATTGTTGAGATTTCATGGGTACAGCCCTGTCAGGTCTAGAAGATACTATCCAGCAGCAAGTGGCCTGGACCTCTGTCTCTTAATAATCTTTGAACAATGTTCTCCAAATCTTAGGTTTAAGGAATGTTTACAGATGCATCAATTGTGGTTGGGCAACCCACAGTCACTTATTGTTTGCATTTTGCCTAGTTATGGATCTCTGCAAGTCTTCATCTGCTACAAAAAAAGAAACTACTCTGATGTGTGTTGAGAGTTACAGTTACCTATTATTATAAGGATAAATATTTAGACTACAATTAAAAATTATTTTGGTTTAGGAAAATGGCAGTAGCAGGTTCTCATCTATGTTCTATGACCTCTCCAGTCATTATTTATTAGATTTTAGAATCCGCTAAGAAAGAGCTTCATGTACTCCAGGCTACCCTTGAACTCCTATGTAGCTGATGATGATCTTGAACTCTTGCCTCTCTCTTCCAAGTGCAGACATTACAGGTGTGCACCACTATAGTCTGACAAATACTCTGATTTTTTGTTGAATCTGCTTTCCCTTATTTTGAGGACTTTGCTTCCTAATAGGGTTAACATACTTAGGTCTTTTTTATCCTACACGTACTGATAATGCCTTTTAAATAATGTCAGAGTTTCTACTAATAAGGCAACTGAGGGCACTTTAAGGATTCTTCTGGTTCATTTTGTTCTTAGAACATATCTGAGGACTATATAAAAAAAATCCTGTCTTCAAATAGATCTCCCATATGACCCAGTATCACCACTCTTGGGCATATCCCCAAAAGACTTTATATCCTACTACAGAGATACCCGCTCATCCATGTTCATTGTTGTTATATTCACAATTGTTATTGTCTAGACATCACAGGGTAGTTGCAAATATAAACCCATAACATTTATGATAGCATGTACAAGAGGTGTGCAAACCCAAACCAGAGAGGAGTCCAGCATGCGTGAGGGAGATGGGCAGGAAGCCCCAGCCCTATCTCAGGATCTATTGGTGATGAATTGATGCTGGAAGAAGGAGAGTCAGTTTTCCTTACTGATGTGACACCTGGTAGCTTGACCAGACTCTGAAGGATAAACCCATGTGCCAAAGCACTTGGGAAACACAAATGTCATTCAATAGGTCTTTAAACAAAGACAAATAATAATAGAAGACATGATGTCATGGTGGGGTGGGAGTGGAGGTGGTTTGAATATGATGAGGATACATTGTATGTTTGTGTTACTTCAATTGGTATAGCTCTCTCTAGTTCCATCCATTTACCTGCAAATTTCATTATTTCATCTTTTCTTAATGCTGCGTAGTACTCCATTGTGAAAATGTACCACATTTTCATTATCCATTCATCAGTTGAGGGACTTTTAGGTTGCTTTCATTTCTTAGCTATTATGTGGAGAACAGCAATAAACATGAATATGCAGGTATCTCTGATGTATATGAAATCAATCCTCATACACTAGGTCAGAAATTATCCCAAGGCATAGACAATTTTCTCATCATTGAGTTTTATTTATTTTATTTTTTCTAATGTGTACTTTTGTGCATTACTTTTTGTGGTGGAATTTTGGGGACAGCTTATATATAATATCATATCATGCTATCATATCATTTGCAGATAGGGGTAATTTTATCTCTTCTTTTCCAATTAGTGCTGTTTAATTTCCTTCTCTTGTGTTACTGCTCTAGCAAGAATTTCGAGCACTATATCGAAAGGAGTGGAGATATTAGATAACCTTGTCTCGTTCCTAATTTTAATGAGAATGCTTCCAGTTTTTCTCCATTTAGGATTATGTTGGGCATGGGTTTGTTGTATACAACTTTAATTATGTTGAGGTATGTTCCCTGAAGTCCAACTCCCTCTAGGACTTTTAACATCAATACGTATTATACTTTGTCAAAGGCCTTTTTGCATCTATTGAGATGATCATATGATTTTTGTGTTTAAGTCTACTTACATGATGTATTACATTTATTGGGTTACATATATTGCATCTTTGGAATAAAGCTGACTTGATCATGGGAGATAATATTTTAATATGTGTCTGTATGTGGTTTGTAAATATTTTGTTGAGAATATTTGAATCTATATTCATTAAGGATCTGTGTCTATGGTTTTCTTTTTTTGTTGTGTCTTTACCTGCTTTGGGCATGAGAGCAACACTGGTTTTTTAATTTCTTCTTCAACACATTTATCATTCAGGAGTGTGTTGTTTAATCTCCATGAGTTCATGTAGTTCCTAGATCTTCTTTTGGTGTTGATTTTAAGCTTTGTTGCATTGTGATCTGATAGAATGCATGGAATTATTTAATTTTTTTTTTGTATTTGTTGAGGTTGTTTTGTGCCAATTTTATAGAAACTTCCATGGGCTGCTGAGTAGAAACTGTAGTCTTTGGTACTTGGGTGAAATATTTGGTAAATATCTGTTAGGTACATTTGATTTATGGTATCATTTTATTCAGCTGTTTCTGTTTATTCTTTGTCCACTTGACCTGCCTATTGGAGATACTGGGGTACTGGAGCCACCTACTGTTCCAGAGTTGGTGTTAATCTGTGCCTTGAAGTCCTGTAGTACTGTTTTAATGAAATTGGGTCCTCTAGAATCTGGTGCATATATGTTCATGATTGTAATTTCTTCTTGGTCAATGGCCAATGGATTGGGCTTGGTAAAGACTATGGGGATTTTAAAGGTTGGACTAAATGCATTTTTCACTTTATATAGTCATGATCCTATGAGGGCCAGGGAGTAGAATGTGGTGGTTTGAATGAGAGTGTCCCCCATAGGCTTTAAGTATTTGGACATTTTGTCCCCAGTTGGCGGCACTGTTCTGGGAGGTCTTAGGAGGTGTGGTCATGCTGGAGGAAGCACGTCACTGGGGGTGGACTCAGAGGGTTCTTAGAAGGTGTGGTCAAGCTGGAGGAAGCACGTCACTGGGGGTGGATTCAGAGAGTTCTTAGAAGGTGTGGTCAAGCTGGAGGAAGCACATCACTGGGGGTGGACTCAGAGAGTTCTTAGGAGGTGTGGTCATGCTGGAGGAAGCACAACACTGGGGGTGGACTCAGAGAGTTCTTAGAAGGTGTGGTCATGCTGGAGGAAGCACATCACTGGGGGTGGACTCAGAGAGGTCTTAGAAGGTGTGGCCATGCTGGAGGAAGCACGTCACTGGGGGTGGACTCAGAGAGGTCTCAGAAGGTGTGGTCATGCTGGAGGAAGCACAACACTGGGGGTGGACTCAGAGAGGTCTTAGGAGGTGTGGCCATGCTGGAGGAAGCACGACACTGGGGGTGGACTCAGAGAGGTCTTAGGAGGTGTGGTCATGCTGGAGGAAGCACGACACTGGGGGTGGACTCAGAGAGTTCTTAGGAGGTGTGGTCATGCTGGAGGAAGCACGACACTGGGGGTGGACTCAGAGAGTTCTTAAGCCTTGCTAGATCTCCCATCACTCTCTACTTCCTGTGCCTGCTTGAAGATGTGAGCTCTTAGCTTCTGCTCCTACTCCAGCCACGTCTGCCGCCATGTCTCTCCACCATAATGGACATATTGCCCTTTTGGGACTGTAAGCTAGATAAGCTCTTCCTTTTATAAGTTCCCTGGTCAGTGTTTCTATCACAACATCAGAAGAGAGACTAATACAATTGTCCAGTCTTGACATTCTGGTTTCCATGTCATTCAAGCTGTTGATGAGACTCTCTCCTGTTATTTCAGATTGCCTTATTAAGTTTTTCACCTCCTTGTTCATGTCAACCTGGGTTTTCTTGAATATTTCTATCTCTTTTGTGAATTCAATCAGAAGTTTATCCTTATCTTTTTGTTTTGAGTTGGGTTTTTTTGTTTGTTTGTTTGTTTGTTTGGGTGTTCTTTGAATTCCTTGAATTCTTTGATCATATTTTTGATTGCTATTTTAAATTCTATGTCCTGTGTTACCTCTAAGGAGTTTTCATTGTAGAACTCTTCTTTAGGACAGGTGATGTTTGGTTAGGATATATTATTTTGGGTTTTCATATTATCTTTTTTTTGTTGTGGTTTTGACATGTGGATATTGGTGTTGTTGCTGGTGATTCTGGTATGAAATTTAAACTTTTGTCTTCTTTGAACTGAAGTTTGATTGTGTTTGTATTATTGATGTGGCATGCTGGTTTCTGACTGGGTATGAAAAATTAGTTGGTCTAGGCTTCAGGCTCTCCTGTTTGATTTTATTTCAGAAGGATATAAAAGGATATATCAGAAGTATTCCAGGCATGCTACAGAGGAGCTCTTCAGGATTATAAAGTGACCATGGCTAGTTAGGTACACTTCAGTAGCCTCAGAGGCATAAGGCCTTTGTCCAAAGAGAGTTGATGGGACTAAGATGTGCAGGCCCATACTAGCCAGCAGGGAAGCCTGAATCCTTTGGCAGTTGGAGAGGCTGAAGATGGCCCCAAAGTAGGGGATGGGAGTGACAGGATTTGAGCAGCTCACCCGCTGAAGCCAAGTTGGACACTCACACAGTCTCAGAGGGAAAGTTGTGAAGGAAGAAGGGATGGGACCCAGAGGGAAAGTTGTGAAGGAAGAAGGGATGGGACCAGGATCATCATTACTGATTTTTACATTCTATGTCTACTGTATTTTAAATTTCTCTATGATTCATGCATGCATAGTCTATTCTTTTGGACAAGTATGTTAGGTGAAATTTAATTGTAGAGGCTTTAGATATACTTTATTATGTAATCAAAGTGTCTCTCCTGTCCTTTTTTCAAGATTTCTGTGATTATTATGGTTTGGTTATTTTTCCATATGAACATATAAAATTAGAATTCTATGATAATTTTATCAATACTATATTAAATTTATAAAACAGTGTTGTCGTTATATGGCAAGAACAAAAATTACTCTTCAAGTCTTATTTTAAAAATCTCTATGAGATTCTTAAGGGAAAGTATTTTAAGTAATATAGTTAACAAAGCATGAGTCTAGAAAATTTTATTTACAATGATAACTAGATTGAACTTTCTAGCTTCAAATGTGCACATGGAATAATATGAAACCCATAGTTTCTTCATCATGGTAAGTGTCTACTGAAAAACGTGTGTCATTCAGAAAACATGTTCTCATTACTTTATACCTGGTCACTCTTGTACTCTGTTTAGCAGTTAACTTTACATGAAGCCGATATTTATATTGGAATATCTAGAATACATATTTGCATAATAAAATTGCACCTTTAATTATAAATTCCATTTAAATATAAAATGGTCTGGTTTGTGTGGATTTTAGCCCTTGTTCTACAATCTCATTGCTTCAGCTTTGATTGAATATACAATTAAAAAGTACCTACAAATTATAATTACTGAAAACATCCAAATTTAAGGAGCAAAAGGTGTTTAGTTTTATTTATATTTGCAACTATGTAGTTCTTATGTTGTTTTCATGATAGTAAATAAATTAAATATTTAAATAATATAAATGGTCAAATTATATATACAGTAAAAAGTAATCTGCCTGAAGCATATGCATCCCTTATGACTAAGTTCCATTCTTTAGTATGCAGCAGAGTTGTCTTTGTCATTTGGGGTTTGAAGAACTCCCAAGTCTGTATTGTGCTCACAGTTCTTTTCAACTGGCAGTAGTTGGGGCATTTCACTTTTAACTTTTTAAACTCTGTTTTACTGATTATTTGCAAATTTATTTTTATCTGATGTATCAACTAGGGGAACTGCTGTCAAAGTTTTGTAGGAAGACCCAAGGCAGAAAATGTATTACAGTAAAAAATTAAAACATGATATGTTGATATGATGTGCTAATTTATATGAATGAATCTTCATTTGTACAAGTCTGTTTAGCTTGTGCTAGAAGCTTATGCACTTTTTGGCTGAGACTTTTAACTTGTATAGAAATGAATTCACATTACATTATTTTCAGTGCCTTTTTCCTGTAAGAGAAAAAGATAGAGTCAAGGGAAATTGAGGTACTGGAATACTTGTTTTCAGCCTTTACATTGAAATTTTATATGATGGAAATATATACTCTCCTGGCTTGCAAGATAGTCCTAAGTACCAGATTCATAATGTGGCAACATTTTTTTTTCTCAAAGGGATAAATTATCTAAGTTTAAGACACTAGATCAAGCTATCTAATTGCTTCTCTTATTAAGAAATATTTCTAGAATCCAGTTTAATATACTTCAATGGAGAGAGTAAATATTTTTATTTTAACGGTAATCCTTTGTAAGATTTGATACTATTCACTATTTTCATGTGTGTGTTAGAGCAAAAACAAGTAATAAAAAATAAAAGAAAACATTGGGCAATCATTTAATTTTGCAAAAGGAAGATGCTAACCTCAAAAGTGAATGAATGGAGTCATTAAAACATTCCAAGGTAGAAAGTAAATGCAAGAAGATTAATGCAAAATATCAACAGATTTTTTTCTTTTAAATTCCGCTAAGCAGAGCTTATCCAAGTGAACAACCCTGTACCCCTGCAAGGCACTTCCAAGGTCTTCCTTAAATATATCACAAATGGGCACAGGAAATAAGATTTGGCAGCTTTTTCTCCTGTTATAAAAAAGACGGAAGCCCATCATGAATGAAAGCACACACCACTGTATCTGCCATCTGTGAGGCTTCCAAATCTCTTATATTTTATAGAACTAGCCTGCCAAAACCCTGGACAGTCCAAACCAGAATAAAACCCACAGTCTGCAAGAATATGGCAAATAATAAAATCGTGCAGACAGCAAAGAAGAAAAAGTGCTGAAAATCAGACTACAATAACAAACCTGTCAAACAGAGCTGAAAGAGCTGAGAAACGTCAAGAAAAGAGGATTTGGAGGCAAACTGGAGGCTGAAGGTAATTCGAACCACTGCTCAGTTGAAAGGTTTTGCAAACCAAGTCTGAATTCTGGTAATAAAACGTTAAGCCTTTCTGGAAAATGTTACTGCTTTCTTGTTTCTAATATTCAAGCTATGTTTGCTTGAGATAAAGAAAACCTTATGTCTTTGAGCAGTTAGGCTCTTTTTTTTTTTTTTTTTTGATAAGAGAGTAGATTTTTGAGAGGGATTCAAACTCAGCCATGACTTAATAGCTTTTAATTTGTGATTTGGGATATATTCAAAATTAGAAGCTAAATAAATACAGCTTTGCAAGATTTAAAGTTAATCTTCAAGAAATTTTTAGGCAGTTGTTATAGGGATCTGTGAGATTTTATATAAGTTCATAGTATAAGTAATTATGGCAAGCAAGACTCCATCCAACTCTTCCAATATAATTCATATATTGATCAGAAGAAATAAGCATATACAGAGTTTTCTGCAAGTGTCCTAACCTTTAGAGAAGAAAGAGGTGAATCAAATGAATTCTTTTAGGTTGTGTGTTACGTGCTTTCCCACTCCAAACCCCCACTTTATCCTAAAACCAGTACTTACGTTTCTTCATTTCACTGAAAACGAACATAAATCGTGGACTCTGGCACTGAAATGACAAAGCAGGTAGAGGCACTTACAGCCAAGACAGACCTGTTTGATCTCTGGGACCCCACGTGATGGAAGAAGAAAACCAACTCCTATAAATTGTTTTCTGGTCTACAAATACATGTTGTGGTTGGCATGAATACACAGTCTAATGTAATAAAATAATATTTTAAATGTACTATCACATGATTGCTATAATAACAAATGAAAACGGTCTGTGTTGCCAGGTGGCGCACACATGTAATTCCAGCACTCATGAGGCTGAAGCAGGAGAACTTCTGGGAGTTGGAGGCCAGCTGGGATGATACAGCAGATACCCGGTCAGTGGGGGCTACCCTGTCTTAAGAAACCAAAACTCAGTCTACCCATCAATCAGTAAACATGTTTGTCTTTTATCATATGTAATTTATCTTATATTTTTGTAAAATCCCTGGTTAATGAATTTCTTCCTTCAAAATCTGGTTAAAAATAACATGGAATGGAAGAATTTTTGTTCAGTTGATAACTGTACTTCAGGGAAATTTCTGTAGCAATGCATTCTGGAACGTTCATCTAAAACTGGAAGCACACCCACATTTTATCAGTAGATCCTGGTTCCCGCAGGTATCCTCAGCATAGAGATCAAAGCCGATGGACGGGGCTTACTTTAGTTTCAGGGAATAAGAAATGGGTAGCCTTGTTGCACACAAAAATCAGTATGCATCAACGAAGCCTCACACAGGGGAAATAGGTGAGGGTTGGGATCCTAGAAAACAAAATAGATTTTGCCTTTTGAATTCCTGACAGTAAGAGTGGTTTCCTTTTTGAGCTAACACAACAAGAGAGAAGAAAGTAAAAAGAGGAATATATTTTTAGGAACACAGAAAATGTATTCCTAAAAGTTACAAGTGGCTATTACTGAATTCTTGCTTTCAAGTGCTTCATCAAACCAACGGCATTAGGAGACTCATACCTTTCCGCACCCTCCCCAAGCGCATCTGTCAAAGAAGTGTAGACGGCAGGTTGGGGCCCTGGAGACAGGATGCCATGCCCTGTTTATTGTACAAACTGAAGGATCTACAGAGCAAATTGAAGGAGTCTGGGCTTCCTCCCCAGATACAGGCAGTTCCTTCTCCTAGGTATCTTTGTAAGTCATCATGGCCTCCTTCTTATTTGCAACAAAATAATGCTTGTGTCAATTTGAATGAATGGTGAACAGGGGGCAGGAGGCTAAAATGATCTATATGGGGATGAGCTCATAAATATTTTCAATAGTCATGAATAGCTCCATCTGTAATCTATTTACCTATCACCTAACTATCTATCATCAATTTATCTATCATATCTATCTATCATGTATCAATCAATTTATCTATCATATATCTATAATCTATCTATGAAAAAACACTGAAGAGTACCAGTAATGAGGAGGCAGTGGACTTACAGGCCTGTAAACTCACTAATCCCTCACTCAGCCCCCAAACCCAAGACGTTCTTTGTAGACAGTGGCTATTATGTGTGTGGTTTTAATTATAGGCGTTCATGTCTGAGCTTTTTTCTCTTTTCTTTCCTGTACTCGCCTCTTTCCTATGGATATATTTTCTGTCCCTGGTTTTAGTTTTCTTATTCACTTTCCAAGGCAGATTTCAAGCACAGATCTCTCTGTAAGATTCTCTCCTTCCCTATTTTCCTCGTCCTCCATTTGTTTAGGTATGGATTCTATTTTTGAGCCCATGTGCTGTTTTATTTTCTTTGTAAACATAAGTCAAAGTCAATATAAATGTGCTTTGTAAAAATTTTATTATTATTGCACATGTATATGATTTGTATCTGTTGACTCACATGTCATGGTGTATGTACGGAGAAACTTTGTGGAGTCAGTTCTGTCTTCCATCTTCATATGGTTTCAAGGGATCGAACTTAGGTTTCAGGCTTACATCCTCAGGTGACTTGTGCCTCTATCCATACAGTGAACCATCTCACTGGGTCTGCTGTGCTCTTTTTCAACAAATATTCTGTTAGGATATTTAAATATCCTCTACATTTGAAAGAATCTATCAGGAAAATTAACTGGCAAACCCAAACCACTTGGTCTGTTGGGATGGGTAGTGTTAATTGTCAACTTGACAGGATATGTAAGGAATGCCTATGAAATAAGCCTCTGGGCATACCTATGAGAGATCTTTAGCCTCTGAGTATACTTGTGAAGGATTTTGTTGATGAGACTAATCGAGACAGGAAGACCCATACTAATGCTGGCAGCTCCATTTCCTGGCGTTGGGTCTTAAATGAATTAAAAATAGAAAGTGAACTGAGCACATGTATTCATTGCTCTCTGTTTCTTGGTTGTTGATATAATATGAGAACTGTTTCAAGCTACTGCTGCCTTGACTTTCCTACAGTGACTGACCTTGTCCTTGAACCATAAACTAAGTAAAACACTTTAGTTAGAGAATGTTATTACAGCAACAAGGAAAGGAACTGGACTGAAATGGAAGGACTTGACATTTGTATAGGAAACATTTAATCAGAAAAGTTACCCTAAGCAGTTGGGATTCTCTATATCCTTGCTAAATAATTTTGCTGTCTGAGATAAACTAGTACAGAGTATTGGCATTTAAATTATATCTTTTTGCGATGTCCACCTGCAGGTTTGTCAGAATATCCTTGCACTGTGTATCATTTGATGTACCATAAACAAGATTCTTTATTAAAAATTCCTATTTAGTTATACAAATTAGAGCATTTGTTAAAGTCTCTGGTCCAGTGCATGAGTGAACCCAACACTCCTTTGTTTATTTGCAACTAAGAATGTTTATTTTCATATATTTTTATTTCTGTTTTATGTGTATGAGTGTATTGCATGCATATGTATAAGTGCACCAATGTTGTACAATACCCATGGAGCTCAGAAAAGGGTGTCAGATCCTCTGGAACTAGAGATACATATCATTATTAGATGCAGTGTGGATGCTGAGAACTGAACCTAGGTGGTCTGCAAGAGCAGCCAGTGTGCTTAACTGCTGAATCATTTCTCAAGTCCCACACCAAGAATGTTTTGAGGTGATCTTGTATCAACATTCCTGAGGAAATATTTTCTGCTATCATTTGGAAAAGAATTCCTTAACTGAAAAGTTCCTTACAAATGATCTACTTAATCCAGTACCTACATCTGCTTTACAAGGAAAAAAAACAAACAGATCTAAAGAAGAATTTTGTTTAGATATGGCATAGAGCAGAGTAGACTCCAAATCTACCCTCTTTTCTCAAAATCACCCACTTTTCTTTTTGCGACAAGATCTCACACTGTAACCACTGGCTGGCCTGGAACTCACAGAGATCTGCCTGCCACGGCCTCTTGAGTGCTAAGGTTAAAGGTATGTTCCAACCAGCTCAGACCCCTATTACTATTTTATTTCTCCCCTGAAAAGTCACTATCCTTAGCTGTGTCCACTTATGTCAAGATAAAAAGTTGAAGAGAAGAATGTTCAAATAACCCTATCTGATGTTCTGGCACCTTAACTTCTGTCTACTTGCTCAGGCTGCTGTAAAACTTTCTGTAGATAGGATGATGTGGTCATGAGAACTTACTGTCAGATGGATCAGAAAGTGCAAGATAAAAATGTCAGTTCTGGAGAGGATTTCTTTCTGCTGTACAGGTCATCACCTCCCTCTGTCCGAACGTGGCAGAGACAGAGAGATGGGAAGGGAGAGAATGTTTTCTTGCATCTCTTCTTCTAAGGCAGGCATGGATTTCATCATTAGCCTTTTGCCCTCATGATCAGACTACTATGTAATTGGGTGAGGGAGAGTAAGCCTTACTTACGATCTCTAGATTGGCTGACTAGGCTCCAGTGGATGACTTTGCACTGATGGACATCTGGGTACAAATTCTTGACTGGATAGCACTTAACGTGTATGGTGGAATACGAGGGTCAGCTGGGATTTGGGGGGTTATGGACGCAGGAAGGTCGTCTAAATTTGCTAAAAAACTGTTCCATGAAATGTACAAAAGCTCATTTATAAAAAAATGGCAATGTAGTCAAAAGTCTTGCCTTTAAAGAAATGCATGAGGAAACATTTTAAGAGTTAATATTTGTGTAAAGTTATTATTGTGTGATATGTTCACTATAAAAGTGATTATTACCACATGAAATAGAAATATGAGGACTATAGAGTATCTAAATTGCAAATAAGTATTTTATCCATTTTCTAAAATATTGCATAATTCAGAGCCATTACTCTACTCCATTGGGGAAAAGATTTTTAGCACTTCTTTATTAGCTTTAGTTTCTAGTAATCAATCAGTAATTATATAATAAAGAGTGCAAATTGGGTGATTAGCATAAAAATATGTAGAACAATTACATCCTAGGATTGTAATCAGCTCTTGATTTTGATTTCAACAGAGGGAAGTTAGAAGACTGACTCTCTGGGGGCTCCTGAAAAGTCAAGTCCACTCTTTGCTGTTTCTCTTTCTCTGGTGGTAAGGAAACTGATGCATCTGTCCCATTGCTTTATTGCCAGTAGTGAAGGGCTTGACACAGGTATTTGAACTCACTGAGCTATGTCTTTGTCTATAAAGAAGACAGAATTCATTTTGTGAAAAATGAAGAGGTTTTGTTTTTTTTGTTTTTTTTTTTTTTTTTACTTTCTTTCCTGAAACTATTAGCTAAAAATTTCAAAGGCATTTGGAAAAACTTGAACATGGACTTAAAACTTGAAGACATTGCAAAATTACTGATGGGTCTGTAGAAGTAAAAATAGAATCATATTTTAAATAATGTTGTTAGTATGGATATGTGGAGCACTAATTATAATTACGAAAAAATGTTGACATCTGTAAATCAAGCACACATAACCTGAGGTGGGGAGTAAGCAGTTGTATGTATGGAATATTTGACCATAAACTGGTTGGTAGTTGTTGAAGAATGACATTTATCATAATTCCCTCTATTTTTTTCTCAGTGCTTGATTTCCTATGAAGCAGAGTTGGACTTTATTAAGGAGATAGAGTTAACATAGATTTAACAATGGCACTAGTTAGAAATGCTTATGTATATCTGAAGGAAGATATTTCATGAATCAAAGCAAATATGAATGCATCATTAAAAGGTGGAAGAGTCTGATAAAGACGAACACGGTGGCTTTCCATTGCAGACCAAAGTCATCCTTGAGGAAGGTACTTTGGTAAATAGAATGCCTTCCTTCAGATGTTTGCAGGGAATAGGGTTAGCTATATATCTTTTGACACCAGATGGCTGATCCTTCTATCATCCCCTTTCCAATAAATCTTTTGAGTGCTCCCTCCAGAAATTTTTTTTAAAGTGTTTTCTCTGTGTAACACAGAATTTGCATGTCTTTTCCAACATCCAGTTTATCCCAAGGACTTCTGTGAACTCTTTGCGGCGTTTAGCAAATGTTAAATTCTGTGCCATGGAATACTATACCCGAAGCTGACAGTCTCTTGTCTAGCTCTACTTTCATTCTTGATCCAGGCTCCTCAAGATCAACTCTTGGTCTATGTATGTTATACTTAGCACGTTCCTACATGCACTTTAGGATGTAATACTTCTCCTGCATTAGATCATCCGAGTGTTCTGAGTTGAATATGCGACGTGATGTGTCCCTACTTATTGATGGCCTGGGAACGAAGAAATGGCAAATCCAGCAGAGAGCGTTTACTCTCTAAAGGGCAACCTTGTCACATTTGAGGTGTCTTCAAGCAAGGGTCAGTTAGAAAAGGTTGCTGTCTTGTATCAGGAGTAGTCATCCACTTCTTCAAGACAAGAGATTTTAGAGGAATCCAGTTGCTTAAGTTTCCCAAGTGCGCTCACCCAGATAATCGTTCCTTTATTTCAGAGTCACATCCTTTTAGTCCTAGGGCCATGAGAGCCTTCAAGAGAAGGAAAGCAGACAAGTATATTACATGGTAATAAGCTGATGAACACAGATGTTTCATTTAAAATCTAGCATTTGGTAGATTTCTTGGGGAACACTGGGACACACATCCCACCTCAGAGTACCTATAATAAAAGGGTCCGGGCTCTGCCTGTGAATTACCCTGGGGTTGGAGAGGCATTTCAAGGGCATAAGATTCTCATTTATCCAAAGTTACTGTCCTAATTAGCTTCTTTGTTGCTGTGCTAAATCACTCTGACCAAGAACAACATAGGGAGAAAAGGGTTTATTTCACTGCACAGGTTAGATGCCATCATATGGGGAGTCAAGGTAGGAACTCAGGGCAGGAACCTGACAGCACAGAGCAAAGCAGAGACGACGGAGGACACTGCCTCCCAGCTTGCTCAGCTGTGTGTTTGCATACAGTGCAGGCCCATATGCCTAGGGATGGCAGTGTACTGCACATAGTAGACTGGGCCCTCCCGTATCAATTAGAAATGAAGAAAATGCCTCACAGGCATTCCCGCAGGCAAATCTGAGGGAGGTAATTTCTTAAATGAGGTTCCCTCTACTCAAGTGACTTTAGTTTGTGTCAAATGCACAAAAATTAATGAACACAGTTACTTCCTGGTAAAGACGCAATTGTAAGCACCCAGCGTGTACAATACCCAGGAGATGTGGTGACTGGCCTGGCAAAGGGGGTCTTGATGAAACACAGCACAATCCACTAAAAAGTCATTGGGAGCTACATTTTCCCCATTCTTACACTTATCATAACCCAATTGATTTTTTTAATCTGTAGTTTTTGTAAGCTGTCTCTTATCATTCATTTATTCAACAGATAAAAGGAAAATTAGCATACAATTTCTGTGAAGAAACAGGACAGACATGTCCCTGTGTAACATGCAGTCTAGTGGCTAATGGAGCTGAGACAAATATGATTTTAGATAGTTATCAGTGGTGCTGAGAACTAAGGACAGTGGTATTTGTAAGGTGGTAAAGAATACACATTTTAATAATGATTCCATAAACCAATCTTTCCTAAAGAATGGGCACAGCAGGGGTACACAAATAAAGAACAGAAATTAATGTCTATAAAGGTAGCCAGAAGTTTGGGAGAAATTATGTCCCGATACAGTGAACTATATCTGAAAATCCTTAAAGTGGATGTTTGAGTGATGCTGAACTTATTCAGTACCAGGACATGTGCGTATGGGCACCATATCATAATAAATTTTACATTTGTTTCATTTTTGCTTTGAAATAGTGAGAAGTTACTGAAGGTCTTTAAGCACTCAACAGATGCCTTTGAACCTACTCAAGTGTATACATGTATAAATGCTTATGTATGTCTGTTAATATATGTGTATATATATGCAGATTTTCATACATATATCTTTAGGTTAATATATATTATATATTTAAATGAAGGAATATGTTCTACTTTTTAGTGAAGTATACCCATATATAAGTTCATTTAAGCACAAATATATCTGATTCTTCTTTTTAAGATAATATGGTATTCTTTTGTGGAATTACTTAGCCTTTTTCAATTGACAGACATTCCCAACTCTTTATTAGTACAAATAGTTCTTGCATGAATATTTGTGAACACATGAACTTGTGTAATTGTGTAAATACATTTACAGAGCATTTTCCTGGAAATTGGGTATAAGATTGAATTTTAAATTTCCACAGATTTTGACAAATGGCCCTCCAGGGTATGAGAACGTTTGTCCTTATCACTTCACTAGATTTTATGATCAGATATTTTGGCATTAGCAAAAAATGATGATCAAACTGTCTATGCGATTTGTCATTTTAATTTGAAATTTTCTTATTTGAAAATCTTGAAGAGGGGCACATATACATAGACTGAAACTATGAAAGGAAAGATATCTGTGGAGGTAATGAGAGAATCAGGCCTGGCTCCCATAGTTCCAAATGTCTGAACCAATAAAAATATTTACTACTGTATTTTTTTTTTCACTATTTAGCTCAAAGACGATCTCTATCACTATGTGGTGACTCTCTGCTTTGAAAAATGGGTCCGTCTCTCCTGTGTAACTCATTGGCCTCTGGATGAGCATTTGCTCAAGTGCTGTCATATTATGTGTATTTTATTCAGTGATTTGAATTTCAAAGTATTATTCTTTTGCAACAAAGATCCAGACAGGATAGCAGTATCATAGGTGCATTTCATCCTGTCTTCTAGTCTCTTCTCTCCAGTGGCACCGTATAGATACTATTTGTACAAATTCCAAAATTTCTATTACTATATTCATTGCTTATACAAATAAAAAGGTATTTACAGATATCCCCAAGAATAATAGTGTGATAAGAGGCATCATCACTTGTTAGTAATGATTTATCAATTTTTTTTCCAAATGAAGGTATGTACAAATCTATTTTAAGAGGTCAAGGAAATTGCATAGAATGAATAAAACATAATTTAAAAACCCTTTATAGGTGGGTACTTCACCTATAAATTGTGCAAATTGTGCTGCTACTTATCACACATATCCTGAGGCACCTACATTTTAGTTTAGTTGGAAACATTTTCTAAATGTGGGAAGTCAAGGATAAAGTTTATGTGATTTTAAAATTTAGTAAATACTTCCAAATAACTTCTTCAAAATGTACGACCTTGCCAACACTGTATGAAAGCAAAGTATTTAAGGTATGCAAATGTGTTTTCCCAGTGTTTCACTTATATTTTCACTTGGGTGTTGATTTCTGTGGCCACATCTTTTCCCATAGATTCAAATATACCTACACATTCGTTTCTGGCTTTTAAAAAACTAATATCTTCCTTTTCACAAAATGCTTAATTCTTTCAGGTTTCTTCTCAGTATGAAGACGTGAGATGTTTACAAGGTGGTTAGTCTTAAGAGCTCTGTTTCTCATAGGTTAATTTAATTTCATTATCATCGTTCTAGATTCTTTATAAAAGAACAAATTCAGGTCTCTATGATTCTTGAACTCCCTCTTTGAACATCTACCATGGGATGATACATCAGGATGGCTCTTGAGAGATGTTTATCTCTGTCTTGGATTTCTCAGTTTCAGAGTCATGAAATAGTAAATTTGTACTCAGTGTAAGTTATCCAGTTTGCGATACTGTGCTTTAGCAGCACAAGATGGACCAAGGGGCAAGCAAAGGCTTTATCTACGTGGTTCACTTCTTTGTCATTGACTTCTGACATTCCAGATGAATGTGATGTTCTCATGCTCATTATACATGACTGTCTCTCCCTCTTTCTCTCATAAAATCTGTCATGGCGGTGCTCTTACACAGATGAGTTTCCCGCTGAGGGATGTTGAGGTAAGAGAACAGCATCAGTGTTTCAGGATAGCATCTGGTATTTTTATTGTTGGCATTATATCCTTAAATGTAAAAGAGAGTCCAGAAGACACAGAAAAAGAAGAAGTAAAATTGAGAAGGAACCACCTGACTTGGCTAAGTCGAACTGGCAGCAGCTCCATGTCATCTGAATTAAAAACACTATACTAGTCGTTTTTGTTGTTGTGACAAATGCCTAAGAAAAACAGTTTAAAGAGGAAAGGTTTTTTTCAGCTCATAGTTTCAGGCATCCATGGAAATTTGTCTCTCTTATTTCTGAGCTAGCAATGACAAGAGGACAAGGTATAGTAGAGTAGTTACAGTAGATAGGAACTAAACTAACAAAAGAACTTAAGAGGAACTAGGAATCCCCAAGAGGACATTATCAGTGGCTTGCTCTGAAAGTTTCATCTCTCCTAATGTCATTAAGTTATGACTCCATCCTTGTCTTAGCCAATTGATTAGGTTAGAGTCTTCCTGACCCAATTTCCTTTAAATGACTGATCTGCCAGCTGAGGTTCAAACCTGAAAGACTGACATTTCTTCAGGTGCAATTCATATCCAAACCCTTCCCCAGCCCTCTCTGAGAAGCGGTTGTGTGTTTCATATATTACAGATAGGATGGTACCTAGAATGCGATGCTCTGGTTTGGCCACTAACAATTCCTTCTTTGGCTTTATTAGGTTCAATTTAGAAATTTCTTTATTTCTAAAAAAGAACCTAGTAACATGCAACATATAATACCGTTTATTGATATTTTTTTGTGCAGAAAGATTTCATTTGACCTAATTTCAGAATCATTAAATCATATATTTTTCAGAACTACTTCCTATGGGGAAAAAAACTCTTATCTACATTTTGCAAGGATGAAACTATGTCTTTGGTTAACTAATATCTTGACAACACTAAATCAGTGAGTCAAAGAATCAAGATGGTCTCCCCACATGTGTCATATACTACAAGGCCTATAGTCTTCTTAGATCTATATATTTAGTTGGCATCAAGCAGTCCTCTGTCTACATGTGGACCGAAGTCCCTTAAATTTTTCAACACTTTTAGCTCATAAGTATGGTTGCTATATAATAACCTTTTCATGGTTCAGAATTCCAAGATTTTTTTTTAGGTTTCTTTGCTTTGGCCTTTGAAAACTAGAAATCATAGTCAATTCTAATACCACTGAATATTTGAAACCAAGAAAACTAATGGTTTGTTAGTAATCTGTCTCCTACCTCTTTATTAAAGTGAAGAACAGTATACTCATAACTGACCAAGAAGGTTAGGGATTACTGTTTGTCACCATTCATCTTGGAGCCCAAAGCAGCAAGCACCATTCTCAAAGTACAAAACTGGAAATACCTTCAGCAGAGACTCATTAATGTTCGTGGTATGCAGTGAGGAATGGAAAAAAGGCCTTGTATCAGCTCATATATGGAACTTAGATGCTAGAATTCAATGTGTCACTATTAGCACAATGAATGTGAAGTACTTGTAGGTGTTCACACACCTTCACTAGCATTTGACTCTGTGTTCAGATTTGCCTGCGCTTTGTATCCACACCTCTTATGATTATAGATGTGTGGCAAGTAATTATAGAAAACTTTATTTTTTGGTGTAAGCATCTGTCAGATTTTACTGTGAAATGCTGCTTTGAAATAGCAGATGAAGGATCGCCAATCATCAGTCCCAGGGGACACACAGAAATCAATTATTATATAGAGTTTTTCCTTAGATTAGAACTACAACTTGGTGTCCCCAGATGTGTTGCTAAAACATTAGTGTTGAATCCTAAGCAGTTGAACTCTGGACAGTCAGAGATCAGCTGCTTGTTTAGAGTTTGAGTAATCAAATGGAGAATCTGAACATCTGAGTGGGACTTTATTTTTGTTCTGAATATAAGCCAAGAGGCTTTTATTCTCTTCAAAATCTTCAGATATATAGGCCAAAATCATTTTATTTAATATCTAAAGAATTGTATACATTGTTTCCTACTCCAACTCGTTCAAGCACTTTGCCTGGAAGTCATTCTTTATATATCTCTTTCCCACTACAGAGATGCTCAAAACCAAACCACAACTCACACATCATGTGAAAGTCTGAAGAATCACATTAAACGCATTCAAATTTTCAGAGACAGAATCAGTTCTTAAAATTGTATGTTCATTGTGACTAACTTCAGTTTCTTTTCTCCTTGTTCTCCCTCCTTCAAACCCTTGGCCTGAGAAGGAACACGTAGGAAAATGGCTCTGATTTCTCAGGTAGAGAACTAAGTTAACCATGATGCAAATATTTAGAGAAAAACATTTCATCTTACGAGGTTTCAAAACACTCATCAAAAATATTAACTTAAAAAACAGCAACTCTAAGACAAATAGTGTTGGTGAGAATTCCCCAAATGTCACATGGTTGCCAGCTGTTGTCATCTGTCATGGTGCCTGAGGCTTGCAGTGAGGAACAGTCTCCTGGAGAGCAGCTGCTGAGCCTTTGTGTTGGATGGGTCCTGCTGTCATTACTCCTGCCTGGACATTGGGTGGAGATCTTGTTAGTGCAGAAGTATTCTTGCAAACAAAGGTAGACCCCATGTAGAAAGAAAACTGCCCAGGTGAGCCACATCAAGGACTCACAAGCACATGGAGATCTTGTTGCAGCCCAACCTGCTGCAATGTACTGGTAGGTGTCTAGTACGGAATTACTGGGATCATCTTTGACTCATTCATCTGCACACGTTGGCAACATAATTCTCCTTTAGTAAGTGAAGGAAATTAAGAAACTGGTTCCTGGTCTGGGTGATTAAGTAAAATAAGAACAGTTTAGTAAAATGCATCTTGAGCTACTTAATGTCTCCCCAATATCTGTATTTTTTTCTCTACCTCATGAAATGTGTGACAGTAATTTTTCTTAAAGATAACACTAAAACAATAAAATAGATTTGAGAGTATGTAAATTTATTACCAAATGTGCAAATGCATTAACGATGCTCATTAATGTCAACTGGAAGGGTTGTGAATTCATGGGAAATAGTGGATAAAATGCATTCAGAATCTTAGCTGATTACTTGCCCACCACTATTTTTGCATGCTCGTTGTAACATGACGAAATTCGCTCTTACTCTTTTCTCCACGTTGAGGTAATATGCGTCAGTGTTCATTTCTTTAAAAGCCATGATTGTACATTTCCTGCACTAAAAAAAAAAAAAAATTATCAGAGATGTAAATGTAGCCAGAAGTGTGTGCTATTCCTGGCCAAGCTTTGCGGTGTAGGAAGAATGAATTACTCATCGTGTTTCCTTTTAGTGCTTGTGGTCATGACTTTTTTCAAATCTGTGCAATTTAAAAGTTGACAATGCATCATCATAATCCCTTTTTCATGCAAGAAACACCCACTTAACTTAGTTTTCTTTTTTCTTCATGTAGGCAGACAATTTTCACAATCAAGTTGCATAGAAGAAACACTTCATTCAAAAAGGATAGCATCTGAGTTAGATCAACGAAACATTCGTGACCCCTGCTTTTCTAAGCGGCAAGTAGCGAAATTGAAATTGGCCATTTCATTTCATTGAAAAGTATCAAAAAACTTCATATGCACTGAGGGATGTGTGTGTGTGTGTGTGTGTGTGTGTGTGTGTTTATTTTAGCGCAGAGTCAGGTAGTAACAGCCTGCAAGAGAAGAGGTTTTGTCTGCTCCTTTGACAGTGTTGCTGTGATTCCTACAGTGATTCCTGGCAAAGAGTACAAGAAGGAAGAACGGTTGTTAGTGGTTGTTAGAGGTAGTTTGGAATTCTCCAGGGTCTGTCTAGAGGCCACAGCAGAATACCTATCAATTCACCACAGCCTGTAGTTCTGAACAAAGATATTATTGTTTTCAAAGCCTCATTACCAAGAATGTCCTAACATAGTGAAAACACAATTAAGTGAAGTTTTGCTGTATTGATTTCATGCTGTTTACTTCCTATTTATTAGAAGTCAAATTGTGAAAATTGAATGGTGGCAGGAAATTTTGTTTGATAGTAATAGTAGTAAGAATGATACTATGAACTCAGCTAATACCCATGGATGGAGAGGTCATAGATCCTAGAGAACAGTGTAAATTCTTAGTACATTCTAAACACTTATCCTTATGTCCACCAGTCATCAAAAGAGCTTCTTTGTGCAATACATAGAGACTAATATAGAGATCCACAATTGGCCAGAACTCAAAGAATAAATGACTTTGAGGTGTCTAACCCTGATTTATACATCTGCAATGCAACTTCTACACCTAAGGCTCAAGTCACATTGCAGAAGAAGGGGCAGAAGGATTCTAAGAGTCAGAAGAGCAGGGCACCTGATGCTGGGTTGTGAATTCTAGGAATGACAGGGAAGCTGCACCTATGAAACCTCACCAATGTGGTAGCCTAAACAAGACCTTTATAAGGACAATCCTAATTGACATATTCCTGTGAATGAGAGAAATTTCACAGGACTCTAGACAAGAGCCATAGGAAATGAATGGCTTTTGAGAGAGGGAGAATCTATTTTCTCCAGGGACAAGCTCCTCAGTGATTATCCAATCCTAAGTAGTCAGGCCTAAACACGTGTCACAAATAACACTAAATGGATTCAGTAGTAGATTATGTGTGTGTATTTGTGTATATATGTATGTTTGTATATAATAAAAGTCAAAGAGGAGGTCCTGAAGCTGAAACAGAGTGGGAGCAATGTGGGAAGAGTTGGCGGAGATGTAAAGAGGGATGAACATCATGTAAATACAGTACTCAGTACTCATGTATGAAATTCTCAAAAAAAAAATTAAAAGGAGGGTTAAAGGAGAAAAGAACTGGGGGATCTAACTCAGCGTCAGAGCACTGTTTGATATAAGCAAGACCCTGTTTTAATCCTCAGCAGCAAAACCAGACAGATAGTAAGCAAAAGAGCTGACTAGGATATACAGCTAATACTTTGCAATTTGTGTTAAGAATGACTTGCTAAAGCACTATCAATTCTTACAGGAGATTAGATCATTTCATGTAAAATGAGCACGGAGATAATTTGCAGTGTGGCTGTTTTTGAATGAATGTCCATACAGGTATCATTTGTCCTGATTTCCTGACACCCATAGAGTGATGTTTTCCTTGATGTCCTTTGCCAGTGGGAAAGATTTGTTAGAAATTCCACTTGTAATAAAAAAGTAACCCACTGACCAGAGAGACTGCATAAAGATTGGGAATGTCAATATTTTAAATCCATCATAGTTATAAGTTTAAGATATTCCTTTCTCTGCTTTAGAAACATGCTTTATAAGAGCTTGGTAGAAGTTTCCTTAAGTATTTGAATAAAACTTTTTATTCAGGTTTGGGAATGGGAGTACATATACTTATTGTAGAAGTTAGAATATAGGAGAACAGCAATTTAAGAAGGAACACTCATTGAATGTGGATAATATTTAATTTCCCTGGTTCTTTTATAAAGTAGACACAAATTAGTGTGGAACACATGGAACTTAATTCCCTTTTTACTACCTTGAATATAAGAAATCATGATGTAGTAAGCAAGTAGATGAATATTTTGTATAACTTATATTTGAAACTGCTTCCTATAAGAGGATTTGGGGATTTTAATGCACAATTTCCTCCTAAATATTTCAGCATCCTTTAGTAAATGCATAATTTTCTAAAAAAATAAAAGTTCATAGACATATTTGTTTTAAATACAGATGAGAAGAATAAGAAGTCTAGTTTTGAAATGGAAGATTTTATATATTTGTTTATTTCTCTTTGTCTTAGTTGCTTTGTTAAGACAGTTTTGTGCTAGCCAACCTGTCATCCAGAAAGATATAGCATGTGTTACCATAAAGACATTCAATAGTCTGCTACAAAAAGAACTCCATTGCTTCATAGTGGTTCTGAGTGCTTTCTCCTAGGTCAGAGAGCAATCGTGAACCTCAAATAGGAGCTTGCTGTCCTCTGGAGGTTGCAAATGCATACTTTTAGGTCTGCTTATTTCTATTTAGAAGACTAAGATGAACTTCAATTACAGCTTTTCTGTATATTGCATATATCCCTGGTGCCTTCAAAACAGAATTTTGAATACCTACTCTTACGTGGTACAGCTATGGTTACACAAGCCGCAGCAATAAATGTACAAGAATAGATAGATCAATAACAGTAAATAAGAAGGAGTATAAATAATAAAGTCCAGGAAGACATAAAGAAAAACAGTCACTAATTTTGTGTTAGGTAGTCAGGAAAACCTTCCTAGAGCGGTAACCTTGGAACAAAAAGATGAAAGAGGTGGTGAAAGTAGTGAGCTAATGCATACCTGGAAAATACATTTGGAAGGGAGGAAGTCATGAGTGCACACAGTTCAAGGTCTCAGTTTGCTCATTTTGTTGAATGTCATGAAGACCAGTGCAGTCAGAGTACAGGAGGGAGGCATGAAATGTGCTTTGAGGCTGTGCCTCATGTTATGTAGGTGCAATAGTGGTGGTGAGGGTTTAGGGTTCTATTTTAAGGATGATGATCAATCACTCTGGTCACGATCAGTCAGCTAGGTAAAGGGATATCACTGCAGAAGCTTAGACCCTGTGTGGGAAGTTAATGCAAAGATCAGCCTCAGATGGCAGTGCATTTGAAGTAATAGGATATGGTCAGGTTGGTGAAAACTTAGTGGACTGTTGATGGTATGAACTAAAGTTCCCAGAAAACAATCCAAACATCTATGTTAGATTCTTAAAGGCTGATTGACTTGTAAGTACTTTGTGATCATGAAGACTTCTAATGTTACAGATGTGGAGTCAGCTTATCTTGGGCTACCTTTAACCCTCTTAACAGCACTCATCACTCATCTCATTCAGACCCAACATTCTTGTGACATTATATGAAACACTGGCATATATCAACTAATCAGATCACTGGTTTCTACCAACTCCAAAGCTTTAATCATCAGATAAGCACCTGAGAACTAGAGAAGAGATTTCTTCACTTTTTTGTGACTATCCTCTCTAATGTTTCTATCAAGGTATTTGAAAAATGCCTCGATTTATGGCTTTCTTCAGTAACATAAATCTTTAGAATAGTTACCATGTTCTAGCAGGATATTTGGGATAACTTGGTTTCTGAGCCATGGTCAATCTTGGCTCTAGAATGAATTATCTTTTATTCTCTTCAAGATGAGAGCTGTGGTTTTTCAGCAGTGAGTTGAGGGTGTATATCAGATACCAGGAGAATCAGAGACTTTGGCTGTCCAGGCTTAATATGTTCATAGATTCTTATTCCAGAATAAACATACTCTCAGAGGCTTTGAAAAACATAATAGTTTTGATCTGTTCTGAAAATCTGTGAACTTTGGGGAAGCCTCACCCATTAATGCAGGCCTCACATCTTTGTCATGTTGCTTCCTCACAAATGGGACCTTAATTCAAGCATTTGCCTGCATTAACTAACCTTGAGCTAATAGACATCTACAGACATCTTCATCTAGCTGTACTTTTAAAATCCAAGACATAAGGAACTTTCTTTCATTATGGTTCATTCTCACTAATTCATTAAATATTTACTCATTTATTTAAAGACAGTTATTAAAATACTGATGTTAGGTATCCAACACTGAACATAATAAATTTTTCAAAGGAAGAAGTGAAAAATAAATACATGAGTAAGCATGAGTAGCATATTATCTATTGCTAGCACTTTGGACAAGACTAAAGCAGAGAGGCAGAGAGCCGGGGAGGGAGGAAGTATTATAGCTAAAATAGTGAGCCAAGGAAGTTCTACTTGAAAAAACAACATCAAAGGAAATACTTGAGGCAGGTAGGGAACAAGCCCTGTGTATAGTAGAAAGGAAATTAATGCAAAGAAAGGTGAGACAGCGGGCGCAAAGGCACGGGGGTAGAGTGTCTCTAATGAGGTCTTGGGAAAGCAGACCAGTAGAATTAGAATAACTTAAACAGCAGCTAGATGGACCAAGAAGGGCAACTGGGGCTCTGGGGCATATTATTAGGCTGTTGACTGAGAAAGAAAGGCTCTGGAACAAGAGGAGAAGAGATGGATATGTTAGTATTTGTGTTTTAGTGGCACCACGTTTTTTCTGTGTTTAGGATGAGAACCAACAGGGTCACACATAAAAGAAGAAATCCTGGGGAGCCTTTTCGGCATTCTGTTCCTGGTATTTATTGCACCCACATGGTATTCCGTGGTTGTCACTAGATAGCTTGCTGTCCTTAAGAGTGATTCTTTTACTATTGAAGATTTATCCTGGATATAGTGGAGGCTTTTTTTTTTTCTTTCTGACGATATTCAGTTTATATGTATGTTTTAAATTACCTTTGTTTCCTTTGCTGTTGAGATTGTAAGCTTCTTTTTCAGAGAAATCTAAGTGCTTCAATTTTTTTCTGAGTTGCTAAGGGATACAGCAGCTTGTGCTTGCAAACCAGCTCAAGACTAAGCCAAGCACATTACATGCTTTCCAGATAAAGAAAAATATAATCAAACCTAAACCGAAAGATCCTAAAACTAGAGGACACTACCTCAGAAAACTAACCTGTTTTGCCTGTGGAGTCAAGTCAATATAATTTTGGTTGTACATATGTGTTGAAAATGTGTATAAGTTGAAAATTAACTGAGTAGTACAATCCAGGTTTTCACTAATTGGTATTCACTATTTTTTATGTTTACTTTTGCAAGTATCTTCATTTTGAGGTATTCTTGCTGCTCAAAATTTACATTTAGCAAGTGTAAAAATGACTGTGGATGCTCTTTCTAATCTCCCAGCAGCAGCTGATTTTCTGAAGGATCATTTCACATTGAGTTTGTGTGACTCACTGAAGGATTTGTGTCAAACTTCTAAAGTGCAGTGAAAGCTAGAAACACAATAGTAGGCATTTCTTGTGCTTAGTCTCCAAGCGTTGTTTATCTCAAGTCAAAAGTTCAGAAATAGAACTGTAAGCAACTTTTGGACTATAATTTTTGCAAGAAAAACTTAACTGTATCTTCTAGTGTAGAAAGAAAGTTTGAAATATAGTATTATAAAAAAAATTCAGTCAGTAACATAAAAGGCACAACCAAAAGATATAATCCAATTTTTATATCTACTAGATAATATAGGGAATATGTCTTATGCCACAGCAATTATTAGGATTTATCTCTTAGAGTTTAGATGACCTTGCGGTGATATGAAGTCCAGCTTAACCACAAGTGGACAATAGGAGAACTACTGATCAGCCCATCAATTCCTCCTGTCCAAGGTTTCTAAACTCCATTCACTTAACATTCTCTCTTCATCGGTAGGAGGCTGCCCCTGTGTTTGTTGTCTTGGCAAAAAAACTCTATCGAATCCTGTTCAAATGCTCCTTACAGCTGCTGTCCTGGGTAGGTCTTCTCAGCATGAAAGCTACAGCAGACAATGAAATCCAGTCAGAAACAAAGGCCTTAATTCAGCCACCTCAAGAAATGAGAGGTCAGTGGATTGAAATGAGGAGACAAGGGGCTGAAGAGATAACTCTGTAGTTATGAGCACTGGCTGCTTTCAGGAGGACCTAGATTTGGTTCCTAGTACTCATATTGTGGGTCACAACATTTAACTCCAGTTCCAGAGGATCCAGCATCATTTTCTGGCCTCTGTGGGCACCAGGCATACGTGTGGTACATATTCATACTTGTGGGTACTCATATGTACACCTAAAGCTTTTTAAAAAAAAAAACCTAAAAATAAGATTTATGGGGAAAACAAGATTATATATAGGTGACATGCATGTAATGAAAATAGAGAAAGAGCCACATGCACATGCCAGCTTTCTTTCATTTGTAGATTCATATTTTTTAAGATTTTATCATATTCTAAATATGATACTTTGAGAATTTCATACAATGTACTTTGATCTTATTCAGGTCCCTAACCCCATCTCCTCTCAGATCCATCCTCACTTCATGTCTTCTATTTTTTAAGGCTTATTATATTCTGTTGTCATGATAAAATACCATTAAAAAGGCATTTTACAGAAAGAACAGTTTATTGGGCTTACAGCTCCAGAGGAATGAGAGCCCATCAAGGTTTGGCAGCATGGCTGGACATCTTCAAGCAGGCACAGGAAGCAGAGAGACTGACTGGAAATGGGCAAGCTATATAGGCTCAAACCTGGCCCCCCTGTGACTTGAGTCCTCCAGCAAGGCCACACTTCCCCAACCTCTGCAAATAGTGCCTCCAACTGAAGGAAAAAATGCTCAAATACTTGGAACTTATGGGAAACATTCTTCATTCAAACCACCAAAATGACCAAGTCTAATTTATCTTCTTCAAATGCTTTTGGAAGTGGGTTCCAGTCCCTGAAGCCTGGTCAACCTACTTGTCATCATACACTTTAAGAAAACTGAGTGTTGGGGCCTGAAGGGATGGTCAGCAGTGAAGAGCACCTGATGCTCTTGGGGAGGATCTGGGTTTGGTTCTCAATATAGTGGTTCACTCATAACTTCAGTTCTAGGGGATCTAGTGTCCTCTTCTGGTGTCCGCAGGAATTATAAGACATGGGTATACTTACATATATATATGCACACTCATACATAGAAGCCACAACTCACCTTTCAACCTCTCTCCTGGTAGAGGAGAATATTAGAAAGAAAACGGTGAAAACAAGGCACCTGGAACAACTTCTATAAGAAGCAGAGTTGGTTTCTAGCTGATTTTTCTAGAATCTTGACAATAATAAATGAAAAACTGAGAAATCGTGCTCCATGGATTTCTCTTGAAAGTCCGAATCTTACTGTTCTGATGACATTGAATGGAATTCATTCATGTAATAACATTTTCCAAAAATTTTCCAAAATTCCACTTGAGTGTTATTTTAGGAACTGTAGCTTCAAGAGTAGACACAAGATAGAGTTCTGTTGATATAAAGCTTCTATTCTCCCCAAGCAGACATGGAATTCACTGGATAACTGAATTCCATATAATCTGTTAAGTAGCAACATGTTCTGTGGGGAGAATGACACGTGCTGGTGACCTGCAGGGACAGTCAGGTGGTGAGCATTTGTATGGGTGCTATTTTAGAAAGGACAAGAAAAGGTTTTACTGGAGATACATTTCTGTTCAATCTGATGGTTTTCCATTTGGGAACCAGACACAGCTACATTCTAATCCTGTGTATCCAAAGGACTTGTTTCTACATCCCATCCCTCCACTGACTTAGAGAATTGTGAAAATTGTGAGGAACATTGAGATAGTATATTTGTCAGGCTGTGAGCAATATTTTACTAGAATTATTTACAAGATGAATTATTTACAAAGGGCTTCTGTTAACATAGAATTATGACTGTCAACTACTTCATATGGAGGAACATCATATATTACAAATTATGAGATTTCCATTATTATTTCTATAATGATACTAGTAATATATACCAAAGTAATTAGCTGTTTATCTTTAAATAAATTAAGAACATTAATATTTGGAAATATTTCTATGTCTAGAAAACCAGAAAAAAACTAAAGTACCTAAGAAAGCTACTTGCTCCTAAATAGTATTTCTATCTTCCAGTAGTAATCTAATTCACTATCAGTTCTATCTTGAACAAAATAAACATGCTGTTGGGAGAGATTCATTGAGCCAATGCCCTGGAAAGAAGTCATTTGTCACTCATGACTTAATTTCCTAGTGACTGTAACTGCATTCAGATTCAGTCTCACTATCATGGATAGATATGCCATCCATATATATGTGTATATGTCATTTATATATCACCTAATTAATTCCAGCTATCATCTTGACACAGACCTGAGTTATCTGATGAAGACTCAGTTGGGGAATTTCCCAGATCAGACTGGCCCATGGCCATGTCTGTGAGAGTTGCCCCTGATTGTTAATTAATATGGGAAGTGTTGGTCCACTTTGGGTAGCACCATCCCGAAGCAGGTGGCATTGAACTGAATGAGAGAGCTAGCTCACTGTGAGCCACAGAGATATCCAGTGAACAACAGTCATCTGTGTTTCCTGCCTTAGTTCCTGCTTTCAGTCTCCGCTTGACGTCCCTCAAAGATGGACTATGACCTGGAAGTCTAAGTTGAAATAAACCATTTTCTTTCCAAGTTGCTTTTGGTCATGGTGTTTATCACAGCAACAGAAAGCAAACTAGGACAGTATATAACTGAGCACACTCTACATACATGACCTTATCAGACTTAATCAGAGAATTGATTGGTGGCAGAAGAAAAAAATACATAAGGAGAGGCTATATGCACACAAAAATAAACACTGTTTTATATCTTGTAAAGGACTTTAACTATGAATTACATGTTATTTAAGAAGGTGTGAAGACTGTCATATCTTCTGGGAAATTTACTGGAAGGAAAATATTCCCTGTATGCTAAGCTACCATGTTGAAGCCAGACAGAAAGAAAGATTGAGGAAGCAAGAAGGCATGTGAAGATCTGTGAGAATCACGATATTTCTGGAATCGTAGGGAAAGGAAGAACCCAGACAGAGATTGAAGACCGCCAAAGTGCCCACTAGAAATATATATGAAGGAAAATTACATTGGAATGATGTTAAAATGAAATATGTTAAAAAGAGAGACTTTTTGTATTCCTTGTCTTTAAAATCTTTCTTTAAAGACTTTCATGTCTTTAAAATATTTCCTAAGTGAGCGTATCACTTAGGACCAAATTTCACAGTAAAAGACCTTAGTTTCTCATTTTTTGTGTGGTTTCTTGTTATTAGCTTACTTTTAATAAGAATCTACTAAAATATATTAGATTTATATCACTTATACAAAATATGCATACACATGAATATAGGCACATGCATATGTAGGTGTCTATGTGTATATTTGCTATGATAGATCAGTTAACCTTGTGTCAGTCATCTAATTTTTCAGTTGAAATCTATGAAATGCCTAGGCTTCATAGTATATTCATAAAAGAAGCAGATACTAACTCACATCTTCTCATTTTTTGTGTGCTGTAGCTGTATGAACTTATAGGCTTTCCATCAGAAGGACTGAGTCTTGGGAGATGAGTTAGTCACTGATGAGGTCAGGTTGGAGTAAAAGGGTCCTGGTTCTTGGTTTGGAGAGGAAACTGTGCCAACACAGAAACCTTTCTGGGAGCTGCTTTCTTCATGGGGCTCAAGGAGCTCAGAGAAACCCCATCTCGGGCGAGCAGTGGGCTGTGAGTGAGCACAGACTTTAAATGCAATTCTTGCCCATCCCACTCTACCTGAGTCATCAACCATCTGTGATTTCTGGGTCTATCTCTGTGAAACAACTTTTAGTGCAAAAATAGATGCTCTTAAGTGGGGGAAAATCATTGCCATTATTTCCTGTTTATGAGTCCTTAGTCTTCAATACTTTCTTGACAACAAGGAAAATATGAAAAAAGAAAATGCTGCTTTCGGTAAAACATCATGCTCAGGAGAATAAAAGTGCACTTTCAGCTCCCAGTCAGAAGAGATTATGTTCTACTGCCTTCCTCCTGTATGGTTAACTCTAGTAATTGTAGGTTTATATATACTTCGTTATGTATGTTTACATCCATTATCTATAGGTGACACAGAATACTCGTGTAAAATATAAAAAAAAAAAGGAAGACCTTTTGGTTTCAGGCACAGTTACTTCATAAGGCTGAATTGATAGAAGACCAAACAATTCTGTATTCATGTTTATTTTAAAATTTTGAGGAATTTGAGGGAATTACATGCATAGTCCCAAGACCCAGTATTAGTGTTGGCTAATATTTCTTCCTATTTATAGATTCTTAACTGGTAAGACCACTATTTCATGTAATTGGCATTACAGAAAAAATTCATGTTTCCCCTCAGTTTTTTCAATATTCCTCAGCATTCAGTTATCTTTTTTATTTATTATTTTTATTTTATGTGCAAGAGTGTACTGCCTGCATGTACGTAAGTGTACCTGTGTCATTTAATATACATGGAGGTCCTAAGAGAGTGTCAGATCTCCTGGAACTGGAGTTATGGATGGTTATTACCTGCATGTGGGTGCTGGGAATTGAACCTGGGTCCTCTGCGAGAGCAGTCAGTGCTCTTAACTGCTGAGCCGTCTCTCCAGGTTCCCCCAACATTCAACTATCTTTTAATATACAAAGTGAATATTTTAAAGCAAATGTGCTCAAAAGCATGTTGGCTCTCAAGAAGCATGCTCATTCTGGGACCACTGATACCATACTGCCTGCTGTGTTTTTGACCACCTTGATGGGGACTTGCCAGCTCACACTGAACCAAAACCTATATTCATATTCTTCTTTTAGGCCCAGAAACAACTGATAAGATTCACTTAGAATTTGTTTTTCTAATGAATTTACTCACCAGGGTATGGGTTTGCACACAATCTAAATGTTTTATTTGGTGAGTGTTTAAAAAAATTTTTTTAAAGCCAGGCATGGTGGAATACGCTTTTAATCCCATCACTTGGAAGGCAAAGACTGATAGGTCTCTGTGAGATGGAGGCCAGCCTGGGCTATATAGAAAGTTCCAAGCCTGCTGGGACTTTGAGACACTGTCTCAAAGATTTTATTAAATTAATATCTAAATCTTAAATGTCTTGTATAATAATGTTTAAACCAATTTAATATATTATCCCCACAGACATTTAATTATTTGTGGTGAGAACTTTTGGAATCCTTTCTCTTGACTTTTGGAAAAACACAGTACATAATTAATAACTATACTAAACACATTGTATAACAGTATTTCAGAGCTTCTTACTGCTGTCTAATAATAATATAGTTATATGGATCTCAAAAATTATAGTTCTTTCAATTCACATTACACTATTGCAGAGGAGATTTACTTGCCTAAAGTTTCTCTGTGCTCTACCTGTTCACCATCTTACTCTCCCTTTGGGCCTCAAACAATCAATTCATACTTTTTGTTTCTTTGTATGGTTATGTTTGTATACATATGTGCATTTATGTGTGTACAAATGTATCTGTGTACATATGTGTATATGTAGATGTGTGTATGCATATCTATGTGTATGTGTACATGAATGTCTGTGTATATATTGTGTGTATGTATGTGTTATGTGTGTATGTATGCATTATATGTGTATGTGTGTATGTTTATATGCTGTGTGTGTATATGTCTGTGCATATGGATGTAGGTGCTTATGCATGTGTGGAGGTCAGGTATCAACCTCAAGTGTCATCCTTAGGAATACTATTTCCTTTATAACAGGGTCTCTTGTTGCCATAGAGCTCACAGATTAGGCTAGACTGATTGACTAGCGATCCTCAGGGATCCTCCTAACAATGCTTTCCCAGTGTTGGGACTATAAGTACATAACAACAAGCCTGTCTTTTTTTTTGAGAGAGGGTCTCCCTGTAGTCCCAGCTGTCCTAGAAATCGTTGTATACACTAGGCCTGCCTCAGTCTCACAGAAATCTACTGTCTCTGCTTCTTGAGTCCTGATTAAAAGCATGCACCACCTCACTGGGCTGTGCCTGACATTTGTATATGGGTTCTGGGAACTGATAGCAGGTCCTCATGCTTGCACAGCAAGCACTGTACCCAAGGAGTCAGTCTCCCAAATCTTTATCTTTTTAATGTTCTCTGTACTGCTGCTTTTTTCAGAATGATATATTGTTGGACTCACACAATCTGCAGTCTCTCCCAGTGGATCTATTCACTTAGTAGCTTGCTTCTCTTTCCTCAGTATCTTGTCATGGCTCGCAGCCCACATCTTATCACTGAATACCACATGTTGAGTGTGCCAGTTTGTGTTTATCCATTCATCTCTTGAAAACCATCTTGACCTGTCTCAAATCTTGGCAACTAGGTACAGATTTGCTATAAATATCTTTGTGCATGTTTTTGTGTAGAAGTTTGTTTTAAACACATTTGGGTAACAAAGAACACCATTGCTGAAACGCATGGTTCCTGTTTATATTTAGGTTGGCAAAATCTGCCAAGATGTCTCCAAAAGGTTTTGTACCATCTTTCATTCTTACTAACAGTCGATGAGACTATATACATGATCACCAGCACTTGTTTTCTGTGCTTCAGATTTTAGTCATTCTAGTACACACACGCACAAATTCACGCAGGCACGCCTGCATGCTCCTTGTGTACCTCAATACTTTAATTTGAAATTGCCTTGGAAATATGATGCTGAGAGCCCCTTTTGTCTGTGCTTATATGCCATCTGTATATCTTCTTTCAGAAGTGTCTGTTCATATCTTTCGTTAGTGTATGGGTTTGTTTACTTTTACTGTTAAAAGAGCTCTCTCTGTTTAGTTTGGATAATAGCTCTTTATGTAAAATAACCCTTCATGAAATCCTTTGGCAAACATTTTCTTAATGTGGTTTGTCTTGGTTGTTTTCCTTATGTTGCACAGTGTCTTTTGCAATGCATAAATTTTAAATTTTACTATTGTTTAACATTAATTTTCTGTCATTTTTTGATGCTTTGTTTTCATATATATAAAGTTATTGTTAAACCCAACTTCATCTGGGTCTGTTACCTTCTAGAAATTTTTATGGTTTTGTGTTTTACATTTTTGCTAAGTGTAAAGTTTTAGTAAATGTGAATTGATTTTTATGAATATGCAAGTTTTCTCTTTTTCTTTACTTTTTAAACTGTATCTGTTTCTCAACTGTGCTTCATGTTATTCGCTAAAAAGAGTTTCTTATCCCCATTGAATCCTTTTCTCCTCAGTCAGACATCAGTAGGTTGGATGGTGTAGATTGACTTCTGGCATCTCTACCTTGTTTTACTGAGTTCTTTATCTTATTTCTCACCAATAATATAATATCTTCATTATTACAGCTTTTGTAACTGGGTAGTGTCAATGCTATAACTCTATTCCCAATCAATATTGTATTAGATATTAGGGTCTCTTGCCTTTCCATATAAGCAACATTCCATATAAACTTGCTGAAATTTGTATTGGAGTGGGCAGGACTGACACCTTATCAAAATTTCCAATAAACATACATTGTCTCTTCACTTGTTAGATATTTGATTTCTTTCATTAGCATTTCGTAGTATTCCCTGAACATGTCTGATACATACTTTGACATTTAGTTTGCTACTAATATCCACAGCACTCTGCTTTTAATTTCATATTGCTTGTTGGCACCATAGAGGAAAGCAATTGGCTGCTGTATATTAACAATATTCTACTGCCTTGTCATTTTCTTGTTCTGGGAGTTTCTTCAATTTTTTTACAAACTATCATATATTTATTCCCAATATGCATACATTGTTTTCCTTTCATAATTAATTGTAGTTGTTTGGTTGGTGTCCTGGGGGAATGTTGAATGGGAATGACAAGAAGAACTTTGCTCATCTTATTCCTGATGTTAGGGAGAAAGCTCTAGATTCTTCCCAGAAAATGGGATATTCAGTATCATTTTATTGTAGATATTCTTCACCAAGTTGAGAATGCTCTCAATTCCTAGTTTTGTGGGAAATTTTTAAGGTCATTTGTGAGTATTAGACTGTATTCAGAACTTTCCTTCATCTATTGCAATAAAGTGCTTTTTATTCTTTATCTCATTGGTGTAATAGACTCCATTAATTGGTTTTTAAAAACTGAACTACCTTGAGTTCTCAGGATAAGTCCCATTATCTTGATGTGATTTCCTTTTACACGGTTAGAATTAATTTGCTAGCATTTTATTGAAACCTTATTCATTTAGCCATATAAGACACATTAGTCTCTCTCTCTCTCTCTCTCTCTCTTTATTTTTCTTGTTATGTTTGAATCTCTGGAGGTTACTAGCTGCATACAATGAAGTAGGATATCATCTTTCTGTTTCTGTTTCATGCAAGACATGGGAGAGAATTAGTATCATTCTTCAATGATGGGTAGAATATGGTCTTTTATCTTTGTATTTATTTCTCTTTCCTTGAAATTTCTACTGTGGCATTGTTTTTATTGTTCCTGAAAATTATCCTTTAGTAACTATGTCAGGGCACATTTCCGAATAGTAGTACTTTGAATATTTTATTTTAAAATGTCTTCATTTATTTTCATACTTATCTGCTTGATTTTAGGTTGATAAAATGGTTTCGGTTGTTCAGTTACACTTAAAAAATTCTAATTTCTGCATTAATTAGTGCGAATTCTGCTGTCCACTCTGACTGGGGAGTGTCTGCTGTCCACTCTGACTGGGGAGTGTCTGCTATCCACTCTGACTGGGGAGTGTCTGCTGTCCACTCTGACTGGGGAGTGTCTGCTGTCCACTCTGACTGGGGAGTGTCTGCTGTCCACTCTGACTGGAATGTCTGCTATCCACTCTTGACTGGGGAGTGTCTGCTGTCCACTCTGATTGGGGAGTGTGTGCTGTCCACTCTACCTGGGTCTTCTCTGATGCTTTGGCCCTCAGGTATAAGTTTCTGACCACATAATTTTTTCCTAAGTGAATTATATTTTGCTATTTACTTTTAAGTGTACATACGTTTTTAGAAATTACTCTGGGACACAGAATTCTTTTTGTTTTGTTTTGTTTGCAGATACACTTTAATTTGATAATTGACAATTAATCTAATAAGGTTTTAATTTTTTCAGGGCAGCTAGAAATTTTTTTTTAAACTTCTGTTCCCTGTACTTGCACACGTTCATTGATTGCCACATTATGCACAACAGCAAAGGAAGGGAGCAAGCTTCCATGCCCATCAGCAGGTGACTGAACAAAGACAACATGGTTTATGCACAATACCTTCGTATTCATCCGTAAAGGAAAATGAAATCCCAATATTTGCAGAAAAAAAAATGGGTGGAATTGCCAGTTACTGCATTAAATGAAGCAATCCAGATTCAAAAAGACAAATGCTGCATATTCTCTCACATATGTGGATCCTAGAATTTAGGTTTTTGCCTATGTATTTCTGTATGCATGACTATACATGATGAAACTAGAAAGGCAACGCTGGCGTGGGAAGAGGAAGTGTTGAGGGAAAATACAGAGGGTAATAAAATACTTGCCATGGAAAAGGAGAATGGAGCCATTGTGGGAGGAAAGGAGGCAACAGGCGCAGCAGAGAGCTGAAGGGAGGTGGCTGGGGAAGCGGATGGACAGCAACAGGATGCGCGAAAATGTGAGGCTGAAGCCCATCACACTGTGTGATAATTTAAAGAGTAGGAAAACTTGAGCTAAAAAGTCTAGAACTCAGGAGACAGTTTTATATTAAGAGATACAACTTGAATGACAGAAAACATCCATTGTGAGTTATTTAAATACTGCTTTCCCATTTTCTGTTTCTTCCTTTTCTTTCTGTGTAGGAACGGTGTGTGTGTTGCATGTGATTGTATGAATTTGTACCCCTGTGTGGACAATGAATACAGAGGAGGATGTTGGGTATCTTCTATTGCTTTCTGTCATATTCACCTGAGACGTGGTATCTCTTAAACTGGAAGGTTGCAGTTTCAGCTAATCTGGCCTATCAGGGAGCTTCTGGGATTCACCTGTCTCTGTCTCTGTAATGTTGGAGTTACAGGCATGAGAGGCCATGCTCAGCTGTCTTCTACGGGTGCTAGGAACTAGATCTGGTTCCTAAAGCTTCATAGCAAGCGCCTTTGCCCACTGAGTCATCTCCCTCTGTGCTTCCCTTCTTTCCGACTCTATGGATACTGTGTTTATGGCACACTCTGAGTGATGGTTTAATCATCCGTACAGCACTTTCTTCCTCAGTAGCACCACCATTTTGTTGTCTCATTTCAATGCCTGAGCCCATATTTTGATTATTTTTGGTATGTCCCTTTCTGTCATAAAATCCTCTTTTTATGGATCCAATTTTTACACCCTGAAATATACTTTTGGGAAACCAATTTCAAACTGTTATGTGGTCTCATTCTTTGAGCACAGATTTCCCAGTTACTGGCCCTATGAGCTCTTGAGTTGTGGCACTCTTTAATATGACTTTCCCATAGTTGTAGAACATGGGAGTTCTGTAACTGAGTGGAGATACCAATTCAGGTAGTACAGTGATGAATATATATTTGAGGTTATGATTTAGTGTGGGCAGTTTCTTTTATCCACATGTATCTTTGATAAACAATTTATTTTTTGGTTTCTAGACCTTGGTTGTTAAAACCTAAAATTCAGAGTCTCTATGTTCCTAAGTCACGGCCTTTCTATAGACACAAGATCCATGTAGGAAGTTCAGTGCAGCTTCCCCAGCTAATGACGGTACTCCCTGCTGCTGTTGGAAGAACAGTTTAGCATCTTAGTCCCTGGAGGATGCATCTGGTTCCTTTGTTCCCAGAAGCATGGGTTCTCTTCTAAAGGCTTTCCTTCTGTTCTTGGAACATGGGTATTTTCTTCTGCCTTCTAGTCTGGCTGTATATTTCCTCCAAACAGTTTTATTTAAGAAGAGACATACATAGCTGTGTATACCAATTTATCCTCTTGACTAAGACTCTCAAAGACTATTTTTTGGAAAAAAAATCTTTCTGAGAAAAGCTTAAGAGCCTAATTGGGTGCTACTGAGTCTCAGGTACTGTTGAATAAACTTCTTTATGGTTCTTAGTTGAGCTTTTTCTTTTTTCTTTTTGTCCTCCCAATTATTCTCTGTCTATGCTTTGCCTATTAGTTAATAAAAATGGATATTCCTTGAGATCCTTCTGTCAGCTTTCCTAATAGGTGGAAACAGAATATTTAAGCAAGGTTTCTCTCTGTAATTTCCATTTTTCTTTGAACATTTTTTTCTGCTTAAGGGGCCATCAGGGCAAATGCACTAATTACACAAAACTTCTGTGCTTTGAGCTTGTCTGAGACTAGCAGACGTATCAAGAGCAAACCTGGTCATTTAGTAGTAACTGCCTTGTAGATTAGCATCGTAGCAGAAAATATAGAGAGACCCTCACAACTGACTAATGCTGATCCAAAATTGTATTCAGTTTTGAATTAACTTACCCATCTATCAATAAATAATTCTGAACACTTTTTACACAGCAGTGAATGTTTCACTGTGTGCCAAGTGCCTTCCTGGAATGTGTCTTCTGAAGTATGGCTGGCCAAGCCATGGCCCACATATTACTGAAACCAGCACACCTTGTCCAAGGATACTTGCTCACTAAGGGAAATGGTGAGTAGTTTCAGAATGTGACTAACAAAGCCTAAAATATTTTTCTCATCCATTACAAAGAAAAAAAAATGATACTTAGTTTAACAGATAATAGAGATACAAAACAATTAGATATGCTGTTGCATGAATTTTCTCATGGCGGGACATGACATTCAGCCTCACCCCACCCTCCAGGTCTGAACCGACTAAACGAATAGAGAATGTACTTTAGATGGATTGATTTATTTCCGGTAACCCATAAAGTCATTGTTACCAGCGATCCACCAGCCTAAAGCTGCCATAGAGGTGGCGCGCAAGTCTCTTTGCCCTGGCACAAAGCCCTTTGTCGGAGGCACGGGGCTCTTTGTCCGTTCCCAGCCAGTATCTCACTTCCACTCACATGATCCTTAGGACTGCAGGGACTTGGGACACTGCCTCCTGGGTTTTGGCCTTCTGCATGGCCCGAGATCCGGCCCTTTTCCTCCTGAGTGGCTTTGAGTAATCCCCTCGCCCTCTCTGGCTCTGTCCCTCCTTTCTTCCCGCCTTCCTTCCCCCTTATTGGTCAGAGGGTGGGACATGCTGTGGAATGAACCTATAGGAAAAGAAAACCTCAGAGAGAAGCCCAAATTTACCATACAAATGCTAAACAAAATTCAATGAAATAGAATCGCTAGAGAAAGAACAGAAGGTCTCAGAGCACAAACATGGAAGGAATGTCCTGACTGAGGGTGCAGGCATTCCATCTAATGGTCACTCAAGGAACCTCAAAGCCAAGGGATAGAAAAGAAAGCTACCTCTAGGAATAAGTAGAAAACTTGTGGGCAGGGTGATCTTGTCACACCACAGAAACTGAAAGGTTAAGTCAGAGTAGCACAAAATTAGGCTGAAGAGATGGTGAAGGGCCTAATCACATGAAGTTTTTTTTTTTTTAATGCTTCAGAAGTATTAATAAAAACAAAAAGTCATAGATGGGGTTTTCAGGCAAGAAGTGGATCGTTAGAAGTTTGCTATAGATAACTCAGTGGTTAATAACACTGGCTGCTCTTGCAGAGGACCTGGGTTTGATTCCCAGCACCCATAAAGTGGTTAACAAACCATCTGTAACTCCAGTTCCCGGGATCAAATGCCCTCTTCTGACCTTCACTGGCACATACATACATGCAGGCAGTACACTCTTACACATAAAATAATAAATAAAATATTAAAGAAAAAGAAGTTTACTATAGCAGATGAGAAAACTATGGACTGATGTTGAGCAACATTCTTGAAATAGCAAACAGATGAATGGATGTTTTAAGAAATGAAAGTTCGGAATTTGTCCTCTAAATATCTCCCAGGTTCTTAGACAGTGGACACAGCCAAGCCCATGGACTGGTTAGGAATGCTTAGGAGTTAAATTTAGGGCTGTGTTGTTTTGAACTGGCACCTGGTTATGGTGATTTGCAGCAAAAAGACTGACAGATATGTGTACACATGTGATGCTTTTCAGCTAGTAATGATTTTCCTGAACAAATAAAGGTCAACAGTGGAGAAGGCATGTTGGCACATCTTCAACGCTGCATTTTCAGGGTGTTCAAAAGCCTCTGAGATGTCTCTGTGTGCGGGCTTTGATGGCGAGGGGCCGGGCATGACTGCCTTCTTTGCTGCAACTCTGGATTTTTATCAAGGCAATGCCACAGACTTTTATTTCTGTTTTTCTGAAATAAATAAGTAACAATGCAAGTAGGGCAAGAGTGGTGATAACGCAAAGATTGGCGTTCCCCGACTCCCCTCCTTGTTCCATCTCTCTCTCAACTTAACATATTCCCAGTGCACAAAACCAAAATATTGTAGGACTTCCTAACATGAATTAAATAGTATGTGTTCAAAATATGACATGATGGAAAGTAATAGTAAAGGTTCTGTCGATGTTGTAACTTGATGGTGATAAGTTTTTCCTTGTGCTGGTCAACACCTTTCCAGATAGAATTGATAATGATAAAAATGAGACTTCAGTCAGCTTATAAATGAGCATCCTTATCTACTTCCTAGTTCTTTAATCTTGAGTCTCACCAGACTAATAGCTTATCGGTGATAATTTTATTAGAGGATATAACTTGTGGGGTGAGAGAATACTACCGATAACAGTAAAAATCTTCCCATACCCACGCACGCACAGGCAGCACTAAATGGACTCAGTGAGTATTAAATAAGAAGAGGGAGAGGACATGAAGTCAGGAAGCAAGAGTGGTAGTGGAGAAGGTAGTGGGAGATGGATCTGATCCAAACATTATATGCATGTATGAATATTAAATAACATTTCAATAAAAATTACTAAGCTCTCTGTGTGTGTATACTTACCTTTAACTTAACATTTATCTCTCTGGTTGTAAAAAAAGTTGATGTCAACCCACCAGTGTTTAAGGAAATTTATTGTGTCATTAATATGATTGCTTTTGATATGTTATTTGCTTACCACTGTTTGCGTAAATTATGGAAATTTATACAATAGCTCCAGGCATCAATCAAACACAAAACTAACAAACAGAAAAATTTTGGCAGGCTAATTTTTCAGCATTTTCTTGAGACTGTAATTTGTTAAGACAACATTTTGCTTAGGGATAAGAGAGATATTTAGAAATGGCCCTAGAGCTGAGAATTCCTCAGTAAAGTTCCCTCTATCAATGGAAATAGCTGTGCTGCCCCATCTTAGCACTGATAGGCAGGATCAAACTCTCTCCAACTGCAGAGTCACTGACATAAATATTAAATGTGGATGTCATAATGTTAAATAGACAAGGCTAACAGATAAGTCAGATTATTCTCTAACTAATGGCTAAAAAAAGTGAAAAATACTTTTTATTATTACTATTATTTCTATTTCTAATGTGTATTTTAATTGAATTATTGTACATTTCCTTTTTTGGGGACAGGGTCTCCCTGTTGCCCTAGCTGTCTTGGAAATCACTACTTGGACAAGCCTGGCCTTGAACTCAGAGGTTCACCTGTCTCTACCTCCTGAGTGCTGGAATTAAAGGCATGTGCCACCACACCCAGAGAATTATTATACATTTCATGCAATAAATATCGATCAGATTTAGACTCCCTCCTCCATCCAAAACTCCCTGTAGCTCCCCGCCCCCCAACACCAGATTTCCTGCATTCTATCATATATATTAAGGACTATCAGGATGTCCCTCTGAGCAAGTTCATCCTCTGGAATCTATTCAACCTACCTAGAGCCACTCTCTTAAAGAAGATCAACTCTCCCTCACCCAGCAGAAATCAATTCAGTTGCCAGGAATTCCTCATCTAAGGTTGGGATTTGGTTCCCCAATTCTATGTTGAGTTTTTGTCTGATTTGAGTTTGCATGAGTCTTGTTCATTCTGTCACCATTGCTGCAAGTTCATAGAAGTTTCCAGAGGTCTTTCCTTGTGTTCAGGCATCAACCCTGGCTCTTACAATCTTTCCACCCCATCTTCTACAGTGGTCTCTGAGTCTTGAGTGAATGAGGTTTAATAGAGGAGTCCTATCCAGGGATACGTACTCTGCAGTCTCTTATTCTCTAGACCTTGGCCACTTGCGGCATTCTGTGTGCATCACACTCTGTTGCATGAGGAAGTTTCATTGCTGAGACTTGAAAGATGCATTAGTATTCTCTCTACCTCCTGTTCTGCTAAGTTTCATGAGCCTCAGTGGTAGACATTCCATTGTAGATGTTCACTTAGGACTGGGCATTTCTCACACATATTCTCTGTGTGTGATCAGTTGTGGGATTCTGTAATAGTCACCATCTGTTGAAATCAGAAGGTTCAATGATGAATGGTTAATGATTATTTATCTGTAATATAAAAATCCATATTTAGCATACAATTAGAAATTACATTTGTCTAGAGATATGACACAATGAAGTTTTCTTTAAAATCTATGACCTCTCCAGCCATGAGTATTTGGCTGTATTTACAGTGCCTCCCATGAGTTCCCTCCCACTGAGAGGGCTTTATGTCCAATTAGGCAGCCTTTGATCACCCCCAAGATAAAAGTGCTACTTTTATAGTTTGTGCTACTGCTATAGTTTGTTATGCTGGTCATTGTGGTTATTAGCCTTTGAAGCTGGGGTTGAACCATTGATTGATTTTCTACCTCTAGAAGTATGAGAATTAGTCTCCAGGGAGGAGGCTTCCAGGTCAGTTCCAGCTTCATTGATCCAAGTTCTGTGTCTGAAATATGTACTGTCTTCAGCAATAGGATCTTACTGTCAAGCTCTGGGAAGTAATCAGGGGCTTTGGCATTAAGGCAATAATAACCTGTGTTATTGTGGGAGGCTCTTGGACTACCCTGACCTCTTGTCTGGCACTGTGTGTCTAATTATATAGCTTTCAGGTATACACATGCATTTATGTTCAGATAGTATATATGTGTTTTTCAGTAGGCTTTTGATCTAATACATTTCCCTCTGCTTTTTCCGACCACCTACTCTCTATTGAACTCTGTCCTCTCTCTCCCTGTCTAGCCTCTCTCTCCTGCTGCAGTGCCCTCATTTCCCCTTGGTGCCACCTGTCCACCTGTCTCCTATTATCCTTCCTCTTTTGAGCTTTCTTCCTCTTTACCCATAGTTCCTTGTATATCTTTCCTTCTTCCTTTCCCAGTTAAATTAGCCCATTAGCCCCATTTCACCCCTGGAAATATCTGTTTCTTACTCTCCCTCTCTCTTGGGTTCTATCTTTCCCTTTACCTCCATGGTTCCTTTCCATTTCTCTGGCACTCGAGGTTACATAAGGGTATATATTAACATATAAGGATTTAGTGCTAAGATCCACAAATGCGGGCGGGGAGAGTATAGGTCACTCATCTTTCTGAGCCTGCATGATTTCATTAGTATAACAGTTTCTACAAAAAATTTTAGGATCTTTTAAATCAATGACCATCCAAACAAAACTACAAAGAATATCTTTATAAATTAAATGCAAAAGAGAATGATATTTTATGCTAATACCTGTTTTCTGTATGAAAGAAACATTAAGCTATATTAATTTTTTAGTAAATCAGAACATCTTAGATATAGAAGCTAAAAGTAACTGGTAGTAATATATAGCTAATATTTTCAAATTTAAAGAGCCTAAAAGCTTGAGCTTATATTTCAGCCCATGAGAGACAAGCAGCAGGAGTCTGAAATGCTGCTTTGAGCTTAATGTTGATGGTTTGGAGGCTTAATCAAACTGAATTAACTTCCACAAATGTGACCGTGAGGTAGGCTGCCGATTATTATCCTCAATTAGAGGGCCCTCTGTTCTTCTCATGTTTGATGGACAAATTTGGATACATCAGGCAAGGACAGCTGTGGGTGATTCCTATCCAAGCTACTCGGCTCAGTTCCTGCCAAGATTTCCCCAGTGTCACTTGCAATGTCAGTCCTAATGTTAGTGTTTTCCAAAGAGTGTTTGAAGATTATTTTTTCAGGGAAACAATTTTCAGTCTAGTTTATTAGAGCCCTCACAGGCTGTCCCCACCCACCCGTGCCTTTATGTTCCTGAGACCATCCTTCTACCCCTGCGAATCTGACCCTGCCCACTATATCTCCTCTCCCTACTGCTGCAGCAGCTCCAGTCATTCCCACCCCATATCCTGTTCTTCTTCTAGTCTTAGGCATAGACCCACTTTTGCTCCTAGACCTCTGGATCTCTGGACTATCCTCTTTGCTCTGCCTGGCTGTGAGCTGTCAAAATCACACCATGTCCATTCCCCTTCATCGGTGCCATCTGCAGCACCTCCCACTATGGTAGGACCCTTCAGTAGTGGCCCAGATCTTTGCAGACTGCCTGAAAATACCTGGATTCAGCCTCTGCCTAGCAAGCCTATAGGCTAGAAGGGACCCAGACCTTAAGAGAGATCCAGAAACCATTTGATCTCTCATGACTTGTGTCTCTACAGGAACCTCTCAACAGCTTGACTAGAGCCCTCCAGTCTCTCCAATATAAAATCCAAAGAGAGAACCTGAGGCCTTGAAGAACCAGCTTTTCATATCCAATAAGAAAACAACCAAGTCACATTGAATGTATAAACAGAATCAGACTTCACTTCACCAAAGAAAGGCTTGAGTCTCACATCAGAATCACAAACAACAAAAGAAATGCACATGCTAAGGTCACAATGAAAAAATAATAAGAAAAATCCAATAATATGTCTCCACAAGACATCAGTCCTATAGAAAAGTTCTACAGTGAAAATCATGTAGAGATAAACCAGGACCAGATAAAAGAACAATAATAATAAACATGATCAGAGAATCCAATGAATTTAAAAAACATACTAATAAATCAAAAAACTAAAAGAAGATAGGGATAAATTTATGACGGAATTCACAAAAGAGCTAGAAATATTGAAGAAAACTCAGGCTGCCATGAAGGAGGAAGTAAAAACTCAATAAGTCAATTTGAAATGACAGGAGAAGGTGTTCACAATGAATGGAATGGAAAACAGAATATCCAGACTGAATGATAAAGTTGAAGAATTGGAGTACTCAAGCAAAGAGTATGAAAAACTTAAAAAATATACAGGAATGGAATATGCAGGGACATCATGGAAAGAACAGGTTTTCACATCATGAGCATAGAAGATGTACCAGAGTCTTAGGATAATGGTATTGACAAGATTTTCAACACGATTGTAGAAGAAAATTTCCCCAAAATAAGTAAAGACATAACCATACAAATACAAGAAGCACATAGAACGGAATACTTTACCCAGCAAAAATGTCTATTACAGTTGAAGGGGAAAGAAAAGTCTTCCACAACAGGAGCAGGCTGGAAGAATTCATGGAACAAAACTTGCCTTTCAAAGAATGATTGAAGCAATACAAAGAGCAGAAGAAAGGAATGGCTATGAAGGTATATCTGTGGAACCACAAAGTTAGACAGAAATTAAAATGATGGGAATGAATACACATCTTCCAACAATAATTTGAAATATCAATGGGGATTGAACTCCCCAGGCAAAAGACACAGGCTAGTTGAATGGATCAAGAAAAAATATCCATTTTTTTCTTGTCTGCAAGAAACCATCTCACCGTCTAGGGCAGGCAATACATTAAAGGGAAAGGATAGAAAAATATTCTAAGCAAATGGCACTAAGAAACAGGCAGGAGTTTCCATACTAATATCTGACAAAGTAAACTTCAAAATAAAACTAATCAGAAGAGACTTCATTCTGATTGAAGGAATGATTAATCAAGATGATATAATAATCATGAACATATATAAATTAAACTCTGGTACACCCAACTTCATAAAAAGAGTGTTACAGGATCTTAAGAAACAGATTAATCCCAACTGACTAATAGCAGTGTCGTTCAATACCCTACTGTCTCCAGTGCACAGGTCAATGCATCAGAGAATAAACAGACCTCTGAGCTTAAACAATACCTAATACATCAAATGGACTTGACAGATATCTACTGAATATTTCAACTAAGCACCAATTTTTTCACATTCTATTCAGGACCCCATGGAACTTTCTCCAACATATGCCACTTACTGAGGCACAAAACAAATCTCAACAAATGCAAATAATTGAAATAATTCCATGCATTCTATCAGAGAATGAAATAAAACTTAAAATCAACACCAGAAGATTCCCTAGTATCATTCCTTAGATTAAACAATACATTCCTGAATGATGAATGGGTCAAAGGAGAAATTAATAAACAAATAAAAGTATTCCAGGAATTGAACTGAAAGGACAATACAACTAAACAAAACATTTGGGACACTTTAAACGCAGTCCTAAGAAGGTTATAGCTCTAAGTGCCTACATTAAAAAAATCAGAAAGAACACGAATAAATGACTTAACATTGCAAATCAAGAATCTTGAAAGGCAACAACAAATGAAACTCAAAGCCAGCAGATCAAAAGAAATAACAAAAATTAGAGCAGAAACTAATGAAGTAGAAAGAAAGAAAACAATATTAAGAATCAATGAATCCTAGAGCTGGATATTTGAAAAGATAAACAAGATAGACAGACCCATGCTCAGTTAACCAAGAGAAAGAAAGAGCGACTCCAAATCAACAAAATCAGAGACAAAAGGAGAATCATCCATCATAACAGACAACAAAAAGATTCAGAACATTATGAGACTACTTCAAAAACCTAAATGGTATTAAATTTGAAAACCTTAAAGAAATAGATATATATATCTAAAATCATGAGAATCAGCAAATCTAAACCAAGAAGTGATCAACACCTTAAACATATCCATAACAGATAGCGAACTGAAACAGTAATACAAACCACCAGAGTAAAAACAAAGCCAGATCCAGATGGATTCATAGCAGAATTCTATCAGACATTCATATGAGATCTCTATCCAGTACTACTTAAATTATTCAAAAACATAAAATCAAAGTGAGAACTCCAAAATTCCTTCTATGAAGCAAGCATCACACTAATCAAACAAGATAAAGATACAACCCCAGAAGAATACTATATACCCATGTCTTTAATGAACACAGATACAAAAATTCTCAATAAAATACCTGGCAACTGCATACAGACACACATCAAAAAGATCATCCATCATGATCAAGTCACCTTTATCCCTGAGATGCAGGGGTGGTTCAATATACATAAGTCAATAAATGTCATAAATCACGTAAATGAACTCAAAGACAAAATTCACATGATCATCTCAATAGATGCAGAAAAGTCCTGTGACAAATTCAACATGCATTTATTTCCCTCCAGTTCTAGAGGGAATTGAAATGGAGGGAAAATACTGCAAATAATTAAAGGTCTATATTAAAAACCTGTAGTCAACAACATTCTAAAGTGAGAACAACTGGAAGCATTCCCATTAAAATAAGGAACCTTACAAAGCTGGCCACTATCTCACTTTTTGGCATATATCCAAAGGACTAACCCTATTGCAGAGATACTTGTACATCCACGTTTCTTGATGCTCTTTTCATAATAGCTAAGGGATGAAAGCAACCTAAGTGTCCCTCAACTGATAAGGTGGTACATTTACACAATGGAGCTCTACCCATCAGTAAAGAAAGACAAAATCATGAAATATTCAGGTAAATGGATGGAACTAGAAACTGTTATGCAAAGAGAAGTAACACAGACTCAGGAAAAATAATTGACATATACTCTCTCAGAGCACAGATCCTAGCACCAAATCCTTATATGTGAGTATGTATCCTAATGAAACTCCAACAACCAGGAAAATGACTGGGAGGATAAGGGAAATAAGAAATCTGAGAGAGAAGAACAAGAACAGTAGGAGACAGGTGTTACTAAGGAGAAATAGGTAAAAGGGGGTATTTAAATGGGAGAAGGGGTCATACAAGGAACTATGGGATAAAGGGAAAGAACGAGCTCAAGAGAGGGCCCCAGGACACTACTATTACGAAGGAAGAAATTGGGAAAATGGCGACCCTTTGAGAAGGGAAGGCATGGAGGGAGTTTAGACAGGAAGAGAGATGCCTTTCCCACCAGAGTTAAATAAAAGCAATCTTTTGGAGCCGCCTCTTTGTTAGATCTTGGTTTTGGAATTACTTTCCTTCTTTGGGTTTTGGGTGCCCTGGGTTGAGTAAAATAAGGTAAGTTGGTGGCAATGCTGTTTCTGCACCTGCCTTCCCATGTTCAGAAGTGACTGGAATATGAGCTTTGTCAGTCTGGGTAGTAGTCAGTAAAATAAGGCAGTGATAATGATATCTTTGTGCGCTTATGGATTAGTATTTGAAGCTGTATGTACACTATACATTTGTTCACAAAAGTCACTGCCTGTGGTGGTTTAAATGAGAATGTCCCCTATAAACTCCGCGTGGCTGAACTCTTGGTCAGTTGGTGGCACGTTTTGGGAGGTTTTGGAGTGTGGGGAGAAATAAAGATGGCATCCTGCTGCTGCTTCCTCCTAGAGCCAGGAGGTTGCCAAGGTTACAGGAAGGAAGTATGACTGGTTGCTAAAAGCATGCAGGCCTTGTGACCTGCGTGTGATGTTTACCATGATTGGAGGCTCGCCGCCCACGACTTGACCTTTTAGGTGATTGGCTAAGCTAGGGGATATAAAAGGAGAAGAAGCCCAGGAAGAGAGAGTTAGAGTTAGAGTTGTAGTTAGTTAGTTAGTTCGAGTTACTGTTGGAGAGTTCAGGTTGCTATCAGTTAGTTGGAGTTGCTGTCTGGGGGAAGAGTTGCTGTCTTGAAAGAAGGACTAAATAAAACTGCTTGCAACCGGTATGTCTGGAGTGCGGTTTTTCCTTGCCGGTCGAGGGACACAACAGATGGTGCCGTGACTCGGATTCGTGACTCGGATCGATGACTCGGATCGGTGAGTAAGCTAAGAGTACTTAATAAGCCTGTTACGACAGGGAAGGGCCCATAATCATTAGCTGAGATAGTCCCAGGGAGCCGCGGAAAAGCGGGACACGTACGTGAGGTTCGCGGGGAAAGCGACTAGCCCAGGAAGTCATGGGGAATTTAAATTAATAAGGATTCTTTCAATGTTAATTATAAGTTTTATTGCATTGAGGTCAAAAAATGCAAGAAATCATTTCAATGTTTTTAAATGAGGTTTATTTTATGCCCTAGTATGTGGTCAGCTTTGGAGAAAGATCTGACAGTACTGAACAAAATGTGTACTCTTTGGTATTTAGATAGGATATTCAGTAGATGCCTGTTAGGTAGGTTCATTTTAAGTAAGATGTCTCTCTGTTTATTTTCTTTCCTGTTGAACTGTCTAATGGAGTTTGAGTGTCTGGAAAAATTTTACTGTAAATTTATCTGGGTCTCAGCTTTTATCATTCCAGAGGTTTTTGTATTACTCTTACAATTTCTTTATGTGTTATGGGTGGTCAGGAGCCATTTTTTTTGTTTATGTGTTGAGGTAAAACATTCCAACCTGCAGGGGAGCTCATTAAGCTCAGGAAGTAAACAAGTCAGGAGCTTCAGGAAGTCCCTGAAACTGACCAGGTTCACTAATTTGACTTCCTGCCTAAATTCCTGTGCTCTAATTAAAGGTAAAAATAGAATGAGCAAAACAAAGTTGGAGCCTCAGTATTTCAGAGTCTATTCAGATAGAAAAGGTTCAAAAAAAAAAAAAAAAAAAAAAAAAAAAAAAAAAAAAAGACAAATGCAAATGGATCTGGGATTGAAACTCAAATGTAGGAGGAAAGTAAAACTAAGCCTTCAGATCTGTTGGAGGGGCCAGCTTTTGTGGAACCTCAAATCAAACAGTTCCTCAAGAGTCTTTAGATCCCAAAGAAAAAGAGGAGAGAGAAAAGGAAGCTGTTAGATATCTGAGAGAGGAGGATTTTAACAGTTGTTTTCATCCCTCCTAAGTAATTGCTGAACTCAACAGCTCTTCATGTAAACCACTGAGTGTAAAAGAGATAAATCTTTGTGTGTAAATTTTGGATAACACTGAGAGATTGACTCTGGAGCTGAATTGGCCACCTAGCTTCAGACTCAATCCCACTTCAGAATGTTCTTCAAAACCTGTTGTGGGATAAGGCTGGCCACCTTACCCTATAACAAATAAAAGAAAGAACAATACAGTCTCAGTGCAAAGACATTGTGCTGTTGATGAATAACTAAGGGATAAACTAATTTCAACAGATTATCATTCATCTTCCTCATATACTCAAGGTAGTGCTGGCTGCCGCTTTAAATGTTATTCTAACTAAAACTAAGCATTTCAAGTTTTTGTAAACAGGAGAGTCATATACCATACAGTATAGAATATGTAACTGGAGGCCTCCAAGAGATCATAATAATCTAAAAATCTCCTGGGCCACAGGAGTTTAATCACATGTCCTAATCCTATTCTTTTTATTAAAACTAAGCCTTCAGATCTGTTGGAGGGGCCAGCTTTTGTGGAACCTCAAATCAAACAGTTCCTCAAGAGTCTTTAGATCCCAAAGGAAAAGAGGAGAGAGAAAAGGAAGCTGTTAAATATCTGAGAGAAAAAGATTTTAACAGTTGTTTTCATCCCTACTAAGTAATTGCTGAACTGGACAGCTCTTCTGTCCCATGTAAACCACTGAGTTTAAAAGAGTCAAAACCTGTTATGGGATAAGGCTGGCCACCTTATCCTATAACAAATAAAAGAGAAAAACAATACAGCCTCAGTGCAAGGACATTGTACTGTTGAGAATAACTAAGGGATGAACTAATTTCAACAAAATACTATTCATTTTCCTCCTATACTCAAGGTAGCACTGGTGTCCGGTTTAAATGTTATTCTAACTAAAACTAAGCATTTCAAGTTTTTGTTAACAGGAGAGTCATATACCATACAGTATAGAATATGTAACTGGAGGCCTCCAAGAGATCATAATAATCTAAAAATCTCCTGGGCCACAGGCGTTTAATCACATGTCCTAATCCTATTCTTTTAAAAATTTACTATTACCCACATTACTAACATCCCCTATAATCCTACAGGTCAAAGTGTAGTCGAGCGAGCACACGCTACAATTAAAACCCTTCTTATAAAACAAAAAGGGGGAGTAGGAGCCAAACTATACCCACAGAGTAATTTTTTAAAGCTGGATGCTTTTGGCCTATCCACAGCTGAGCATCATGCCCCAGGCCATGACTCCCCACGTGAATATGTTAGATGGAGGGATGTCATAACAAACAATGGAAGGGCCCGCATCCGGTCTTACGCCGGACGCGAGGAGCTGTTTGTGTTTTTCCGCAGGATGCAGATGCTCCGGTATGGATTCCTGATAGACTGGTGAGAACAGTGAAAGGATATTCGGAAAAAGACAACGCAGATGACCTGGCTGAGAATGGCAAGGATCTTCGTGATGACACAACATAGTTTTGCAGAGAAGCTGGAGTTGTGGGCTGTGGCCAAGGCGTGGCCGGTCCCACTGCCGGTTATCAACAGCTCCTCCCTGCTGCCACCCATCTTCGCCACCAATGGGTAAAGAAGAATCTTATGGAATGGACGATTGAGTTGCCCGGAACAGTACTATGGCAGTTCAACAGGCCATGAACCTTCACTCAAAGACAGGACTGCTGTTAGTTAGTACTTAATTCTGGCTCATGGGCAACGCTTATGTGTTAAACCTTCCTGGGCTTTGTGTTACTCCTTTATTTGTTGATAATGCCTTTAAGGCATTAAATTTGTCCCAACAAATTGGTTGTATGCTAGGTCCTAACGGATCCTGGTCATATAACCTTTATTGACCAATGGACCAAATGGATCAGGCAAGGATTCTCGTTTGCCAAGCAGTGGGCCGAAATGAATAACTTAAAAATAATCGTTGTCCTCCTGGTAACAGTTGGCTTCAAAAACAGCAGTAGGCTTTTCCGGCACACGCCATCTTAGCTCTCTATCACCATGATTCCCCAGAAGTATGGCTCACTATGCTGGACCGGTAGTCAGTGACGGGTAAGCACCCGGTAATGCTCTACCAACCTAAGACAGGTCCCTTAGCCGGAGGGGTAGCCGATGACGGGTAAGGAGATGCAAAACCCGGGGCGCCTAAGACAGGCACGGTCCCTTAGAAAAACAAAAAGGGGGAATTGTGGGGAGAAATAAAGATGGCATCCTGCTGCTGCTTCCTCCTAGAGCCAGGAGGTTGCCAAGGTTACAGGAAGGAAGTATGACTGGTTGCTAAAAGCATGCAGGCCTTGTGACCTGCGTGTGATGTTTACCATGATTGGAGGCTCGCCGCCCACGACTTGACCTTTTAGGTGATTGGCTAAGCTAGGGGATATAAAAGGAGAAGAAGCCCAGGAAGAGAGAGTTAGAGTTAGAGTTGTAGTTAGTTAGTTAGTTCGAGTTACTGTTGGAGAGTTCAGGTTGCTATCAGTTAGTTGGAGTTGCTGTCTGGGGGAAGAGTTGCTGTCTTGAAAGAAGGACTAAATAAAACTGCTTGCAACCGGTATGTCTGGAGTGCGGTTTTTCCTTGCCGGTCGAGGGACACAACATTGGAGGTATAGCCTTGCTGGAGGTTGACTTTGAGAATTCACAGCCTCGTCCCACTTGCGATCTGTCTTGCTGTTTCCTGCACCTTCTTTGAGGTGAACTCTCAACTTTCTGCTCCAGGCCAGCTGCCTCCCTCTCTACAATGAAACCTTATCCCTGGAACAGTAAGCCAAATAAACTCTTCCTCCTATAAGCTGCCTTGGTCATGGTGCTTTATCATAGCAACTGAAAAGTAACTAATACACTGCTTTAGCCAGCTTAAGTGAAAAATTCAATGGCATTTAGTGCATTGATAATGATGTGCAACCATCATTGCCACATCACCCCAAAAGAAATTTTGTTCATTCAACAATAACTTCCCACTACCTTAGCCACTGGCTATAAATCTTTTACTTTCTCTCAGTGAATTTGTCTCAGACATTGCAGATGAGCAAAATCAGACAATCACTCTTCTTTTTGTCTAACTTATATCACTTAGGAGGGTATTTATTAGACTTACCCTTTCAAAGTGTATATCTGAATTTAGTTTTCAAAGACCAAATAACCATTCCATTACATGTACACATGAATTTTGTCTCTACAGTCACCTGTTGATAAGCATTTGATTTGTTTCCTCCTTTGAATATCTCTGTTTCTATCTATCTATACCTGTATCTATAATTCAGTAGCATTAGAGATAGCTATTACAGTTCACTTTTGATGAACCAAGCAAAGGTTACATACATGACAGTCATATAAATATCAGGAAATGTCAGTGGGTCTGAGTATGTGTTTATCTCACAGTGAAGTGAGACTAATCTTCAGCTGCATGGGTTTCTTGAGTTAAGGTTGAAGAAAGAAAAGTAAAGAAGTGCTTCTTAGGAGGGGATTATACTGTGCTAAGAAATCTGATCACACTGGTAGATATAGTACTGTTTTCCTCTTTCTAACTGGTTTGTGTATTCCATGGGCCTGGGGATTATATAATACATTCATTATTTGGGGGTATTTTCATCATTAATTTCCTTGATATACTTGTTCATATGTGATAAAAATGTTATGGCAAGTACTGCTGGGTTGACTCCATGAAACATTTTCTTTCACATATGTATGATCCTTACATTACAGCAGGTACATGAAAAAATGAAAGTGGATTGTGTATGTATGTGTGTACATACCTGCATACACATGAACATGTATTGGTCCTGCCCTGCCAGAATAATCTTCAAGTAGGGACCTAGAACTCAGTCTTCTGTGTTCTCCAGAGCTTAGGAGAGTGTCAGTCATACTATAGCTAGCCACAGGTCTTTGTTGACTTGATTAAACAATTAACTTCACAATGGGCACAGTTGGAATGATATGGCTTTATGAAGAAAGAAAATGTTTTCCTTCTAAAAATTCACAGCTTGTAATTCAGAGCACACAAATGGAATGGAAAAAATGAATTTAACAAACAGGTTGAGATATTGCACATTTTCCTCCACATCTGCTGGAAGATGAGGGCAAGATTCTCTGTGAGTGACTCATTTCTTGGGGAAAATGAAAGAGAAAATGATAGATGGAAAAATGACACAAGAAAGATAGAAAAACCTAAGTGTCAAAGAGAAAAATAGATTTCAACAAAGAAAACTGTAGAAGGGACTGGTTAGCTACTCACTGGACAATTAATCAAAACACACACTGCAAAAGAAAAACTGCACTGGGAACACTATAAAGAGCAGGAAGGCTCCTGACACCCCGAGTTCAGGGTTTTAAATTGGGATGACTTGGTGTTTAAAGGAGAGATTTATCATACTTTCCCAGCTCAAAGCTGAGGTGCAGAAACCAAGTGCTGAGAAACCAGCCTTGAGTTCAGTTTTTCAGAAAAAAATTTACAAGGGTACAGTCTAATTTAACCTCCTTCATTGTGTGTGTGTGTGTGTGTGTGTGTGTGTGTGTGTGTGTGTGTGTGTGTTTGGGTGGGGGGTTGTGTGTCTTTGTGCATGTTAATTTCTGAGGTCAGTCTCTGGTGTTGGTCCTCAGGAGCCCTCCACCTTGTTTTTGAGACAAGGTCTCTCATTGACTTGTAGCTCACCAATTAAGCTAGGCTGTCTGGGCAGCAAGTCGCAGAGATCTGTCTGTTTTTGTCTCCCCAGAGATGGGAATACAACCAAGTACCACTGTTCCCCTGATGTCTTCTCTTTAAAGATGGTTCCTGGTCAATGAACTTGAGTCAGAGACACTTTATGGAATAGCTATCTGCCCAGCCCTTATGCTCTTTTAATATTATGATGAAAATGGGCTTTACTCAAAAAATTCTGGTAAGAGAGTTTGAGTATCTTAAAGAATGAGAAATCACCAGTATAATATATTTAATTAGCCATTCAGAAATATGAAATATTTGGACCAACTATGTGTGGGTATTGGGCACAGTGTTAGAGGAAACACTGATATAGAAGCAGCAGTCTTTATCCCAAGGGATCTTCTGTTGAAGGGATAAAGGACACATGCCAGAGAGCTCCACGACCACTTGCTATTCCCTGATGAAAGAACTGAATAAAAAGAAGTGAGAGAAAATGGTACAGAGTAAGGGGGGGTCTTTGAGAAGTGAATGTCAGCTGATGCTTCCCAATAAGAAGGGACTGAACTAGTAAGAGTAGAGGGAGGGTAAGGACATTCTTGACAGAAGGATCAGCATGTGTCAAGCTTCTAGGGAAATAAAAGAGGGTTTTTTTTTCATTGTTTGGTTATTGCCCAGAACTGTAGAAAGTTCCAGAATCTGCCTTATAGCAATAAGAAGCAAGAAAGTAAGGAAGCGAGCTGCCATTCTGATCCTGGTAAGCTTCTGTCCCAGGGAACACAAGTCAGCTTTCTTCTGAGGGCAGCAGGAGGCTACTGAGGAAGAATCAATGCCAGGAATAATATTGACATATAGCTGTTCAGCAGCACACCTACTCATCTGAATCGGATTTAGAAAAAAACAACTGAAAAAAGTGCTCGTTATTCTGGCAAACCTGATTAAGACCCTTGTGTTTCTTTATGCTGCTGAGCAAAATATCCAGAGGTCCATGGGCCACTGATATGTCACCATTGTTCACAGAATAGAGTTTTGTTTGGGGGAATCTGAGTTGATCTTTGCTAGGTCTGAATCCATAAGTCCTTTGAGTAACCGATTCTCTGGTGAGTGCTGGACATGGAGCAGAGTTGGTGCTTTTCTTGTTACTCTAGAGCACAAATTGACAGGACACAATGATAGAAAACTGTAGGCGCCTTATCTCGTTTCTATTTTAAGGAACAAAATTTTGGTGTAAGGCCATATATCTCCATATTTGTAATTCTTAAATAAAATACAAAATCTAGCCACTTAAAAGATATTTCTTATTTTTATTTTATGTCTATTAGTATATTGCCCACATACGTGCAAATGCACCTGTGTTGTGCAATGCCCTCAAATGTCAGAAGAGGGCATCGGATTCACCTAGAACTGGAATTAGGATGATTGTTAGCCGCCATGTGGGTGCTGGGAATTGAACCCTGGTCCTCTGCAATTGTGGCCAGTGCTCTTAATACTGAGCCATCTTTCCAGCCCAATGTATTCATTTTAAAAGTATTGTTGTTCATCTTGTCTTTACTAATAATATTTAAGAAATTGGGGTCAGATATTACACATTAACCACCAGATTGTGTATCCTTTATCAAATCAACTTGTAAAATGCAAGTTGGAGAAAACTTGGCATCAAGGAAAAAGAACCTCTCTTTACAGAATTTAACAATGAACTCAAATCATCATCACTTGGTTGATCAGACATACCGTTTTTGCCTCCTGAAGAGCTGAGCAGCAACAGAATGTAACGGAACCTAGGCAAAAATAGTCTCAACTCTTTTAAATTATCTGTGCTCCCTGTAAACTGCTGAGGCATGGGACATCCCAACAGCCTGTGCTGTCAGTATTTGAATGACTCTCAGCACTCAGCAAAGGAAACTATAACTTCTAGTTCTTCTCTGGGTCAAAAGAAATGCACCTTAAGCCTGTTGATCAAGAGGCCACTAGACAGGTTGAACAGACTCCAGAGGATGAACTCATACTGAGGGACATCTGGGTACACAAACTTGACTCCATAGGCCTTAATATATATAACAGAATGCATGAACCCTATGGGCGGGCTATGGTGGTGTGCAAATAGGGAAGGGAGTCTAAATATGATTAAGATGTTTTATATTAAATCCACAGCTATACGTTGAAAACAAAAGAGGTGTGGCTATAGAGAAGGTTGGGGAGGACCAGCGCGAGGCATCTGCCAGGGCCCTTCTCCCTTCTTGCTCTTCAATAAGAAACACATCTGGCCTCACAAAAGCTTTTTACCAAGTAGCAATTAAGACAGTAGAGCAATTAAGAGAGCAGGAAATAAATTCACAATTAAAAGCAAAATTAACATTCAACCTAATTTGGATGAAACAGAGTCATGCCCAGGGAAAACGTAAGCTAGACAGTAATAGAGCTGAAATTTTTCCAAGCTCTCTTTCAGCTCTCTCTCAAGGAATGGGTATATTGTGTGTCATCTTAAAAGGGAGAAATTCACTTGTTAAGACTCATTTAACCTTCAGAAACGTGCTTTAAAACAAACTGCTAGGAAGATCGATAGCATTACAAATGAGAGGCTGAGGTAAAGGTTAGGAGTAGAATTTACTATGATAAATTCAAATGGCACTTTCTAATAATTTACTGTTTTCTTCTCCTTTTAGATAGAATCATATTTTAAAGTACTACATAAGGGACTTTTAAAGATGCATTATCAGTGAGGAAAGAACATCACATGATCCCAAAGTGTCATATAAAAACTGGGTGCAGTAGCTCATGCCTGTAATTCTCATATTCGAGAGGCAGAGGCAGGAGGATTGACATGAGTTCAAGACCTACATAAGCTACACAATGAGTTCCAAGCCATTTGGCTTATGAGTGAGATTCCAAGGCATTCTCTGTCCAGAAGAGTGACTTCTGCTATTTGTACCATACTCCTTGAAGAGTTCTAACCCAGCTAGAATATCATTTAAGTTCCAAAAAGTAATGTTATTGCTATTTCTTTTTTGGAAGGGGGTATGATATTTTTATTTTCCATTTAAACAATAATTCTACTTGATATAACATTTTTGGATAGTGGATTAAAATCAAAACCTGCCATGCAAGAAAACTGACTTATTTGAATTAGAAGTGGATTGGTCTCTTCAGATATTCTACCCCGCAAATATATTACCAAATGCAAAATTCAATGATTCATAGGGAGTATAACCATTCTATTCATTTACTTACAAATACTGAGTGTGCCACTTAATATTATAAAAGCCATGTAACAGAAGTCAAAATAATTTGTTCATTTTGTAGGCTTTTAGAATATTCATTTCCCTTCAGGTATATGAATACTTCGCATCCTATAGCAAGTAAAATAAAAGTATAGTGCCATTTAATGGAAATTATGTTTTATAAATGGTTAATAAGAAACGGTTAAGTGTTAAATGAGATTTAATAAATGTTTTTCTAACAAATTATTTTGTAGAGATCTGAAAAAATGAATTTTATTAGTTTTCTTTAGAATTATATGCTGAGCATGTAATTGATAAATGGCTTATATTAAGTAAAATGTGGGTTTTATTTGATAGAACTTGAAATATTCAAAGGGACACTGGCACAGGTGTTCCTTTCAAAATATTTTCTGTATAAATTATGCACCTTAGAATGGTCTATACATTTGTAAGCAAATTGAAGTTATTTATGAATAATATTCCCTATTCGATGCAGATCTTCTTGAGTAATCTTGATTATAGGATTCAAGAATATCTGTTCACAGGATGTTAAGAAGCCACCTTTCCCCCAATAAGTTATTTTCCCTTAGATTGGGAAACTTTTGAGGATTATGTTTCTCATATTTATCTTTCCTTCGTATTATTCATACGACAGCTATCAGAATTTCCATTCTCCTATTTATATTTTGTGCATTTCATACAGAACATCTCAATGAGTCTTAATCATCTTTAATCCCCTTCCCCACTGGCACCCTCCCATAGCCCCCCGCACCAGAACTCATACATTCTATCATTCATGCCAAAGCCTTTTGTGTGAAGCTAGTGACCCCAGATGCTCCTTAGTGCAAGTTCATCCACTGAGGTCAGTCAGTCCCTGCAGAGTCCCTTCCCTCAAGATCAGCTCTTCATCACCTAGCAGTAATCAGCTGCCAATATTATTTCTTCAGCCAAGGTTGAGGTCTGCTGCCCAGTTTCCCAATTCTATGCTGGTTTTTGTCTGCTTGAGTTTGCATAGGTCTTGTGCATGCTGACACCATTGCTGTAGGTGTCAGGTGCTGTATGGTTAGAGTCCCAGGAGTTCCTAGGATTCTATTTCTATACGGTTATGTACTTCCTACCTGATTCTTACAATCTTTCCTAATGGAGTTTAATCTAGGAGTCCTGTCCAAAGACCTACATTCTCAGAATCTTATTTCTACACTGTGACCATTTGTATTCTTTTGTGTCCATGGCCCTCTGCTGCATGAGGGAGCTTCATTAATAAGAACTGAGAGATTCATTAGTGTCTTCTTTATTCCTTGTTCTATTTTCTGTGAGTCTACACTGTAGATGTGCCACTTGGGCTTTGGCAATTAACAGACAGTGTCTGTGTGTGGCCAGGTGTGGTATTCTGTAAGAGTCTCAGTCAGGTACAAAAGAAGCTTCCTTGATGACCAGGGACTGGGATACTTGTATGTTAGTATAAGGATACATATTTTGCACATAGTGAGAAATTACATTAGGCTAAGATGTGAGAGTCTTGGTGTTTTCTCAAAGATCCATGACATCTCCAGTCATATGTATCTGGTTATGTTCACAGTACCACACATGAGTTTTCTCCCATGAAGTAGGCTTTAAGGCCAATTAGGTAGCTTTGATTGCCCCTAAGATAAAAGTGTCAACATTGCACTGATGTTGTATGTTTTGCCAGTCACTGATGTGGTTATTTGGCCTTGAAGCTGGGGAAGGACCATCAGTTGGTGTTCTCACCTAGCAGCTTGTTTAGTGCTCACTAAAGGTATGAGAGCTAGCTTTCAGGGTAAGTGGGTTTCGGGTTAGTTCCAGGTCCATTGCTCCAAAGCCTGTGTCCAAAGTATGTCCTGTCTTCAGCCATAAGGTCTTAAGCTTCAAGTTCTGGGAAACGATGAAGGGCTGTGCCAATAGCCTGTGTAATGTTGGGAGTCTCTAGGGCCACCCTGTCCAAAAATTCAAGGGAAGGATTCTCTTGTATGACACTGTTTCTTGTTAGGTAGCCTTCAGCTATATACATAGATTCATTTAGAGTTATTGCATGTGTACTTTGTCATTAGGTTGTTGGACTAATATGATCCCCGCTGGCTTTTTACATGCGCTAATAATTATTTACTCTCTCCTCCCTGCCTAACACTCCCTTTATACCTTCCCCAGTTAAAGTGTCCACATTTTCCCCGTTTCTCCCTTGATAATTAATCTGAAGGTATCACCTCTGTTCATCTCATTTTGTCTCTTTATCCCCAAAGTTCCTGTATGACTCTCCCTCTCCCTCGCATTTTAAATACCCCCATTTTATTTATTTATCCCTTAGTAGCACCTGTATCTACTCTTCTTCTCTCTCAGGTTTTTTCTTACTCTTTATCTACCTGGTTCCTTTCCATTTTCTTGGTTCCTGCAGTTGCATCAGCATACATACTCACGTAAAAGGATTTCATTTTAGGATCCAAATATGAGGGATAACAAACATTGTTTTTCTGAGTTTGTGATTAGCTCACTTAGTAAAAGAATTTCTAATTTCAATCATTTACCTGAAAATTTCATGATTTTGTCTTTCTTTACCACTGAGTAGAACTCCATTGTACGAATGTACAACATGTTCATTATCTGTCAGGTGATGGACACTTAAGTTGCTTCCATCCTTTATTCACCGATTGTGAATAGAACAGAAACAAACATGGATATACAAGTATCTCTGCACTATGATGAGCCCTTACAGTATGTGCCAAGTCACATGTTTTTTAAGTGTTCTCCATATTGCTTTCCATAGAGGTTGCATGAGTTTACAACACTACCAGCAGTAAATGAGTATTTCTCTTGCGCCATATCCTCTCCAACATTTGGTATCATTTGTTTCCTAGAATTTAGCTGGTCTTACTGGGTTAAGATGAAATATTAAAGTGGTTTGCATGTCCCTAATTATTAATGATGCTGAACACTTTTTAAGTTTCTCAGCCATCTTTATTTCTTTTTTTGAGAACTCTCTGCTCAGATCCTTAGTCCATCTTATAAACCGATCACGTGTTTCTTAATTCTCTGATTTTTAAGTTCTTTATATATTCTGGATGTTAAACCACAGTCAGATGTGTCGCTGGTGAAGATTTTCTCCCCCTCTGTGTGTTTTCTCTTTATTTCTTTGTTGCTTGGATACTTTTGTGCAAAGACTAGTTTCATTCTTCTACAGATAGAGATTCGGTTTTGCCAGCACCATATGCTGATGATGCTGTCTTTCTTCCTGTTAGTGTTCTTGGAACTTTAGTGAAATATCAAGTGACTGAAATTGCATGTACTCATATTTGGGTCTTCAATTATGTTTTACTGATTTATCAATCTATTTTTATGCCAGTACAAGGTTGTTTTATGACTATAGCTCTGTCATATAGATTGAAATCTAGTACAGTATTCCCCCTAGCATCTCTCTTTGTACTCTGATTGCTTTGACTATATAGGATCTTTTGTGTTTCCATAATAATATTAGGATATATTTTTCTAATTCTGTGAAGAATGTCATGGTAATTTTGAATGAGATTGCACTGAATCTGCATATTGCTGTTGATAACATGGTAATTTTCAAAATATGAATTCTTCCTATTCATGAGCATGGGAGACATGTCCATCTTCTGGTGTCTTCCTCAATGTCTTTCTTTAAATATTTAAAATTTTCATTGTAGAGATCTTTGATATCTTTGGTCAGGTTTATCCTGAGATTTTTGGGGGGAGGGGCTATTGTGAGTGGAAGGGTTTCCATGTACTCATTCTCCAATTGCTTGTTATTGGTATTTAGAAAAGCTACTGACTTATGTAGATTAGTTTTATAAGTTTCCACTTTACTGACAGTGCTAATCATTTCTAGGAATTTTCTGGGGAATTTTTTGACATCTCTTAGGTATTATATCATCAGTGAAAAGGAATACTTTGACTTCTTCTTTTCCATTTAGCACTCCTTTAACTTCCTTCTTTTTTCATATTGCTCTAGCAAGAATTCCAAGTTCTACATGAAAAAGCAAATGGAGATAGTGGGAAATATTCTCTGGTTCCTGATTGGATGGGCTTTTATTTTAGTTGGGAGGTTTTATATTACTTTTTCATTTTCCTTGTACGTTGTGGGTCTCTTTAAACTGTTGCTCTCTTCTTGGTTTAGCTTTGCTGATTCCCATTATTTTAGATATACATCGATTTTTTTAAAGTTTTCCAATTTAACAGAGTATAGGTTTTTAAAGTTTTCCTTTATAAGATTCTTAATCCTTTAGTTTTCTATTGTGATGTTTCCCCTTTCACCTATATTTTTTGTCGATTTGCAGTTGCTCTTCCTTTCTTTTGGTTATTGGGCTAAGGGTCAGTTTATCATGCTTATCTTTTCAAAGAACCAACTCTTGACTCATTGATTCTTTGTATTTTTTTTTGTTTCTATTTCATTAATTTCTGTTCTGAATTTTGTTATTTCTACTTACCTGCTGAATTTGGGTTTCATTTTTTCTTGCCTTTTAAGATTCTTGAGTTGCAATGTATCATTTATTTGTGTTCTTTCTGATTTTAATGTAAGCACCTAGAGCTATAAACTTCCCTCTTAAGACTGCTTTTAAAGTGTCTCGGAGGTTTTGTTCTATGGCATTGCCCTTTTCTTTTAATTCCAGTAATACTTTTATTTCTTTCTTAATTTCTTCTTTGACTCATTCATCATTCAGGAGTGTGTTGTTTAAACTCCATAAGTTCATGTAGCTACTAAGGCTTCTTCTAGTGTTGATTTTAAGCTGTATTGCATTGTGGTCTGATACAATGCATGAAACTATTTCAATTCCTTTGTATTTGTTGAGGTTTGTTTTGTGCCACAGTATGTGGTCAATTTTGGAGGAAGTTCCATGGGATGCTAAATAGAAAACATATTCTTTGGTGCTTGGGTGGAATATTTGGTAGATGACTGTTAGGTCCATTTGATGTATAGTATTAACTCAGTTGTTTCTCTATTTATTCCTTGTTCAATTGGCTTGTGTAATGGAGACAACAAGGTATTGAAGCTCTCTACTATTAGTGAGTTGAGATTTATCTATGTCTTAAAGTCCTGTAGTACTGTTTTATGAAGTTGGCTACATCAGAGTTTGGTGCATATATGTTCATGATTGTAATATCTTCTTGGTTAATTGATCCTTTTATCAGAATGGAGTGACCCTTTTTATCTCTTATGATGGGTTTCAGTTTGAAGTCTATTTTGTCAGCTATTACAATGGCAACTCCTGCTTATTTCTTAGTGCCATTTTCTATGAATAGTTTTTTTCTACGCTTTCATCTTCAAGTAGTGTCTGTCCTTGAAAGTGAGGTGAATTTCAGACAACAAAGAGATGGATTTTGTTTCTTAATCCATTCAGCTATCTTGTGTCTTTGGTTTGGGAGTTCATTCCATTGATATTTCAAGCTATTATTGAAGTATGTATAATCGTTCCTGTCATTTTAAATTATGTTTACATTGTTAGTCTAATTTTGTGGTTCCCCCAAAATACCTTCATTTAGTTTCCTTTTTTTGCTCTTTGGGTAAAGTTGTTCCTTTCTTCAGCTCTTTGTATTGCTTTAGGAAATCTCTGAAGGGCTGGTTTTGTGTCCATAACTTCTTTCAGCCTATCGATGTTATGGAAGATTTGTTTTCCCCCTTCAATTGTAATAAACATTTTGCTTTGGGTAAAGTCTTCTGTGTGGTCCAGCCTCTTCTGTCTTTCATAGTTTGCATTGAAAAGTCGGCTGTAATTCTAATGGGTTTTCCTTTATCTGTGACTTGCTGTTCTTCTTTTGTAGCTTTCAGTATTCTCTCTTTGCTCTGTATACTTGGTACTTTTACTACAATATGCCATGGGGAGTTTCTTTTCTGGGCCTATTTGGTGTTCTATGTGTTTTTTGTATTTGTATGGTCATGTCTTCCCTTAATTTGGGAAAATTTTATCCTACAATCCTGTTGAAGATTTGGTCAATACCACTATCCTGAGATGCTTCTCCTTCTATGCTTATGATGTGTAAATTTGGTCATTTTATCATGTCCCACATTTCATGCAAATTCCATTCCTGTGTTTTTATGATTTTTTCATAATCTTTGCTTGAGGAGTTTAGTTCTTCAACTTTGTTAACCAACATTGATAATCTGTTTTCCATTTCATTCATTCTATTGGTGAGGCTTTTCTCTTGTCATTTAAAATTGACTTACTGGGTATTTCACTTCCTTCTTCATTTCAGGATGAGTTTTCTTCAATATTTCTAGCCCTTTTGGGAATTCAGTTGGAAATTTATCCCTATCTTCTTTCAGTACTTTGGTTTGGTTTCTTTTTTAGTGTTCTTTAAATTCATTGAATTCCTTGATCATGTTTATGATTGTTCTTTTAAATTCTGTGTCCTGCATTATCTCTATGGGGTTCTCATTATAGAACTCTTCTATAAGACTGGTGGTATTTGTTAGAGGCATATTTGGGGGGGGCAAGGTTCATATTATTATGTTTTTGTTGTGATTTTGGCATGTGGATTTCTTTTGTTTGTAATTTTTGTGTTAAACTCAAACCTTCCTTTGTTGAGTTGTAGTCTGATTCTGTTGTATACTTGATGTGCCTTAGTTGTTTTCTCAATGGCTATGAAAAACTGGTTGGTCTAGGCTTCAGGTTCTCTCTTCACATTGATGTTGGAGTTACTAGATGGCTCTAGTCCAGCTACTCAGGAATTCCTGCAGAGGCCTAAGTCCGGCATCAATCAGATACTCTCATTATTCCTCCTAACATCTGGACTTCTGCTAGCCAGCAGGCAGAGTACAATTTAGGATTTTGTTGTTCTCAGGCAGGCTGCAAAGTTCTGGGCCCCTACTATAGAGCAGAGAAGCCTAGTCCTGCAGCAGTGGAAGGAGTTGCATGTGCCCATGTAAGGGGATAGGCACAGTGCAATTTGGAGAGCTCACTGCCAAGCAGACCATATCAAGCACTCTCAGGAAGTCTGGAAAGGTTTGCGCCCTGACCAAAGGGCAGAGGATCCAAGCCCTGCAGCAGTGGGAGGGGATGCATATCGTCCCAGTGTAGCCAGACCAACTCTTCAAGATCTTTCACTTGTGCACGTGCCAAGGACTCCTCTTTCTCTCTCCTTTTCATCTTTCCCTCTTTTCTCTCCTTTCTTTCTGTTTCTTTTGTCTCTCTCAGTTTCTTCCCTCTCTTCTGTCTGTCTTTGTCTCTCTGAAAATATTCACGAGTCATTTAACTGTTTGCAAGCTTCTCTGTCATCTTTGAGCCCCTGAAGCTCAGAACCCCATTAAACTGCCCGGTTAAGTTTTCAGATGCATGTGACACACACTTAATGGTTTTCAGCTGAACAACTAAGAGTTTGAAGCACAGGATATAGCAAGGTGGAAACCTGACACCTACCTAAAGAGCAGGAAATGGAACCCATTCCAAGAAACTTCTATTCAGTGCCTGCATGTTTTGGTAACTGTCATCAGGACTTGAAAAGATGAGGCAATGTTTCTGCATTCATGCATTGTTCATAGCTTAGTAGTATCCTAAAAAATAAATATAAAACAATATAAAACGTGATCTTGTTTTCTATGCATTTGGCATAAAAAAGAAGGTGTGAAATTCAAATAGCAGCAATGATGACAGAGGGCTTCCCTTCCTCTCACTCCTTATCTCCCTGAGCTTTATAACAATGTTTGTCTAAGATGGAAGTGACTGGGAGATTTAAGGATTTTCCCAAGTAAAGACAACTAGTAAACCTCAAATCCACGATGAGAACTTAGGTTCTGTCCTCATGTTCCATGTTGCTTTCAGTATAATCATTAACAACTTTATGATAAAAGCTCAATCACTCCAACCATGAAATTTAAGTCTTCCCAAGACTGTCCCTCTAGTGCACAGCAAAGACAAGTACATACCATAATAAATTCTGTAGAATCGCTGAGATCCTTCCTGCCCATTTTTTCCATGGGGTTTGAGTGATTCATTTGATTAATCAGCTCTTGTCTGCTGAGTCTAGCTAATTGCCTTTACCCAGGTCTGGGATCTATTTTTATTGATTATGCTTCTACACTTTTCACTATTATGTTGTCAAATATTGTAATATTAAGTGGTTTGGTTTCATACTGTGATTTAAGCTGACCTGAAAGGAGCCGCATTAGTCAGAAATTTGTCATAATTAATGAAAAAATGAAACGTTAGATGTCATCACAAGCAGCCTTCACAATCCGCTGTGCTGTGCAGTACCCTCTTGTCTTCAACAGTGGAGAACAGGGACCACCCCAGTTAGCTTTTTCTCCACTTTGCAATGTTTACAGATGTTCTTACACATTATATCTGATCATTTGATTTTTCTGTTGATTTTATATTGGTGAAGTATTCTGTGAAAAGGTGTTATTGTGGCAGAAAAGTTGAATGGAAAAAGAAGTCACAAATTTCTTGAAAAGGTAAGGCTACAAGATCTGTTAGTGCTCCTACCAAGACAGAAGAGCAGTAAACATATAATCAATGGAAGAGAAATAGCAGGAACATTAGACAGGGAGGCATTATTAACAAGCTCATATTGATATTGCTTCCTTAGATTCTCTTTGAGAGACTTAAGCATCTCAGTAACTGATTAATTGACTGTCAAAAGCAAATAATCCAACTCTCATTCACCATAGCTCAGTGTTACCATTGGTGTAGAAATATTTCCTTATCATTTAAAAAGTCCTGCTTCTGTGAGGCATTTTCTTGATTGTTGAGTGATGTGGGAGGACCTGGCCCACTGTGGGTGGTGCCATCCCTGGGCAAATGGTCCTGTGTTGTATAAGAAAGCAGGCTAAGCTTGGGCCAGTGGAGCAAGCCAGTAAGCAGTGTTCAATGGTCTGTGCTTCAGCTCCTGCTTCCAGGTTCCTGCCTTGAGTTCCTGCCTTGACTTTCCTTGATGATGGACTGTGTTCTAAGTCAAATAAGCCTTTCCTCCCTAAGTTGGTTTTGGTTGGTGCTTTATCACAGCAGTAGAAAGCTAACTGGGACAGGTGCCTAAAATGACCTCTGAGGGGGAAGTAACAAAAAAAACATATGGGTGAGACCCGTCACTACAGCCACAACAGTAGGCAAGGGGTTCTGTAATGCTGTCATCTTATGATTGTGAACTTGTTTGTCTTTATAATGAGACTGCTGTAATTTGGATATTCGAGAGTCTGAGGCTTAGCTTTCAGGGTCTCCCTATTAAGAAATAATGGGACCATGTGAGAGCTCCTTAGGTCACTAAGAGTGCTCACCTGGAAAAAGGCTGAGATAGTTCCCAGAAGTACCAAGTTGCTCTTGCCAGAGCAAATAATTATAAAGTGCAAGCCTGACCGCTCTCAGATCTTATATGAGTTCCTGTCTCACCATGTGTCCTCTCCTTCATACGCACCCACTATGATGCACTGGCCACTGAGTCCTTACCTGAGGCAAAACGAATATATCCACTTGATCTTGGACTTTCAGTCTCCAAAACTGTGAGCCAAATAAACCCATTTTCTTTATGCATCAAATATTTGTTGAAGTGATATAAAGCTAACAAAGAATGATTATCCATTAATAATATAATTAATGTTAAAATCAATCTATTAGTGATAATACTAATTAAGAAACTGAGGCAAAGATAAGATATAGACTCTTTAGCAATACCAACAATATGAGTTCATATTTAAGGAAGTGCTGGATATAGTAAGATATACTCTGAAGAAAAGAACACACGCAGTACAGGAGAATTGAATTTCTTAATATTTAAAACACTATTTGTGGGCCCTAGATGTAGTTCAGAGGTAAAACACTCCCCTGACATGCTTTGTATACTAGAGGTCATAAATTTAATGCAGCACCACACACAAAAAGAATACATGATTTTCATGGTAGCGGGGACTTGAAACTAGAATCACCTTTGGGGGTAGGGTGTGGAGAAAAGCAGTCATAAAGAGACTAGGTGGAATCCATGGTAGAGTTCATTAGTAAACATACAAATTTCTGTGTGGTGTTCATTACGAACATTTACTACCAAGTGTTTGTATAGCTATAGTTATTTTATTTCTATCATATGTATGTAATCTTAAAGCCAAATGTAATAAAATAAAAAGAAATGACAAATTGTTAATCATTTTGTATTACCCTTGTAATTGCATGGTGCTTTCTGCATTCACAATGAGTCACTGATTTCCATTTGTGGCTATGACAGATTAACCCCTTAACTTAAAGGAGTTAAGATTAATTCAAGTGCATCCTTTTGGATTTTTTTCTTTAGGAATGGCAAGTATCAGTAGATCTTTAGGACACTTGGCATTAAAAATTATATAGATATACATTCATATCAACAATATATTATACTTTAAAGGTGCTTCCCAAAATAGCTATTATTATTAATATGCTTTTAGAAAAGGCTAGAAATATCCAAATCCTATATTCATAAAATGTGAGCTTCATTACCTAACTCAGAGAAATATCTCCCCATTTCCAAATACAACTTTGCCAAACATAAGCCATAGAAATGTTATTAATATCAAAATGTTAGAGACAGATGAAATGAAACATTTTTTAACTAATCTAGTGAACAAAGATATGAGCAAACAGAAAGAAGATTTATATATATTTTTATAAGTAAGGGATTTAAATTGTAAAAAATTACATCACCTTTAAGATAGGATTAACAAACATTCAGAGGATGTTGATATCAGAATGCATATTATCCTCTTAAAATTCTACTTTTTAATTGTGAAATATGATCCTTCAGTTGGAATGCAAGTATAGGTTAAGAGAAGTACATAGAGTGAATAAAAGTCTAGGTTGGACATCTGGAATTCTTGTTTAGAACATTATGTTTCACGATTAGTTATGCTAATGTGTTCATTTTGGGGTGAAACAAAATTTCATATACATACACATATAAATAATCTCACAAATGTGTGAGCATAAACAGCAACTTATATTTATAACTAGTGTTTCCCATAGATATAAATAACAAGTGGGCGCTTAATAAAGTATTATTTTCAAATCTCGCTGTGTCACCTCTGTGTTCTGCTGACTTGAGAATCAATGTGCAACCTGAGCAATGCAGTTCACGTGCAAACAGTTAACTCTCAAGGGAGGGTGCAAGCACTCCTCTGCCTTTTATTCCAAATCACAAGTCAGATTTTATTCAATTAATTTGTTCAGTGGAACTTAAAATATATTTTAAGTAGATTTATTTCAGATTTTAAAACTTTCTAGGGACTGGAGAGAGAGCCCAGTGGTTACGAGCAGAGGTCCTTTCAGGGGACCCCGGTCCAGATCCCAGCACCCACTCCAGTTCCAGTGTTCTGCGCCCTCTTCTGATCTCCGTGGGCATTGCACAACATGGGTGCCCTTACATACACACAGGCAATGCACTCATACACATGATATACAAATAAAAAAAATAAAAATATTTCTTAAGTCTTGCACTTGAAAGAAGAGAAACTTTTATCTACATACATCTAATATCTATTTTTAATACCATCTACTAAGAGTAGCAGTATTTAGAACATGATTGAGCTGGTTCTTTTCACTTATTTCCCAGTTTTTCATCTTGCATCCTATTGCCACAAAGTCTGATACATCAATTGAGTCAAGCTAATGTCATGGGTTTGGGATGCTTTGCAATATATATTACCCTACAACGAGTTATGCTGCTCTACTGAAGATCCCCAGAGTTGAAATATTTGTATGAACTTTATTATTCCAACATCTTTTCAAAGAACCTCAGCTATGCAGATGGGCTGAATAGTCTGCATAGTCTGGGGGCATCCTTAACCTCTTCAATTGAGCTAGCTTCTTTTGCCCTGTTTGTTATCCCTTGGGAGGATGCTGTAACCTGTGGGGTGGCTCGGTGTAAATGTTCATTGTGCTCAGGAGACTGGCAGTGGTGCTCTGGGATGCTTGGGAGCCAAGCTATGAAAGAGGATAAAGAAAGAAAAGTACATGTGGCATGTGGGCCAAGATTTGTGAATTCTGCCTCGGATCAAGTTTTTCAATTAAAAGTCAGAAAATGACCTTGTTACTACCCACATGGATGTGTTATTTTGTGGCTTTCAAATTATTGGGGCAGATTCAGGGAACTTCCTAGGGTGCTGAAAACAGAGCCTTCATAGTGACAGTATTGTTCTACTGAGATTGGAAAGAGAAAGAGAGTAAGGGCTGGAAATTTTACCTGTGAATAGAGACCTGTTATTTTAAACCTGTGAGGTCTGTGTAGAACAAAAGGTTCTTAAGGCTACAGTACCTCTGACTTGCAACATTATTTTATGTCTGAATGTACTTTAGACCAAAACTGTAATTGGACCACCTGGGTAGAGAGGTAAGGGGCATTCCCTGTGAATGAGGGTTTAACAGCTTAATTCTCTGAGAAATTCCAAACAGAAAGGCTTTGGATTCTTCTAGTGAATGAAAGTAGTGGTAGGCCTGCTGGGACAGGAATTCTCACCTTAGCCTTGCATCTGGCTTCCTTTTCGATTTCCTTCTTTAATCACATTGGTAAGACATGAACTGAAAAACTGAAAAATCAGTCTACATCTCAAGGTAATATTGATGGAATCAAGAAAAATGGTTGTGTGACATTTTGAAAATGTAAATAACTGTGTAAATGTCAAATTATAGTGATAAACTGGGCAGCCCAGTTATCCAGCACAACACCTCCTGCTGCTTGACTAAGCAAACAAATATTAGCTACATTTTTTTCTTAAAAAACATCTTTTAAAATGTGTGGCTTGCTTTGTTAGTCAAAATTTTAAACCCTCCCTCCCCGGCTTCCCTTTCTTCTTCCCTCTTTCCTCTGGTCTTCTTTCCTTTTCATTGTTTTAGTGTGGAAAGGCAGTGCATCTTGATAATAATTTAGCTTCACATCTTATGAATTATCAGCACAATTTAAATTGCAAGGTCTAGGTCAAGGCGTAGCTTTTATTCCAAGTTGGAGAGTCTGCATACTATTCTGTAGCCTGTTTCCCCAGTTTTGTAACTGAAAGTATGTGTAAATTCATTTATTTGTTTATTTTTAATATGAAAATGTCAAACCCAATTCACTTTTAGAAATGAGATTTTTCTAACAGTTTTGGGTTACATTTCCTAATTCTCACTAAAGGAGCAAATTTTTTTTTCATTTTAACACATAAAAAATTATTGGTAAATAATATATATGTGATATATATATTATATATATATCATATATAATATACAATTTATGTTATATGATATGAGTTTATGCTTTGTCTTATTGATAATTTATTTATAATGAAAAAACTTGACTTTAATTGTAAGTGACCAAAGTAAATACATGAATGTCTTTAAACAACTGAATTCAGCACAGTAAAATTATCCTCAAAGAAACCACACATTCTTGCAGGCCACATGGTCCTGGCCCAAGGCAAGAGTAGCCCATTTGTGAGGCACTCTGTTCTCCGAATTTCTTATCCTGATGAGATGTCTATTAATACTAAGGGTCCTGTGCTTTCCACCAGGGTGGGAGCTCTTCATCACTGATGAGTGAGCTTCCTTTACCCTAATCTTGTCCAAAGGAAATGAAGACCTTCCAGGTAGTACCCAGAAATTCAGGGGTGGGCAAGCAAGACAGCCTTTTGCTTGTAGGTAATACTTGACTCTGATCTTCTTGGCTGGTTATTCTCAGTACTCAGGGTGGAAGTAAACACATGCTGATGGAAAAAGAAAATCTCATTATGTCCACAGTGCAAGTCACACAGCAGAGGAAACAGTCTACCACCAGTCCGAAGGAAGAAGAGCACTGGTACTGATTTCAGAGGACATGGAGAGTCCAGATTCCTTGAAGTTGTTAGTCATCAGATTTTGTACTTTATTGGTGCAACTCTGGGTGGTCTGTCTACCCTTTCAGTGTGGCCATATCAGGATCTTAAATACAGATGTTAAGTGAGTGAAAAGCATACCATTGGGGTCCTAGAGCATGGGGTCTAACCAAGAGAAGTCATGGTTGAGAGCATCATTACTGTTGATACTCTGTGTTGAGTCCAGTACCAGAAGCTTATAGGTGAAGTACAGAGCACATGGGCCTTCAAAATATCCTTCACCACTTCTTTTGTCCAATAGATCTCAATCAAGTTGACCACAATCTAGCTTTAGGATCTGGATTTCCCACAGGACTGTAAAAGGGAGCTTCTCTCATTCTCCATCAACACTTTCTTCAGAGCCAACTTCTGGTCTACCTGATGGTACTTTGTCTTCACCTCCTTGAAGGTGCCTTGGCCAAGGTGCTAGTTGGAGCTGAATGTGGAGTCACATACTCAGCTCTAGCAAAATATGTTACTTACAAGGATGGGGGTTGTGTCAGGAGGCCTGCTTTCCCCACAGTTTTCATAACTGGAAGTCTCCTTACAAAAGGGGCATAGCTTTTTGAGGTATTTAACAATTCAGTCATTCTTCTTTGTAATAAATGTCTGCAGCATGCTGCTGTCAACTCCACTTCAGCTGTGGATGCTCCTGGCAAACCCCACCCCAGGTTCCTCTGCAGCCAGACTACTTTTTATCCTATTAAAAAAAAAAAAAAAAATATATATATATATATATATATATATATATATGTGTGTGTGTGTGTGTATATATTGGAGTTTTGTGTATTTCACATTCAACAATTAATCATTTTCAAACCCTGTTCCCCCTCAGCACCCTCCCATAGCATTCCCCTTGATTTCTTGCATTCTGTTATTTATGTTATGGCCTATCAAGTCAAGTTAGTATCCCCTGACATACTTCAGAGTACATTCATCCACTGGGGTCTAGTTAGTCTATCTACAATCATTCCTTTATAAAATATCAGCTCTTCCTCACCCAGTAGTAATAAGCTGCTAATAGTTCTTTGGCTTATATTAGGGCCTGTTGTCCATGTTTGCAGTTCTATACTGGGTTTTTGTCTCCTTGTGTTTACATGAGTCTTGTGCATGCTGTCACCATTGCAATAACTCCATATGTGTAAGGTTCCAGAAACCTGTAAGACTCTGTATCCATGTGGTCATTCATCTCCTTCTGTGGCTCTTATAATCTTACTCACCCCTTTTCTGCAGTGGTCTCTGAACCTGGGTGGATAAAGTTTAATATAGTAGTCCTGTCCAAGGATCCGCATTCTACAGAATTTATTCTCTATGCTTTGGTCATTTGTGACCTTTTGTGTCTATTGCACTCTGTTGCATGAATGAGTTTCATTGATAAGAGTTGAAAGATGAGAATTCTCTCTACCCTTTGTTCCACCATGCTCCATAAGCCCTAGGTGTAGAGGTTCCATTGTAGATATGTGTCATTTAGGGTTGAGAATTTCATAGACACGTAATCTCTGTGTGTGACCAGTTGTGAAACTTGCAAAAGTCTCCATTTGTTGCAAAAGAAGTTTCTTTGATGCATAGTAACTGTAATATTTTTCTGTAACTATAAGGATCCATAGTTAGCACATATGAAGAAATTACGCTTGTCTAGGATGTGACAGCCTTGAGTTTTCTCTAAGATCTATGACCTCTGCCATGTGTATTTGGCTATGTTTACAGGATCACACATGAGTTCCCTCTCCTTGAATATGCTTTAAGTCCAATTAGGTAGCTGTTGATTACCATCAAGATAAAAGTGCCCTTTACTGCCCCAATATAGTTTGCTGTGCCACTCATTGCTGTGGTTATTAGATCCTAAATCTGGGGTTGGAATCATCGATTGAGGTTCTCCCTTAGCAGCTTGCGTAGTGTTCACCAAAGCTATGAGAGCTAGCCTTCAGGGAGGTGGATTCCAGGTCAGATTCAGCCCTATTAGTCCAAGTCCTATGTTCAAAGTATGTCGTGTCTTCAGCAATAGGGTCTTACCTTCAAGTTTTTGGAGGCAATCAAAGGCTGTGGCAATAGGCTGCACAATTTTGGGAAGTCTCTTGGACTACCCTGATCAAAATTTGAAAGGAGGTATTGCCTGCCAGGCACTGTTTCCTATTATTTTTAGAAACAGTCTTTAAACATGCCTGTGTAACAAATAGTTAAAGAAAGATTATCTTCTCAAGTCACACACATTATGAGTGTAAATTTAATGAGAGTCTAGATAAATCTGTATTGAGAGAAAAATATCCATGGGCTGGAGAGATGGTGCAGTGATTAAGAGCACTGACTATTCTTGCAGAAGACCCATGTTCAAATCCCACCACTCACATGATAGCTAACAACTGTCTGTAACTCCAGTTCTAGGCGATCTGACAGCTTCTCCTGATGTCCTCAGGTATTGCAGCACAAAAGTGCATTTACATACATGCAGGCAATACACATAAAAGAAAAACAAAAATAGTAAATAAAATATTTTTAAAATGTATTCATAAAACCAAATTATGTTTTTTACAATGGTAGTGATCCTCATCCTTTTAAGTTAATGTTGCTGTATCATTACAAAAACTTCTGGAACGTGCTAAGATCTGTTAAAATGTGTATTTTCTGGTTCTTCTAACCTGAAACATTATTACTCCACCAGGTTCAAAAATACTAACTAACTAACTAAGTAACTAAGTAACTAACTAAATAAATAAATAAATTAGAAAAGAAAGAGTTTAAGGAAATGTTTTATTCAAATTCCCATGTCTAGCAAAACAGAGAAAAGTGCAGCTCTTCATGTTAGGGCATAGAATAGATAATCCCCTATGGGCCAGCCTTTAACTACGATACAATTGTTGAATACTAATGGGTATCACTCAATAACTTTAGTTCCATCATTTTTTATATACTTTAGTTATAAAAACAACCGAATTATTTTTAAGTTAGTGTTATGAAAACATAATTAATTTTAATTGAATCCAACTCAAGGTGTCATATCTGAGTATATAACAATATTTTTTAGACAATATAAATACATATATTTCTTTACCACAAGATGTATGTGTATTAACAGGAGAAATAATGAATTTTATCATATATTCCCCCATTTACACTATCCAACTCCTCCCCTATGTCCTCAGCAAGTTCACATCCTAACTTCATGTGTTTTATTTTGATGGGATCCACTGTGTTCAATTAGTGTTTCCTATATGTGCATACGTGTGGAACCATCCATTGGAGCAGAGGAATCCTACCAGTGATCACATTCTCAAAGAGAAAATTATCCTCCTCTTTCTCAGCAACTATCCACTGCCAATAGCTCCTTGGTGAGGGGTGGAGACTGAAAATTATCTACCTCATCTACGTCAGGATTTTGACTGGATTGATTTTTGTGCAAGTGACTACAACTGAGAGTTCATGATTGTGATAGTCATGCAATATCCAGAAAATAGGATTTCAGATCACTCCTCCCTGCTCTCCGGATCTTATATTATTTCCTTCATTTCTGAGATATTCCTGGAACCTCAGTAGTAGAATAAATAATATAGATGCTTCCATTTAGGGCTGAGCACCCAATATCTTTGTCTAAGCAGTTTCCACTGTCTGCTGTCCATTGCAAAAGAAAGCCTCCCTGACCAAAGCTATGATCACCACATGTCTACAGGTATAAGCGTAAATAGTCAGAGAGCGATTTGACAGTATAACCATTTAGCAAAATAACAATGGTTATTTTGTCCTAGAGTCTGTACCCACCCTAGCCATTGGCTTTGAGTAGAATTATAGGAACAGACATGACATTTCTTTGTGTGCAGCAGAACTTTTACTGTAATCAGAAAGCAGGCAGCTACCATGTAAGAGTTGTGACACTATTGCACCAGTAATCACATCTTGTCTGATTGACTGGTATTGCAGCATGCAGGGTCCCATGCTGGGTAAGGCTATTGATATCTTTTCTATCTCAACAGTCTGTATAGCATCTTTTAGCACTATGAATTCTAGGCAGCAGGATAAAAGTTTCCTGGTCAGTTTGAGATATTTTTCTTTGTATCCTGCAGTCCAAGTTGTGAAATCCTCATTAGTATGGTCTTAGTATTTAGTTATATTATGTAATCAAGTGCAATGACAACAGCACCCATTGTTTGGGGGACGTTTGGTGCTCAGAGGGAAGTATCCCATACATTGTAAAGCAATCGTCATTTAATATACCATGTCTTCCAGGAGTGATTTGTCCAACCAGGAGGGAAATTCTGTTTCCCTTCTCTTTTTGTGAAGTAGGATTTTAAAATGAACTCATTTGTATATCCATGTTCATTGCTGCTCCATTCACGAGAGGTAGGAAACGGAATCAACCTAGATGTCCATCAACAAATGATTGGATAATAAAAATGTGGTATATATACACAAAGATACACAGAGGAACGTTATTCAGCTAAAAAGAAAAAATGAAATAATGAAATTTATAGGTATATGAATGGCACAGGAAAAAAAATTATGCTGAAAGAGGTAAAACAGATACAAAAAGACAAGACTTCACGTTCTCTCTCATTTTGGGATCTTATCATTCAATATGTTGCTTTGTATATTTCACTTGGAGCCCAAGTAGAAGCCAGGAAACTAGAGAAATACACTTTTGGGGGAAGACATGTTATGGATAGCAGATTATAGGTGTATTGTTTAGGATTGTTCTCCAACAGATACCATCTTCCTGAGCTCAGCAGCTGCCACTTTCCTGAAATCATCACAGCTGGGCTTGTTGACTATCCATGCCCCACATGGAAGGAGGGGCAGAGAGAGTCACATGGCAACTTCACATGAGAGACTGACCCTTGATGAGCAATTCATCCCTAATCACACATGGCCTTGGAAAGTCACTCTGGTATACAAACGGGGGAAGGCCTCTTGCACTATTTTGTGTGGCTATGGGGTGAAGACTTTCTGGTGCAGCCTTGGGTGTGGTGCCTCCTTGGGTGTGGTGCAGCCTTGGGTGTGGCACACCTGTGCTCTTCTAAGTAAGCTCTCATCCTTTGCTCTGTGAGTCTAATAAACTCATTGGTTTCCCAGACTGCAGTTTGGTGAAGTCCTACCTCCGTTGGTAGTTGGGACTAAGGGGATAGAGGGTGGCCATTGTTTACATCTCCCACCTCTGAAGAAATTTATCAACAAAGTAAAAGTAAAGAAGTGAGGAAGGATCCTGAGGGCGGACATGTTTAAAGGGAAGGCTGTGAGGGTATGGAGGAGATCAGGAGGTGAAAGGGAGAGCTAATCCAAAGGAAGGCGATATGTAGGATGTATTTTATATACTATTTTAAAACAATATCCAGGAGATCTTACCAGATTAGTACATATAGACCATACTCACCCACAGATTTCCAAGAAATTCGGTACTTTCCTACTGATGGTAGTTTATATTATTTTGGAAATAAAACATTTCAATTATCTTGACCATAACTTTGCGAATAATGAAAGAATAATTATGGATGAAATATTAGAAGTGGACTTTGAGGTTAAAGTACGTATGTATTCTAAATTTTGATACATGCTGTCAGTGCTACATTGCTAATTTTCTAAAACTCAAATAAAATATTCTATAGGCTTAGTTGACAGAAATCAATGATTAATAAATCTAAACACAGAATCCAATAAGAAAACTGCATACTGTTGGAACTTATAGATTCTCCATATGAAGCTGAATGTGTACAAATAATTATAATAGAATTTTATAACATTATAATAGAAAACGTCCATCATGATTTCCAACAGATGAATCCATTGTACAATTTAGATTACACTTAAGAATACGATGCTTATTTACAATAGAGTAAGAAATTACATTTGTCTTGGAAAGTGACAGAAGTAGATTATTTTCTGTGGTCTTTGGCCTCTCCAACCATGTGAACTTGGCTATATTTAAGTACCATGGACAAATCCCCTTCTATGGAGCTCCCCTAGGTATGATTAGATCACAGCTGCTGGGATCTAATCCCAGGACTGGGAGGGGTGGAAACGGTGCAAATATAGTATTCATGGAGGAAACTCTTCAAAATAAAAATGAAAAGAAGAGTGCCTAATTCACCCCATAACCACACCCTACAACCACACAAAACAGTGAGAGGGGCCTTTCCCATAGTCTTCCCAGTTTGTACACCAGAGTGACTTTCCAAGGCCATGCGCAATTAGGGATGAATTGCTCATCAAGGGTTGGTTGGGAGGTGTTGCTGGTCTCTCAAGTGAAGTTGCCATGTGACTCTCTCTGCCCCACCTTCCATGTGGGGCATGGAGTGCCTTTACAGACTCAAAATGATGTTTTCTAACTAACTATATTCCTAAAGAGAGCCAGTTTGATTTCATTATTTATTTATTTAGTGTGCGAGTGTTTTGTATACATGTACATGTATGTACACATATGTATGTGCAATGCCTGGGGAGGTCAGAGGAGGGTGTTGGATCTCCTGAAACTGGAGCTCCAGATGGTTGTTAGCTATCATATAGGTATTGGGAACCAAATCCTGGTCCTCTGTAAGAGCAGCCAGTGTTCTTCACCATTCAACCATCTTTCCAGCATCAAGATAGCCAGTTTCATTCATAATGGTTCAGTTCATCTTATCTTTGTTTTAAATCTTACCTGAAATTTTGTTTTTGTTTGTTATTTTACTAAAGTCTGATTGGAATGATTTTCCAAAAAAATCAAATAATAATGCTATTTCCTCACTCTGATTTCCATTGGAATGCTAAAATAAAGTTGAAATTTTAAAAAATGCAATTTTAAAAAGCTGATCTTGTGCTAGAATTCCTCTGTGCTCCATGTTTTGCCCTTGGGCCAGACATTTGCTAATGTGGATCCAGGCATTTGATCACACATGTCATTTTGATTCCTGTTGAGGGTAATGGTTAGTGCAGTTACAGCTTACCCGTAACAGCGGGAAGCCCGGGCTCCTGTTGGCTGTGCTTCACAAAACTTTAGAGTGAGAAGGAGACCATGATTATAACATAAACTTCCTAGGGGACACCATGGAGATACAGTTGAGAACCACCATCTGGATTCTTTAAGTGCTATGCTGAGGCATGCCTAATGATGGTAGCTCTGGTAATATACCCCATACTGTCTGGCAACAGCAAAGTGATTGTTTTTAATACATGGTATGTAGGTCACACAACTTTATTCAGCTGAACTGTAAAGGTTTGCATTCTGTCACTTTATTAAAAAACATTGAAATTGCCTGCATTTTGCTGGAATAGTGACCCTGAAAATACACATGGCCAAACAGTTAAACTAAAAAACATGTTTGTTTTATATGTTAATGCACTCTCTGCTATAAAGAACCAACCCTTATAAAGTTTTAAGTGAACTGTGAAAAGCTTATGCCATTATTATCCAAATGTAGTTTAGCCCAAGGTTAACTACAGTAATGTGAGAACAGGCGCCACTGAGCCCTGATGGGAAGCAGTAATGCTGTGTCTGCCTGCGCAGGCTGGTCTCCTGCCTGCTCCGATGTGACAGTGTGAATGCACATAGCTCAGATGCTGGCTTTGGAAACTGACTTCCAAGGTCTTTGATGTAAAAAGCTGAAAGCATTGTGGAGCTGTTGGGAGCTTCACAGGACTTTGGCTACTTGACTTACTCCATAATGTTTAATGGGCTAAGTTCTCACCTTGTCCTTTCAGGCTAAAGCCCTAATCTAAGTGTGAAGCTGGAACTGAGTTTGAGCTATAGTCCCAGATAAGCTTTCCAAGGCAGTGGTGCAGGAGAGGACTTTGCTTCACTGTGTGCACAGACACCAACATTTAATTTTAATTCCTTTGAAGTTAGCATTTTCAGAGTGGGGTTGAAATGGTGGCATGCACTAGATGCTGACAGAAGGCAGAAACTCTCCTCTCCAAAGCACAGATGTGCTGCAGGGGGTGACATGTAAAGCCTACCTCATGGAGTAGAATTCTATTTATGATTCCATTTATTATCATTTTGTTTTCTTACAGTGGGCTTCCTAATGCCATAAGGCATCAAGCCAGACTGCCTCCTCATCTAGTTCATCTGCTCCTAGCCCCCAAGATGTCCTCTAATCCATTCTGGGATACATATTTGCCCAGGACTCAATTGTCATCTGTTGTTCTGTCTTGGGAAGGAGAGGAGAGAGGGTTGCTTCACTGGAGCAGGGTTTCCACACTACCATGTGTCTGGCGGGGCCTGCCTTGCCTCACTACCCCTCCTCAGTCCTCACAGCTGTCTTCAAGAAAAGGATTGTCTTTATTTTAATGTTGAGAACTATGAGCTTTAACTACTGTGCTGAGAGCCATACTCCTGAAGGCAGACAGTGGTGACTTCCATCTGACCAGGCTTGTGCTTCGCTTTATCAGCCAGTCCTCTAGTCCTCTGACTTGCTGCTCTTTATCTTCCTTGCATCATTGTGGAAGACAGAGTGATGAAAGGCTGAGAGGAGGGAGAAACTTCAGGTTTATTTCCATTAATGATAAACTTCTAAACATTGCTATGGCATTCAGGGCTCTGGGAAGGACCACTCAATCTCCAGATGTTCCAAGTCAGCCAAATTTAGTTAACTGGACCAGTGACTGCACTTTCTGGGTCAAAAATTAGAGAGCACAGCACCCAGATGCAGGATTGCAGGAAAGAGAAACTTAGTACCTCAGTAACACACTAGGTATCCCACCCGTCTATTTAGTATAACTTCAGGTGAACCTGCCTCCCTAGGGACGGTCCTAGGAGCAAGTGACTGACCAGTGAAACTAGAAAGGGGGGTTTTCTCAACGGATACCCTGGACATTGTTTAGTTTATCCAAGTGAATTTTCTGGGGCTATTTGCCACTTTAACAATATTTACACAGTATAAATACAGAATAAAAACTTTACATATTAAACTGGAATTTAGTTTTTTACCTTTACACTAAAAATGCTCATGTAAAAATTTTAAGCCCACCTAAAGAAATGTTATAATAAAACAGAATCAATCTTTAATAAATTCAAATCATACCATGAATCTTGTGGACAATAAAATAAGCTATTGATCCTCTGTGACCAAGAACACAAGTATCCAAGGAAGTCCGAACAGGAAGTGAAATTGGTGCTGGGTTTTCCTTCATGAAATTAACACATGACATTTATCTCATCAGTGCTGTTCTTGTGCATATACAGGCCTTGGTAACGGTTGTATTGAGACTTGGAGAGAGAACACAGTAGAGGGACTAATGATCTACAAAAACTTATAGGAAATAAGCATTATAAAAAATACTTAATAAGGACTGAAGAGATGGTTCAGTGGGTGAGTGATTGCTACTCAAGCATGAGGACCTGAGTTCCAGTCCTAACTCCCAGGCAAAAGCCTATGTGTATACATGTGCCTCCAACCCGTGTTACACAGAAGCAGAGACAGGAGACATGCTGGAGACTTGTTGGCTACCAGTCTAAGTACAGATTCATGCAAAGCTCCTGTCTCAAGGTAGTAAAGCAGAGAGAAACAGAGCAGGACATATATTTTTCTCTGACCTCTATGATATATGAACATATACCACATACATATTCCACTTTCATGGACAGGCCCAGACATGAACATAAAGCATGTGTATACATGTCATACTCTCCTACACACACACACAGACATGTACAGATACAGACACACATAAACACACACACACACACACACACACACACACACACACACAAATGCCAAATATAAGCATGATGAGGAAAAACTAGTGGCATAGTTATTAGATTATTCTAAGAGGCAAAATAAAATCATATACAAATGTCTGGTGTATACATATTGTGCAGGCCAAACAGAATACAAGAACAAGCAGTTCAATAGAGCCAACAAATGTTTCTATAATAGCGAATTACTGGCTAGAGTGAACTTAACTGAACCAGTTCCAGTAAACATACTACCCACTGTATGGTTGCAAATGCAAATGGTAACAAAGACATCAACAACAAAAGGATGAAATAACAGGATTTTTTAAAGTAAGAGTAGATAGTGATGAAACAGCATCTCATAAAAAGAAAAATACCCATGCTGGGATTTTTGAGCGTCTTGGACTTGTACAGGTCTTGTGAATGCTGTCATGATCACTGTCATAGGTGCAACTGCCCAGTTGTATTCAGAAACAAAACAAAACAAAACATTTCATTGTAGCCATTCACCTCTTCTGGATCTTACAGTCTTATTCTCAGCATGTTGATCAGTTATGAATCTCTGTGTTAACTGCCACCTACTGCGAAAAGAAGCTTTCTGATGAAGGTTGAGAGATGCATTAAGCTATGGATAAAAGGTTAAATCAGTAGAAGTTAGTTTAGTACTATGTCTATTTAGAATAACAGTAGTAGGTTCTCCTCTAGGGCATATGGCCTATCTAGTCCTGGATCCTTGGCCCTTGTAACTGTGTCATATATGGGTTCCACCTTGTGGAGTGGGCCTTAAATCCAGTCTGAAAGCAGCTGGCTACTCTGATGACATTTGTTCCACTATTGCGCGGGTGGGCATGTTTTGCCAGACTAGTTGCGATTGTAGCTCCCAGGTTTCACAGCCTGGTATATGAGATCTCACTCGCCAAGAATTTCAAAAGAGGTAACCTAGTCCTAACACTAGGGTTTTGATTTATTATCCTGTGGTGTCTACTAGTTGGTATTTTCAAGCCATACAGGTAACTCCATTAAAACTCTTTTTATGTATATGAATATATTTATTTTAGGAAATATCTTAATTAGTAGGTTTCTATATGACTCTTTCTCAAAGGATTTTCTTTTTTGATACAGGGTCTCCCTGCAGCCCTAGTTGGCCTAGAACTCCCTATGTAGACCAGGCTGGCCTTGATCTCATAGACATCCACCTGCTTCTGCCCTTGAGTGCTGGTATTAAGGGCAGGTGCCACCACACCTGGCTTTTCAAAATGCTAGTTATTCCTCCCCATATCCCTTCTCTATCCTGACCTCCCATTCTTTACCCCATTTAACACTTTATGTTCCTTTCTTACCATTTTCTTCTATATACCACCTTATTCTTTCTTCTTTCCCTCGAAACAAGAGGTGGTCACAGTGTCCCACCCCTAGTTGAGCTGCTATTGGCAAGTGCTAACTGCTGTGAGAGTCAGTTCTTTAAGAGACCAGTCACTTGTAAGTTGACCATGCTTCAGCTGATGGCTATACACAAAAGGGCTTATGAGCAGTACAAACTGAACTTGATGTGCTTTGAGAGGAAAGAGGAAACAAAGAAAACAAAGACGGTAAGTAGGCAACAGAGAGGAATTTGGAAGAGGAAGGGTGGATATGATCAAAATACATTCTATGAAATGCTCAAAGATGTAATAAAAATGAGAAAGAAACAGAAATGTTAAAAGCTATAAGAAAATTTAAGAGCTATACGCCCAAATCTGAATATGTTATATACTAAGTAATGGTCACTTAACTGGTTTTATCAGGTCAAGTAGCATTTGCTAACATTTAAGTATATATCTCTTTCTGCCACTGTTGTACTCAACACTGAATTTTCTCAAATAGCCTAGTCTACAGCAAAGTTGGAGCTCCTTTCAGACACTGTTATGCATTTCTTTTTAATATATATAATATTGTATTATATATTATATAGTAATATTTTTGTTAATTCTTTAAGAATTTCATAAATGCATACAATGTGTTTTGCTCATATTCCCATGTCTGCTCATCTTAAGTTTTGAGAGACAAGTACAATACAATGTCTATGTGCATAAGCTTTGATAGCATCAAATTGAACCTATATAATCTGTTAAACTATGTCCTTGTCATATTATAACAATTATCTGTAAAATAACTTGTGAAGACCTTACTATACGACATTACCATTTATGCACTTGTGAGTTTTAGATTTTTTTCTTAATATTTTTATTAGAAATATGAGCACTTGGTACATAAAAAGAAAGAAAAGCATGTAGGCTTGAAACAACAGTTACAGAGGGAAGGAAAATTAATAGCCCATGTTCTAGTGGCATTTAACACCCTTATAATAAAGCTGAGAAATGATATTTTTTGAGGAAAAGTTTTCAGTTCTAAAATGATCAACATGAAGAACAAAACTAAAATACCTAATATAATATAAGTGGAATTTTATAATTCTGAATGTGAAAAGTCAAAAATAGTTTTGCCAAACATGAGATCGTTTCTCAGATATTAAACCAATTAAATGGAAAGATCAAAAGCAGCAGAAAATGGGATAAAAAAGTAAATGAACAAATAAAAGAAAAGGAGGAGTTAAAGTGAATAAAATGTGATTTCATGTAATTGGGACAATTTTTCCTCCGTAGCAATGCTGGGAAAAATAATGTTTATAGAAAGCAGGAAAATAACCTTTGGGTTTGGTCACTGTTCTGGTTTGCGTTTTGTCAAATTAACACAAACTAGAGTCAGCTGGGTAGAGCGAGCCTGAGGTGAGAATTTTCTCCATTGGATTGGCCTGTGGCCACAGCTCTGAGACATTTTTTAAATTGGTATATGGTTGTAGGAGGGCTTCACCCACTGAGTGGGACCATCACTGGGTAGATAGCCTGGGCTATCTAAGAAATGTAGCTGAGCAAACAGGGGAAGCAAGCCAGTAAGCAGTGTTTATCTGTGGTCTGTGCTTCCATTTCTACCTCCAAATTGTTGCCCTGAGTTCTTGTTTCACTTCCCTCAAAAATGGACTGTGCCTTGGAAGTGTAAGACGAAGTGAAGCCTTTCTTTCCCAAGTGTTTTGGGTCCCAGCAGTAGCAAGTAACCAGCACAGTCATCTAATTACCTTTAATTGAACCATTTGGGGAGGAAATACAAGGATATTACAATGGCTAAAGTTCATTTGTAATTAAACCAAAGAAAATGACAGTAAAAGTGATTGATAAAATCTGTATTAGTGATTTTCTAGAAATAGATCACATAAAGTACAAATGACACAGTACAATGCAGTCAATCACACTGTCTTGGGGCTGGGTTTAGAGATACATTCAAATGTTCCTCCAACCACAAGAACTATTCATTGTGTTTCAAGATACTGTACAAAGTTTCATTGTCTTCTAATGAGTACATTATATCCAAGCAGGCATGGTAATTATCAATCTTACCCAGGAATGAGCTACAGTAATGACTGGCTTGGCAAGACATGCCCTGTAGTGTAATAGTGACATTAATTTATAGGAGTAACTAACCACTCTTTGACTGGATTTAAGAGCCAGTCCATGAGCTGGAACCCCTGCATGGTACTATTATTGGACCAAGGACCTGTGGTTTCATGGGTCTTAGGCCCAAGGGAGAACCTGCTACTAATATTCTACTAAATGAATATAGCATTAAAAGGAAACTTAATGACTTATTGCCATATCTATATATTAGTGCATCTCTCAACCCTCATCTGAGAAGCTTTTTGTAGAACAGGCAATAATCACAGAGACCCACAACTGAACAATAGGGCTGAGGAAAGGCACTGTGGGTTCTCAACTCTAAATGGGACAAGTATATGTTTATATATCCTTCTCCACAAAGCTCAGATTTTTGGAAAAAGAGGTAATAGAAAGATTGTAAGATCCAGAGGTGGTAGATGACTACAAAGAAAACACTGTTTTCTAGACATCAGGCAATTGCAAATATGAACTCACAGTAATTGTCACAATATACACAAGACCTGATCAAGTCAGACAAAATCCCAGCAAAGTCCTACGGCTAGCTCCGGAGCTATTGGCATCTGATAGTTTATGGGAGAGAGTCAGATTTCTTTAAGAGTGTGAACCCTTAAACATAGTGTGGTCCACTGTGTTCTAAGGCATATTACACACTTAAGAATATCTGGGTAACACAAATTGGACTGGAGGGGCAAAAATTAAAGATCATGAAGCATGAGTTTGGGTGAGTAGGGGAGGGATAGCTCTGGAAGGAGTTGAGGGAGTGTGATCAAAATACACTCAGTGAAACTCTCAAAATAACAATAAAAATGATATTTTTTAGAAAGGAAGAGAATTTGATCCGTGAGAATGCTAAGGTGAGAGTTTAAAGAATCTAGATAAATAGTAGATAAATAGCAGAACATCCTTTACTAGTTAATTTGAATATTGAAAGAAATGTTCTCAGAACCCCAACAGTTCGATTATTTTTATGGCAAAGCCAATTTTGTTGCCACCTTTAAGAATTTTGAGTATACAATAGATCTCAATCAATTAATTTATCAAAATTTTTAGAAACAAAATATTTCACCAATAAACGTAAATAAAGCTTAGTGTTTGTGATCCAACTAAACATTTTATGACTGCCTTAATTTTAATGTATCAACCTAAATAATAATATCTTAGTGAAGATTCATTTATTGACTAGGGAAAACTTCAATATTATATTAAGTAAAATATGCAAATACATCATTTGTCTTTGGTTGGAAACAAAACAATTGGTATTCATAGGCAGGTATCAAATCTATAAAAGTACATGAAAGGAGGCAAAGAATAAAACTTTAGAAATTGGGTCTGGGGAGATGTTTCAGCAGTTAAAGACCCAGGTTCGAGTCCCAGCAACCACATAACAACTAACAACCATCTATAATTCCAGCTGTATAGGATCTGATGCTCTCTTCTGACATCCAGGGCCATTATATGACATGGGTGCACTTATATACATGCAAGCAATACACTCATACATATAAAATAATAATAAAAATGGTTAGAAATTTAATGTAGTCTATTTTAAAACTTAAGAATGCTTGAAAATAGTATGCAAATGCAGAATGAAGGTAGTGAGAGAAAGACACTAAAGATAATGAATTCAAATAGAAGGAGTGAATTGTAATCATATCAGGTATCTGTCTTTAACAATATCCTCTCAACTCTGAGCACATTTGGCATTGTGATGAAGCTGGCAGATAAGACCATCTTTTCAGTAAAAAGTAGAGTTCAATGTCTGCAAGCAATCCAGAATGACACAGCATCAACAATTAATTTTAAAAGTAGTGTCAAAATCAGTAGAAAATCACTGTAACTTCTCAAGTGGTATGGCAAGAGAGACCTTGCTTTCTAGCAAAGCAGAAGAAATAGTAATATCAAGACAGCAGACTAAAGGAGAAACATGAACACAATAAATGGAGATTTTGTGTGTAGAGGTTAAAACACGTAAAAGAGAAAAGTACTCTGCTTCTCTGGTTCTGCTGTCCACATCATATATAGCTTGTATTGAAGGCTCTGAGTGGCTCCACGCCACACCTGCCACTTCCCTTATTGATCATCCCATGGTCTCGGCATCTCCATTATTATGTGGTCTCTACTGAAACTGAGGCTGCACCTCCAACAATGGGCTTTCTTGGTCTCTCAGGGTGCAAAGCTCCAGATTCTCTCCATGATCCCTTCAATCCTGAGGGTCTTCACTACAGCTGAGGCTGTACCTTCAGTAATGGCCTTATCCTACCACTAAGGTGCCAAGCCTCAGCTGCTCTCAGCACCCCTTCATTCTTTCAAAACCAGTACCATGCAGGAGACTCTTACACATCACCAAGTCCTGCTCCCAGCTTGATATGGAGCCTCAGCCCTGCTCTGGACCACAGCTCTTGTGCGTTGACTCTGAGGAAATACTTCCCAGAAGACTTCACCTCAGTGGTGTGGCTCCCTTCTTAACAACAGCTGATTTTTCAGCCCCAGCTAACCAACATCATTTGTCCCAGTAAAGCAATGGTTTCGTTTCAGTGGTTCTAGTCTCTTGGTAATCATCGCTGATTCTTTGTCCCCAGGGGACTAGAAACCACAGATCTTCAATTCCAAACATCACACAAATATCCATGATAGTCTCTGCTTCCCTTGAAACATCACAGGTCAGGCCTCCATCACCCACATTTCTCTTCAGCATGACTGAAGACAGCGACAAGCTCCACAGCAACAGCTCACTAAGTTTTGAGATTTCAGTGGCTTTTCCAGGCTACAGTTCCAAGCACTTCCACAATCCTTCCTCAAACAATATGGTCAGGTCTGTCACGGAAATACCTCATGATCCTGGCACTAACTTCTGTTCTAGTTACTCTGTATTGCTGTGATAAAAACACTGACCAAACCAACTTAGGGAAGAAAGAGTTTACTTGACTTAGCGCTCACAATCCAATATCAAGGGAAGCCAAGGCAGAAACTCAGAGCAGGAACCTGGAGCACAGAAGCTGAAGCACAGACCACAGAGGAATGCTGCATACTGGCCTGCTCCTCTGGTCTGTGCTGTACTCGGCCTGCTTTGTTACTGCAACACAGGACCAGCTTCCCAGGGGTGGCTCTGCCCACAGTGGACTGAGCCCTTCACATTGCTCAACAATCACCAAAATGCTCCACAGAAATGGCATTGCCACAGACCAATCCAATGGAAGAAATTCCTTAGTTGATATTCTTTCCACCCAGGTGTGTCAAGATGATAACTGAGGCTATTCATCACATACACTTTCTTATTTTTTTAATAAGCACTTTCCAAATTACCTATAGGAGATATGGTCATGGAAAGGTTATAACTAAGTAATATTTTACAGTAAATAAAAGTGATATTAGGGGCCAAAATTCACAGTGGAAGAATACTAAAGCATTCACTGTATGAGCCACATGCCAAATAGTGACAGGTTTATTCAATTATTTTTCTAAACACCAGGAGAAATACTATAATTTTAGATTTTAGATACACATCAAATATATGTAGTTCAACCGTACAACTTCCTTTTCCCTGACTAAATAAATCCTCTGTTCAGCTCATGATTTTACTTTTACAAACATCTTTAACAAAAGATTAAACCAAGACTTGAAATTAGAGATTATCCATAATATAAAGAGAAGAAATAGTAACCCAACAGGAGGCTGGATGATAGATGTCAATCAATGTATTCAAACAGAGAGAGTAATGGAATTCTTGTGACACAAAAGCAGAAGAGGGACCATCTGGACAACAGAAAGGGGTCAGCAAGAGGGGCTGGGGGTACTGGGACAGTGTAGCGTAGGAGGAATGAACAGAAATGAATATGATAAACTGGATGAGTAAAAATGCAGTAACCATTACTTAAAAAATTCAAAAGTAGTTAGGAGTATTTAAATACCAGAACATTTTATTAATTAAAAAAAAAGTACCTGAAGGAGCTTTTGAATTTTCTTCCTACAAGGTCATTGATTTAATATTTTGATCAACAATATGGGGACCCATCTCCCTGACGGAGAACTGTTCCTGATGGAGTCATTTGTGGCTTTACTATTTGATGGCTTTTTAATCTAGAGCTCAGATAAACAGTCAAATAAACTGATAACAAACAAAACAAAACAAAGGGGATTCTAAGGACAAACTAGAAATGCAGGGAGATTAAGAATAAGGGATAAGCTGGGGGTGGTAGCACACAACTTTAATCCCAGCCCTAGGGAGGTAGAGACAGGTAGATTTCTGTGAGATTGAGGCCAGCCTGATCTATACAGTGAATTCCAAGCCTGCTGGGGCTATAGTGACATGCTCTTTCAAAAAGACAGGAAAAAAAAAAAAAACAAAGGTAAAAGAGAATAAAGATACGCACAGTGGAATGGTGCACAGTACACACCTTCAGCTTTACTTCTTGCAGAGATAGGTGAACCTCTGTGACACTGAGTCCAGCCTGGTCTACATAATGAGTTTCAAGACATCTAGGACTAGAAAGAGACCCTTTGTTAAAAACCAAAATATTAAAAAAGAAAAATTATAAAGTAAATAAAGGATCACCTAGGAGCTCGGGGTGATAGTCTAATGGTACGGTGGTGAATAGGAGCTATAGTTAGGAGTGATATTTGAATAGCAAGTAGACAATCTTGTGACAGTCTTTACTGCCTCCTTGACTAGATTCATGATCACCTCAGAGACACACCTCTGGGCATGTCTGTGAGGGTGTTTCCAGCTAGTTTTGACTGAGAGGATAGATCACTCTGAGTATAAGCAATAATATTCAATGCACTGGGGTCCAAGAGTTAATAGGAATGAAAAAAGAGGTAGTCACTTGGCCATCACTCATCTCATTCTGTTTCCCGATTGTGGATCCAATGTGACAATCTTCCTCAGGTTCCCTCGGTACAATAGACAGGAATCTCCTGAGTAGGTTTCTGTTCAAAACCTTCGGAGTAAAATTTTTTTATTACTCATAAGTCATTACTCAATGTATTTTTCATGAAGGCTATTTATTAGGTCCTAATTCCTAAGATAACCTTGTTGCAATCAAATAAATTTGGAAAACCGATTTCTTTTCACAATATTTCCTCTTCTAAACAACATTGAAAATAGCTTTTATGGATATAGCTGGTTGACTGATAAAACATAATTAGATCTGTACCAGAAGCACTTGTCTTCAGAGCCCAAAATGTGGTATTCTTTGTCACCTATCTTCCTCTATTGATCAGAAAATGTTTAAGAAGCACATACATCCATAATTACTGCGCTGAAATATTAAATGTTATTCTCATGAAACAAAGTTCATCATATCACTCAAACTGCAAGTGGCATTTAAAAGAAAATATCTCTGAAATGAGCACACTAGTGGCTATCACAGTCGTGAACTTACAGCAGCTGTGGTTAGTTGCACAAAACTTGCACAAATCAAGCCAGCCAAAGAGGCCCACATAGATTGAGTGGAAGAGCGTCATTCCCCACGCTTACTGAGGACCTATGTACAGCAAATAGTTATTACCGGAGGAAGAATCATTCTTTTGAGGATGTGGTCACTGGTAGGGCTTCCCATGCTCCAGTGAATGGCCCCATACTCCAGTATTTATTCAGTTATAACTGAACTTAATGGATTATAAGAAACAAAGAAAACATGAAGCTGGATGGGAGAAATAAAGAATAGATATTTAGTTTTCATTGCATACATATATGAAATTCTCAAAATTAAAGAAAAAAATAAAACATTATGACTTTTCATAAAAAAGAAATACCCAGGGTGATGTTCCCCACTGAGTACCATGAGCAATGATAGATACTTTAAAGAATGGCTTCATGCAAGTTTCCTTAGGCAGTGCTGTGCAGCAATAAATAAAACCAGTTAGGGACAGATGATCTCAAACTGTGGAGTGATAAGACAGGGGCTCATGAAGACAGCTGAAGATTAGTTAGAGTATCTCTATTTCCTGATGCATTAGAATGCTCTTAGGGAGGTTAAAAACTACCCATTTCCCCAAATCTCTATATCCTTCCTCAAAAAGTTATCATAAATGAAAATAAAAGTTACATTGCTACATTTAATTTATCCATAATGAAATTCTAGAGTTTTTTTTTTTTCTGCAGTGAACTATACATTGGCCAGAGCCATGGCAGGGGTTGGAGGGAATAAGCAGAAGGGGAAGCAAAGCAGTAAGACCTGGCGTAGTGAACTGGATCTTAGCGTCACATGAGAAGCACCTCTGTTGAGACTGTAAGTGTGTGTGTTAGCAGATTTGATGTTATTATATTATATTAGAATATCAGAATACCTTCAACTGGGTAATTTATACAGAATAGAGATTCATTTGGAAACTTTGAAGTTCAAGAGGACAGGATGGAAGGCAAATTGTGCGAGCACGTGAAAGCAATAGAGAATGCTCTAAGATAGGGCCAAACTTTTAATAAACTCATAGTTGGTGCAGCTAGTCTACTGCTGTGGTAATGAGCTGTCCATTTCTGAAGGGCAGGGCCTTCTTGACCTAATCATGTCTAATGATTTCCACCTTTCAACAATATTGCATTGGTGACTGTTTCAAACACATGGATTTTAGGCCACATATATCAAGCAATGTGTTTATGCCTTTCTTTTCCCTGGGCCATCTCCTGACTCCTGGTATGGGAAGTGAATGTGTTTCAAGCACATTGCTACAGTGCTATTATGTCCTTGATAGTTTCTAAACTGTAACCAAATGGCTGGGTGCACTGGATTAAAGTGAGCACCGGTAGAATTGTCTTTATGTTGCCAGTCATTTCCTCATTAACCCAGTATTTATGGACCACCTGCTCTTTAAGGGTTCTGAAAGTTAGTGTGTCCTTCTGATCTATAAACTTCTCTTTTGGCTGTTTTCTCAGGAAAGCCTGGAGATTATTGCCTAAATCTGCATCTCACGATCCTTTCAATTTGCACCATCTCTTTGCTCTTTCCTCTGGAATAACATTCCTGTTTGTCTTAATGATAACACTTGCTGCATTTTGCATGTCTATTTATTTGTCTTACTGGATTTAATGGATTATAAATCTGCTAGACATTTTATTTTTTTCTGTTAAGTCATAATGTTGTATTTCTGCTTTCATCATGTTCCTTTTTGCATGACTGTTCTTAATATAGAAAATCCTTTGTGTGACTTCTTTCATGTGGTAGAGTTCTGGGAATTACAATTCTTGCTAATTATCTGTAGACCTAAGAATTTCCTGGTTCTTTCCTAATAGCTTAGATATTTCTTATATGGCTTAGAAAAAAATCTATCTAATCTCATTGCTTATCAAGAAACTGGCTGGCATGTCCTTAACTCTTCTTTATTTGGGTCCCAGCAGCCGTAGACGGTTAGATCTGTATACAATCAAACAGGCTTACTAAATTCTGCCTGAAAGCCTAAGAAGCTGTCCTTTCATTTTAAAATCTGGGCTGATACGGACTCCTCCCCTGTGCCGAGTGTTGGAGTGTTGAGTTGTCTGACTAGGTGCTACTCACAATGTGTTTTCCAGCTACTTTCAGTACAGCACAAGTTCTGCTACGGGTCCAGATAACAATAAATAAGCAAAAAAGGTTACCTGTCAAGTTTTAAAAATAACTATTAATATCAGCTGTATCAACTAGTTAAAGATATTATCTTGTATATGGCATGGTGAATTTGAGTTAGCTGGTATTCTTGTTCTTCTTTTTCATGCTACAGCTTCAGTCTGTAACTGGTTGGAAATTTACAGCAAAATGGAGAGAAAGAATTCTCTTACAAAAGATATGTTTAGAAGTGGCCTGAAGCAGAATATCCAGCAGGTAATAGCCATTAGGTTTTGAAATTTTACCACATTTATTTATCTCATGTGTGTGTGGAGGGGCGTATGTGCCGCGGCAGGCCTGCGGAGGTCAGAGGACAACTTTCAGGAATCCGTTCTCTCCTTTTACCATGTGTGTGACAAAGCATAAATTCAGGTTGGCAGACTTGTCAGCAAGTGCCTTTACTCACTGAACCTTCTCGCTGGCCCAGTAGCAGTTAATTTTTAATTGATGACATATGTGGTCCCATATGTAAATGTCTCAGTTCTCTTTCTAAGTGGCTGTATGTCAAGGCAAGTTAATAGAAACAGAAGGAAGAATGATTAAAATCTGACTAAGTTTATAAGTGATAATGAATTTGAGGACTAGTCACATCTTTAAAATGGTTACTGTAGATCTTCCTGCTAAGATCTATAGTTCACTTACAGGGTTAGTATTTTCCTTCTTTTAGTAGGGTATGTGGAACAGGTTTTGGTCAGTAGACTTCAGAGCTGGTGGAGTGAGTTAAATCATGTGTGTTCCAGTTTTTTCCCACCAAAAGTCCATTTCTTCTAAGTTACCATCTCAGAATTTTGATACACTATCTTCTTTTGTTTTGTTTCCTGGTGTTTTCTTGGTATTTATAGTGTGTTTGGATTCCTGAGTACTTTCCAAGAACGTTAGCTCCTACTAAAGCATTAACTTGTGGTCTTAGTTTCAAGATAAACCACTTGGTGTGTCTTAGAAAGCAGACCTGGTTGCTCTTTCCTTAGTTACAAAGGAAAAGGAGTCCACCTTACATACTTTATTTATGAGCACTTTCCAAGACATATATTGAAGGTTCAGAAAGAAGTATGCCTTTCAGCAAAGGGAATTCTAGCATGGAGACAGCTCTGTTAGGAGGAACTAATGATATATTGATTAATGTGAGCTGAGCTTGGGTTATCTGTTTCATTCTTCTTTCATCTAACATCGGCTTCTGACACTTTTGGTCCTTTGGCATCAAAATTTTGCTTTGGAGTAAAATTCTACCCTATAATAGTCATCTCAGTAATATTTACCTGACACAGATAAGATGTAGACCCTGTTGGATCATGATGTTTGTCATCCATAGTAATCCCCAGGATCAGCCAGCTTTGGCCATAGATAACCTCATCTGTTATGATTTAGCCACAGTAATACTCTGTTGCCTTAACAAAAAATGTAAGCCTTTCTGAGTATAAATAAAACTCCCTGAAGATGTACCAATAGGCATAAAAATATGCTCAGTCAGATTCCTAGCACGAGTTGAGAATAGAGGCAATCACAAATGTAAAGGGGCCAAATCTGAAAGCCCTCGACATGTAGACCTTGGCTACCTCATCTGCTCTTGAATTTTTCTGGGAAGTAAGATCTTCCTCAGTATACCTGCCATCTCTTGTCTGTAAACCTAGATACAATGAAATATTAAACAGGAAGCAATAGAGCTCCTTAAACTTCATTTAATGTTAGGTATGTAGCAATTCATTGACCTATTTTATAAAAATGGATCCTTGATTTTTGAACATTTTTTCTAGCATTTTAGATGTCACAAATATTTTCCCCATATGTCTAAGCAGCTGTCTCTGCTGCACTCCAAATATGTCTTCTTCAACCTGTTCCTTGATGTCACAACATTTATCCCTGTACATGTGGATGGAGGGGAAAACGTTGAGCTTTTCTAAAGCAGTGGGAAGGTGACATATAATATGGTACAAACAAAATGGTGACTAAATGCAGGGTAAGTTCCATTTATGCTGAAGCTTTCAGTACCTGATTGAGAGGGCATAGCATCTTAACTGAAACACAAAGGGAAACTCAAATAAAACTCACCTGAAAGGCCTTTGTCCTCATTTTGACATTTCTCCTATCTGTCTGTGAATATCCTTATTTTCTGTGAATACTTTTAGATTTGAAAGCAAACAGAATAACATGGTCAAAATTTTATTTGAATAGTTTCAATGGACACCAAGTTTTGCTTTATAAAATGTTTTATTTGAATGGTATCAATGGACACCAAGTTCTGGTTTATAAAATACTTTCACTTAATTCATATTAGCATTTCATTCCTTGGTCTTTAACTACAAGATCACATTAAGCTAAAGAAAATGACAGAAAAGAAAGAAAATCTTATACTGTGTTTGAAATGTTTTATTTCAGCTAATGTGGCCCCTGATTTCAGAATAGCTTTGTAATCTAGAAAGCATTGAGGCAGACTCCCAATAGGAATGAATAACTCAGAGCTCCATGTGACCTCAGACAAGATTAAGGGAAGTTTCAGTCATTACTCACCCACACACACCACCAAAGAAAAAACCGACTTATCTTAGTAGTTCACCTGGAAAAGGCATAGGCATGTTTAGTGTAAGTAAATGAGACAAGCGTGGCTGCATTGATTAGGGTTTCTTGATGGTCATCAGTTTTGTTGGTATTGACCTTTTTATGTGCACTGATATTGGAACAGAAGAAGCAGTGCATGAAGGCTGCCAACCCAAACTCACTGAGAGCAACTGGTTCCATATTGAAAGTGTTGCCATTTCTGTAGCTCAAGTAGAGCCTTCTCAAATGTTTGGAATCTCATTTCTTTTATTATTCTATTTTCTAAAGTATTTCCCTAGTGATTGATTCTTTTTATTAATTACGAGATCACCACTAACAGCTGACAAGTTTTCTCAGCATCCTAATGATTCTGCAAATGTCTACAAAATGCAAGCCCCAAGAAAATTTCCGAGTCTCTCTCCTCTCAAAGGCATTCTTGTGACTTTTGTGGCAGTCTGGTAATAGAGAATTTGTTTTATCTTCTAAACTTATTTACTTAGATTATTTAAAAATTTCATGTGTGTGTGTGTGTGTGTGTGTGTGTGTGTGTGTGTGTGTCTGTGTGTGTCTGTGAGTGCACGTGCCTAGAAAAGCAAGAACTGGGCATTGGATTCCCTTGGAACTGGCATTACAACCACTTTTGAGCCACCCAGCATGGGTGTTGGAAACCAAACTCTGGTCCTCTGCAAGAGCAGTGTTTTCTTAATCATTGAGCCATTATGCAATTCTAATTACAATCACAAGGCAGTGCTTCTGATCTTGGTACTAGTTTAGATCATATACCTGAAGCATGTGCCTGAAACATGCACTGTTGGGAGTTTGTTTTTAGTTTAATTTCAAAGTCAGCATTACAAACCTCAAGTTTTCTGTTCTGCTTCTTAATCAACATGATAGCCACAGGCTTACTATAATGTCTGCAGATATAATCTTAGCAATACGTTTCCAAGCAATTTTGACTCAGGCAAAACACACTCTGAAGTGAACCACATTGGCACCAAGCCAACACACTTCTCAGCAACATTTGAATAAATAGATGTATGGAATCACAAATCTTATATTAATCTTACACTTCCAACTTGAAAACATGCTTTACTTCCTAAACTAAACTTGCATAGAGACTTGCATCAGAGAATAGTTTCTTGCTTCAAATGCATATATCAATAGACTCAAAAGAGCATAGTATCTAAAAAGGTTTTTTGCCATGAAATATGATATCAAGAAAAATATCTTAACAAAGTCAAGGGGTGGTGCTTATTTTGGTCTATTATCAATGTTCTGGAGCTAAGACTGATAAATTAGTAGCTTACAAAAGTACAGTTGTTCATTTTCTATTATTTTTCCTGATGAGTAGTTAAAATATTAATTACAAACATGTTAGATATATTTAATTATATTTACTATACATGTATTAAATTTTTAGCTTGGGTTGCACATTTACAATGTCAAGTATTTGTTCAAATAAGGAAAGAAAATGTTTTAGTGGGAATATGGCCAGTAAGTAAAGTTTTAGATAGCCAAGTGGCCAATATTTAGGAAATGATTTTATGAAATTTGGCTCTTTTTTTACTCATAACATTTTTTAACCAAGAACACATGGGGATAAGCATAATTCCGAAGTCAAGTGTCACATTTATAGATATAAAGGCTGCAATTTTTGACTTTTTTTTAAGCTTCCATAGAAATGAAACCATATATAGTTTGGGGGTACTATGAGAGTCTTGGGAACCATATCAAATTTAAAAGTTAATTAAAGTTACTTGAGTTATTAACAACACCACCAATATCAAACTGTCATTTTTGACATGATCTCAGTCTAAATCAATCTAGTTTGCAATAATATCCTTTATGGGGCGTGTCAAAGCATTTCTTCTTTATTTGGCATTATTTGAGAAGTCAGAGAAATGAATCTTAGAGAGGACGCATCTTAGAAAAAGTTCACAATCAATATAATGGTTAAAAAACAAAGAGTCAAGTTTCTCAGCTTCCAGTTATTTTCGTTTTGTGATACTATTCAGTTAAGAACTACTTGAACTGAGTCTCACATTTTTGTACAGTTTACTACAGAATGTAGTAAAAAAAATCATGATTTTCCTTGGAAATATAAAATGTATATGGGAGTGGAGTGTTTCAAAACTCCATAATAATTTAACGTATGCTTCTTAGGAAGCACTTATTTATCATTTATTATGTGCCAGGTTGTGTGAAGGACAGAAAACTAAGTAAAACCTCACTGACCCTGCCTATTAGAGATTCATAGTCGTGGGCTTTGAGAAAAATGAAAGCAACTGATTAAATGCTTAATAGATAGAATGAATCCATGGGGAAAAGATTATTTTTCATTGTTTCTTATAAATAAAGAATAAATGTTTTTCAATCTAATTTACTTTTCATCCTTTAAGTCCTTTGACTATAAAATAATGAAATAGCATGGGTTTCCTCTTTACAGAAATTTATTGTCCATTCTATGGAATCTGGTAAAATGATATTACAGGTATACAATCCTGTGGAATGAAATAGTTCTTAACTTTTGCAACATGTAAGAATTTTGAGTACATTTTAATTCTAAAGTCCATTTGTCATCCTCTTTCTGAGATTTCCTTTAGTAGGAGTGAACAAATAATAGGAATTCATTCAGAAATGAAAGATATTTAGGGTCTATTATCAGAACAAAATGAGTTTGAGGCTTCTGGGAAAGCGATTAAAACATTCATTAATTCTTCTGTCTCTAATTTTATTTATTTATTTATGTTTATGTATATGAATGTTTTGTCCACATATATTTAAGTGCACCCATACATGCAATGTCTGTGGGGGATAGAAGAGGGCATCAGATTCCCTGGAAGTAGAGTTATGAGTGGTTGTTAGTTTCTAGGTGGATGCTGGAAACAAAATGCAGATGGAAGATCAGTCAGTGCTCTTAATCTCTGAGATATCTCTCCAGCCCTCGTCTCTAATTTTGAATAAACAGGTTGGAATAATGCTAAAGATCATAATATCTTACTCAAAATTTAAAAGCTATATGCAAATATGATAGTTACTTTGTTGTGTCTTTTTGAGAAAAGATCTCCCTGTAGACACAACTGGCCAGGTACTCTCTCTATATACGAAACTGGCCTTCATTTCATAGATCCACCTGCTCTGCCTCCTGAATGCTGGGATTAAAGGCCTTTACCACTGTGCCTGGCAGATAGTTGCTTTTTAAGTTGAGCATTTATTTATTTATTTTTCAAATTCTTCTAGGAAGAAAAAAAGTCATAGTTAAAATAAACATCTAGTTATATTTTAGTGAATGTTAAAATTTTCACTGCAGTAATTTCCTTTAGATTTGTTTATTCTTTAATGAAAGTGTGAATTAATTGTAACTTGAAAAATTTAGTGGCGGTTTCTATAGATATCAACTAAGTTGTCCTTATTAATTATCTTACTAGTTTTTAATTAGACATAGTGAGCTGTTTAGCTAAATTAATCAGAACATGTAGAGAAAGGCAGGCATATAATTAGAAGGCAAAACAAGATTCCTCTAAACCCAAATGTCATCTTGACTTTAACTGTGATGGGAACCAGAAGAGAGTGAATTTGTGCCCATTTGAAATAAATAGAATAATATATTTTTTTCATTGTCCTCTCCATTCAGTCAATAACTGGACTCTGATATGTTCTCAAAAACTTGTCAGACTCATCAGAGAAGTTCTACTCTCAAAAGTCTTAGCAACAGCTCCACGGTGTATGGTTCTAGATGAACTGTGTAGTGTTTGGTGATTTAAGACAGGATCCTCAAAAGGAGACGGAGGTTGACAGAGCCTGATTCAGAGTTTGAGTTGTAATAGTTTAAAACTGGTGGATAAAGGCTGGAGAGAGTTGCTAGATGAACCGTGAAGATTGGACTGGATTTTGATAAACCTAATTGATCAATTTATTTTTCTGCTGTCCCTATGAAGCCCTGGTAATCTTACTGATTAAAGTGTTTACAAGAAGTTCCTAAAGTGAAGAAAATTATGTGTGATTTCATCTTTTTGGGTTAGCTATTCCTTAAACACCAATTGCAAAGTTATGAAACTCTAGACAAACTTTATGCCTATATGTGAATTTATTTCTCAAATGATTGATTGTTGCCATAAATATCATTAAATTTTCTAGCAGTTTACTTGCAGATATATTATTTAATTGATTACTAATAGTTATCAATAATACAGGTTATTTAATACAATCTATATCAGTTACATCCATTGAGTTCTGGACTACAATGAAAGTCTGAGAATAACCTTATACAGAATAGTCCAAATATGTGTTACAGTAATACCCATAGCCATACATTTCTTTATCTTTTTGATGGAACAAGGTCAGGACACTCTGAACCAGTCAAAGAACCTTAGGATTTTTTTTTTAGAACTCTTAGAACTTTTAATCTATGGAAAATGAAAAATTAAGAACTGTAGTTTTTCATAGATCTAAGGAATTGATTTTCTTTCCATAGCCTGAGAAACTGAAGACAGGAGTGTTTAACAGGATAGGTAGTTGGTCTGATGCAAATCTGATTTTTATGTTGAGCAGTAAGCCGTGGCAGCTTATTGCATCCCCAGCAAGCCCTATAGTCATGTGTACGGACTGCTCTACCTGTAGCAACTTAGATATTTGTTTAAAGGCTGATAGACAGCTGTGACCTCTTCTGTTTCCCCTGCTCTGCTCAGAATTAGAGTGATGTATCAGGTTTAAATGGACAGAGCAAAAGATTTCCAAGACCTGGCTGCATTTTTTGTTGTTGTTGTCAGAGTTTGAATGCCTTTATAAAACAAAATGTAGACTCTCTCTTGGCTGTCTATCTTTCTGCAGGTTGAACTGCACAGTTCTTTTCCAATTTTTTTCTGTGGCCTGCATCTGACAACGCACGAGGATAGAATATATTTCTCCAAAAGGTTTTTAATATTTTTGTCTGTTCTCTCCCGAATGTTATTAATATTTTTCTCTGTGTAGCCTGATCATACCTGCAGTTTAAATGCATAAACTGTACTTATACACAGAACATTAGTTGAGTTTGAGATGCTTCTGATTAAATAATATAAGCCAATATGCACCTCCTTTCCCCCGACGTACATGTTCCTCAATCACATTGAAATTTCAAGCTCTAATTTTTAAAAAATGATTATAAATGTAGAAAAATTATGCTTTGGTCAAACTGAATTGGACCCATTCTTTTTTCTCTCCTCCAACCCTTCTCTCCTTTTCATTCATTCACTCATTTATTTAACATTCTGCAGCAATGTAAACATAAAAAGCACTTTATATTACTGAAAGAACAGTCAGTAAGGCACACTGGACAACGGATTCCTAGTTAAAAAGGAATCTTATTCCATTGCTGGTTCTCTAGCTTCATTCAGTCTTGCATTCTATGCAATGGATGTGTTTGCAGTTACTTCTTGCTCACAACACCATGGCTTCCAGGCATCTTTCCCAACAGAATGAAAGGCTTATCCTGGTCATGGATGATAAGGTTCAGGAGATCTGTTTTCCAGTGTTGACTGTCTCCCCAGATAGCAAGACTAGTTTTCCTTTGGAAACTGGAATGAAAGGCTTATCCTGATCATGGATGATAAGGTTCAGAAGATCTGTTTTCCAGTGTTGACTGTCTCCCCAGATAGCAAGACTAGTTTTCCTTTGGAAACTGGAATCATATCTGCTCTAGGGAGTGGTTGTGAGTAAAGCAGGTGGCCTTTCCCTTCTAGCCAGGTGTACTCTGGTGCGCAGTAAGCATTCAGTTAAGTTTAAAGAGCCTAACAACGGTGCTGTGACTCCCAGACTTGGAACCCTTCCAAAGTAAGATAGCCTGAATGTTAAAGAGTGTGGTAATGACTATTACAATATGGTCCTACTCTGGAAAATGACATTTATTTAACCTTACAACTACAACTTACCTTGTTTATGATGTAGAAAAGCCCATTAAGCCTTGCGCTCTTCTGTGACCTGGGCATATTGTCTTAATCTCTTATGGCCTTTCTTTGACCTTGACCCAGAATACTATACGATTGTATCTGTGTATATTTTGCATATTAAGTGCTGAGGACAACACTTATCTCATTGAAAATAATGAGAGACAATGAATCCCATTTTTCTTTTAAACAATAGATGGAATTAAATTGATAACATCTATTTGTGTTGTGTGTGCTGTTCTAGGTCAATAGGGGTCAGATGAGACATAATCCTGATAAAACAGCTCCTGTCTTACTTTTCCATTTCATGCTGGAGAGAGTGTTTCAATAAAATAAAAAATGAGACCTTTGTTTGAAAGGAAAGTTTCAAGAAAATTCTGAAGAAATCGGTTTAGGTCTGCTCTTGGCCAAAATGATTGCTAAAGAGTCAGACTGTATTTATTGAAGCATGGCTATAATGAGGCATTGCCTAGCAATACCACAACAGAGAGAAAGACTTTCAAAGATGTTTCTTATGATTCCGTGATTGTTTTTCCCCAGTGGTAAGCCTGAAGTTTGAAGAATCAATTTCTTGCTCAGAACAATTCTCTTGGTCAGAATGAGTCTAGAATCATAACTTATCTCTACGTTAAAGCTGGTACTTTTAAATCTATGAGGTGCATATTTTTCTTTGAATTATACCTCAAAGAAAATAACATTTGAGGCAAGAATTTCTCTCATCATTTATCAAATTCAAATTGGATCAGCATGCATTCTGTAGTAACACATGGTAACCTAAGTCAAAGAATTAGAACAGATAAAGGCCCCACTTACACGTGGTCTCTTCAGGCATGTACACAGATGCACATCCTGAGTATGAGCTCTGAGTTCCACCTTAGGGAGGACAGACAGGAAAAGACTCTACTTCATCTCTAAAACAGTGAGCACAAGGTGCAGGTAGGACTGTGGATCTGACTTTGAATGTGAAAATATAAATAGGAATCTCTGGGTGAATAGAACCGTAACAGTCTTTCAGTTAGAAAGGATAAACAAGAACAAAGGGAGGAACAGGCCAGTGTACAATATCACAAAAAAGCAAAGAAACCTCAGAAAGAAATATTGAACATTCTCTCCCATTTATTGTTATTAAATATATTTTTATTTATTTATCTATTTTTATTTTATCTGTATATTCCCTGGGTGTATATAAGCGTATACATGTATGCAATGCTCACAGAGATCAAAAGAGGGCATGGAATCCCTTGAAACTAGAGTTACGGACTGTTGCTAGTCACCCTGTGGGTGCTGGGAACCAAACCCTACTGATCCTTTGCATGAGCAGCCAGTGCTCTTAACCACTAAACCACTCTTCAGCCCATACTTAAAAAAATATGTATATGAATGCCTGCCTATAGGTGCACCATGTGCAAAATGCCCGTGGAGGTCAGAAAGAGGGCGTCAGATGGCCTGGATCTGGAGTTATGACTAGTTAGCCTCCATGGGTGCTGGCTGGAAACCAAATTCTGGTTCTCTGCAAGGGCAGTTAGTGCTCTTAACCACTCAGCCATCTCTTCAGTCCCCCTAGATCGTACATATAATCGCATATGTATATATGACTTGAACGCAGAAAAGCAGAAATAATCATACTTTGGGGAACAAAGACCAACATGAGGAAAAAAGGGAGAGAAGGGAGAATACAGGAACATGGGAAACATGCTCAACGTGCAATATATAGACACTTGTATGAAACTTTTTTAATTAAAAATTATCTCATACCCACATTGATTTTGCTTGGATGGACTTTTGCTAAGGGGAGAACAATGGGATGAGACACTGATGTCCACTGAGGCCACTCAAAACGTGGCCTGATAGTCCATGCTCAGGAGTTCCACCAGACGTTTTATAACATTAAATATGTAAAATAGCTCTCAAATGATCTGAGTTTCCGATAGTAGATTTATTAATACGCTGAACAAATATCTATTGCACATTTGCTTGGTCATTAGAAGAAAATCTTTCAGTAAGTCAAAAGATGCATAGGGAACAGTTATCAGTCTGAAGAGAGAAAGTTATGGGAAAGTAACGTTTGACTCAAGCAAGGTATTACTGACAGATTAGAAATGCAGGTGATCAGATAGGAAAAGCAGGACTGCTTCTTGCCACTCGTTTACAACTACCAATGGCTGGTAACCTTAGCAATGGCCGGAAGAATTCTCACAGCTCTAACAGTTGTAATGGCCAGAATAAAAAGCCCTCCTATGGGAAAATGAAAGAGTTTGCCCGAGGGAGGATACCTCTGAAATATCAGTGAGGGAAGGAAAGAGAGTTAAGAAAGGGGAAGACCCCAGGATATTATCAAAAGCCTGACCTAGAGCTTTGGCTGGGTACTCGGACTAGGGTCTCCCTCACTGTAACCGGAGCTGTTTGTCTACGTCCATAAAGTGTGTCCTTTTTACTCTTCTCTTTTCCTACATGTCTATCGTTTCTCCATTCTCTGCCCTTGTGACTCTCTCGCTCTCTACATCCATCTTCCACTCTGGCCCCTGCCGCGTTTATCTCCGCGTCTCAGAATCTCTTGCACCGGGCTCCTCATCTTTTCAGTCATTTTCACCCTCTGGAGCTTGCGGGCCCGGAGCTGCTGCCACAGGGCCCAGGGTGATAGCTCCCGAACCGAGCCACGCCCACAGCCCCCATGGAGAGGACACCTGAACCGCTTCTGCAGCAACATGGCTTTGGCTTCCTGCCGCTTCTCCGGTGTCCCCTCCACCTGCTAGTTTCTTTCCATTGTTCATCTAGGTGCTTCTGCCGTAGCTCTTTCCTTGCTCACTCTTTCCCGACACTGTGGCTTTCCTGGTTTTGCCTCCTTCTTTCTCCTGCGTGCTACTTTGAGTTTTGTGCCCTTTGGTCTTCTGCCGTTCGCAGATGTCTGACTTTTTGTTCCTCAGTGGAACAAACTCCATGGATCCCTGACAACAACCGTCACTCTGCCACCCCAGAATACCAACGCTAGGGACCACTAGTAGACCTCAGATAAATGCAGAAAAAATTAAGGTAGGCATTGTTCAGTGGAATATAGCTATGCGAGAATGGCTGAATTTTTCCTTCATAAGACATGTTTGTGTACACATTCATCATATCCTTTTGGGATGAAGGGAAATAAAAGGACCATCTCTGCAAATATTATATCCTGTGTGTATACCAAGGGTGACCCAGCACTATGAGTCCTAGTAAAGGAGCTTAGGGGAAGACACAGCAGGCTGGCACCACCTTAAGCCTGCCATATAGAGGGTTCTTCCTTTTCCCACACTGCAGAGAAGATCACACAAACCAATTTCCTGTCATTATTTAAATTAATATTCTCTGCTGGTATGTGTTAAAGTGCCACCCAGGAATTTGTTGCCTAAGGAAAAAGGAAAGACTTCTGAAAATTAATGACCTCTTTGTTTAGCATAAATGTACCTGAAAAGCAAAGCTGTTTACATAAATACAGACATTTTCAGGGAGAAAGGAACATTAAGCAGTGGTAAAAACAGAGATGCATCTGCTCTTTATTTGTGTTTTTCAACATAAAAGAGATGTTTTTACAAGCATGCTTTTGCTCTCTGAACCAGCTTTTAAACTGACAATGTATAGAAATGTTAACGGTAAGGAGGAAAATGAGCTGGTCTTCCGAATAGATTAGAAGTTGGAGACATTACATGGTCTTTATTAATCTGGTTTTTAATTACTATTGAGTAGATAAATTCAAATAATGCTGTGTCTAAGGTCTTGGTTCAAGATCTAGAAGTTCCATTTGTACATTTAGAGTAACTGGAGTGTGAAGGAATTCATATTTGCACTATTTCAAATACGAATTTGGACTTATTACTAGTGATAGGAAATACTATATAGCATTGTTTTTTAAAACATAAATCTTCAAAGCAGTGTAATTTTGGATGGGTTCAGACTCAATGTTTTGGCTATTTCTCAATCTTAGTTGGGCTTTCCCATACAATACTGAGTTGTGATCTTGCTTTCATTCTCAGCTTCACTTCTGGATCTATTTTTCAAATCCATTACAAGCAATGGTCTGTTCTGTAGAAGTCAGTAAAGGCCCAGGAGCCTGTTAACAGCAGTGTGGATGCATCCACTACATAGATGTTTTGTGACCAAGGCAAGATATGTGTCATCTTCCTCCACTGGAAGGAGAGAAAGTGTTCACCTTCAAAGTTCTCCACATTAGGGAGTTAGAACACTAGGCATGCATTTCTCTCTCCCATGAAACTTAGTCTCTGATTCAAGATGCATCCAAAGTCTCTCTGATTCAGTTACAAAAGAAAATCTTGGATGTTATGGATTATTGTGAAAGCACTCTTTAAAATATACTGTGACCAAAATGAAAAAAAAACAAAAAACAAAACAAACGCATACAGGCATGCACCCACACACATGCAAAACCAAAAAACCACCACAGTATTTCTTGAGTAAGCTAAGGGTATTCTTTGGGGTTTATAGGTAAAACCAGTTTGACAGTAAAACCTGAACCAAGCCGGTGAGCTACAGAAGAGACAGACTGAAATCTCTGGCTTTACTCTTAGGATCAACGGAGTGACTTTGCATTCTAGAAATGGGTCTGAATTTAGGTTGCTATACTCTCTACCTAACACCTGCCTTCATTTCACAGGCTTCAACCTTCCAATCAAGCTTCAACGTAGGATCAGCAGTGTATTGGAAGATCGTTTCATTTTGTTTTTGAGTCTGAAACATTGATGCTTTCCTGAATGTGAGTCTATGCTTCTTTTCCGTCTTTATATCAGTAGTTAGTTGTGAACAAGGTTTATATTAAGGCTTTATAAGCATACTTTTGTCCTCACAATGCATATCAGAGGGAGGCAGGACCTAGGGAAACTTTCGGAAGCAACACATCATCTTGATCTAGCTTTGATCTTTTTTTCCTTCTATTATTTTAAAAAAGGGTCTCACTCCATAACTCTGGCTGGCCCATACTATACTCACTATGTAGACCAGGCTCAAAAGATCACAGAGATCTGTCAGACTCTGGCTTTTGAGTTCTGGAATTAAGGCATGTACCACCATACCAACTGGTCTACAATCTTTAAACATACACTTTCATGTGATAAATTCTCTAATGGAAGGACTGAAAAATTGCAAGTAAATTAAAAATAAGATTAAAGAACCAGTTGTTATTTATTTATTTTTTTTTTTGCCGGTTTGGCCTATGTCTCAACTTTTCCAAAACACTCAGTAGAAACTTTTAAACCGTCGTGAGAAATGAAAGAAGAGGAAATTGTTATCTGCGAAGTGTGAAGCACATTTTTCTTGCTTCTGAATTTTAGCCTGGAATGAATTTTTATGACCATATTATAAAGCTCTGAAAATAGAGTTTAGTGGAGTGCCGAAACCATCTTAAATATATTTTACAGGCAAATGTGCTATTGAAATTATTTCTGTAAAGGTAAAGATTAATTTTATGCAACCCATATGTATGTGTGTTTTTAAACATTTGAAGAGTTGCTTATTTTCAGCATAACAAGTACATAATCAAAGAGAGAACAGAATGATTTGAAGAGGTTTTTAAAGATATTACACATGCTGTCTGTCAAAGGGATCTGCATAATTCATTTCATTCTAATACTGTGACGCATTTAGCTCCTTACAATCTAAGCACCAGGGAAGACAGATCAGTCTGGTATAATTCCAAAATTTCTTCCTCAGAGCCCAGTACCCATTTCATTTCTGATGAGAGTTTCCAAACTAAGTGTGAAAAAGTCTATTTTCCCAATCAAAAGTAAATTATAAGTTCAACAATTGGTTTAAAAATTGAGAAACAACAACATAGATATTTCCATTAAACAATACCATTTTTACTGAGTGATATTTGAAAGAATAATAAAAAGTTATGATCTGTGTATGTTAGATTTTAATGCAGTAGGCTCAGATTGCAGACACATTCTTATAATAAAGTTTAATTAAAGTCTGAAGTCAAATGGTATCTCCCATAATAAACATCATATTTCCCTACATTTTAAGGTAATTTAGATGAATTTCATTATTCCACTATGAAGAAAAGCCTCTAAGCTTTTTCTAAGTTTTTGTCTGCTGTTGCCAAGGCAAGAAATACCAACTGAGCAAAAGTAAAGTTGGATAAAATCATAGACAATTCTTGTAGGAAATCTTACGGCAAATTTTGGGTTTCAACATTTCTGAACTGTATACAAAAATGAAAAGACGCAGAGTGAGAAGGAGGGAAAGAAGAAAGGAAGGTGTTGGGTGGGAAGTGGAGGCATCCACATATCAACTAGAAAACAAGAAACATATTCCACAGAGATTCCTTGAAAAATGAAAAGCAAAGTCTTTTTAGACGGATGACTTCAGAAGTCTTAGACTTCTGAGAGCATGTTTTCATCCCAACATACCCTACTTGGGTTTTATTCTAGAAAACATATTGGGCTGATGTATACAGATTTATCTAGAGACAGTGACCAAAGTATCAGTTCTCTAAAGACCATTGCTGAGCTATAGAAAAGAATGTATTCATGATTATGAAATGAAGACCTAGCAATTAACTATGACGCCATTCTATCTTCAAGTGTTACTTCACATAGGGTATATTCTGGGTGGTTTTGAGATGTATGACTGACTACCACTGGGTCTATTTAGGCCAGGTAGATAATTTTCAAACTCAACAATTGAGTGCTCTTTGAGGATGGACATCTTATTTCAGACACTGATGGGTTAGTTTCATGTCTCTGGAGACTCAAAGGGGAGTGCTTTGCTAGGAACTGATCATGTGGACTTTCTCACTGTGACAATCTAAGTGTCTTTGGAGTAGCTGTGTTTGCAGGATCACTCTTTACTGGGGTGATTGCATCAGTAAAAATGATAATGCTGACATTCTGAATCGGTGACACTCCCATGCTAAACGTTTGAGCATTGTGTGGAGCTGGCATGTCCCTGGAGTCTAAGAATGTCATTGATTTGCCTCTTACAGAAAAGCACTAAGAGAAATCTAAAAATGGATTTGCATCTCTCCTTGTGGTCCTTCTTGCTTTGGGAGAAAAGTGAACATTAAGCAAAATAATACCAGGAAGTTGAAAAAAAAATAGTGGTGGTTAAGTATAAGCAGTAATTAAAGTGTAGGAACAGCAGTTACTAATACACACCATTTTATCTATTATGTGACTTTCTACATGCTGGTTTACCTTTTATATGCTGGAGATGCAGTAGATCAACCTAGCTTTGATAGTGTGCTCTCTAATGTGTTGGCAATGAATCTGCAGCAGTCCTTCACCCCCCTCATAGACAGACTTTGTTTGAAACAGTTTGATGATGGCGATCAGGTATTCATTTTCGAATGATGGCAGTTGCTTATTAATTTAGGTTTTTATTGCTATCAAAGGCAGCGTTATCACATAGCTGCACAAGCAATGTGTATCTTTTAATATGGTGGGTTTGAACCTAACTGTGTCTACTTCTAACTTGGATGCTTTTAAAGATACCTAGTTCCCACCCTAAACCCAAAATCAAAATCACTGTGACTTGAATTCTAGGTATTACTTGACTTTCACTAAAATGAGTCTATTGTAAAGTATCAAGATTCATTCTTCTAGGTTGTTGGATGTGTCATATGGAAAATCTAGTCAGTGAAAAAAAAACAAAGAAAGGAAGAAGGAAAGAAAGTAAATAAGAAGGATAGTGTCCTGCTTCCCATTTTTCCTAGGATAATTGCAATCATCTCAATGGACACTTTTCTGTCTTGAGTATTATACAATAACCAGAATGTTTCAGTGTAAGAAATCAATGTGGCTAGATTCTGTGAATACTTCTGGGACAAGAAACTAACTTATTAGCTTCTGAGGTAAAAGCTGCCATCTTCAAGGAGCTCAAAGTTATTGCTTACTTTGAGGATGAATCAACCAGTGTGTGAGTAGGTGATGAGGAGAGATAAGATGCTTCACATGGTGTATAAACTGCTTCTAAAGATACACGGGGACCATGCTGGATAACCAGGAATCCTTCATTCCTGTGGCAGGAAAGGATCCTGAAGAGAGTCACAACTTCTCTCAAATCATCAAAACTGTTCCTTATTATCTTCCTCAAGTTTTCAAACAGTGGTTGTTACATAACTGTGTGGACTGATTCCAAAACAGTGATTTTATGAAGACAGATATACTTTTAATACTGAAAGTACCAAACTGGCATAACTGATTTCTAACTGAAAGCTAATACAGAATTTCTTAATAAACAGTTACAATATTCATTGTGAATCGATTCATATTGGAAATGAAGATGGCAATATAAGAGCTCATGGTCTAAAAATATCTTATTGATTGATATGCCTCTTACATCAGAACTGTGAAGATGTTTTATTTTTATTTTATATATTGTATTTTTTTCTAATATACTTTTAAATGTAGAAGGTTATCTTCCTTCTTGCCCTGCATTCTGTGAGAGCTCCTGTCCTCCCCTAGGCCAAATAACGGGGCTTGCTGTAGACACGAGTAATGAGGGATAGGGATTTTGTGGTTTGAAGCAGGCTCCCTGTGGAATTTCTTTGAACTACAGAAGTCCAGCTACTGCTGTGTCTTTCTTGTTTTTACCAGTTTAGCACAAATGTTGCCTTTCAGTGCAACTACATGTTCAAAGCAAAACATAAAAATGTGTTAGTTTAAGGAACTCATTAATTCCCTTTGTACTCCAAATCCTCCACATTAACAAATACAATATGCTGATTCTGTATTCAAACTTATTCCATTTTAGTTGCTATTAACTTCAAAGGAAACCTGAGAAAAGGGTGTAAGAGAATTAAATTCTTGTGTTGAAAAATTAATACATTACTGACAACTGACCCACTTTTTAGTTTCTCCATTTTGTGAAATTTTAAAGTTTTTCTGTCTGTAAGACAGATTTGTGGTTAAACTTGTTCCAGAGTATTGCATCGTTCAAGATTAAACTGCCTATTCTGTCCAGTCAATATTGGTCTTTGAATTATTATAGTAGAATGATTTTAATATCCCTTTAGAACTCTGAGTTGCCATCCTGCTGTGCATGTGTATGAATGAAACATAAACTTCCTTGAAATGTAAAATTATAAACCAGAAGCAAAAAATGATTCACTGAAGCAATAGGATTTTAATTTATATTGCTGTTGCTAAAAGTTATCTGTTAAATGATTTGTTACCATTTCATCTTACCAGGAATTATTAACATGTTCAATTATTAAACCTCAATGTCCAAGACTTCAATGTTAATAACAGCTAAGCATATACGCAATTTAATGCCATTTCTTACTGACTAAAATAACCAGGAAAACAATTTCAAAAAGTCAACGCATATGGCCCCAAATGAGTATAAGCCCAATGAATAAATGTCCTGCACTGTTTTCTATTCTGTGATTATTAAAATGTGTTTTTTTTTTGCCATGACAAATGTTGATCCACACAAAGAAAGTACAGTTCCTAGGCAATAATAATAATTCTTTTGCTTAATACTCAGAAATTTAAATGCTAATATAAGATGACCGACTTTTTTAGAATACTTACATCTCACATCAATTTCTTAGGATATTTTGCTTCTTTGTGAGTATAGAGTAAATATGTTAAAAATTTCAGAAAAGCTGTTTGCTTCTTTTTTGTCTCTTTTGTGGTACTGGCAATCAATCCCTGGGACCCATGCCTGTGAAAGAAGCCTTCTACCCTTAGGGTTTGTCCCCAACGATTCCTATTTTTTTTAATTTTCTCATTTAATTTGTTATTTTAATTCTACATTTGCATGAACGAATAAGACATATATGTAAGTAACATTTCAATTTTCCTGTTTTCTTCTATTATTTATTTCTCATGTCTTTACCAGAGAATATTGTAGTTCATAATTGTGTTTTCAAAATCATTCAATTGTCAGGTAACACCTTCCTTCTAACACCAGGTCTCTGGTGAATTGTGTGTGTGTGTGTGTGTGTGTGTGTGTGTGTGTGTGCTCTCGCACATATAAGCATGTGTGTGTGCAGTGTGTCCGTTGATGAGATATTGTCAGGTCTATAATGTTCTCTACCTTCAAATAACAGAGGTGATTCTGTAATGATTTAGAACATACAGAGAAGCAGACTTGTGTGTTCTACCAAGATGCAGAGACTGTGGTCTTGGCATATTTGTACCATCAGTCAAATCTAGTGGAGTGTTCACTGTAGATCTTACTGTGAGTTGCAAGTCATTTCTTTTTCGATTACTGCCTGTGCAAATGCATTCTGTTAAGTTAGGGTGATGGTGATAGAATCCATGAAGAATTTCACTGGCAGAACATCCAAAGACCATACATGGTGGTGACCAAACTCAGTGCTGCAGAGACTGGGTAGCCAAGCTACATAAAGATCCAGAACCAAGGGCAAACTTTAGAGTTAAAACCAACATTTAGATACAAAAGTTGATTTTACTGTAGGAATGAGAGTCTTGAGTTGCTATACCTTCTAATAGTTCAGTAACAGCTCATGTCTCAAAGCTTTATGTAAAATATTCTAACGTTCAAACTTTAGGTTAATTTTCTAAAATTTAGTAAAAAATAAAAATCTGTGCACTGGGTTTGGCTTGGAGCATATAAATTTTTCTTCTAGAGAACAATAACTGATCATCAATGAACACCCTTACATATATAAATTAGGATATATAATAGCTGACACCTCTCTTTTAATGGTTCTTTTATTTTCTGTTAATCAGGAGAGTTTCTGTCATATAAACGGCAGTTGCCATCATCTCAGATGATCTATGGTCTGATTCTTACAACTAGATGATGCTAACCAAGTTCTCTCATCTCCTGAGTCTTGCCTTCTTTGTGCACAGTAGGGAGAATGCGGACAGATAGAAATCCAATTAATATCACATAGTAGCTTCCATTTAAATGCTCATTACCAGTTGTTAAAAATTCTTATCTCGCATATAAATTGACAACGTTCTTCATTTTGTACCAGACCACATAACTCTTGATTTGTAGAATTCTAAAGTCTTTTCTTTTTTACTTTTCTGTAGTACTGTTAGATAGTAATAGGTCTTTCTGAGAGTTACTTTCTTTACCAATACAAACTCATGTGAGGCTCAGATTTCCATTGTGTTATATTAAAGGCAAATGTTGGCTTTTTAACTTTTACATTGCTCCCCTGATGCTCCAGTAAGATGAACAGCAGTTTATGACCTAGAGGCCTGAGGAAGGATTTCTAGGGATATTACTTAACTAGGTTTCCCACTGTGTTTTAAAGGAATTGACATGTGCCAGGCAATATGAATTAAGGAGCAGTTGAAGAAAGGAGTTACCACTGCTGTGTTTTCATATTTTCAGCAGATCCTTTAATATTCTTATTTGCCTCTTAGTAACACTTGAGTGTTCTTAGTAGTTGAAAACAGCTGGATTTCATGTGGGAACAAATTTCCTCTAACAGGATTTTCAAGGAAGCAGTGACTCAGCCAGCTGGTGGGAGAGATGGGACCACACTGCCACCTCCTCTGAGTTTCTCAGATAATTTGAAGTGCTTTATTCCACTGTGTGTTATTTTTATCTCCTGCTTAAACTGAAACTGATATTTGCCATGACCACATACTTTCTTCTTTGCCCTAAATCTTCATCTCACAATTTTGATAATTTTTATTCTTTCTATTTTGCCATTTTCTAATTTCTTGACATCTTGATAATTCATGAGAAAGTGAAATGAAGACTTGTTCCCAATTCTAAGTCAACCCTAGAGGACTTTAAACCTCTCTATAGGTTGTTAGGCTGAGGGCAAACTTCTATAGTGTTGTCATGCTTAGGACTTGAATAAATGTGGCAAGTGAAACTAGCATCAGATGGGGTCAGCAACATAGGTCAGTGGAGGGAAGATGCACTCGATTCTGAGAGAATACATGTAAAAGCACAATGCCTCTCCTCTTGTGCTCTCAGCCAGACATTGGAAGGAGGAGAGGACCCTCTCTTCTCTTTCTCAGCCCAAAGAAACAAGGGTAGATATGACTGGGTACGTTTGGAACTCTGACTCACCACTGTGGCAGGAATGCTGGTGCTTTGTCATTCCAGGATCAGATACTTGACTCTGTTTTCCATCAGAAATGCTTGTGGGATGTAAGTGACGTAAGGAATGTAGGTTATATATTATTAGTCCAAGTTCAAGGTGATTATGTCCTAAACTAAAGCATCAGCAAGAAAGAATGGATTGTTGGGAAATAGTGGAGAAATTTAAGGTCATAAAATATGCTGAAATATGTTAAGCATGATGACTTAATGCAGATTGCACTGGACATCTTCAGGGTCTATGCCCTCAGAGACTGGGTTGCTCAATAGGACAATCCTTGTATGGAGGATATAAGTTTGAGAAGGAAGAAATAAGTCAAGTTGAATTGTGTTGAATTTGTACTGGGTTTGAAAGTTCAGGTAGACACATCAAAAAATCACCATTAATTTAAACCTTAGAAGAGCAGCCTAATGAGCATATAATGTGGAATTAGCAGAAGAGCACAAAACTGAAGCTATGCATGATGTGCCTGGAGAGCATTGAGGCTTATACAGTGAAGAAGGCTCTGTATAGAAATTAATCATAAACAGTGAGATGAAAAAATCATGACTGCAGATTGCTAGTTTAGATACCAAAGGAAGCCACTGACATTTTCAAAAGATTCATTTGGTGTTGGAGAGATGACTCAGTCATTGGTGGGTCTTGCAGAGGACCATGAAGTGGTTCCTAGCACTCACATGGCAGCTAACAACAGACTATAACTCCAGTTCCAGGAGATCCAATGCCTTCTTCAGGCCTCTGCAATTGCATGGCACAGGTAGATATACACACATGCAGGCAAAACACTCACACATAAAAAATAAAGAAGTAAATTTTAAAACTTTCTAAAAGCTTTATTTTTAGTCAGGCAAAGTAGCACAAGCCTCTAATCCCAGCACTCAGGAGGCAGAGGCAGGCAGATCTCTGTGAGATAACCGCCAGCCTGATCTACAAATCCACTACAAGGCCAACTAGACAGGGAGACCCTGTCTCAAAAAAGAGCAAGAAAAAAAAAAGATTTAGTTTGAATTTTTATTTATATTTATGTGTATCTGTGTGTGTGTGCAATGTGTGTGCAGGTACACCTGGAGGCTAGAAGAGGCAGTCTGACCCTGTGGAACTAGAGTTATAAGTAATTATAAGCAGTCCCACATGGCTTCTGGGAACTGAACTCTCTGGTCTCTAAGTGCAGAATGCTTGCTTAAATATGGAGACATCACTACAGGCCCAAGTACTTGACATTTTTACTACGAAGATTAAAAAAAATAAGTGCAAAATACTCAGTGCATTGAACAGAACAGATGAATGAATGAAAGACTGTAATTTATGTAGGAGACATTTTAGAGGAGAGATGAACTTAGAAATGTTACTTCGAGTACTTAAAGAAAGAGTGTGAAAATGTAGAGTTTTATCATGAAAGAGGTGTATTTTGCTTTTATCTTTGAAGCTAGGAGAAGCTTTTACACATTTATGGGTTGTAGAGAAAGAGCAGAGAGAGAAAAGTTGCAGAAGATAGAAGAAATCACAGAGAGCCAGTTTCAGAGAATATTGGGCTGAAGTGAAGCCACTGATTCTGAACAGGAAAAGGGCTTGAGAAGGGGAGAAGACATGGAGACCTGTGCTGGCCCATACAGAGAATTAGAGGGGTCCGCTGGGATTAGAGTGGCTGGAACTGCACTAGCTACTCTTACTTTTTCATAAATAGAATGCTTTCCGATTGGGTGGACTTGTAGGGATTAATGGAGTATTGACTAGCTATTGTTGAAAATGGGAAAGTCTGTGGAAGGGATAAAAGAAATGTAGAGTGTTATGGGGTTAAGTATTTCTTTCACTTAACTAGTAACCATTTGTGAAAAGGATCTAAAACTAAAAGATAAGGAGCCATTTTGTGTTGAGCACTTCAGGAAGGAATGCTCATTAGCAGTGCTCAGATCATGGAACTTCAAAGACCTGGAGCCTGGAACACCCAGGTTAACTTCTTATATGAGATATATATCAGTTCTAAGAATTTGTCTGGAATGGTAACTTCCTGTTGAGCTAGAACCTCTTTGAGCTGGCCTTGGGTGTAATTTGAAGGTTCACAATTTATAAAGGCCTTCAATAATGGAGAAATGAGAAAATCATTTATATCAACAAATTGGTAACACTGCCCTCTAACATATCCATTAAATAATTAGACACAATTTCAGGGCAAGGAATTCATCTCAGTGCCTTTGCTTTGGAACTGATGAAAAGGGCTTTTATTCTGTTTGCTTCCAACTTAAGCAAGTCACCTTTGTTCTTGGTTCTCAGCCACATCTTTCCAGCTCACTCATCTGTGGCTAGATTTAATGAGACCTACATCTCGCTGTGAAATAGGTTGAGGAAATTATTGTAATGATTATTAAATCATTTTCTCAGGTCTTTTTAATCTTTGAGACGTTTAATTTCCCAAATCCCAAGTCAGCTAATAAACTGAAGGCTGTGAAAGCAGTACCATTCTCTCACCTCAGCCGAAAGTGCACATTTCCCCTACGATCACTGTGCTATTTGCCCATAGACGTTATGGAAATTAAAGAGCAGCACTACCCCACTTTGTGAGATTCTTACTATTTGTCAGCAGCTCAGAATTTGGAAGTTGGGGAAAGAACCCAAACAAAAGACGAAATTTGTCAAGCTTTATATGTTTATGGTATGATGGAATAGAAGGAAAACACTTCAAATTGTAGTCTTCTTATTTGAACATGCATATGTAAAGAATATTGTTTGGCTTTGCTAAACTCCGAAGATGTATCTGTGGGATCTATGGGATGACTGACAGCTTGTGAATTGTTAACGAGACACTTTGGGAAATTCACTCAGAGCTGTTGAAGCCAAGGTGCCCGCACAAGCAATTTTTTCAAAAGAGTCGGTTTGTATGGGATCTTTGATTTAACAATTAATTTTGATCCCCTTTTGCTGTCTTGGAAGACGGATTTTATACTCACTATAGATATAGAAAAGGAATATCGTATTTTATATACACAGCAAGTGATAAAGTAAACCTACAGGTGAGTTGAATCTAGTATAATTTTCCTCAAAGGAAAAGATGAAAAGTGACCTCTGACACAGACCTTTGTTCTCCTGGAAGTGATGAGAATCACTCCACTTTACAGCTTCTCAAAATACAGGGAGAATGTGCGTGCTGCTTGAATTGGACCATTTTGCCACTCGGTGCCAAATTCATGCTTCACTTATATGTAATACTTAAAAACATTGTCAAGAGCATGTCTTGAAAATGCTACACATTGCCTTCTGTAAGTAATGCGAAGTGAGGAATACCAGTAAAGTACAGAAAAATAAATATTTGATGAAATTACATTTGCCTTGGAAAAATAGGCTGCTTTGGGGAAATTCATTATATTCTTTTATCTTCTTTATATAGAGAATATTGAAATTATCACTGAAATAACCAATGTATACTACCAAATGTGGATGTATATGGTAAATCAATATGAATCCAAGATGCATTTAAGGTGCAGGACTGTGTACATAATTTAATGATTTTTTCTTTGCTTTCAAGAACATTAGTCATAACCATGCCGATTTTGAGGGATTAGAAAAGTAAGCCAACAGTCTTTGTATTATAAAAGTTTCACTGCTACTCCAGTAACTCTGCTGTTAGACAGAATGGGTGTGGTAGTGCTGTGCCCAGGTCACAGAATCCCCTCAAAAGACCACCAGGGAGGCCAAATCCGATGCAACTGTTAGACCCCACTCTCAGCCCGGGGACTCGAACCCCAATGGGCCACCTGGGTGACTAACGTCGGGAGCCCCAGTCCCAAGAATCCAGACCGTCAGATGCAAAATGCAAGAAGTAGGTTTATTTCACTTGGGCAAGTGGGAGACTCAGCCTCAGGAGACTAAGCCCGCCTGACTTCTGCCAGGCCAGGTTTTTATAGTAGGAATTCACAGGATAATTATGTATTGACATATAGTTTAACAAACAGTTCACAAATAGGATATTTGCTTACAGATCAGGGTTACAGAGAAGACAATTTTCCAGAAATACTACACACATTATTTTGCAGTTCACAGGAGGTAAACTTTAACCGAATGTTTTAGCCCACAATTTTATAGACGGGATATTGGGGAACTGTTTAACCTATAATCGTATAACGGGAGATTAGGGGGCTGTTTAACCTACAATTCTATGTTAGGGGAATGTTTAACCTACAATCCTAAAACGGGATGATAGGGGACTCTTCCTGTGGAATGTTTAACCCACAGACGTTATCTCACATACCAAGGGATGTTGACATGACCTTTGTATTCCCTGGGTCTTTTCCTCCTAGTCTTGTAGTTTCTTGGTTACTTTTCTAATTAAGGGGGGTGTTCGTAGGGAGGCTGAGCTTGTATCACAGAGTGCCTCACAAAACAAAGTGTCTCACACAACCACACAAGGATCTTTGTTTGCAAGCTCGAGCTCGGTCCACAACCCAACACGCCAACACAGTGGTTAGAGGGAGAGTGGCCATGAGGAGAGGTAAAAGGGCCTTCTTATGGGTTTTAGACAAAGGGAGGAATGGGACTTGCTGTGTTCCCCCCAGGTTGGTCACAAAATCCCATGTGTGCCAAACCTGTCTTTAAATTGATTGGTTATGAACACCAGAAACGGGTTGGAGGGGGCCCGGTGGTCTCTCATTGGTGAGAGTCTCCCTTAGGGCAGAGGAATGTGCCGGCCATTACCTAAGTACATTGCAGGCTTGTTTATATCTTAGTACTTCCTTTTGTTTCCAGGCTTGCCTAACATGCTTGGGCCTGTCTCTCTTTGTCCACAGAGCCTGAGACCTGTAATAGTTCAGGTGGAATGAGGGATATTTTGTGGTTTTTCTTAGGCCTCGTCCTCACAGTAGGATGGCAGGGGAAGAAGACAAGATTTCTATTCCTGCTATTTTCTTTTAACACCTCACCCTAACCAAATAAACCTTCTAGTATGAATAATTCTTTCCTTGCTCCTAGGTGAAAACAGATGTATGCAAAGGATTGTTTTTTTTTTTTTTTTAAGCATCTGAATGAAATTTTCTAGTTCTGTTTAGATTCACATATAGTCTCTTTGGGATTAAGATTTCTGCCTATAAAATAATCCCACAATTCCAATGGGCTTCACGGTACTATGGCTTGGGAAGGGACGGGGCCAATTCTGTTTTTGTTTCTTCCTTTCTTCTTTTTCTTTAAAGTTCTCTAGGAAAGAGTCATAGGATTAACCAGCACTCAGTTATAATTTGCATTAGGTTTTCTCTTAAACTAGAAAGTATATGCTTATTGGATCTCATGGGATACTTCTAGATTTTTTTTCCCCAATGTTCTTATGATGGAACTGGGGCAGGTAGTATATCTTATCTAGTCGTCAACAACTTCCATGTGCAACCTATTAATTCCCAATGCAGATTTTATTCTTTCTTCTATCTTGGGCAGTTCTTTGCATCTATCAGAAGTCTTTTGGGATATAATCCTTTAAAATATGAAATCAAGCCAGATTCCTCCCTTGGATCAAGAGTAACCCAGAAATCCTTGTTATGCCATAGATGGGGTCTGTTTTCCTGGAGTGGCTCATTTTATTTTCTACTATCTCAAGCTAGAACATCAGGGAAAGCACCATCTCTGTGTTCTAGGATCAGCTGGTAAACTGCTTGCCAGCACTGATGGTATTGTGGAGCTCGCATCATATACAGAACACTGTAAAAATGTGTTTCAGAGTTTCTTCCTTAATAGACTTTCTTGCCTCAAGGTGGAGAGAGAGAAGAGAAATGTCACAGCACACCAGTACTTTTTCCAACTTAAGGAATGCATGCATTTTTAACTTTGCTAAACCTTTTAAACTTAAATCTTCTGGAAATAGGAGAGCGTAAATGCTGTTAAAATTGTTTTATAATTTCCAAGCATATCCTACCTAGGTGGTCTCACACCTCACTACAGGGCAGTGGTTGTTCTCATGGCCAAACCTAGCTTGCTGCTTATTTTTGACTGATTTATATTTCATGAATGATTTTTACATTTTGATTAGTTACAAAGCATCAAAAGAACATATGTGAACATGACATGAAGTCTAAATTTCCTTGTCTGTGAAGTTTTGTTGGAACATTAGCATGTCTATCTCGTGCATAGTATCTGTGTCTGCCTCCCCTGTAGAATGACAGAGGTGAATGATTGAAACCTTATGAGCTGCAAAGCCTAAAATATTTACTATCTGATTCCTTTAAAAATGTTTGCTGATCCCTGCTGGAGAATGAGATGTACTTGGCATCTGTCGTATTGTTCTTGGCTTCTGGCATCTCAGTTAAAATTTAGACAGTAAAAGTCCCATTTTTAACATCTTGTTATTACATAGAAAAAGTGTCAAGATATTATTACATTCTTAATTTTATGATTACTGAATGAGTGCATGCATGGTAGTATGGCTTAGGAGCTTACCGAAAGAGAACACACACATCTTAAAGAAACACACACGATGGCTTCTCACCTGTGAGCCATCTTCTCTCACCAGGGCTGTTTGAAATTGGAAATAGATATACCATATCTGCAGACACATTCACAGCATTGGACTGCTACAATGCTTTAGTGCTTAGGATGCAAACATAGTGTACTATGAATCTCAGAATCTCTTTGGATAGTGTCTAGTAGGATGAATACTATATATCTCTATGCTTGTTTGCAGTTGGTTTTGTTTTTTTTCTTTTTTAATTAAAAATAAATATGTGCTAGAGAGTTGGCTCAGCAGTTAAGAGCACTGGCTGCTCTTGTAGAAGACTTGGGTTCAAATCCCAGCACCCACATAATGTCTAACAACCACCTGTAACTCTAGTTCCAGTGTATCGAACGCCCTCTTCTGTCCTCTGTGGGCACTGCATGACACAGGTGCCCTTACATGCAGGCATAATGCTCATACACATAAATAGAAACAAATAAATAAATAATTATGTGACCATAATATTTCAGTGCTTTGAATACTAGGTAAGAAATATTAATTTGAAGAATCGTAATTAAGACATGAATGAAAATCCCCAGTATCCTCATCTCCATGGAATAAAATAGCACAGTTTACATGATGGTTTCCAGAAGAGGAGCTTGGCATACCTTGAGTTTTCACTAGCATACGAAACCTTTTAGATTTAAGTTAATGAAATATAAAATTTCAGCAGTCCCTGCTGGGGTCTGGATGGTTTCAGAGCTTATCCTTCATTTTGCATTCATTTTACATTTACTCGGAATGTTTCCTTAGACCTGAAACACATTAGCCACCCTTGGTTTTGCTTGTTAAAATCCTACCTGGCCTTCAAGAGTCAGCTCCAATTTTCTTTGGCTGGGTCATTAATTATGCTTTCTCTTTTTCTCATAGTACTTTGTTATTGGCTCTATTTTATGAAAGTCACATCTTAGTTTACCATATATCTATCTGCATTTGTGTCTCTCTGTCTTTCTTTTGAGGGCCAGAATGATATTTTGACTCTTTTATATTCACTACAAAGCATGTATTTTATAGATTTTACAAAAGCTAGCTACTGAAAAAAGGCAAAATTTAAAGCTTTGTAAGCTTATTTAAATTTATTAATGATTAAGCTTAAGTCAGAATAGTGATCAGTTATATCTTTTTTAAAATATTAATTTATGTTCATAATAATTGTCTGTTTATTTCTAGAAAAATCAACCTTATAGTGAGCAAATAGTTTTTAAACTAGATTTAGAATTCTTACAGTTTCACATATCCCAAATTTTTATTAGGATGATTCCAGGCCTGTAGACTTATATAAAAAGAATAAAATAGGCTGTGTGAATGGAAATTTAGTTCCATTTAATATATGGTTGCAATTCTGTCTAGATTTTAGTTGGCATCTTAATTCAAAAATTAGTTCTATCAAAATAGCATCATGCTATAAAAATATCAATTCTACAAAATGAAGTGTGTTTTTAAAATTGAACCATGGTGGTATTTTTAGATTAGGCATTTAGGAGTATTTTTGACTAGATCAAATGATGATATAAGATGGAAATAACAGCACTGTAGAAGTTCACATAAAATCCCCACATCTCTGTACTGTGCTCATTTTACAAATTGTATGAAAAAAAGAAATAAAAGGTAGAAAATGCCATAGCTCCTTCCACTTGCTTCATGGTAGATATTGGTGTGAGGCTGACTTACTTTGAGCTTCTATATTTCCTGTCCCGAGAAGAGTCAGAAAATGCATGCAAATCTCCCTGGGTTATTAATAGTCACTGCTTTTGGAATTTTACTTTAAACACTGTTCTCTAGATACGTCGTAAAATTTCCTGACCTTAAAATGTTTCCCTCCTGAATCCCCTCGTGGTGAAGAGTCTTTGAGGGTGAGTGAAAGCTCCTCAAACTTTATTCCACTTTCCTTCACATTTTAAAATGAGAAACACCAAGCTTGTAACACCCAGGTCATTGCGTTACACAGTGGCAACACAACATATCATAACATATAACATTTACATGGCTGCTTCAGAAGGTGTTCACATTACCGTTTGTAGGAAGCCTGGAAGGGAAATGTGCACTTTCCTTAACTGCTAGGTCTGCTCACTTGATTCAAAGTTAGAAACTGGCTGTTGCCGACCATAAAGACAAGAAGCACAATGGACCAACACTGCAATCTGCCCTTAAACAGCATCAAAGATGAATTGCAAATTGCAAAAATGAAACCCAATAAAAGGTACATGAAAACCAGCTTCCTATATTTTTTATAAATATGAAATTACTTTCTAGCCAGAAGCGTCATTCCTTCTAAAAGTGTAATACATTGTCTTTCCAATTGAAACTGAACTCGACCCCCGTCAGAGTCCACCTGGCGTGCTTAGAATTCTCCTCCCCTTCATCTTCATTTCCCCCAGTGGCACCTGTTTTGAGCTCTTGGAGGAAGAGGAGGACTAGTCATTCCGGTGTACATTGGTTTGTGTGTTAAATTGCTTCTTGAAAGTATATATTGTAGGCAACGGTTCTGCCGTAGGAGAGGGGCATCTGTGTCACTCTACAGTTTCTTTAGCAAGACTTTAATAGGCACTAGAATGTGGCTACAGATTATTTGCAGTGATCTTTCTTACATTTTAATTAGCATACATTAATGATTCAAAATAGTGAATTTCATTGTGACATTTCCTCATAAGCAGGTAATGTGGGCTGAACATTTACAACTCCTTATTACTCTCTCTTACCAACCCACCCCTTCCCAAATAGTTCCCTTTTTAGTTTCATGTACTTAGAAAAAATGAATCCTGCATATGACAAAAAACATGATTCTTGTCTTTCTGAGTTTGGTTTATTTTGTTTAGTATGCTGGCTTTCTGTTACATCCATTTTTCTACAACTAAATGATCTCACTCTTCTTTATCATGGAATAATACTACATTATATATCTATAACAGATTGTCTTTATTCATCTGTTGCTGAGCACCGGGTGTCATCCATAATTTGGCGATTGTGTATAGTGCTGCAGTAATCATGCAGGAGCAGGTAGGTGTCTGTTATATACTGATTTTGATTTCTTTGGGTATATATCCAGAAGTGCTTTTTGTTTTTGGACAGCCTCATACTTATTTTCATAGTGGCTGGACTAATTTACATTCTCACAAAAGGAAAGCATCCTTGGCAGTATTTTTTAGCATGTCTTCTTTTTTTAAATATTCCATTTTGTTCCTTAATCTTCCTCTTTCTAGATATTACACATGAACAATCCTTGGAATTAAGGAAATTTAAAAAACTATCACATCTGAGACTAGTATGTTCTAAAAGCATATTTCTGGATAAGACAGAAAGACCTTGTAAATAGCAGAAGCTCCTTTACCCTCAGAAGGGACGATCCTCTGATTCAGGCATCAGGGGAAGGCGGCATTACAAAGGAACAGAAAATAAGAGGAAGAAGAAAGTTTCTGGATAGGAGCTGCAGGAAGGACTGAGGTGTCTTTCCACAGTGTCCAAGGGGAGCTCTTCCAACAGACAGGATACTCTAGAAGTCCCCCAACAGATGCCGTCCTGGGAGATCAGGAGGAAGGGACAGGAAGCCTGAACAACTTGGGCTTACTCTAAAGACCTTGAGTTCAACCTTAATCAGGAAGACAATATCTCACACTTCTAGAAGAAATAGAGCTTCTAGCAAGAGAGCATTGTTGGCTTTTTAAAAATGTAGGAAGTTAATTTTCTTGCCCCTTTAGCCCAATTGGGCTTCATTTTCCTTAAGAATTAACTGTCAGAGTCAGTTTAAAGTTAGATTCCCAGAATGCCCTCCGTGCTGTCTCTTTTTTCCTTTGCATGGCACCTTGCTTCTGACCCCTCCTCCTACACCACTAGCTCCCACACTGAACTCCGCCTGCAGCTGGCCCATCTGCAGCAGCAGCGTGTAACTCCACCTCAGTGTCTTTTTCCATGTGCTTTTCTTTCCTGGTACTCACATTCGTTTACCATCTTCATGTATGATTCCCCATGGAGCTCTGAGGTAGCCTCATAAAACTCTAAAAGTCAAACTTGGTTTTTCTGCTTTGTCATAGATGAGGTATAACATAACAGGTCAAATAAACACTTACCAGGATATGCTTCTTTTTGTTTGTTTGTTACATTTGTAAATATAATTTCCCTATGTGATCCATATTAGACTTGAAATGCGCAGTGTAGCCTAGGCTGGCATAAAGCTTGTGATCTTCTTCCTCAATCATCAGAGTCCTAGCATTATGGGATATGATCCACCACTCACAGACATATCTGATTCTTAATTTGGGTTCAAAGAGAGTGTATAAAATTCATGCAGGGGCAATGTTGGATGTAATTAGGAAGAGGAGATCTTCGCGCTGCTGTCCCATTGTACCCTACCATCTGTAACCTGTATATTCACCACAAAGCATTAGCAAGTTATTTCCTGCTATGGGATAAATTGTGAGCAATTACACTTTGGGAGAAACTTAGCATTTGCATTTTTATATAGATCTTTTAAAACATTGTGCAATCTGAAGAGAAATAATAGTTGTTGAGATCTCGTGAAAATAAAAGGCATCTGTTCAATGAACATCACCGACAGAATTCACAGACAGACAGTCAAACAAACCTTTTTCAAAAGGTTTGAAAAAATGGGTGAACTTATCTCTTGCAGCACATTTGTTAAAAATTTCACATTTGGACCCAGAGAGGTAGGGCAATGATTAAGAGCACCTGCTGCTCTTGCTGAGGACCCAAGTTCTAATCCCAGAACTCACATAGTGGCTCTCAGCGGTCTGTAATTCTAGTTCCAGTGGATCTGATACATTTTATGGCCCCAAGAGTATTATGCACACAGATGGTGCACATGTACACATAGAGGCAAAACATACATACACATTAATAAAAATTAATAAATCTTTTAAAGTTGCATACTTGATATGAAGCCTTCTGTAATAAATAAATGAATCTAAAAGAAAATAACTGCACACTTGAGATGGGCAAGAATGCTAAAGGTGCTTGCTATGCAAGCCTGGCAAACTGAGTTCAATTCCTTGAGTCATGTAAAGGTAGGAGAGAACTGACTCCACAAAGTTGCACTCTGACTTCCATACATGCCCCCACACCTCATGCACACACACATTAAATAATGTTTTAAACTGCATATTTAGTTAACATATAAGTTATATATGTTATATCATTATATATTAAACAATCATCAGGATAAAAAGATGACCCACTACAAAACCTGAAGACCTGAATTTAATCCCTGGGACCCACATGGTGGATACAGAAAAGAGACTATCTCAGTTTGCCCTCTGGCCTCCACACACACAGTGTGCATGCGCACACACATACATACGTAAGCACATATGCACAGGTATACAAATAAGTAAAATGTAATAAAAATAGACAGCATAAACAAATGTATATGTTTATATGATATATTAGATATATAGTATATATCCTATATCCTCTATAGTTCTATACCTCTAATATATAAGTATAGATATGTATGTGTATACATAGAATGTATAAATGCACATGGTATGTCAGCATGTTTGAGAGTGTATGTATGGTAATTTCTACTCTTAATCCTTAATTGATTTTTAAACTATTTTATTTGCTATTTTTATTTTTGTGTGTATGAGGGCACCCATATCATTCAATGCCCACAGAGGTCAGAAAAGGGCATCAGATTCCTCTGGAACTAGAGTTACAGATCATTGTTAGCTGCCATGTGGATGCTGGGAATCAAACTCAGGTCCTCAGCAAGAACAGCCGGTGCTCTTAACTGCTGAGCCATCTCTCCAGCCCTCTTAATTGTTTTTTATCTGTGGTGCCATTTATGGTTTTGATTCATTTTTAATTTTGTTAGAATCCTTTATTATTTTTCTTAGATTCTTTAACATGTGCAATATGTTTTTCCTAGATAATCATGTGATATATTGGTTGAATATGAAACTTTTAACTTACAGACTTTTAAAAATGATCTTTAAGTTTATTTATACTTCCTGCTTCATGGATTGCAAAGAACAGTTTAACATAAAATCTTCTGCAGTGTAAGTTCAAATATATTTCAACAAGATTGTCCTATTGGAGGTTAGGTATTGAAATATATTAAAGTGACTCAAAAGAAGGCTTGTGTGAATAATTTTTACCATAAGGCATAATCTGGACTAAGGGTTTTTACTGAGCCTTGCAACTAAAGTTACTGTTTATAATGTAAATAAGTTCAGTGAGTCATGTACTCCTCTTGTGACCTAGGCATCTGACCTTAGTTCCTTATGACCCCTTCTTGTCCTTTACCCAAGACAGTGTAAGATAAGAGTATGAATGAATTTGTGCATAAATGCCTATATGAATAAGTTACATATTAAAGTACTGTGTGTTTCTTACTGCAAACGATGAAAGAAATTGTATATGACATGTGTATGTGATTCTAGGCTAGGCATCGAAGGGCAAACTTCTCTGAAAATATTACAGTGGCTTCTAGTTTATACTTCCCCAATTTGTGCTTGAGATACTCATTCAATAATACAACAAGTAAAGCCTGACTCAAGAGAACAGCTCTGAGAGACATTTTAAAGAATGGACACTCAGCAGTTCAGTTCTGTTCTATTTTTAGCCTTAAAACTAATGCTGAATCAGGCTGTTTCTTTATCCAGCTATAACTAATGTGGCTTTAGAAACACTTTAAAGACCAGTCTCAAATATCTCACAGACATACCTGCATCCCATTCATGCTAAATTCTTCATGGTTGTATGTATTTCAGGAGTACCGAGCCTGGACTCAGGTGACATTTATAAAGCAAAAGTGTGCTTATGTATAGCAACCATTTAACTAAGGCAAAGTAAACAGAATGAAACTTAGTTGATTGAAATGGAGAAATACATAATTGAAATTTCCAGAGCTTCTTGTTCTGCTTATATATTTACTAAGAATTTTAAGGGCCCAGACTGATTTTGCCATTTGCTAGTTAATAATTTCAAACCTTTGAAGCCTTAATGTTTCTAACTTGACATCACTTTCACATTATATAATCTAATTAATAAGCAGAACCTAACTAGATCCACACAGTCCATTGATTCTATAAGAACTTCCAACTTAACTGTGGGTAGCTACAGTTGTTATCTAGTTTCACACATGAGGATTTTAAGTCTCAAGTGGACACTTCTCAGAATAGGAAAATAATATACATTGAAGGTGAAAAAAAGGCTCTAAGAGGTAGTTTCACTTGTTGAGTGGTCATGACACTATTGGAGGAGATAAAGTCTGGGTGCTTAAGAGGGGCTGCTCTCGCTGCTCTCCACTTACCAGTATTTTAGAAACCAATGTAGCTTTGGACATACCTTGAAGGAGCACCAAACTCTACTGTCATATTTCCACATCTATAAACAGGACATGACCCCTGAAGAGTTGTCTGTGATCATGCACACTGGAAAAAATAGCCATGGTATCAATTGTTTTTTATTTCTAGTTTTATCAGATTATGAGAGTCAATCAGGTATAAAGGTTACTCAATAGAAAAGAATAAGTAATAATAAAAATATTGGGAATTGATCTCAGGGAAAAACTTCTTAATAGTTATATATTAAGATAGGAAATATTGGAAATATATAGAGTGCAAAAAGTATTCCCTCTGACTCGTGTGTTGCTAAATGCTAAATTATGTTTCTCTCACTTTAGTACTGGTGAACGTTACTTTGTTTAGTGTATTGATTCTAGATGATGTGAAATGCTCAGTTCCTTAAGAGAGCTTAGGTTTCCTGAAAGTGGCTTATGATTTCACTCTGTGTATTACATATGCCTCAGAACTGATGGCTACAACATGTCTATTTAAAACTATTTCTGTTGTATTCAATTGTATAAAGTTTCAATGACTGAAAACTAGAGATAATTTACTGAAGTATTTTAAGGAAGGACAAAAGAGTTGATGGACACATTAGTATTTTTTCTACCCTGTGTTCTGCCATGTTCCAGGAGCCTTAGGTGTAGAGGTCTTACTGCAGATATGTCACTTAGGACTGAACATCTCTCAGACATATATTCTCTATGTATGACCATTTATGGAACTCTGTAATGATCTCCATCTGGTACAAAAAGAATCTTTTTTGGTGAGTGGTGTATGATATACTTGTCTGTAAATATAAGGATCCATATTTAGCATACAGTAAGTCATTTCATTTGTCTAGAGATGCAACAGAGATAGGATTTTCTCTTGGATCTATAACCTCTCCAGTCATATGCATCTGGTTAAATTTACAGTGACACTCATGAGTTTCCTCCTATTGAGAAGGCTTTAAACCTAATTAGATAGTTGTTGATTACCCACAGATAAAAGTGCTACTACTGCACCAATTGAGATTATTTGCTAGGCTGATCATTGTTGTGGCTATTAGGGTTACTGCTGGGTTAGATCGCTGATTCATTTTCTCCCTTAACAGCTTTCCATTGCTCCAAGACCTGTGTCCAAAGTATGTCCCTTCATCAGTAATAGGGTCTTAGCCTCCAGTTCTGGGAGACAATCAAGGGCTATGGCAATTGCTTTGGTTATTTTGGGAGTCTCTTGGACTACCCTGACCAACAACTCAAATCGAGGTTTCTTCTTTCTGAATATGTATTTTTCAGGAGAACTTTTTAGTTGAACATTTCCCTCTTTTTCATACAGGTTAAGCATTGCTTATTTCTCCTCTCTCTCTGCCTAACCTCCCTTCTCCCTGCAAGTCAAATGCCCCAATTTTCCTCTTGATAGCACCTGTCTTCTCTTATCCCCTTCTCTTGAGTCCTCTCACCCCTTAACTCGCCCCCCACCCCCCATGGTTCCTTTTATGTCCTTCTCTTGTCCCTTCTCTGTTAAATACATTTTTTCCATTTCCTCCTTGGCAACATCTGTCTCCTCCCATCCCTATCTCTTGGTCTCTTTCTTTCCCTCCATTGTTCCTGTTCATTTTGCTGGCTCCTGTTTCTATATCAGGGTATACTCACATATAAGCATTTGTTTGGTATTTGTGTTCTATTTTACGGACTCTATGCTTCTTTCTTTCTTGATTTATTACTCATTCCTCCAAAACTATTTCTCGAATAGATTTCTGAGGAAGATGTAATGGGAAGTAAATTTTGGGCCATAATGTATTTCTGAAAGTGTCCATATGCACTTCCTGTTAATTGGCAATTTAATCAAGCACATGTTCTAGATTAAAAATTTTTCACTTAGAGTATTTAAGACATAGCTTCATTGTCTTCAAATTGTGTTACTGTTGCTAAATGTTTTTAACCCATTGTGATTCTGATGATTTACTAAAATTATAATTCTGAACCACTGTTCTGAAATAGTCTGAAAAAAATACATTTCATAATAATAAACCTTCACTTGGACCATCCATAGGCACTGTGCTAGTGACTGGCAAATTCTGATGTCTGGTTCTTCATGATGCTACTTTCTGAGATTGCTTTTTTTGATAACTCACACATCTCCACATTCTGTTTTCTCTCTCGATATTACTATAGCAGGGCAAACCTGATAAAGTGGTATTATTATTAAGATTAACATTATTGTTGTTATTATTGTGTCTTTCATTATTTTTCATTCCCATTATGCCCTGTTCTGTAAAGGTTTTCTTCAACAACTTGATTATCTAGCCCTTTTAGTTGGTATATCATTCTAGTGTTTTATTTTAACATCAAAAGATCTTTGCCTTGTTAGTACAGTACTTTTTACTATGTAACTGAAAATGTTAATCATTTCTTGATTAATTTTTTCCTGGAATAATGTCAGTTTCTACCAATCTTTTTCTGTAAATGCTGCCATGATCTGTGTGAAACGTGAAGGGACACATTACATTGATGGAACTTCTGTGAATGCGGTTAAAACGTACATAAAGGAGTCCCACAGAGCTCACTAACCCCTTTTATCACATGTGCTTATACTGAAAAGATGGCCATCTGTGAAGATGTAGACCCTCGCCAGCACCAGTCCACTGGATCCTTGATCTTTGACTTCCTAGATTTTAGTTGTGACAACTAATTTTTTGTCATTTATATGCTACTCAGGTAATTTTTATAGCAGCTCACAGAGTACAAGATGTAGTCAAGGGAAAATTTTTTTTTGACCTTTTAGCCTATGACATGATATCTGTGCTTTCATATATGTGTAACAGGATGATATTTGAAGGATTTAACAGAAAAATAGTAGTTAATAAAAACTACAACTAATGTTTTAAATGTGTTGCTCTGACTACTTTGTTAAGTGTGGGCTGTCATGTAAAGAGTGAGAATGGAATAAAGAAAGTTTTGCAATCACAAGGACATTGATGAGCCCATTAATCCTAATAACACCAAAGCACCATGGTAGTCGTATTGGAGAGTTGTTTGTCTTGCTGATTACCAGACTCTTAGGATGGATGATGGCAATCTGGTCTCCAGTGGCATCAATGAGAAGGTAGAAGTTTATTTATGTGGAATCAATCATAGAAGGAGAATCAGTGCCGTTGATGGAAGTAAAGTAATGAATGACATCCATTTTGGGGCTCTGATGAGCCATGCAGATCATATTCCTGTGATGAAATTAGTGGGGGGAAGTTTTAAGAGAAAATTAAGGCTTTTGTTTTGAATATCATGTTCAGCTGGAACTGATTCTTAGACAGGCATCCAGATGTAGAGGTTGGGAGACATTTATTTGCATACCTCACTTGACTCTCTGCAGGTCTACCCTCCTGAGCAAGTACACTCAGTCATTTCTGTCTGCTGTTAGTGCTTACTCAGCCAGAATGGCAACTATACTGGACTGAGTGTTCCTGGTTCTCCAGCTCACTAGTGATAATAGATTCTTATTGTTTCCATCTTTTCTCCCCCTAGTAAAACACATAATAATTCTTGTTGCCTAAGTTCCCTGGAGGAATATTGTGAGCATCACTGGTGTATCTGTGAAGTATATTGAGCTTTAGAGGGAAGAAATCTGTTTTATAAATTGTGAAGTATTAGAGCGTTGACAGGCTGCAAGGTGCGGGGTAGATATATTCTGTGCCTGTTCAATCAAAAGAAAATAGTAGATATTAGTAAAAAAAAGTGGACTTCTCTTAAATGATTTTTATTTTCTTTGTACTGTTCTGGCACTCACACTGTCTCCATTCATGGGCACTAAAGGTTATTGTGAATCCTGGTGGATCTTGTATGAGGCGGGAGGGAGGAATTAAATTTATGAAGTGACTTCAATGAAGGTGGTATAATATATCAGTATTACTAAAGTGTAGAGCTAAGAAAAAAAAGAAGCGAATGGGGAAAGGACAGCGCAAAGGTTCGGTGAGGACTGTCATCTGCCGCCTTCTTCTCTTCCCGACTGCAGGCCTGATTTCTGCCTCTGCTTTGCTCTAGTTACGCTTCTCTTTCTGTCATATTTTTGGGGGCTCTTGCAATACGTACACAGATTAAGAAGCTTGCTATTTGAGTAAAAATGATTTAACAGTTCCTCACATTTGTAAATATTTCCCTAAATAAGGAAACTCATTTTTAGTTTTCATAAAATCTTAAACGCTGACAATCTAAATGCAATGCATCAATAGACCAGAGCATTAATACAATACCGCTGTGGGACTGGTGGACATGGTTCCGAAGCCCAGCTCTTACGTGGCTTATGCAAGGCTGTGGACTTCATTGTAGCATGGAATAAACTATACGCATACAACAAAACTAAAGGTAACCCTGCTCTAAGCTACCCAGTTAATTTACAGGTTGGTTTTTATTCCTTTGTTAGTGAAACCTATAACCCAGGGTGTGATTTTGTGTTTTCATAGATGTGACAGAACCTCTACGTTGCTTCTTACTTGTTACCAAGTAATGTAAGCTCTCTAAACATAATTTGTTCACTTATGCACTTCTGGTAAACTAGGCATAAGCTTATTATGAGGATTATACAAAATAATTATTATAATACTGTGAATATAGTGCTTGCTGCTAACTGCTGATGCTACTGTAATTTCTTGTCTTCAGTATGCTTTGTGGTTACATACTAATTTAGTGTTTATTTATGACTTAAAAGAAAAATCACTCTGCACAGTGTACGTGTGAAATTTATCACAAGAAGTATATGAACACTTGTACATATGAGAGTTGTTGAAAAGAGAAGCTAATTCCTTGCCTTAAGGTGAACACTTAAACTTACCCCTAAAACCAAAACTAGATCAAGGTTCCCCAAGATAATTAAACCAGAAACCAGTGTCTCTCATGAAATCCAGTGCAAAAAACTCTGTAAGAATTTATTACTTATTATATTCATAGATTGTGCACATTATTATGAAATTATATTTGTCCCAGGTAATAAGATTCAGGTAACATTTAAAAATCAATTAGTATATATTTCAAATTTTAAAACCTAAGAAAAAACCCAGAAGATCATCTCAGAGGTTTTAAGAAAAAATATGGCAAAATTTTATATGCATAAAAAACTTATCAGTCATTTTGAATTAGGAAACATAGTCCCATGAAGAATCTCTACTGAAACCATGTGGCAGCATCTTATTTAATAATGAAATCATAAGTCAGGACAAAGTAAGGACATCTGTCATCACTTCTTTAGGCATTATATTTAAATTAGTAGTTTGTAAATCTTCTAGGAAAAGGCATAGCTGAGTGAAGAAGACAAATGACGTAAAGAGTTAACATGATCAATTATGAAAATAGCCAAAGAATTAGAATACTGTAAGTACTTAAAATGAGTTAAGTTTTCAAGATACAAGTCACTGAACAGAAAAAGTTTTTCTGTACTCAACAAAAAATAATCAGACATTGAAATTTTAAATAACACAGTGGCATTGAAGTATGAAATATGGATAAATTTGTCAAAAGATGCTATCCTTGTTTATAAAACTTGGCAAAAGATGATTGATAGAATTTAAATGGATGGAAAGTAATACTGTACTCATGCATTTGAAATTTTAATAGTAAGATGTAATTCTCTCTGGTGATCTACACAAACCCATTTAAAAAACAGATTTTAAAAAATAGAAGTTGATATCACTGTATTCCACTTCCCATACCCTGAAGCTTCCCTGTGGCCCCTTATTATTTTCCTAATCTCTGTAGGTTTTCCAAATGAAACACACAGGTGTAAGGTTTTAAAGTTAGCATCCACAAATTAAAAAGAGCATGCAGCGTTTGTCTTTCTACAGGGACAACTGGCCTGTTAGTTCAGTCGTGGCACAAATGATATGGGACTAACTAAACATTCTCTAGTTGGATTTAAGGCCCACTCAGCAAGGTGGAACACATCCCTGACACCATTATTGGAATCTGGAGCCTGTGAATAGACATAGTGCTAAACCAATTCTTAATTACTTTATCATTATACCCATAGATTAGTGCATCTCTCAACCCCCATGAGAGTAGCTTTCTTTAGCAGTAGAAGATAATTAACACAGAGATACACAACTAGCCAACACACAGAGAATGGGAGACTGTGGAGTGCTCAGCCTTAAATGGGACATCTATATCATAGACCTTCCCTAAAGACTCAGGAAATTTTGTAGAGGACAGGACAGGACAGATTGTAAGCGCCAGAGGTGATGAATGAATACAATGAAGCAATGTCTTCAAGACACAGCAGGACAGTTGTACATCAGAACCCATAGCAGTTGTAACAACATACACAAAACCTGTACAAACCCAAGCCAGATAAAATCTGGGGGTGGGTAAGAAACCCTAGTCTTAGCTGAGCAGCTATTGATAACTGAAAGATACAGATAGAAGGAGAGTCATTTTAGGGGATTTGGCATCATCAGTGAAGCTGACCATTTGCCAAGGAATGGATTCACACCCAAAAGCATTTGGGAAACACATGCTGACTTGCATGGGCTTTAAAATAAGTGTACAGGAAGTATCAGGATTAGGGAGGTGGTGAATAGATCTGAGAGCAGATGAGGGAGAAGGTTGAACATGATCCAGATATACTGCATGAAATTCTCAAAGAATTAATAAAATAGAATTTTAAAATAGAATTTTATAATAAGATTATAAAATGCATATTCTTATGTAGACCAAGAATTACAAATCAATTTTGAAAAAGATAAGTTATGAAAACTTTGTTGACTTCAGTAATCTGATATGAATGATTATTATAAAATTATGGTCATTTCAGTAACTTAATATTTATACAAAATTAATTACCAGAAGAATAAAAGGAGATAGAAGACATAAATATACCACATGTTCTTTTCAGTAAAGAACAAGATAGCAAGGAAATTCAAATTAGGAAAGATGCTCTCTTCAACAAATGATGCTGTTTAAACAGCACAATTACCCTTACCTGGCTTCCTGTATTAAGGCCAGTTTGAAACGGAACATATACTCACATGCCAAGAGCGAAATTCAAAAGCTTCCAAAAGAAAACAGGAAGATATAATAATGATAGAAGATAGGCAAAAATTTCTTAGATTAAAAAAAAAACAAAACAAAAACAGCTAAACCTTGATCTTCTCCAACCGCAGGCCAGCAGTCCAGGCAAAGTCATTTGTATTTTCTGTATTTTTTTTTTGCAGTCTCTCTGAACCAACTGCATGATTTGTATGTACCTAGTCTATTGGGAGATGACACGCTTAAATTAATGTCTGTGTCTGCTGTCTCGCTCTCTCACTAATCTGCCAGGCCCTCCAAAGCAAGGCTGGGGTATAACACATGTCTGCTTCATTGAGCTCCACGCAGAGCTCAATGTCCTGGCAGACAACAGTGTTCAGCAGAATAGTGAAGAGAGAATGAGAGACACAGTATGAACCCAATGAGCTGCAAGCAAATGGCTCTGCAGTAAAGATGAATAAATAGGAAAAGCTCTTTCTTACAAGTGAATGCTTTCAGTCTACAGCAGCTGCAGAAGTCTATAGAATGAAAGGCCAACAAATACCAGCAGAACTCTGCAAGAGCAACCACAGCCATAGTCATTTAGCATTGTGCTAGATAGCTTCAGCTGTCAAGTTGACACATCTGGGAAGAAGGAACCTCATTTGAGGCATTTCCTCCATCAGACTGGCTATAGCCATATCGGTGAGGCATTTCCTAATTGCTAATTGATATGGAAGGTTCCAGCCTACTGTGGGAGGACCACCATTGGGCAGGTGCATGTGATTCTGGGTTGTATAATAAAGCAGCCTGAGGGCAGGTCACAGGGAGAAAATCAGAAACAGCATTCTTCTGTGCTCTATGCTCCAGTTCTTACCCTGGCTCCTCTTAGTGATGTATATGACCTGGGAGTTGTAAGCTGAAATAAACCCCTTTCTTCCTCAAATTGCCTTTGGTCAGTGTTTTATCACAACAATAAAAGAACTAGACCAAGAATACATGTGATAAACTCTTTCCAGTATTCATGTCACCCCTGACATCTTGAGGTTTAGTATTCTGCAAGAAGAAAATTAAGACTGCCAGACCTGGTGGTATAGGTTTAATCCTAGCTACTGGAGAGGCTGAGACAGAATCATAATTTCAATGCCTGCCTTGACTACAGAGTAATTTTAAGGCTAGTCTACTTAACATGGCTGACTCTAAAGTAAAATAAATAAATAAATAAATAAACAAAAAGCAATAAAGTGATAATTTCACATCTGGATAATTTTTTTAAATGAAGCAGATCTGATTATATGATAGTAGGTGTCAAGAGATAAGGGTTGAATCCCACCATGTAATTAAAGTTTCTCAGAGTGGCTGATGTAAATACAGAGATTCGGAAAGCTGTGACTTAGGTAGTTAAAAGGGCAAAGTTAATGTAATGGTCTTCTCCCTGTGCTAGTCCTTGATGTCTGAGAGTTGTATTCAATTCAGGTGTTGTATAAAGTGAGCCTTTTTATGTCAACCTATAAATCACCCCAGATTTTCTAAAATAAAGAAAAGAGGAGCTTAAAAGCATGCATAAACAAAAACAAATCAAGTTGAAATTTATGAAAATTAAAACAGAAGACTTAGAATGGGAGAAAATACCAGCAAAAACTTATCCAATAAAGAATTTGCATGTAAAATATATAAAGAAATTTTGTAACTAATTAGGTGATGTCAACAGTACTGTGAAAATATTTTGACATTTTTTTAAGTAGACATATAAACAGCAGATAAATACACTTAAAATGCTCAGTATCATTAGTCACTAAGAAAATGCCAGCAAAATTCCCATGAGACATCACCACGTTTTAAAAATGATCATTCTGTAAAATCTTGAAACATTCATTCAAATTGGTGAGGTTAGACTGAGCAGACTAAGTATTGCTAAGAATTTGTAATGACTATAACATTCAAAACTGCTCATAGCAATATAAAACATTAGGTCTCCTTTGGAAATTAGCTTACTAGTGTTGTAAAATTTATCCAATGAAGAGGAAGGTATATATTCAACAAAGGTAAGCAGGTGACTGAATTTTGTAATCTTCTAATTTGGTGCTTTCTTCCTTTTCTGTGGAATTGCTACTAATTCAATGCCACATCATCTCAATGGGTTTGAGGTTTCCTCAGGAAGTAGAAAATGAAGACTCACTCTTCTTCAGAGTTGAGGACTGGTAAGGTAATAGTTGATTTTCAAATGTAAAGTGTAGCCATGGGGAGTACCAGATGAAAGTGAAGTGTAGTTAGTGTGGAAATCAAGGCAAAGTAAGGCACCTGAGCTACAGAAGAAGGCACTCAACTTAGAGTCACAAAAGCATTCTCAGAGACTATAGGCTGCAGACAGATCAACTCCTATGGGACACCAACTTAGAGCCTGTATATGAAAATGTATTATTCTTAAATACATAAGTAATTCTATTATTACTTACTAAAGTGGCCATAAGTTTAGCAGTTTTATTGCTTTATTGTCATATCATGTTTTCTTCCATGAGACTGATTTTTCCTTTAATTCCTTTATGAGATATTATACATTTTAATACTGCATAATATTAGATATGAACTGCTTTCAAAGCTCCCATCAAAATAATGTTGACTTCAACATATGTTTGTAAAACGTCTCCAGAAAAACAATACTTTGTTGAGAATTGTGCTAAAATTCTACGCTGATGGAAAGAATTGGCATCAATTTAGTGCTGAGTCCTCCTATTTATGCATCTTGTATTTATTTTGATTCAGATTTATGATTTCTTTCCTTACACATTTATAGAGGTATAAGTAATGTATAATGAGATGGACATATTTAAAGTATACAAGCTGGGTTTTGACATGTGTGTGTAGCAATATTCATGTGATACTCAAATGCAAATTTTAAAATAAGCTCATAAAAGGAAAAATGGTCTCATTTTATTCTATGTTAGCAAAGGTGATATTTTTCTAGGGTCAGTGTTCCTAAGGGGTGACAATTGAAGAAATGCATCAACTCTTTGAGTGACACTACAAGGACAACATTCAAAAAAGCGTTCTGGCTGATCTGCCCCCATCTTTCTATTTTGCCTGCAGAAAGAAAGATATCAACACCGAAGCCTGGTTTCCCAATGTGTTGTGGAGCTCACCTTCTAGTGTCTCATTTTCCACTAGCAAGTAAACAAGGAATGTTTAATGAGTTGTATACTCAGCACTCTGTGCCTATCTAATGGACATAGGAATACTAATTGATACTTGCAAGAGAACTGATGCTAAGACAGTTATAACACTCATGGATACATATCCATTTCTGAGAAAGCTATAAGAAGAAAAGAAGAAATTTGAATTTGATCAGGGAATTAAAGTGTTTGAGAAGAAAATAAGATAATCAAATATAAAATGGCCCAGGAAGCGAATGCATTGAGTTGAGAATGGAAGTAACTTAATAAAGGCAGTTGAAGCTGCAAAATTTAGGTTTTCAAAGAAAGAAGATAATGTTCCTTTCAAAATCCAATTGAAGTATGTTTTCAGAAATACATGGAAAAAGGAACAAAAAGCTGAGTGCAAACAAGGGAAGGAAACATCAATGATGAGCATAAAGTGGTTCCTAAGCAGTCTGGAGAGTACAGATAGTGTGAGCAAAGTGATTTTAAACTGCTGGAATTGGGAGCACATTTTTAAGGGAAGTCAACTCACTCATGTTAAAAGAAAAATTATTTACTTTGGAAATATAGTGACTACACATTCTAATGAACACGTGCTCTGATCTGTTTATGTGGATCATGGAATATCATGTGGTGATCATACGAATAAAGAAATAAAGACACCCCAGTGATTTCCACTAGTTCACACAGACCCTGGCCAGAATTCAGATCTACAATAAAAAAGAGGCAATCAGGCATTGCAAAAAACAAAATGTTCAGTTAGGATTGAAAAAGGGCACTAGGAAGATTAATAATGTGACAGTGAAAGCATGTGCTGGAAGAAAGGCTCTCCTTGATAAAGAGATTAGAACCATTAAGGAGAGACCTCCAGACTTGCTAAACAACAATCGAAAGCATACCCTTTGGGAAATACCTCTTCCAGCTAAGCTTGTGAAAGAAGTGTTCTGACCCTAGAAAATCAAACTTACAAAAACTCCTGGAAGGTGGATCAAAGATGCCAAGGTCAAACTGACAACCTAACTTGGCAGTGCCATTCATGTGATGCTGGCTTTAGAGACATGAAAGATGCATGTGTGAAGGGGTCATTAATTATTCCTCTTAGGTTTCAGAAGCTCCTGAGGTCAGGCAGTGTGTGGCAGGGGATTCCCTGCGTAAAGAAGGCTCTATCTAAAGAGGCTGTGAGAGGCCATTGTGTGAAGCTATGAAGTTGAATCCTGGTTGGCAACAGAAATTCCAAGATGCTCAAGATAGCAGAGTGATCAGACATCTTCTAAGGGGAGCTGTGTACATGAAATGACACCAGCTCAAGATAATGGTATGTGTTTCAGGCAGCAAAGCTATAGGGGTTGAGTCATGTAAGTACTTTGGAGCTAAATTCTAAGACACTGGCCATGGAACTACAAATTTGGTGTTTGCTCTGCTGGTCTGAAGTCTTGCTTTGGTCTGATACTGCCTCACTATGCTCCCATTTCTCCATTTTGGGATGGGAATGTGTACCCTGTTCATTGCATGTTGGGAGGACGTAATTTATCTTTTGATTTTATAAGGGGTTAAGAGAGCACTTTGTGTCTCAGAGAAGATTTTGAGCTTAGAATTTTTGAATAGTGTTGAAACTGTTTAAGGGCTATAGAGACTTTTACAGTTGGACTAAATGCATTTTAAATTATGATATGGCCATGCACCTATGGGGGGCAAGAAACAGTATATGGTGGTTTGAATGTGGAGTTCCCAATATGCTCAAGTATTTAAAACTTGGTCAGTTGGTGACACTTTTTGGGGAAGGTCATAGTTGGGAAGGTCATGGAGTCCCTAGGACGTACGCTCTTCTTGGAGGAAGCACATCCCATCACCAGCAGTAGGCTTTGAGAGTTCTTGGGCCTGTCCCATTTCCAATTTCTCTCTGCTTCCCATGCCTAATAGAAGTGTATGCTCATCTTGCTGTTCTGGCTCCTTTTGCCATGCCTCCCCTGTTATGATGGACTCATCCCTCTGGAACTATACACTCGATAAATTCTTCCTTGTATATGTTACCTTGGACATAGTGTTTTATCACAGCATCAGGAAAGGGGATATACAGGAGGAAAGGGTAATAAAGGAGCAGGAAAAGTTAAATGGGGTGGGGGATGGGTGGGCAGGATGGAGGAGGGATTATGGTGAGGCATCATTAATACTCTAAGATTAAAGGCTTTTGACAAAGCTCATATGGAGACCTACTTCTGCAGAAGCTTCCTAAATATATGCATATACATACATTAACGGAGTTAAAATAAGATTACCCTATAATGAGGGGATAATTCCCTTATTAGTGTGAGTCTTTTTCTAAAGAAGATCATTCTTTAATTTGTTAATTGATTATATAGCTGTGCATTCATATGTCCAAACATTTTCCCTTTATATTCTAATTTTGCAGGAAAAGAAATAATCAACTCTCAAACATGAATAATTCCTTTTAAAATCATTGTTATTTATCAATTTAAAACTTTGAAAGTATAGCTTTAACATTCATAGGTTTTAATTTTTGGTCATTTGAGATCTTTTTGATTTATGTTCTTTTCCATGACTTAGTGGTCCGAATATATCTGGCCCAGATATCCTAGATATATCTATTATATTTTGTATACCAGTCCCATAATTGCCCTTTTTGTCTTATTTTTTCACCTGGACGTGCTGATTCGAGCACATTTTCTGAAAGCTAGAAATGCTCAATGCTGATGAGTTGGTCTCTCTTTTCAGGCTTCTTCATTTGATAAAAGTAGGATGCTGAAGTGTATCTATTTTAATATTTTTCTATATTTAACTATATAATTTGTGATTCTGTACCTACAACTATCCTTTTTATATAAACACAAGTAAATCATTCTCATCAATGATTCTAATTAAAATTTGAATGATGATTGAAATGTAAGTTCATTTGTATTACATTTTATTATCCTTTTCTTAAAATGTGAAACCTTTGCTTTTCTAGAACACAAGGAGGATAGGGTCAAGATGATCCATAATTATTCAAATTTTTTACCATACATTTTATATATATGTAATATATATATATATATATATAAATAATATCTCACATTAGCACCTGAATACAATAATAATAGTAGTGTTACTTTTTATGGCATTTACAGAAAATCTATGTAGATTTCATTTCCTGGTAAATTTTTTATTCAAATATTTTTAAAGCTTTATTAAGATATAATTTATATACCATGAATATACCTATTTTAGGTATGTGAGTCAATGATATTCATCATGTTCTTTACCGAGTAATCACCACAATCAATTTTGAAAATTCTTTCATCCCCAATTCCTATATTTGACAAATGCCCATAAATGCCTCTATATTTTTACCCTTTTAAAATATGACATACAAATTATATCAGAAAATATGCCAGCTACTGTATTTAACCGCTTTCACTTAGCAAAAGTGTATTACTCCATATCATTCTCACTATAATTGTACTTTCTGTATATACTGTATTTAGTATCTATTCCCAAGTTGATGGACATTTAGTTTGTTTCTAATTTTTCACTTTACTAAAAATATAGCCATGAACGTTTGTGTATAAATTGTATGTTTTCATTTTCTTTGGGTGGCTAGCTAATAGTAGAATTTCTTGGTCACATGGTAACTCTGTGGGGTTTTTCTTTTGGATAGAAATTCTTTTCCAAGTGCCTTCACCATTTTACAGTTCCTCCAGCAGTATCTAAAGGTCAGTTTCCCTATAACCCTGATGACACTTACTGTTGTGTCCTTTTTGAGTATATTGCCATTTTCATGGATATGGAGTGCCTTTGATTCATGGTGGATTTTATTATGATTTTAATGCACATTTTCACAGTAGTCAATAGTTCTGACCTCCACCTCATATGCCTATTAGTTATTCCAATGTTTTCCTTAGTGAAATGTCTCCCAATAAGAAAAAAAAAGTCTCCTTTTATTTCTCTTCTTCCTCTTCCTCGTTCCTATTTTTTGTTTGTTTTATTGAGGCTAGGTCTTACCATATAGCCCTGTCTATCCTAGAATTTACCAATAGTCAGGCTGACCTGAATCCTATGTCTCCTGAGTGCTTCATATGCCCATATATTTTCTTACTGAGTTGTGTTCTTCAGGTAGTCTGGATATAAGCCTAATGCCAGTTATATAATCTGAAAATATTTCCAACCTGTGCGTTTTCTTTCGATTTTTCTTGGTGATATCATTTCAACTGCAAAACTGAATGTCTGTTGAAGTAAAATGCATCCATGTTTGCTAATTATCCATGTGTTGTTATGTCTGAATACACTTGTAACATCTTGACTAACCCCAGATCTATAAAATTTTGTTTTCTCTTAAGCATTTTATAGCTCTAGATAGTATATGAAATCTATGGTACAATTTGGGTGCATTTTTGGGTGTTAGCCAGTTTTCTTAATTCATGCTTTTATATGGGCATATGCAATAATTCCAGTACTGTTTATTAAACAGACTATTCCTCCATTGAATTTTTTTTAGAAATTTTGTTTCACTTCCACTGAAAATAAGAGTAAGGGTTTATTTCTCAACTCTCAATTCCGTTCCTTCATCTACATTTCCATTCTTATTCTAGGAGCCTGTTATCTTAATTACTGAATCTTTGTAGTAAGTTTACAAATCCAGAAGTGTAAGTCCTCAGAGTTTATTCTTCTTCAAAATTGTTTTGACTTGTCTAAGACCTTTGATTTCCTAATGAATTTTACCATGGATCTGTTGCCCTTTTGTAAAACGTTGCTGGATTTGTGGATAAATTTGTGGAGTATCATCATCTTATGATATGGAGTACTCTGATTGTGATAGTAGGATATCTCCCATAATCTACACAAATTATCTTCAACATGTTTCAGAATATTGTCTTGTGCCTGACAATATTTAAGTATTTTATTCTTTCCGAGGCAGTATGAAATGGAATTGGTTACTTAATTTCATAGTCAGATTGCTCAGAATTGTTCATATTGTTAATAGTGTACAGAAGTCCAGTTGAGCTGCATGCTGACATTGCTACTCTTATTCATTGGCATATTTCTTATAAAATTATATGCAATTTATGAATAAATGGTTTCTTTTTCTCAGAATGGATAGTTTTATTTCTTTATTAATTATTCCACATACTTTTAAAAAAGAAAATAATTAAGAAAAATATCCATTCAGTTTCCTAAGTCATTTGCTTCTCTATCTTTTCTCTCTTTATTGTTTGTAGGGATTAAGCAACTATACTCTTAGTTCCCTTTCTTGTTACTGTGATAAAGTACCCTGAGAAAAGCAAGTTAAGAGAGAGTTTATCTGGCTTGCAATTCCAGGTTACAGTCCATCTTTGAGAGGAAGTCAAGGTAAAGGAACTTGAAGCAGCTGCTCATATTGCTTCCACAGTCAGCGGAAATCACTGAAGCAGTTCATACATGTTCAGCACGCTTTCTAGATTGTTTGTAGTCTGGGACGCCCCAGCAGGGAACGTTCCATCGCACCATTCCACAGTGAGCATGGGCTATCCTACATCAAATAAGACAATTAAGATGACTTCTCAGAGACATTCCCACAGGCCAACCCAATCTATGTAATTCCTTATTGAGAGGCCCTTCTCAGATGATTCTAGATTGTATCAAGTTGATAATGAAAACTAATAATCATAATGTTTGTTTGAAATTAGAGATAGTCTACTTCAAGACATGGGCCATGCACTTTCCAGTATGGCATGCAAATTTATTTTAATGTTGCTTAATAACTACACATTCATTTTTTGAAGTAAGAAACCTGTCATGACATTAATAACAAAATTCTGTTCTATGTAAAAGTTTAGTGGATTAAATTACTTTAACAGAATTTCCCTAATTTTCTTTCTTTCAAAAGAAAATAGATGTTACCTCAGACATTATTGCCATGACCTCATTATATATTTTTCGTTGTCAAAATGATAGTTTTCTTTTTTCCTCCTTATACCAGAACAGTTTTTAGGTGTTACTTTTACTGAAACATACAGCTGTATGAGATCTGGATGAGGAAATAAAACTCATTGTGTTGAAGTAGCTATTACTTCAGACACAAAGTCACTGGGGAAGCAAAACAACAACTACCTAGCCTGCCTTCATGGATAGACGAGCGCAGGAAGTGGAATAAAAATTCAGCAATATCATGCTGAACTGTTAGTAGATTGCTGTACTCTTTGCTCACCAATGGGAATGTCTCATGATTTTACAAATCTAGCCTAGGTCAGTGACTTCGAGGAGAATTATCTCATTTGGATTATGTCACTAAATTCATACATTTATGCTCGTCTCAGACTTCTTTTTCCCTATTTGTGAACTATTACCATCATAACAAATAGAACAGAAGATAAAGCATATAGAAGGTGACAATTCAAATATATAATATTCACTTTATGAAGACTAAGTTAATTTTTTATTTTAAAATTTTTTATTGAATTCTTGCCATTTTCATGCAATGTACTTTGATGCTATTTAGATCCTTCCCAAATACATACCTCCTCCTGCTGACCCGAGCCCAATTTAATGTTAATATTCTTAAAACAAGGACCAATATCTTCAATTATTCTTAACTTGTTATGTTATCTTCAGAGAATATTAGTCATACTTTAGGTGTTTATAAGCATTAAGCACCATATTTTATTTACAGATATTGCCATATAATGTGAGAATATAAGAAGGCTAAATATAGTTTGCTATTATTAATGATATTTTCACAACCCTTGGTATATACTTTCATTCATAACTATTATTTGCTACAGTGATGTACAGCTGTAATATTATTTAACTTAAGTCATTTAACTAAATAAGTAAATTGTAACAAATATATTTACATATGCACATGTATATATATTAAAAAAATATACACACATACCAACATCATAGCATAGCTATCATGTAGTGAAAATAATATCATTTGGTTAAAAAAGTTAAGATTTGGGGTTTGTACTATCTGAAATCATCTGGCATGATCAAAGCTTTGTATATCAAACCTTTCCTCTATTTAACATGAGTTGTCTATATCTGTTAGCATCAACCAGAGGGTTAGCAAAGATATATCATGTATTCCTTTGCTGGTAACTGAGATGGGTAATACTGAAACCAGGGCTGTCCTTATAACTGGTACTTTTAGAAAACCAGTTCTAGCATTAGTAGTATAACATCAAACAATAGACACATGTCTATCGCCAGACTGAGGCATCATTAACAGCTTTAAGAAACATTTGCTTCAGCAAAGCAGAACAGTGGAACAGCACGATGCCATCTTTATTTTCAGGTATGCATACTCATGCACACTGTATTATCTTGTCTCAATTGTTTTGTGAATTCCTTTCAAGCCAATTCATTGTCCTCATAGAAAGAACATATTTAAAGCATATTTATGGAATAGCTCTAAAATCTTAGAAGAAGTACCATAAGTAATACGTGCTTGTTTTCCAAAGTGAGTTTTTAGTGAGATCATTTGTTTTCAGGTTTGGAAAGCATATTTCTCCAGACAATTATCCTTAAGAAGCAGACTCTCTGTGGGATTCTAATGCACACTGCCTGGAAGAAATACCAATGTGATGAAAAGTCTTTGTTACTTGTAAAATTCTAGATGGACAATCTGCTTTTCCAGGCCTCTCAGGTTTAAGTTATTAGGACTTTGGATACCTCATAATGTATGTACTGTCTCTTTCCAGAGTCTCCTAAGAACATAGGTAACATTAGTTTAAAGTGAATTCATCCTATAAAGATTTTTGAGATTACATACAGGTTGTAAGTAGTTCACAGATTATTCATACCATTGCATTTATAAAGTATCATCAAATGACGCTCCCAGGGCCAGAGAGGAAACTGCTGTAAATGTTATACACTCTACTTACATTTAATTTAGCAAGAATATAAATTATGTTTAACAATCAGTTTATAGTGTGTTGTGAACTTTTCAATGCCATTTACTATCTTGGAACCATGATAGTCGTACTTGGATTCTGACACAAGATATTCGATAGGAAAAATTCAAATTAAGAGTGATGCTTGCAATCTCTATACCAAAATAGCATTTTATGTATCTCAAAGAAATGTAACTTAAAGGAAGTGAGGGAGTGTCTCATTCCATTAAGGATGGGAGATTCATATATGTATTCCAGAGTAGGCCACAGGTGGAGAATATTATTTATCATTACTGATGCAATTTGAAAACAAGTTCAGAGTCAAATATGAGAGGGGAAATTTTTCTTTATTTGAAGGCTTGCAAACAAATAAGCGAAAAATCTTTCTGACAGGATTCAGGAAAAGCTCAATATTATATACTACTGAAGAGACAAAAAAATAGTTACAATATATTTAAGGGCCTGTCCAAAGTAGTGTGGAAATTTTCTCACATACAACACATCATGAAAGCAGCATCATACATTTGGCATGAAAAACCTGACCATTTACTCGGGTGCTAGGGTGGTGGTGGTTATAAGCACAGGAAGGGGCAACGTCTTTGGGAGTCTCTTAGCTCTACAACTTAAGATTTGCTTCTTAAGATTAAAGTAACTCAGTTTCCTTAAACCTTAGTATCTAACTTTAAACTTTTTATTAGTAAGCATTAATTGCACAAAATGATTTCATCATGACATCTTATTACTTATTTATAAGGCAACTTGATTATGGACAGACCCTAAATTGTCCCCTCTGGTTTCTGCTGCCTGATGGTCCCCTTCATGTCCTTAAACAGTCTGCTTCAACTATCAGGTCTTTTTCTGTTAATCTAGATCTTTGTATGAAACAAAACACAAGATAGATGTCTTTCTGTTTCTGCCTTATTTCACTTACATTTTCCTGAAAATGACATAATTTTGTTCTTTGTGAGTGAATAGCATCCCAATGTATGTATGTGTGTATATATATATATATATATATATATATATATACACACATATATGTATTACATATTTTCCTTATATATTCATCTTCTGAAGGGCAAGCACTTAGACTGATTCCATAATTTGTCTATTGTTAATAGTGCTGTGAATAAAAGGAAAAAAAATAATTCTATAAAAACATGGTATGCGGTTATCTCTATTATATTTCTGACTTTGATGCACATAAATATATATCTAGGAGTGACATAGGTAAATATAATTTTTAGAGTTTTGAGAAAAATCTATGGTGATTTACATACTGGCCAACCTAATTACATTTATGTAGGGTCTGGCCCCCCTGCAGCCCTTCTCTCTTAGTGCTAGGCTCTAGGCCAAGAGCTAGCAGGATGTTGTCAGTTTCAGTTCCGAAGTAAACAACTTGACCTTTACATACTTCCTCAGTTTACATCAGGTGTGTGTCATGTGGCTAGATGTCTCCTGAGAACCTGAACTTTTAACCTCCTGTAAAGCCCCGCCCTCAGGGTATATAAGGCTTGATGCCTCTTAATAAAGTCACTCATTCTCCTTTCCTCCTACCTAGTGTGTATCTCTGTCTCTCTGTCTTATATGTGCGTCATTCAATCTGCAGCCCTCCACCGATCGGGACTCGGATGATGAAAGTAGCCAGGGCTCTACAGCTGGAGGTTTCCACCGAGATTGGAAGAGAGGGAGCTACACATTTACATCAGCAGTAGACCATAAAAATTTATGTTGAAACTCCATCTTGCTCCAGTCAGAATATCAAACACCAAGAAAACAAACAATAAATGATAGTAAGAGCAAGAAAGGAAGTCTTTGTATTTCACTGTTTTGATTTGGGGTCTCATTATGGAACCCTGGCTGTTTTCTACTTCATAATCACTTGAGTGTCAGGGTTCCATGCTTGAATGACTACGCCCCAGTTATTATTTAACTTTTTTTATTTGTGGATTAAGGTTTTGTTTCTTAACATTTTCAAAGTACTTAAAATAGTATGAAAAATGAATAGTGACACATTCTATGCACTTTCAGAGTTTCAGGTTAATTTTTGACTAATGTGCTGAGTAGTCAATCAATAGTTATTGATTTATTGAGTAATTGCAGCTTAGTTTGCTACTTCTGTACTTTTACATTGTGTGAAGGCAATGGGTTGATGTGTGATAATTAGTTCCTGTATAGATTGCAAAAATAAAAGTAATGCACCCCCAACTCTCAACAGCAAAGCTTCCTCATGCAACAGAATGCAATACACACAGAAGGCTATAATTGGCCAAAATCTAGAGAGCAGGAGACTGCAAAGTTTGCGTCGCTGGATAAGACTCCTGTACTTAACCTCATCCACTGCTGGCTTAGGGACCGTTGAGAAAGAGGGGGTGGAAAGCTGTAACAAGGTTGGTACATGAGCATAAGGAAACAGGATTTCAGGCCTCTGAGAACTTGCTCATAGGTACCTATAGCAATGGTGTCAGCAAACATAAGATCCATGCAAATTCAATAAGACAAAACCCAGTATAGAACTGGGGAAATGGGCAGGAGGCCCCAGTCTTAGCCAAAGAACTATTGACAGCTGATTACTTCTGGGTGAAGGGGAATGGACTTCTTTAAGGGAGAGACTCTAAATAGGCTGAGTAGACACAGTGGATGAACTTGTACTGAGTGACATCTGGCTACAAAAGCTTGCCTGGATAGACCTTAACATATATGACAGAATGCATGAAATCTTGGTGGAGAATTGTGGGGGATAAAAATGAGGGAGGGACTCTAAATATGATTAATATGTATTGTATAAAATACACAAAAATCTCAATAAAATTTTACATTAAAAAATGTAGGATAGTGTAAGTATTAATGACAGGTATTCATTGGGAGGAAGAAATGAAAGTAGAGCTGGTATTGATACTTGAGACTATGCAGTGAGAGGCCTGCAAGTCTATTATCTGTCCGATTTCCAGTTATCTTGTAAAGTCAGTTATACAGACATAATTGGATCACTAATACAAAACATTCAAAGTGGCTAACTTTTAGGGAATTATTTCGGACAATATTCAAGGGTTTTCATCAGCTGTCCCTTGCAAGTGACCATAAGGACAATGAATTACTGATTGTGAGGTGCTAATCTACCAGGATCACCTTCACTCTCACCAGCGGTCTGTACATCAGAGAAGCACACTCATTGACTCATTGGTGAGCAAAGCACCAAACCCATTCCTAGTGTGAACAGCTTGCTTAAGCATTACAGTTGTTGTGTGCTGTAATCTTTGAGCAGATGTTTTGAATTACCATTGAGAAACAAATCCAAAGGAACACTGGTTAAACAGCAGCTGTAAAAAAGTATTAGACATGCACAGAGAGGCACTGTATATTTTCTGTGAGGAGGAAGCTAGCACATAGTACAGTGTGTAGTTGGGCTGCACCATGAATAATGTTGGGGCACCACTGTCTCCAGTCATCACATTGGCTCTGTGCCAGTCACTGAGTCTAAGCCTGCTTGAAATGCATGGACTCCTTTATATATATATATATATATATATATATATATATATATATATATATATACATACATATACATATGTGTGTGTGTATATATATATATATATATATAGAGAGAGAGAGAGAGAGAGAGTTTTTGTGCATTTCACATAATGGATCTTAATCAAATTTAGACAACCTCCTCCATCCGTTCCTCCCCAAACCTCCATACCAGATTTCATGCATTCTGTAATACATAGTAAGCCCTATCTATTCAAGCATTTATACCCAGAATGTCCCTCAGTGCAGGTTCATCTCCCGGAGTCTAGTCAACCTATCTAGAGTCACTCCCTTAAAGAAGATCAACTCTCCTTCACCTCTCAGTAATCAGTTGCCAGTAGTTTCTTGAATAAGGTTGGGGGTCCGCTGACCGTTTCTCCAGTTCTATGCTGGGTTTTGTCTGATTTGAGCTTGCACAGGTCTTGTTCATTCTGTCACCATTGCTGCAAGTCCAATGAGCAAGTTTCCATCTGCCTGGAAGACTGTCTTTCCTTATGTTCATGTACCACAGGTAGCTCTTACAATCTTTTCATCCACTCTTCCAAAATTGGAGAACTGTAGGACTGTAGGAAATGTCATGTGGTCATTTGCCTCCTCACTGGCTCTTACAATCTTTCTACCTCCTCTTCCACAATGGTCCCTGATCCTTGGGTGGGTGGAGTTTAGCATAACACAGAATCTTACTGTCTATGCTTGGATCATTTGTGACCTTTGGTGTTCCTGGCCCTCTGTTGATGAGAGTTGAGAGATGCATTAGTATGTTCTTTACCCTTGTTCCTCTATATGTTGTGAGTTTTAGGTATAGAAGTTCCACTATAGATGTGTCACTTAAGGCTGGGCATCTCTTAGACATATTTTCTCTTTGTGTGATGTATGGATTCCTTTGATCCTCATCAGTACACTGTAAGATAAGTTCCTGTGTAATTCCTGTTTCTTTCATAGGGAAAAATTATATGAGAACTAAAGGAACTCAGAACCAAATTTATTATCTACATGTTAGTAACCACATAGAACTCTGAATTAAAACATGTTCCTCTCATAGATGTATTTTTAATTTTTAGCAACATGCTCTTCTAGGACAATTAATTTTTTAAAATTTCAACTTTACCTTGTTTTATAACTGTACTTTTAAAACAATTCAGATTCAATTTATTAGGTGGGAAATACATGCAGTTTCTGCCATTGGTTTCTGTGAAGCATAGATTCCTGATTGTCTTCTAACTTTTGATAACTTCTCTGAATGTTTGTAAGCTAGACTTTTTACCTGACTGGAAGTAATCAGCATCTCCTAATCTATAGTCAAATCTTACCTTGTCTATACCACAATCTTAATTTCTACTCCTACGTAGCTGACTGACAACTTTTCAGCTCTAGTTTCATCCTTCTGCTGAATATGAAGCTAATATGCTCAGCCTCCTTTTAGAAATTTCATCACGGATCTACAGCAACTCATTCTCTATTTATGTCCCTGATTGTGAATGAAATACAAAGAAACGAAAGCTGTCTTTTAACACGTGCTATTTCTTAGCTTCATTGGAAGGCCTCTTGCTGCTGTCTTTCCTTTAATACAGTGCCTGTCCCATCTCTGCAGTGGTAGCATCCTCATCTTCTTTTCTCACTCCACACCAGCATTCTAGCTCAAGGTTACTGTACTCTTCCTCTCCTTTGGAAATAGCCTCCACAGTAGTTTATTTATAAAAATAAGTTCCGATCCCCACCTCTAATCAATGGAAGCCAAAGTGGCATTTTTGGTATTAAAATACTTCAGGTGGCTTTCTTTGTGCTCTTTTTAATCTTTTCTTATTTTATATCGCTGTTTTCTGAGACAGTCTTGCTATGATAGTCCTGACTTGTGTGGTACTAACCAAACAGCCCAGACTGACCTTGAACTTGTGGGAATCTTCCTGTCTCAGACCCCCAACTGCTGGAATGATAGTCATGTGCCACCATGACTAGGTTTGGTGGTTTCCTAAACTTCTAATGGGGAAGACAGAAGTATTAAAACAGCCTTAAGGCTCCAGCGTCTTGTCCAAGAGATGCTAAGTTCTACCTCATTTCCCTGGTACTCATCACGGTCCATCCTACCACATGTCATTCCAAAGGCCTTTTCCGCTTTTTATCTTCCTTCTCTGCCTTCTATAAATGTCTCTTATGATTTATGTTCCTTCTGATCAGGGAAAACTCCATGTTGTAGGTTTCCATTGTACTGGGAGTTTTTATTTCGTGACGCTCTTCATGGTTAAAAGTTTAATAAATATCAATATTTTTCTATTTCACTAGATTTCAAAGATACTACTCACTTTATGTTTTTTACTACTTAACATAATGATGAAACATAAGCTATTATTAATTTGTATCCTTAAATGAATGTTAAATATATGCACACACATATACACACATTAAAATAATGTAGAAACATAGTAAATGCTGTATTGCTGAAGACATTACATACTTGAGAAATAGGACTTGGAACTCCACGTAAGCTGGAACTGACCTGAAAGCCTCCTCCCTGAAGACTAGCTCGCATAGTATAAGCAGATACTATGCAAACTGCAAGGGAAAAAGTTTAAATGTTTCTATCCAGCTCTAAAGTCAACGGACCACATTAATGACAAGCCCAGGAAGCTATACTGGTGCAGTAGTGTCACTTTTATCTTGGGGGTAATCAACAGATGTCTAATTGTACTTAAGATCTGCTCAAGAGGTTGGAAATCATGGATGGCACTGTGAACACAGCCAGTTACACATGACTGCAGAGGTCATAGACTCTGGAGAAAAACCTACCTCTTATACGTTCCTCAACCAATGTAATTTCTTACTATGCTATAAATTTGTGTCTCTATTTATAGACAAGTAAACCTCTCCCCATTCATAAAAGATGCTTCTTTTTGCAACAAATGGAGACTGCTACAAAGTTCCACAATTAGTCAATTGCAGACAATAAGCAACTGTGAAGTGCTCAGACCTAAGTGACAGATCTATAATTCATCCTCTACACCCAAAGCTCCATGAATGTCAGGGAAGAGAGGGTGGACCAATTTTAAGTGCCAGAGGGACAAGGCACCTGCTACTAATTAATATATCCTAGACATGATATAGAAACTGCACCAATGAAATATCCACAGTATGGTAGTCTAATGAGATCTCCATAATGACAAAATCATCTGACATGCCTAGATGGAGAGGGAATGTCATAGGGTCCCTCCCACTTCAAGATGAAGTAACAGGTAATCAATGGATGCTGAGTGACTGAAAATCAGTTTTCTATAGAGACTAGATTCCTGACAGGTTATCTAATCCCAAATGGGCAACTCTACACAGACACACATGAACACTACTAAATGGACTTGGTACATTATTTACAATGTATTTATGTATAATATATCATACATATTGTTTGCAAAACAAATAAATAAACAAATAAAAAAAGACAAAAACCCAAGAAAAATTGTGAAAAAATTAAATGATGAAACATCTACATCATTTCTAACTTATATGAGTGACAAATAGTTCTTTATGAAATATTAGGTCTGCTGTGTTTTCCTTTCCTTCCAGATCATGCTAAATATGTAAACCAGAGTGCAACTTGCATTTATTCAACATTTTATGTGACCTAAATCCATGGCTCCAAATTAGTCCCTTCTTACACTACTTACTGAGCGATGCGCCATGGGCTTTGTTGCAGGTCATTAAACCCAACCTTTCTTCTGGCTCCTGGAGAACCCGTAGTGACCTTTCACTGTATACCATTTACAGTAAAAAGATAACTTAAGCGAATGAAGGAGCACGTGCAGAAGAAATTGCCCGTTCTAGCACAGGCAGCGAAGTCAGACTAGACCCAGTACCATTGCTTCGGGTTAGATAGGGAAGGACGTTCAAGTTACGAAAGCTGAAATACTATTCAGTCAAGTGAGCTGTGAGTGGAGGGGAAGAGTTTATTGAATATAAAAATACAACATAAAATATTCCTGACTTTGTGAGAATATTTGTGACATGTTAATTTCGTCCACTTCATTTTTTCCTGTATTCAAATTACATGTGAGGTATAATTATCTCATATCACTTTAAGTGATATGTATAGAAATAGAGTTAATAAGACCTTCAAGAATAATATACATAGTGTGCTTTCTTCTTAAGGATTCTGATTTGTTATTCAGTTTGGAAAGTAATATCCAAAGATAGTTCTGTTTAAGATTGGGAAATTTCCAGAAAACATGCTGGATTTATATTATTTCTTAGCATGGCCCATAGCACCTGTGGCTATTTTTATTAAAATTTCTTGTCTATGTTTGTGTTGTTAAAATTTCTTCCTCCTGGACTTAATGTCCACTACCTCTTCATAGGGTCCCAAGACAAGCTGAGATATAAGTCCACCAAAGTTCACTCTGGGGAATCAGTGAGCTCGAGGCTTGCTTAGAGAACTGTGGGCGATGGGTTATGGAAAAGGACAGAGGCAACCCTAAAGCAGCCACACTAAGGTCAGTTCCCAGCATAGAAGAAGACTCCCCCGTGGCTGTGTAAATGGAGCCCTCTTCCCTTAGGTCTTCTCGATCTCTATACCTAGTCCTTCCCGAAGACCCTGAGACCACAGGAAATTAGGGCAGAATCACAAGCAACTGGTGGGGATGAATGACTGCATAATGACCTGAGGGTCCATGACCCTCCTGCTCCCCATTTCCTCGACAAAGGTCAGCAGTCCACAAGCCCAAAGTATCTTTTGCAAACAAGCACACCTGAACGCCCGAAGATGGCATCTCTCTGACGCAGAGCATGGTCCTGTACAGCTGTTTGCATAGTATTTCTGTCCAAACAATTTTGTGTGCTGAGATTCATTCACCATTGAGGATGGAACCTTAATCACTCTATGGTGTTTAGAGATATGGCATTTGGGAGGTGACTCAGATTGGACAAGGCCATCAGGTAGAGGTTCTGATGAGTGAATCCTATAGTGTTCTACAAGACAGAGGAAGATCAAGGAGATACGTGTGTGTATTTCCTATCTTTGGCATGTGGGGACACTGCCAATAAGAAGGCCATGACCATATAAGTCCCCTAGACCTTGTACATAGAAAACTCTGAACCGTGAAACTTGCTAGCCTTTGTCATTGCTGTTGTTTGTTTGTTTGTATTTGAGACAGGGTGTAACTATGGCTTGCTTGGGTTTTGCTAGGTAGAGCAGAATGGCCTGAAACTCACAGACCTGCCTCTGTCTCCAGGGAATTGGATTAAAATTGTGTGTCACCATGGCTGGATTCATTAAACTTCTTTATCAAGTACTCTGATTTTGGTTACTTCATAGGAATGAAACTATAGACTAACACAATTAAAGACTAAGCAAAGTTAAACATTCAGTTTCTCAGTCATATTGATCCCATTTTAGGTGGAAATAGACAGATGTACCTGGTAGCCACACACTGAACAATGCCGTCACAGGACATTTCTGTCACTGTGGAAAAAATATCAAAAATGGCATTATGTTAGACAGCTTCTACTAAGTATAGAAATGATACTGGAATTATGAGGAAAAATGAGAGATTTGTGAGATGGAACTAATTGCTTTCAAAGAAAGACCTCTCAGAGAGCTAAGAATTTCCTGTAAGCAGTTTTTGCTGACAGGTGGAAGGTGCATTTCTAAAGAACCTTTCTCCTCAGAAAATATTGTTTATAAACTGATATTTTCTACAAGATAAATCGAATAACAAAATTTTAAAAATCCCATTGAATTGTAGAATACATACATAATTAAGTTAGACTGAAATTTGAGGTTGAAAGTCTTATTGGGAAAGTTACATTCTTACTCAAAATTCAGTTTTCTATTAGATGTGCGCTATACAGATAAGGCTTCTATCCCCTTCACGCTCTTTCTTTCAGCTTTGTTTTTTGTTTTGTATCATTGGATGCTATTTGAATGCAAAGGCAGCAGGTGCACTTGAATGTATCAGAGAATGCAGCTAAAACTTCCTGTGAAAAATTTTGCCCTTTTAAAAGAACATTATGTATTTATTTTATGTGTATGAGTATTTTTTTATCATATAGGTAAGTGTACCATGTGCATGCAATGCCCTCAGAGACCATAGGAGGGCATTGGATCCCCTGGAACTGGAGTTAAATAGGTGGTTGTTAATCATCATGTGGGCACCAGATACTGAACCCTGGTCCTTTGGAAGAGCATCCTGTTAACCTCTGGGCCTTCAGTCTAGTCCCCAACTTTTTATCTTAGTTCGGTAATTTGATATATGTTCACATAAAACAAACTGCCTGTTTAGTGTTTTACTAGACTCTCACATGGGAGAATGTTAAGAGGAAGCAGGAGAGCCTTGGGCGGTCAGGCTGGGGTAGTTTGGATATACTCAATAACGAGGAAATGACTGGGAGTGGGAGGAAACATGCAAAACTAACTGTATCTGGTTGCACTACGACATGATTCTTAGGTACATTTAAGAGATAAGAAACAGAGGTGGTGAGGATATCCTGCTGGCCTTTGTTGAGAATTCTAATCACAGAGAAGCCAATACCTGTCTTTGAGTGTGACTCACTAGCCACTATTCATCCCATTGAACTAGCTTTCTCTAATAAACGGAAAACTTTTAGAATCTGTGTTTAAAGCTACCCATGAAAGGAAACACAGAAAGCCATGCGCACTGAGAGTGCCGACGCATTTTAAGGATGCAAAGACTGGGCTGACACCTGTAAGAGAGAGGGTGAAATTTCAAGTCACAGGGATGGTGCCCAATTCTGCCTCTACAATTGTGTATCTGTTCAGCCTTGGACCAGCCTTTGATTTCTGGGTCTCATTTAATCTGTCTGTAAAATAGTCTCCTCACGAATAACATCTAACTCTGTTCCTTTTCTGTTTCTTGGGTTTTATTTGCGAGATCCTAAGAAGGCTACATACGAACTTTTACAGCTCACGTGTAATTCAGCTTTATAAGATTTTCTGTGGATGGTGATAATGAATGTGGCTGCCCCATTTATTCAAGTCATAGGTGAGAAGCTGCAGAATCGTGAAAAGGGATGGACCACTTGAGAGAAGATACAAAACTAAGTAGATGGAGCATGTAATGGGGGTGTGTATGAATTCTATTAGTAAGAGTTGCATAGGGGGATGATAAGAAACAAGAACAAAAAATAATGATCGGAGAAGCAAGCACACCCTGAAGATGTGCTTAGCGTTATATTTAACTTGCCACAATATAACAGGGAGCCAAAACATGTTTTTGAGATAGAGAGATAAGAGGGTGGATGGACAGATATTAAATGCATCTATTTAAAAATAATTGTTTAAAACTACCAATTTCAGTGTTAATTCTTAGCGATTGTGATATTTTTTGGTTCTTTCCTTTTCTTTTTCTTATTTTTGAGTCAGGATCTCCTTATGCCTTCTAGCACCCAGGCTGGCCACCACTGATGATCCTCCTGCCTCAGCCTCTGCGGTACTGGGATTACAAGAGAGTACCACAACATCTGGCTCCTTAGAAAGATCAAGAGCAGGAAAATGATGTAATCGAATTTGTATATTCAGAAAATAGCTCACAATGCTGTGTAGGATTGTCTGGAATTGAAAGGAAATCTAAACGGGGAAATTTGGGAGGAGTTTAATGAGATTTTTCCAGACAAAAGATGCTGAACACTGCGAGCAAGGATGCAGAGAAGAAAGAATGTAAAAGCAACCCAACAGGGAGGATTTCATTGATCAGGGAACAAAGATGAGAGGGGAAACAGATGTCTCTGATCTGGAAACAATAATGAAAATTTGTCCAAATAACTTAAATGCATTGATATACTTCATTGTTTGACTATAGTTATCAGTTCAAAATATATCTAAATGTATGTGTAAGTTAAATATATGGAACAGAATATGTATACTTAACAACTTTGAAGCTACACTTCCATAATCTGCTTTTATCTATCTGCACTGTGTCCTGTTGCCTGAGTCCTCACCGTACTGTGAATATACTTGCAAGTAACTCTTAGCATCCTACTTGTTCTTTGAAGGAAAGCACAATTATTATTTAATCTCTGTCTACCAAGTCAGTGCCCAACGCATAATAGGTACTAAACAAATCTTTATTGAAATAATGGTTGAATAAATAAGTGAATGAACTTCCAAGTATGAAAAATTGGGGGCACATAGGGTTTTCTCAGGAAGGTATCCAATTACTCAAATGTTGTAAGACCCTGAGGTAGGTCACCATTCTGGAATTGTATTTCAGTTTTCAGTTATGAAGTGCTACCACACCTTAGAATGACTCAGATGACGTTTTAAGATTTGTACTTATGAGCAGGGTTCCAGGAGCTCATAGGATTCTATTTCCTCATGGTCACACACCTCCTCCCTGGCTCTTACAATTTTCCCGCCTCCTCTTCCACCATGGCCCCTGAGCCCTGGGTGAATGAAACTTAATGTAGGAGACCTGTCCAGGGACTCACACTCTGTAACTTCCTAATCGCCATTATTTGGCCATATGTGACCATTTATGTTACTGGTGAACCTACAGTAATGTTCTGGCATGCTCAATACCCATGCAAACTCAAGCAGATAAAAACTCAGAATGGAGAAATGGGCAGCAGATCCCAATCTTTATTGAAGAAATATTGGCAACTGATTGCTGTTGGGTGAGGATGAGCTAATCTTCCTAAAGTGAGGGATTCCAGATATTTGACTAGATCTCAGTGGATGAACCTGTACTGAGGAACATTTGGGGACACTGACTTGAAACAAAAGACCTTAACACAGATGAAAGAATGTATGGATTCCAGTTGGGGGCTATGGTGGGTTCCAGTGGAGAATGGGGTGTAAAGATGATTAAGATGGATTGGGATGTTCTATATGAGATATAGAATGATTTAATAAAATAAAAATTTTAAACATTTATTTATTTATTTATTTTTGATTTTTTGTTATTGTTTTGTTTGCTTTTGTTTTTTGACAGAATCTTTCAAGCCTGCCTGGAAGTCATTATGTGGATCATGGTGGCTTGGAAGAAGTCACTATGTGAAACAGGTTGGCTTCCATCCACCTGCCGCTGTCTCCTGAGGAGAGCTGGAGTTAAAGACCCAGGTCACCACACCCAGCTCAGATTACTTTTCCTGGGTTTACTTTGTGCCTCATAAAATTGCTTGTAATTAGAAGAGGAATGCTGTAATCTATTTATTGCTCTGTAGCATCTTTTCCTTGAGTAAGTGATCAAAGACTTTCCACAAGTCTTGAGAATTCTTTGGATCTTCAAGATTAAGAGTATGGATTATTTTCTCATTCACAGAATGTCAGGTAACAGCATGCAATAAAATACCAAACCTAAAATGTTACATGTTTGCAAATGAATGAACAAAGCTTTCATGAATTTGGTGCTTTGTAGATCATGTTTCACAATAATTTCTTCCCTCTAGGACCTGAGGACACAATCATCCGAGAAGGGGAAGGAGTGAGATGGGGAGAACACACTAGTGTAACCCTGAGGCCTGAGGGGAGGCGGCATTCAGAGGCCTCCAGCCCTGGCTTCTCTATCCTGGAAACCCTGACAACATCCTGAAAGTTCTCATAGAAGGTTCCCTGTGGTGGCTCAGCCTTTTATCCCAACACACAGGAGATAGAAGCAGATGGATCTCTGTGAGATCAAGGCCTCAAGGCCAAAGTGGTCTAATAGTGAATTCCAGGCCAGGTAAGGCTACAAAGAGACCCTGCTTCAAAAAAAATCAAACAAAACAAAACAAAAAAACAGTCCTCATAAAGGGGCTGGAGAGTTGAGTCAGTGGTTAAGAGCACCTGCTGCTCTTGGGGAGGACTCTTGTTCTGTTCCCAGGACTGGCATGGCAACTCACAACCATAATTAACTCCAGTTGTAGGGGCTCTTCTGGCCTCTGTGACCAATACTTGCAATTGGTACACATACATAAATGCAGGAAAAACAGTTATACACATAAAATACTGATAAATAAATAAGTAATTAAATAAATAAATAAATAGTCCTCCTTGAGAGCAAGTGATATGGTTAGCTAGTGAACACCCTTGTCTTGACCTGAGCTAGAGCCCTGGACCCATAGGAGTAAAAGAGACTCTGAAAGTTGTCTTCCTCCTTCCATCTGTGCAGTATGACAGGAGCTTTCACAGACACACACACACACACACACACACACACACACACACACACATACACACACACACACACACACACAGAGTTTTAAAAAAATTAAGTGCTCCCTGAAACTCCCTCTGCTCACAGCCTGGTTCTGAGTTATTGGTTTCTTCTTCTCCACCTCCCAGTTTGACACTGGTTCAGTTTTGTACAAACCATGGCCATGTCCACCTGTGTGACCTGGTCCAACAGAACTGAGAGGAAATAGCCATAATTACTTTGGTCATGGAAGGATATACTGGGGTGAATTTAAGTAAGTCGGGAAGAAAAATAAATTACATTTTCCACAGCAGCTCATCTCTATTACAGTAATTTAATTTAAGGTTAGTGAGTACTATATTGTAAACATCATGAGACATTTTACACTTTTAAATGACCAACTCTCTTGCTTCAAATAAGAACATTGCCCTGGAGAACGAATAAAAATATTTCAATACTGATTTCTTACTACTTGCTTCAATAGATTGCCTCATACTAGGGATACATAAAATAAGTATCTTTAAAAAAGCTGTGGTCTTAATGGAATTTTATTTCATTTTTTGACTGCTTAAAGTTTAATTTCCTTACAGATATGTTGTTGGGACTTCTTTGTTTATTTGAGTTTATCATCTATTTAAATATCATGATACTGCATATGGTATGACATTTATTAATATTTCATTGCATATTTCTTTTTCATTTTGTTTGGCCATTGGGGATCATGAAACCAAACTAAGAAGCCCAAACAGGTTATCTGGTGATAGCAGAGACTGCTGGTAGTGATATTCAATATCCCAGCAGAACAGTTCTTACAGTCTTATGATAAGGTTTAAAATTAACATATGATAAATGAAGTTACCAATTTACTAAGGCATTACTTTAGAGACCTAACATTCTCCAGGCCAGAAACAAGATTCTATAATAGGGTTTGCCTTTGTTCTGATGACAGTCTACATTAACAAGCAAATAAGTAAATAAATCAACCAAGAGGAAATGATTCACATCTTATCTAGGAAAGATGACAGTAGAGATAACTGTGTTGACTTGCCCTTTTAGTAATGCCCAGAAGAAAATATCACTTACAAACTTCTTTATCTTGCATGTCTCAGGGCTAGACTTGTCTGTCATAAACCCTAAGCATTCATGGTTATAACTTGATATCACAGGGCATTATGATAATTCCATGAATTCTTAATATTCTGATTCCATGTGCAAAGCAAAATTGGATTGGAATTTATTTCTTGAAACTGATTTTCCTACAGAAAATGAATTAGTTGTCTGGTGGAATATCTTGTTTCAGTGAAATTTATGGTTTTTAAATATAAAATGCAAGTTAGCATTTTGGTTACCAGGTGGTTTATAAATTAGTTTCTATGATGGTTTATTCTGAGCTTGATAAACTTTGGGAAGTAACATAAGCAAGTATCTGGAAATGTAAGTGGAAAATTGGACTAAGAAACAGAATGGAGAATGGGATTCACCCTAAATCAGCCATCACCAACATAAAGTTCTGAATATTCTAGGAATATACACAGTGGTCTAGGTTGAGTATCAATCTCCAGGATGTGGGGGAAAGGTCCTCCACTCAAAAGGTGGATACTAGAGGAAGATGGACTGTAAAACCAGGGGCTAAAGATTAAGACAGGAACCAAAGAAATGAGGAAACATAAAACTCTGGGTATGAGGGTTATTTTGATAATAGTTTTCAAAGTGATCAACTGATTTTTTAGCTAGAAGCAGTTTTTTTTAGTTTATAGACTATTCTGGTTATCAGTTGCTGAATGATGGTACCTAAAACTTAGTTTCAGAACAAGAACCAATTCTTGGCTATAAGATTTGACTCAGAGGAGCTGAATTTAGCCTCAAAAGAGATAAAACTTAAAAAAATTATTTTTATTTTACATATAGAAGTGCTTGCCTGCATGTAGATAAGTGTCAATATGCAATGACAGCTAGAACAGAAGATGGTGTCAGATCCCCTGGAATTGGAGTTACACACAGTTACCTGAAACTTCTGCAAGAGTAACCAATGCTCTTAACCACTGAGCCATCTTCAAGCCCTTAGTGTCTTCCTGATGTTTCTAGTAAATACTAAGGGGAAAAGGTAAACTGAGGAATGCTTGTTAATTGCAGTAGTGAGAAATTGATAGTTTAAAAAATTCTCAGCCTCTACAAATGCCAATAATATAGCTAAGAATGAATTTCAGGTAAAGAAATGAATTCTAAGACACTGATACAACAACAAATTAATTTAGGGAATTCCAGTAAAATTCTTGTATAAAAATTTCAGAAAGATCTGAACCACTAAATGGACTTGTTTGAGTTAAATTAAACAACAACAACAAAAACATAAATGGAATAAGATGTTTTTCATTTTCTCAATAAAAACATAGAAAGACTTCATGAAAGCCTTATCTCAAAGATATTTGTGGATAAGCCTTTTAAAATAAAATGTACTTTAAAAGAATTCACAGGCCCACCCTTTTAGAAATTCCAAATAAATATAGTAGCCTTAGATCGAAGAAGACAGAATATAAACATGTGGAGAGGACCTGCCCAAGTCTTGGAAATGATGGACGATTTATCTGAGAAGAGAGCTAAGTATATCACCTATCTCTGAGACAGGAAGTTTAGTCCATGTGCACTTGGATGATGCCATCCACGGCTCAGTCGCATTAAATGCATCAGAGTCCGGAGTGTTTTGGTAAGAGTGGAGTGAAGAAAGACTAACCCAGTGACTCTGTGACTACGTTAGAAGAGATGGGAAAGAATAAGTTTAGGTTTTGTGACCCCTCACTAGGAGGTCCTGAAATTGTTCCTGATTTCCCTCTTCCAGAAGGGTGTGAAGAGCAAATCCATATGTTGGGGTTGGTGCACTTCATAACACGTGGAACTAGGGGAGTTATTTCCATTCACTATGCTCACCATGCAACACTCATGGAGTGTAGTGCTGTTTGCCATGCTGCTCTTTGGAGCCACTCCTCGTGGCTAGGTCACAGTTACTAGAGTACTAATTGCCAGATTCCTTTCCTTCTTTGGTTCTTCCTTCCTTCACATATTTGAGTGTTTGTAACTTTATGTTTTCTACTCTATTTGATAAAATTATAGTAGCCACCATCATTCCTAATTTGAATAGTTAATTACCGGAAGGAAATAAAAGCTTTGCAGAGAGTCAGCAACTGGTTTTCAAGTTAATTTGCCTGAACCCAATGCTACTTGCCTGTGTCAGATGCTACTTTTCAGGAATGTAGGTGAAGGAGGAGATTTTGTATAAGTCGTTGTGTGTGGTCACCGTGTGTGCAGCTATGGTATGTGCTAAGACCAGTTTCCATTCAGTGCTTAGTGGTTACTCTCTTGGTCTTGGCCCTATCTACCCATGAGTGCATTGCCTGCATATACATAGGTGCACTCATGTTGTACAATGCCAGTGGAGGTCAGAGGAGGGTGTCAGATCCCCTGGAATTAGAGTTAAGGATTGTTGTTACTTGCCACATGGGTTCTGGGATTCAAACCCACTTCTTTTTGCAAGAATAACCAGTACTTTTAGCCATTGAGCTCTCTCTCCAGCAACTTTTTGCCTGGTGGTTTTCAGTCCTGCTCACTGAAAAAAACCTAAGTTGGAGCCAGACTGAGTATAAAGCAACAATATTAAATCTAGCCAAGATTATGATTCTGAACTTTCAACTATTTAAGAAACGTGATTACATTAAAAATTACTTTAAGATGTAGATAAAAATGTTAATTGTGACTAGATTCATTTTACAAGCACAGTCACCCTTTAATGAGTTTAAGTTAGACTAAATAAGAAAGACCGTATTTCCAATAACAGGCAAATGCATTGTAAAATGTGTAAAAGTGTAGAAAGGCATTTTTAACCTTTTGAGTCAAACTCATATGGCAAATAATATTTGCAAGGCAAATATTTTTGAAAACGTCTGTCTTTTCCCTTCTCCCTGCAGTTGTGTATGTGAAAGCCAAAGTTGAGCAACCGGGATATGTCCATGGAAATGCTGGGCAAACAAATGCTGTGCAGTTCCCTGTGAAAGTAAGTGCTTCAAACAGGTATTGCTTTAAAGATATTTACTAAGGAGTAAACTTGTGCTGTGAATCCTAAGAGATGTCATGGCTCGACTAAATATTTTCTTGCTGTTTTGTCATTGTGTGAATAATAACCAAATTTCTTGTTGAAAGTAAACAGTGATCATCACCTTAAGTGACAGAGTCAGCTTCCTGTATATGCCACTGATTTTAAAAAAGTACAATTACATGGCTCATAGCCTTCAAAGATAGTTGCTCTTAAGGAAATACTCTAAAAATATATATTACTTTGATCCTTTTCAAGCATGCTAGAAAATTTGAGTATAATTTTTGCAAATAGGTATTTTTATTTTCAAAGATGTTTTTAAGGTTTTAGCAAAATGTGCTGATTTTGCATGATCTTAAGATTGTTGCAGTCTTGTGCAAAGGGTGGAACCAATCCATAGCCTTGTTTCTTTATTGCCACTTCCAAGACAAGAAAAAGATGACGACATTTAATACCCAGGATGTTCAGTGAAATGTGTCACTTTCTTAAGTTTTTATGCATTATGAATTAGGACTGGGTGATCACATTTTTTCACTAACAAATCATAAAGGACAATATAAATATCACATCACATGTTTTTTTGTGATGTAAAGTATAACATATCATTTTCTGAGGACTTGTATTCATGATTATATGTTTTAAAGAGAACAAAATTGTTCAGGATTAACCATATCGCATGAACTGCTATCTATGGTAGAATAAGGAAAGCGTATATTAGGATGGCGGGTGATGCTGTTTTAAGGTCATGACAATTTCAGCAACATTGCATTACTTTGTGAACTAAATATTTCATTTTTATAACAAATTACCTAGTGCGATAAATATAGATCAATAGTAGTACTTAAATTCTTGGTTTGGGGGACTTTCCATATATCTGGATATTTCTTTTTCTATTTCAATTTTCCCCAATATTTTTATTGAGTTTTGTGCATTTCATTTAATTCATCTTCATCTTATTTAGACCCCCCTCTTCCCCACCCCCCAATGACATCCCTCACCAGATATCAGGTATTCTGTCATATATGTTAAGTCCAGACAACACATTGAGAGACTAATATTGTAGGTTGCTTGTCTGAAACGATGACTCAGTTGCCAGTGTTCTCTATTGCAGGGAGCTATCTCCACTTATTTCTAAGAAAGAAAAAAAAATTGTCAGAAATATATTTCTCTTGAAGTAGGCATTAAATCTGCTGATGCTAATGCCTCTTGTGATCCTAATATATTATGCAACAAAAGGCTGGACTCTCCATTGCGTCCAGTCCTTTAATTTCTGTTTTATCTTAGGTACCTCACATTAGTGCATCCAGGTAATCTAATACTATTAAATTCAGTGAATGGCCAGAACTGAGAAGGAGCAGCATCAGACTAATGTGTCAGTAATTGCTCATCACCGGCTGATGTGAAAAAAAAGAAAAAGACTGACAGTAGTTGGCAGTTGAGCCTCCACCTAAAGAAGCTTTTGAGGAAATGTATTGAAACTGGATGACACCTAAGAGCCTTCAGCTATGTCAGACCATGACTAAGCAGAAAGATATAGATTCTCTATGAGTTTATGTCAAACGCTTTCTGCTCATGCCATTTCCATTTTGATGCATTGAAGCCTTCTTCCCTCTGCTTGGAAAGGTTTACACTGATGATGCGTATCTATGCTTGAATAAAACATGCCTATTTGTCTATTTTTTTGAGGTAACAAAGATATATTCTTGCTATATTGAACTCAAACTGACAATGATTATAACTCTTTAAAGTAATATTTACCCTCCCCTCCCCTCCCCTTCCCTCCCCGTCTCCTCCCCGTCTCCTGTCTCCCTCCAGTCCTTCCTTCCTTCTGCTTTTCTTCTCTCTCTTCCTCCTTCTACCTCTCACATGTTAGATAAGATAGCTAAAACCCCCAACACCATGATCACCATCATCCTTGCTATCATCATAATGATAAAACTGATCATGTTAATGTAGGGAAGTAAAGTTTTTAAAAAAGAAATTCCATTAAGCAGGTTGGCCTTGTGTTTTCTGTCGAGGTAATGTGCTGTTTTTGAAGGTGTGAGTGAATAATACATTTTCATGGTCCTACAATGAGTGGAATAAAACACATGGAATGTGAAGGTGCTTCTACATGGAGATAGTTTCCATCAGAATGGGGAATTTTGCATGCTTATTCAGTTATAAAGACTAGAATTATGCTGCACTTTGGGGAGGCATGGCCACATATGCGGACTGTGCTCTGAGGGCATCAAACTATAGAATGATATGATCCTGGGCATAAAGGATCTTAGACCAAATGGACAGGCATTGATGAGTAGGCTTTGTGACAGCATCCTAGATGAAAGAGTATCCCAGAGGTGATGATAGATAAGACTGTGGGAGAGGCCACGCAGCTCAGCAACAACTCAAGAAGCACTCACACGGTGACTCTGGACAAGGCCTGAGTCCTATAATTTTCTGTGGTATCTATGTCCAGATCCTCTTGACTGACTCAGTGGAGGCCTCACGTCCCCGCAGTACCCAGTAGATCTTTGCAGCTTGCTTAAGATGCTGTTAAAATTAGATTTGCTATTTGTTCCATAGCAAACATTGAGAGCATTTGTACTTTTCTTGAACATTTTGAAGGAGCTACTCCTTCAGTACTGTAGTAGGATTCCAGTTACAACTAATGCAGCTGTAGCAGGAACGGGATGTATTGGAAGAACTGGACTCCAAAATATGCTTAGCAATCTGGGAACTGCAACTGAGGAATCACAGATTTTCTCTAACCATTTATGACATCCACTTTAGTCTCTCTTAAAGCCTTTCTTTACTTGAGAAGACACTTTGTCAGCATCCCTAGATTTGTTCTTTTCCATTTCTGTGAAATAAATTCATCTCAGTTCAAATATCTTGGAAACAGTTCTCGTTTCCTGACGTGGAGCATATAGGCAGGAAATTTACCAGGTGTGTGAACTCACTGTATTTGGCCCATATTGGGTCTAAAGGTCACCTCTCCGGTTCAGCCTCATTTAAGACAGACTTAAACAGCAACCATGTATTATTTGTGTAAGGATCTATCTTAAGAAAATATTACACTGCATACATTTAATAAGCAAAAATACCTCATAGATATCGAACAAGCCACCCAGTCCTGCAGTCAGTCTATAAAGTGAATTCAAACCAAATTCTGAGTGCTTGAAATCTAGTGCCCTTTCTGATGTATCATTTAACAATGTCTATTTTACTGTATATTATTTTTATCATGCTTTTACTATGGCAGCTCCTCAGAAAACTTCGGAATAAATTCATGGATATAATGTAGGATATCCCAAAATAATCTATTCCTTTTTCACCCAAAATTCAACTCAAATATATTTAAGCTTTTGAATTTTTAGATTTGAAAATGAAAATGCTTAGCTAGATATTGTACAATGCATATTATATATGAATATACTCAAGGAATTGTGAATATAAAAATACAAGTATAATTATTCCAGTTCCCATGCAAATGTACTATTTAAGTTCTTTGAGCTGATTTTTTTTTTTTTTTTGGTCTTTAAATTGCAAAAATTTAATCACTTTGATTTTGACAAAATTAGTCAGCTAAATCTACTTTTTTTTTTTTTTTTTTTTTTGCTTATAGAAAGGTGTTGGAATGCTTCTGACAAGTCAGCTGGGACATTAGGCATCATTCTTAGGATGCTTTCATTTTTTCATAGCTTCTGTCTCGTGCCTGAGGAGATTTGTTTTCCTCTTCCCTTAGGCTATTTGTGAGGATCAGATATCGTAACAGCTGACCACAAAACTTTACCTAAGATATCTCAGTCATACTTCTGAGAGGCAATGCACAAAATCTCAGCTTCAGATGATTTAGCCAAATGTCCTTTTACTTGCAGACCTGTGGGCTGTGCTGGCAGTGACAGAATGGGAACAGAATACCAAACCAGCATGTTTTTTGAAATCTCCATAGTCTCAAACACAAGCTTTTTTTTCACAGTTTTCTTCAATATATTTTACTGAAAGTCAGCAATGTTTTCTTTAAAGAATCAGATGGTAAGAATATTAACATATATAGACCGCACTACAGTTGTCAACATCATTCTTAAAGCACAAAAACATCAGTAGATAACACACAAATAAATGTGTCTCAATAAAAAAAAAAATCTATGAAAACATGGTTTTGTGCTAAACTTCAACTTAAATTCAGACTGTAATTGCATACATTTTACTGTATAAATCTATTGAACAACACTTGAGTGTGTGATGATGATGGGAGTAGCCTTGGAGCCTCTATATCCACATAAAACACTGGGCAAGAGCTCCTATTTGATAGGGAATGCAAACATAAAGTTTCTTCAAAGATAAAAGGAGAGACTTCTAGAAGATATGAAAGAAGATCTATGCTACCAATTTAGAGGCGTAAGGAAGTCAGAGAAAATAGTTAGGTAGGCAATAACAAAGAATAAAGGCAGAAAAGAGGAAAGTAAAATCATTATAAGGCAACTCTTGAACACTGTGAAGGAGTCGGTGTTCAGACTGTGTAGACCTGTGAGCACTAGATCAATATGTAGATTTTGTTTTTAAGTCATAAGGATATGGGGTGTCTTTGTTTCTTGGTATTTCTGTGGTAAAATACTCTGATGAAAGCAAGTTAAGGGGAAACAAAGAGTTTTTTTGGCTCACAATTCCAGGTTACAGTCCCTCACTGCTGGGAGGTCTAGGCAGGAGAACTTGAAACTGCTGTTCACATTATATCCAAAGCAAGAGCCAAGAGCAATGAACTATTGCATGTGTGTTAGCACTTAGATTCCCTTCCTACTTTGTACAGTCTAAGATCCCCTGCCGAGGGAATGGTCCTGACACAGATAAGTTGGAGATTCCTACATCAGTTAACATAATCAAGACAATCCCTCATAGTCATTCTCAGGCTAACCTTAACTTGAGAATCCCTCACTAGTGTGCCCAGAGGCTTGTCCCTTAAGTGCGGCATGGACAATTAATACTAAGCATTGTAGGGGAGTTGGAAACAGAAGAAATGTGATGTGAGTCTTGTATTAAAAGATAAACATAGGAGATGAGATATAAGTTGTTTAGTTTGAGAGCAGAGTTAACAGAACAGAGACTGTATAGGAAACGATTGGAACAGCTCAGATGTGTGAATTAAAGACTTGAATCAAACTATAGGAAATCGGAAATAAGAAACACACGCACACAGAGACCCGAAAAGGACGGGTAGACCCCAAAAGGATGAGCAGGAACGAATGGATACAAAAGAAAACAAAAATAAACAAACAGACAAAAAACATAGTATTAGAGCTATCAAATATAAAGGAGTTCAGAGAGAGAACGGTTCAGCCAAGCCGAGGAAGACAGGAGAACTGGGAGAAAAGAGCCAATATTTGAAGAGATAATGAAATCTGGAAATTGGGCCAATTTTGAGAGTCAGGTGGTAAATTTGCCTTGAGTATACGGCTCAAGGTGTAGGAAGGAAAGGGTGAGTGCAGTGGTAATAGTATGATTACCTCATAGTATGATCAGTGAGACCTGCATGAAGAGAACACAGAGCTGGGCTTGCCTAGCTTTTTAATATGAAATTAGGGGATCATGACTAAAATAACAGAACGACAATCCCACTACCAGCCTCATTGGTGCAGCCATCAGCCCCAAGGAATAGTGATTCCCTTGTTTGTTTTAGAAAAGGATGTGTGTGAAAGAACAGGTGTGGAAGCGAATATCAGAAGTACAGTTAAGCCATGAATTTCATGTGATATATTTTATTAGATGTCAGTCATCGGTGCTTTGAGATTAATGGCTGTCTCTTGATTTAAATTATAGTGCATTTCATGTCTGATAGCAATCAAATGACATAAAATTGTAAAAAGCTGCATAGCTCTAAATCATGTTTAATAAACTGGGACGATGTTTTGATAGAAACAGAAAGGAAGTTGCTAAGTCATGAATCTCAGAGTTACTACCAGAGATATGCATGAAAAACTGGATTTAGTTTTCAGAATCTAATTTTTTGATTATAAATCATTGATAATATCATTTGTGAATCAAGTTCAACTCTGAGAAGGAACAATGGGGATACTGTACTAGTTACTTTTCTGTTGCTGTGATAAGACACCATGGCCAAAGCAGCTTATATAAGAAGTATATTTTGCTTACAATTCCAGAGGAATTAGAGCTCATAATGGCAGAGAAAGCATGGTGGCAGAGGCGACTGGAGCGCAAAAGCCAAGCACTCACGTCTTCAAGCAGGCACAGGAATTAGATAGCAGCTAGGAACCTGGCAAGGCTTAAGAACTCTCAAATCCTGACCACAGTGAAAGGCTTCCTCCAGCAATGCCACACCTCCTTAAATGTCTCAAAACGTCACTACCAATTGGGGACAAAATGTCCAAATACTTGGAGCCTTTGGGGGCATTCTCATTCAAACCACCACAGTCACTCATATATTTCAAGTGATGAAAGGTATTGCCTAATAAAGGTTATCACAGAAAAATAACTATTGAAATGTTTTAACTACTTAATAGTTTGTCAAATTTCAATAGAGACTGATTTTTTTTTTCTAAACAGTTTGGGGAATTTCTAAGATGTAAATATGAATTCTAAAATCATTTCAATGTTTTAAATGAAACTGAGTAATATCTACAACTTATACAGTAAAGCTTTGACACAAGTTAATTTAATGATGTGGTCCTTAATTCTTCCTCAGATATTATAAACATGTGATAGAGTAATGTAAAGAGCTTGAATCAATGTTCATTCAATGATTTGGCCTTTTTGTCTGTGACCATTCAGGTTCAAAGAAGATAGAAAATACACGGGGAGGTAAAGAATTTTATTATGTGTTTGAAGATCAACAAACATTTCAATGGTGGTATTAATGAGAGAAGACAGTTCCCTTCTTAATTCATAAATTACAAATGAATGAAATCACAAATCAACAAACTTGCTGTAAAAGGGCAAGAAAAATATGATAAAATATCCTTGTTCTCAGTTAAAATGACTGAAAAGTACCAAGTCAATCCTGTCTTTTATTTTCTTGTCTGTAAAATGATGGAGAAAATTAACTGCTTGTCTAATAAATCATACTTTTACCTTCTTTGAAAAGTACATTTTTGGAGTCAAGTGCTGTGGGACATGTCTATAATTCTGGCTATGTGTGAGGGGTAGAGAGGAGCCTTGGAAGTTTAAGACCAACAGGAATAATAGAGTGACACATTTTCTAAAAAACTGACAGGAAAGAAGGGAGGGAAGAAGGGAGTGAAGGAGGCTGTGAGGAAGGAAAGGTGTGTGCATTTTTCAAGTTCTTAATGTGTTCATGTGTATGCAGGGGAGCAATGGAAAGCTGCCTAAGTTAATGAGTGGTGGTCAATCAAAGGCCTTGGCAAAGGGGCAATGTTTTGAAACTGAAGTGATCTTTGTTTTCTTTTTATAACTTTTAAAATTGTATGTTCATGAGTGTTGTATCTGTATATATGTAAATGCACTATGTGTAAACAATACCTTCAGAGGACAGAAGACATTGAATCCTCTGGAACTGGAGTTACAGATGATTGTGAGCCTCTTTGTAGGTGCTGGGAACTGAAACCACATCCTCTGCAAGAGCATCCAGTGCTCTTAAACACGGAGCCCTCTCTTCAGCTGCTGTGTCTTTGCTGATATGCATTTCTGTAGCTAATTTGAATACGTATATTTGGGGGTAACCATGTGATGCAAGTATAAACTTTTAATTTCGAAATGAAATATAAAAGGCAGAAACAGGTGATGGCATACAGTGTAACTGAAAAGCATATAGAAAACAAAGAAAGTCTGTAGCTGAATTAGGGCTCCATTGTAGAGGAAAACTGAAGTATTTAATATAAACCTGAATTAAAATATCCCAGAGATTCTGTAGTTAAACAAAGTATGAAAACCACAATGTGCTTCTTGCATTTGATTTCTTGTCAAAATAGAAAAGTGCATGAGGTTTGCTCATGAGATTGGTGTGCAGCCTGGCAGGGACACACAGGGCCTGGTGAGTGAGTGCCTAGTAAGTCTATGCTACAAAGTTCGTTCCTCTGTACTCTCTTACTAGAAATTGATGGAAACTACCCCAAATCCTACTAGATGAAAAATGTATGCATGCAATGGTTAACACAGCTATGAATGAATAGGCCTCAAGCACCTCACCCAGCTCGTAAAGACAGACATCCTTCCAGAGGAGAATGGGCTTTCACAATTCATATTATTTCCAGAGAGGACATCTCACAGTTTTTGAATTTTCCTGGATAATATTCCTAATAAGGGGTTACACATTTCAGTAAATAAGAGAAGTCTGAAGAAATACTGAGCCCTTGATTCTCAAGATCATTTGTCTAGGTACACTGCTAAATTTTCTCTGTTTATATTCAAAACAGTTTTTTGAGGCAAGGTCTCCCTGTAGCCCCAGCTGGCCTGAAACTAACTATGTAGACCAGGCTAGAGATCCCTCTCCCTCTGCCTCCTGAGAGCTGGGATTACAGACTTGGTGCCACCACCCCCAGCTATATATCCAAACTTTTAACTGAATTCTTACTTAACTTAATCAGATACCAAAGCTAGCTCTGTGTGAAATTCAGTTAAAGGCATTCACTAGAGCTAACTGTTTTTGTCTGGGGTAAGGATTCAACTAATTTTTAAAAAGTATGTTTTAGTAATCATAGTTGTAAGCTACAACCACAAAATCCAAGGCCATACATCATGAGTTAGAATAGGAAGGTTTTAGAAGGAAAATATTTCAAGTCATTCCTGGTAGCTTTGGTTCTGAAGCCTAACTGCTGGATTTGCTGAGGTATTCACTTTGAGAGCAACGTGTAAAAGGAAGAGATATATCTGGCAAAATAGAAACTGATCAAATGTGGATGGATGTTGGTCTTCACCAGAGGATGTCAAGATGAGACAAGAGCAGAACACATAAATGAAGGAGGAAAGTTGCCCGTGTTTTGATCAGGTGAGGGAATCTAGATGGAAACGCTAGGGATAAGAGTGGCTAGGTTCTCTGGAACAAATGTGGCCATGTCTGGCTTGAAAGATTATAGCTCTCACATACACTAATGGTGACCTAGAGAATTTTGAGCAGACACACTGCAGTCTGCAGTGAGTACTGTGAGTTGGACTGAACTTCCTCTCATCAAAGACTGTGTGCTAAGATTTATCCATCCAGAAATTTCAAGTTTACTACAAAGCACCACTTCATTAAAGAACATACATACACAGGAAACTTCTCAGAGGACAAACGTGTTGTGTTAAGTAACAGCGGCCCTTTCTCCTGGCTCTCATTGTTGACTCTGGTTTGATGTTGGGCCCGCCGAGGGGATGAACTAGAAAAGCAAACACACAGACCCAAATAAAGAGTGACAATGGGAGAAGAGAAGCAGTCAACATTTTAACACCTAAGTAATTTCACTCAGTACAGCTATTTATCAGACGTGGCAAGTGTGGTATCTGAGCTCAGATCATGCTCAGCTTCTTGAATTTATCCTAGAGAGTAATTTGGATGAACATCAAATTAAGCATAGTTTCATTAATAACTACAGCACCACCACAGTCTCCAGAGTGGTTACACTAAATGTATTTACATAGAAAAGTGATTATTCTTCTGTCTCTATGGAGGTATGAAAATGTGCATTGCAAACTTCAACTATTTAAGACACATGCTGCATTGTAGGAATATGCTACTGAGTGTCTGAGACCTCAGAAAGAAATGTGGTCATGTGTTTCAGTGTCAACAAGTAAATGCTACTGTAATTTCAGATTTGATAATATCGTTAGTACAGTTGGACTTCATTAGTAAAACATGCTGTCTTGCAATTTAGACAATGGAAGATATCACTCCTTTCCCTAGCTTTCAACACACTTTATGTAAGAGAAAGCAATGTGGAAAACGACATAATTGATTAGGAAAGTAACTGGCACTTGAGTACAAGTGGCCTCTTTCTGTCAAGAAAGGAGTTCATTACTCGATGTTGCTCAAAGAATGACATGAAGCCAATAAAGTACTTTGTGCAATTTTTCAGTTGCTCCTCAGAGTGAACAGTTCTGTGTGTGATACTGTTTCAAGAGCTGTCAGGGTATATGCTATTTGGAAATTTATTACATGTGAAAATATTTTTACTTCTCCGATTCCCACTTGCACTTTTCCAGTTCTCTAGCATTTCTTGGGGAGTGCTAAATTAGTGAGGACAGCCAGTCCATGAACATTCAATGGCTCCGTGAAAATGCAAGCTTCATAGAGAAAGAAATTACTAGATTTGGGCAAATTGAAAACATTATTAACAAGATTTAAAGTTGCCAGGTGGGGCGGTGCACACCTCTAATCCCAGTATTCAGAAGGCGGAGGCAAGTGGAGTTATATGAGATTGAGGCTACTCTGGTCTACATAGTGTGTAGCCCCAGCCGGAGACCTTGTCTCAAACAACAACAACAACAACAAATCAGTATTTAAAGTTGGTCGGTTTGCAGCTCATCTCTTAAAAATACTCTTTGACTTTTACAGCCCCTAAAAGTTTCTGAGTTGTTTTATTTTTTTGAGTTTATGATATCTTTCTCAACTTTGCTTTTTTTTTTTTTAACCATAAGAAGAATGCCATTTCATGCATTATTTTATCAAGTGATTTTATCAGACTTGTTGAGCTGCTTCTTCTTTGTCTTTGCAGTGGGGGAGAAATGACTTTTATCACAGAAAATTGAGGGGGTTGCTTATGTTTAAAGCTACCATACATTGAATCAACTTTCAATAGTGTCTCCAAATTTACTGCTTCTTCCATGAACTTTGAACATGATGTAGAGTTATTTTTAGAAGAGGAGAAGAGGACCAGTTCTGTATGAATACTGACATTGAGTTAATTTGCTTATACCATGTAGGTTTAAAACACATTAATCACAATTAAATTCTATGGAACAAAAAGGTATTATGAACGAGAGGCTCACATTCATTTCTGTAAAACTGACAGCCACAGCACACATAGACTTTAAAACAAGATAGGCTACAATATACTGTTATATAATTTGTGCAGTTGAAAATCTCGCAAGAGAAAAATAATCTTATATCATCAAATATAATATTCTATTCAATTAATGTTAGATAGGCATACCTATAAATCATACTGTGTGCGTATTTGTACATGCCAATTGAAATCATCAATTCACTGTAAATTTACATTCAGTAGAATTAGTAGGTGCTCAAATATGTTTACTGAAGAGCAAAGGTGAGAAGCCTATGGGAAAAGGAATAACCCCAAAATTTGTAGGACAATAAAGAGAAAAAATGAAATTAACCTTTGATGAATAGGTGGGAGCCTACTGAGGTTCTGTGCACTTGAGTGAATATGATCTCTGAATTCTGGCTTCTAAGCACATTTTATTTCTGATGTGTAGATCTATGACTATTTGAGTAAGAGTTCTACCATGTTTATGCATGGAGATGATTCTGATTTATACCTGAATATGTTTGCATGTTAATTATTACAAGTTATATTTTATTTATTTTGTTTTAGTAACTTTCTATTGCTGTGATACAAACACTGACCAAAACCAACTTGTGGAGGAAAGAATTTATTTGGCTTCCATCTTCTGGGTCACAGTTCATCACTGAGTCCAAGGTAGGAACTCAGGGCAGGAACCTGGAGTCAAGAGGTGAAGCACAGGCCATAGAGGAATGCTGCATACTGCCTTGCTCCCTTGATCTACACACTCAGCCTGCTTTCTTATACAACACAGGACCACCACTGCCTGGGGGTTAGAGGGATGGGACCCTGTGAAATTCATAATTTCATCATTTTTGTAAGAGCTAAATAATATTCCACTGTGTATGTACCAGACCTTCATTATCCGTTCATCAGCTGATGGACATCTAGGTTGTTTCCAGTTTCTGGCTATTATGAAAAGGGCAGAAATAGATACTCATAAATGGATATTACTATAGCAATACCAAATTAAAGAACATTTTTGAGTATATGCCCAAGAGTGATATGGCTGGGTCGTATGGCAGATCAATTTGAAGCTTTTTGGGGAATCCCCATACTGGTTTCCTACAGGCTACGTAAGTTTGCACTCCCACCAGCAGTGGATAACAGTTCCCCTCTCTCCACATCCTCACCAACATTAGTCATTGTTTACTTTTGGATCTTTGCCATTCGGAGTGGAATAAAATGAAACCTCAAAGGTTTCAATCTGCATTTCCCTGAGGACTAAAGGCATGAAACATTTTCAATTTATTTCCTAGTTATTTGTGCTTCATCATTAGAGAACTCCCCAATCAACTCCTTGCCTCACTTTTTAATGGAGTTGTTGGTTATTTTGATGTTAAGTTTTTGAGTTCTTTGTATACTCTAGATACTACTCTGTAAGAGTTGGCACTCACAAAGAATTTTTCTCATTCTGTAGGTTGCCTCTTCACTCGAATGGTGTTATCCTTTGATGTACAGAAACTTTTAGTTTCATGTGGTCTGCTTTATAAATTATTGGACCTAATACTTATGCTTCAGGAGTCTTGTTCAGAAGCTGCTTTCCTGTGCCAATAAATTCCAATGTATTCCCTACTTTCTCCTCTATCTGATTCAGGATTTTGAGTTTTATGTTGAGGTGCTTGGTCTTTAAAGAATCACTTTAAGTTTAATTTAATTTATATTCTGACTTCCTGTTTATAATTTCATTGATAGCTCTTTTAATTCTTATTTTTACTTTTTCTTGTTTTCCTATTAAAATATGAATTCTTTTTGGTTTTCTGAGATTTACCTTAGATTTCCTCTCAAATTAATTAAATTTAATGTGTATGCATATTTCCTGCATGTATGTAAGGGCACCCATATTGTGCAAAGCCCATAGAGGCTCTTAACTGCTGAGTCATCTCTCCAACCCTGAGATTCTTTTATTCTTTTAAAACATGTATTTAGTGTTATAAATGTTCTTCTCAGCACCCCTTTCATCATATTACACAAAGTTTAATATGTTATGTTACTATTTTTATTTAATTTTTGTTTTTTTTAACTTATAAAAATTATTTTCTGGCCTATTGGTTTTTAAAATTTATTCATTTTTATTTTAAGTGTTTGAGTGTCGGGTCTGAATGTTTGGAAGCGTACCACATACACAAAATGCTTGTGGAGACCAGAAGAGGGCGTCAGATCCCCTGGCACTGGAGTTTCAGATGGTTTGTGGTCTCCATGTCGGTGCTGGCAACCAGTTCTGGTCCTCTGCAAGAGTATCCATGACCTTAACTGCCGAGTCTCCAGCTGTTTGGGAATTTTCTGACTCTTTTGTTCATTTCATTTCTTTTTTATAACATTGTTTGTATCTTATCTGTTTTTTAATTTGTTCATTTGTTAAGATATAGGGTCCAGAATGGTGTATATCTCATTAGACCTTCTATGCTAGCCACTGAAAGCATGTATTCATTTATCATATTGAATGTGGGTTCTATAAATACAAATTAGAGAAAGTTTATTGATAGCACTATTTGAGTCAATTATATCCTCATTGATTTCCTGCCTCCTTGATCTATTAATTGCTGAGAGACTTTGACATTCCAACTGTACTGTAATAGTGAACTTGCCAATTTCTGTAGAGTTCTTTCCCTGTTTGTTTTATATTATATTGTGATGCTTTCTTCTTAGGCACAAAAACGTTTAGCATTATGCTTTGTGGTCATTTAACCTATTCATTATATGACTGCCATTTCCTTAATAGGTTTTCTTCTTCTAAAATCTATCATGTCTAAGATTAGTATAGTATTCTTTATGTCTCTTAATTTTGTTATGATATGTTGTCCTCTATCTCATTATTCTGAATATCTCTGATTCTTTACATTTACTTTGAATTATTTTAAGTTTTTTTGATTCATTTACTTTTATTGAAGATGTTTGAACGTTTTGCCTTCTTGTATGTTAGTTCACTACTGTCATAAAATGCCTTCGAAAGCCGAAAGAGGATGTCGGGTCCCCTGGAACTGAGGGTTTTCAACTGCCACGTGAGTGCTGGAAACCAAACAGAGGTCTTTTGCAAAAACAGCCAGTGTTCTTAACCACTGAGCCATCATTCTAACTCCTATATTGAGTTACTTTTAAACATAGTTGAGTCTGATTTTATTAATCTCTTGAAATTCTTTGCTTTTAAATTAGTGTATTTAGGAAATTGACGTTGAAATTAATGAAATAGTTAGATAAATGCCTCTAATATTTTAGCTAAGTTTATTTCTATATGGTCTTGGTTTCACTCTTTTATTCCCTTCCTTGTTTTTACTGCGTTTGTATTGCTGTGTGGTAGAGTCTTCCGATGTAGCCCAGGCTGGCTTCCGACTGGCTTCCAGCTGGTAATCCTCTTGATGCAGCCTCCTCCGTGCTGGGGTTGCAGGTGTGCATGACTCATGCCTTTTTGCCTTCCCAGTTTGTACCTGTTTCATTTTCTTCCATTTTATTCTCTGCTTTAGCCAATCAAATGCTTTTCACTTTCAAATTTTCATAGCGGTTTGGACCATATTGTTTGGACCTTGTAAGAATTATGTGTGTTATTTTTCATTTACATGTATGTGTGTTTGTCTCTCCATGAGTATGCTTTCTGTATGCAGGTGCCTGCGAAGGTTAGAAGGGGGTTTCAGAATCCTTGGAGCTTAAGTTACAGGTAACTGTGAGTCACTAGTTGTGGGCATTGGGAATTGAGTTCAGTTCCACTGTAAAGCAGAAAGGGCTCTTAACTACTGAGCCATCTCTCCAGGACCTTACTCAGGAATAAGAAAAATGCTGTGTTTCCGCATCATTCCTCATACTCTCCTTTTCTTTATGTAGACAGACACAATAATTTCTGAGCAACAATTTTTTGTTTTCATCTTCTCTTAGTAGAATTTCTTTGGATGAGGGATATTCTCAGTAGCTATCACTGTGGTTGAAGAGGGTCAACAGCTCAGACTGATATTATATATTTCAATTACCAAGGAGATGTTGAACAGGACCACGAAGCCAAGCAAAGAAGATTTTGTTCTGGAGATGAAATTGGAGATGCTATTCATAGATACATTGTAATTTAAACGAGGCAAGTGGATGAAGTCTTCTCATCTTACATAGTAAAAAACAAATGAAAAGAACTTTATCTAGAAATTTAAAAGTGAGTGATTGCTTAGGGATGAGACTTACACTTGTCTTACCATAATATTAAGAAACAGTGGACAGACAGGTGTGCCAAACCCCATAGGAAGGTGAAATCTTGGAAGCTGTAGAACAGTGAGTCTCCAGAAAGTGACAGTGTTCATAAGTAGTTAAGTGATGAGTACTAAGTGACAGGAAATAAAGCTGAGGCCTGGAAAAAATAAATGAATTTAGCTATGAACAGATCACCTTGTACATTTCTTGGGATGTTGTCTCATAGAAACATTCACCACACTTAAGCACTTTACGGAGAAAACTGTCTAGAGAACAGTGGAGAGGTGTGTGAAGGGAGCAAAGGGAGAATGTGGGAGAAACAGGCAGTTGACGTGGGATGAAAAAAGCCAGCTGATGTGATGTGTTGAAGGTACGCACAAAGAAATGAACAGTAAAATCCGTGAGAAGAAAACAGTGTAGCAGCAATATAATCTCCCTTAAACAGGAATAATTCTTTCTTTCAAATCAGAATATAAAGGAAAGAGTGAACAAAACCATAGCCACGTCTTTTCTGTTGATGCTATGCAGTTTGGAAAATCTCATTTGATTGCCTTCATTTTTGCTGTGAGGAACAATGCCTCTGCCGAGGAGGAAATGAATAGGAAGCTAGAGGTGATGGATGAAGGGTGAGCTTGAGGTGGCTGCCCATGACAAAGAAGGGGGGAGCCTCTGTACAGCATTTGACAGCTTCTGTCAGTCCAGCAAGCGTCCTCCCACGCTCTGTCCTCTTTAAATCTCAACTTTAATCCCCTTTGGCAGCTTGATTCTTAAGGACGTTGTCATGAGTCAGAATTCCGGGGTAGCTTCTAATGATCTGTACTTCCTGATGTTCAGACCCTGTGTAATCCTCTCACATAAACGGGAGCTGGGCATGGTGACTTGCTTCTAATAAAGATTTTTTTAAAAAGTAAAGGTGTTGCAATGTTACTTTAGAGATTAGTCTGTAAAAGAACATGACTTCCACCTGGTTTGCTTACATGGTAAAACCAACTGTCATGTTTTTAGCTGCTCTGAGAGGTATCCACAGCAAGGAATAGAGGACGGTGGCAAGTAGCTGGTGGGAGTCTGTCTTTCAGTCCATCAGCTTATGAGGAATAGAAGTTTAGCAGCAGTCAGGTGAGCAGATGGACATGTTGATTTCTCCCCACTCGTAACTGGATCTAAGATGACAGTTCCAGTAAGCAAATTAACTGTTGCCTTTCGAGGGAAGAGGCAAGTACAGAGGATCCAGGGAAGCTGTGCTTTGGTTTCAAGTTCACTGTGACATAATGAGTATTGTCTTTAAGCCACTAAGCTTTGAGGTAATATGTCAGATAGAAATAGCTAATGAATATAGCTATCCCATCCTCTTTTACACTCTGATCTTTAATCACTAACACAAAGCAGAATATAAACTGTATATATGGTGATCTTAGGAGGTAGTTTCTGAATAAGAAAAGCCTAGACTAAATGCACTGATTAACAAGTCAATAGTAAGGACAATAATTTTCAATGACAGTGGTTGAAGAGGTAGCCCTGTGTGTGTAGGGTAAGTCCATAAAACTAGGCTACTTTCTCTGCCTAATACATAGGATGATCAAGAAGCAATCTTACTCTGTAATCTCAAGTGAGATTTATGTTGCAGCTCTATTCCATATTACTTTTTGTTATCAATAAAATAAAAATTCTCAAATTCTTAGGGTAAATCTCAACCATTCCATCTTATTCTAAATTAAGGACTACAAAGGGACAAACTACATTATAATGCAAAAAAAGACATTAAGCAATAGACCTGGAGAAACAATTTTTATACATGCAGTCCAGAATCCAAAGTGTCCCCTTCGTATGGGCAAAGGTTCAGCAAAGATATTCCTGTTTCCAGCAGAATAAATGTTCCCCTCTTTACAAACTGAAGGTAGACGTCTCCAAGGGAGAAGGCAGTGAACAGAAAGTAAATGCAGTTTCCCAAGTTCTCATGCTTATTTTTTTTCTTTTAGATTGAGTCGGCAGACTGAATTGAAAAAATAACAAGATCACAAGTAAGGTGTCTCCATGGCTGCAGAGAGCATATGTTAGCATAGGTCATTGTGCTGATGCTGGATGTGTTGAAGAAATGTAATAATTAAAAAAAAGAGAGATTAACGGCAACTTTTTCATAAAAGACTGTCCTTGAAGGGAAATTAATCATTTACTTTTGAAAGTAATTTATTAATTTGGGGGGAAATTTCATACAGTATATTTTTATTGTATTATCCCCTTCCCCAAATCTGCCCAGATCCAGCCCTCACCTACACCCTTATCTATCCAACTTTATGTTCTGTTTTCTTTTCATTCAGTCCAGTTTGTGCTTCCAAATAATCTTGAATGTGAAACGTGCACAAGTCTCATCTGTATCCTTTGGAGAACGAGTTGGATCAGCCATTGTGTGGCTCATTTATTCTCTTTATTGTGTTTCTACCATGTTCTTCATTGTGTGTTGTAAAGCAGAAAGTTAAGATGAACACCTTGTATATCTGAATTAATATACCAAAAGGGTTAAATGTATAACTACATCAATTTCAATCAGCAGCAAATGTAAGTCTGTAAGTGCAAAACATGAAACACAAGTACCTAGATTGCAATACTGGTATGTATGTGCTGATATGGCCAACTTTCTAGCATACTGGTGAGGCCAATTCACAAATAGATAGTTTGTTACGTCTGTTTTGGTTTCAGTTGATATATATATATATATATATATATATATATATATATATATATCAACTGGGGCTACAATTAGGCAATACAACATTATCCTTTACATAGTTTTAAAAATGTTATTTGGGCTGGAGTGATGAACATGTATTGTGCATGTTGCCACAAGTGCTCTGAGTTCTTATGTGCAACTACACTGTGGTGTCCAGTCAACAAGGTTTCCTTGTACTCAGTTACCATCCCTGGCTTTACAGTCTTTTCCCTCCATCTTTCAAATGATTCCTTATCTCTGGGAAAAAAGATATGATATAGGTGCCCCATTTAGAGCTGAGCACTCCCCAGCAGTCTTTTATTCTATGCACATTGAGTAGTTGTGGGTTTCTGTGTTAGATGCCATTTGCCACAAGAAAAAGATTCTCTGGAAGGAGTTGAGAGATGCTCTTACTCCCCTCTCTGGGTATCACAATAAATTATAGATTAATACAGATTACTACAGATTAGTTCTACTCAGTGGTAAAGAAAGACAAAATCACGACATTTGGTATAACAATAAGTCCGTGGGTGTCAGTTAAATCTGTGTGCATTCACAGAATAAATAGTAGTAAGTTTTCCCTTGCAGTCTGTGACCTGTCTACTGACAGTCTTGACCCTGACAGCAGGAGCCAGTTATAGGCTCCATCTTGTGAAGCCTTCAATCCCATGAGAATGCTGTCGGTTACCTCGGTAACACCAAACCAATATCGCAATAGAAACAGTGATATAAAGGAGGAAAGGGGAATGATGTGATAGAAAGGGTTAAACGGGGTGGGGGATGGGAGGGTGGGCAGAGGAGGGAGTAAGAGCAAAGAGAACTGACTCCAAAGGCCTTTAGAAAAAGTCATGGAAATCCATCACTATAGAAGACCTTAAAATATATACCTATATAATACAAAATTCTTAAGCATAGGTATGCTAACCATAAGAGTTCAGTGGCCCTACCAGACACCATAAGCCCAGTGCCGGGAATGCAATCCTTTTGGAGTTGTTGACCAGGAAGGTTCTTTAGTCCCTTAACCAATATTTGTTATTGCCATTGCTCTTGGTTACCCTCCAGAACTTCATGGTAAGACCCTATTGCCAAAGACACTTACATAAATGAGTCATAGAACAAACAAGGAGAAATTAATCTGGTACCCATGTTGACACTTCATCTCTACTGGCTAGCTTTCATATTACTAGCAGGCCATATGCATACTACTGGAAGAGAAAAATAATCATCAACCTTACTGAGCTCAAACCCTTCATACTGCAATAATGACTGGCCTGACAAGATATGCTCATCAGTTTTTAACTTTATAAAGATTAGAATGAAGAGCACTAGGTACTTAAAAACATCACCAACATGAAAATGAAGCTCCCAAGAAAAGTCATATACCTGAACCTAGATGTAATAATGAAAATTAAGAGCATAGGTCAAGAAAAATCTCTATAAATACCTTCAAACTCAAGATAGCCTATTAGCCATAAAGCATAAATAGATGTCTGAAAGAAAGGAATATTTAAAAAAGGAAAGCTAATGTGGAAATTGAAATAATAAGTACTCAGTGGATACTTTAGCAAAGGTAAAGAAAATAAATGCATGTTGAACATAAATTGAATACAAAATATAGCAAAATATAAGTTTTAAAGGAATAAACCAATCATTCTCTCTAAAGCAGAGAGACCTACAATATTCCACTATAACTCTTTCCGTGTTAGAATAAAATGGATCAACATTGTAAAATACCTTCAAGAGAAAATCATTATAAACCTAGAATTCTACACACAAATATACCATTAATTAAACATAGTGGTAAAATCAAAACATTTTTAAATCTATAAGCACTCAGAAAGGACATCATATAAGGTATATTCCAGCACACAAAGGCTAAATTCAAGACTATCAGACATGGGTTGCATACAGTTGTGGAACTAAATTAATGATTCAATAAAAATAGATTTAATGATGGTGACAACAGAGAGATTCAAATTCAAGTAAAAGATTCAATTTCTGGAGTAAAAGTAAAATATAAGGTATTCTAGATAGAAGATATTGATTAGGAGGAGGAGCTGATGAGAGATATAAAATATTGTGATGAGCAAGGTGTGACTATTATGTCCACAAATAAAAAATGAAGGGAGAGCATGAAAAGACTAGAAAGTCTGGCGGAGAAGATGTTGTGGGCTGATGATCTGGGACTGCAGTCATGGTCTGAGGAGTTTGCTTAGTCTGGGATATACACTGTAATTCTCTGCTCAGCCATTAAAATTGTGTGCTAGGGGCATAGGCCACATCATATATTTCTGAATCTGGTTTGAGATTATCTATCATCTATCTATCTACCTGTCTGTCTATCTGTCTACCTATCTATCTATCTATCATCTACCTATACTGATCTATTTCAAACATCCAAATAATTGTAAAATATAGACAAGGTTAAATGCTATAGTTATTAATAAAAGCAAAAAATGTTTTTAATATAATTTGAAGAAAGTGAGCATGGATAAGAAAACATTTTGATTTTTATTTTAGGAATCAAAAAGGTTCTGACAAAGAATATAGAAACCTTATTAATTCCACTGTGTAGCATGCTACCTTTACATGAAGAAGATCATTTTGTAACTTTTAGAATGAATATTTGGAATATAATCTTAAGGATTCTCCTTTAGCTGGATTGCTTTCCATCTATCACTTCACAGAAGTCTATACATTTAAAAAATTTCCATGAATGTCTTAGTAAAACAGTTCCTATTCCGTTATCACTCACCGTGGACCACCATAAATCACACTGTCCTTTCACTTCATTCTTGTCTTGGAGCCACTCTAAATTTTTTTTTCAATGGAACTATACCACATATTCACATAGCTGCTTTAATCTCTTATTCCCATTTGTTTCTGGAAATGATAAGAGAAAGGTAAAAAAAATCACTCACTGCTTATGTACAGCGTGAGCAATCTTGAAGGCACTACAGACCCACAAATGTGCCTTCAAATGGATTTGAACTGTAAGTACAATGCACAAGCTGTTTAAGCACATGTGTTTTCCATTAGTAATCAGAATGATATCCCAACTGAATAACAAAAGTGTTTGAGTCCATAGCAGAAGTCGAATCAAACATTGTAGTGCAAGTTCTCATTTTCTTATATGGAGTCAGCCATAGGTCCCATTGCTAAACTTACAATAATTTGGCAAAATTTCACAATATATTAGCCTGGTTTCATTAGTGACTCTGCAAATGTACAGGGATATGACCAATCTTTGTAATAGAGAGGATAAGTCTCTTTCAAGGGAGCAGTTTAGTTGATTTAGTTGAAAAAAGATTTCTTAAATCTCTACATAAAAAATGTTCATTAATATCCTATAATTTTCAAAGCCCCAGGGAAAGCAGCACAAAATGTAACTATCATAGCCTGATATGAGGACATGGGGCCTGCTCATACTCTGCTCACCTGAACTTCATCCAAACCACTGCTTCTTACCTAAGGTGAACGTAATATGAAGTATAGATAAGCTATTGGAACATAGTTCATTCAATATACACATAAATGGTAATAAAATTGTTATAAAATAATATTTGCTACATTCTTATCTTGTGCCAAACTTTTACTTCACTTATTAACATGGGAATCCACAGAATTAATAGCTCATTCAAGAGGCTATGAAAAATTCAGAGTTATAAGGCCAGTTTAAAAAAAAAAGATAAATTTTGAATAAATTTGTTTAGTTTTATTCAAAATATTTTGCAGAGAAAAAAATTCCAGGATTTTGTGATTTTCTTCTCTATCAAGCAGAAGAAAAATGTTATTACCACTACAAATAAGTTCCAGCAGTATGAAACAGTCTTTACACACAGGAAACAGAGTAAGTAAGAACAATGTGAAAAGTTTCTCAGAAAGAGAAATAAAGATGGGAAAAGGTAAGTCTGCAGTTTTCCCCTGTGGAACTCTGATCAGCACACTTGCCTTTGAGTAACAGCTATTTTCGGAGAAGGAAGACAAGCAAATACTTCCAAGCGAAGGGGAAAGGGGCAGACTCTCCATTTACCCTGAACTGCAACTCTTGGAAGAAAATAATCCTGGAAAATGTGAAGATATTTTCTAAAGGCCACACAATTTAGAATCTTCAGAGTGGAGCTCCAAGCCCAGTCTGCATGGTCTCTAAAAATTTGTTTTTGTCAATCACAGAATTTCCAAATGATATACTGACAGAAAACTTTCTCCCAAACCTGTTCAATGTTCCATTTTTAAAAGAATCTGATAGCCGTATCTATAATTTGTGAATCAGTAAATTTCTAAAACTGAAACAAACAAAATCCCCAAACTCAAATAATTTCCTGAAAACCAACCTCTGATTTACAAAATTACAAGACACGAGTCCTAATCCATGTGGCTGGGGTCAGAATTACCTTCTGTGAAAAAACCATCAGGAACAGAAAATAAAATGTTCCAGTGTAATATTTAAAAGAATTCAGAAATGCTTTATTTTGTTCATTTCCAAGTTAAAAAATATTTTTCCACTGACTACAGACTAATGTTTAAATGTTATATTTGGAAATTTACTTAATATTTATTATTGTTGTTGTTGTGTGTATACAGTGTATGTATATTGTGTATGTTTGTGCATTTGTGTGTACATGCCATGGTGTACATGTCAAAGGACAACATTAAGGAATCATTTCTCTCCTTTATTCAGAGGCTCCAGGGACTGAACTCAGGTTGTCAGTCTTATGTGAAAAGTGCTTTTACTAGCTGAACCATCTCACTAATGCAGGTGTACTTATTTTATGGCTTTTTTATTTTTTATTTTTTTCTGACAAGGTCTCCCTAGTCCCAGCCAGTCTGGAAATCACTATGTGGACCAGACTGGCCTGGATCTCACAGAAATCCACCTGCCTCTGCCTTCTGAATGCTGTGATTAGCACTGTGATAATCACAGTTATGCATAACCACCAAAGTTACATGTATTTTTTTTTAAAGAAAGGAAATAACTCCAAGAAACAGAGATAATATATGAATTTTGGGGGTGATATGTAAGTCATCACTTTAAAAGCAGAAGAGATAATTTCCATTCCCTGGTACTCAGTCTTTGGGAATTATTCAGAGACTATCTGAAAGCAGTCTCAGCTTCTCAGAATTATAATGTTGAATATATACTTCTTTCTTCCCTTGAAAAGAGAGCTAGTTCTTTTGTCTACTTACATGTAATTGCCTAGTATGCTATTAATAGTAAGAATAAGCCTTTTAGGTGATCAGAACATGCTTTGTCCTAGGCATTAGGGAAGAGGGGTCTTATACTTTGGTGGGTTTGATGAAGGAGTTTTTGCCTAGCATTTTGTTCTTGAACTATGTTATTGTGCGATCTGAGACGCCCAGGGTTCAGAGCTGAGACTTTTCTGTTGAAGTTTCACCATCTGATTCTTTGTGACTCCTTTTAACTAACACTCATAGGCTACATGATTGACAAATCGACCGTGTTCTGTTTTCTTCTGCCTTACAATTGCTACACAATACTCTATTTTGCCAAGAGTATCATATTTATAAAAGCATTTTTCAATCACTACAAAAATTCAGTGGATAAATACAAAAGCCAAGTACCAAAATATTTCCACTTCACTTATTAGATAATGACTATCTCTAATAATCATAAATTTATCTTTGAAATCAAAATATTAGTATTGTGAGGATGGAGAGATGGCTCACAGGTTAAGAGCACTGATTACTCTTGCAGAGGACTTGGGTTCTATGCCCAGCACCCACCCGACTGCTAACAACTATCTATAATTCCAGTTCCAGGGGATCGGACACCCACATCTAACCTCTGTGGACAATGTATGACATGGATGTACTTATATACATGTAGGTAATACACTCATACACATAATACAAAAATAATAAAGTACAAAAAAACACCAAACATACCTCTTGCTTTTATTAGTATATATGTATTTTATGTAGTTTTGGATTTAAAATAAGAAATTTCTTTATAGTTTGTCATGTAATTTAACCGTATCTTCCCCTTCTCATTATCTCCTGTTAGTCCTCATATATACATATATATATATACACACATATATATGGGTTTGTGAATGTATATAGTCACCCTATATATATATATTAATGTATCAAGAATTCTAGGATTCATAAATGTGAGAAAATTGTGATATCTTTCTTTCTGTATTTAATTTATTCAGTTACTATGATGATCTCTAGTTGCATCCATTTTCCAGAAAAAGGCATCGTTTTAGTCTTCATTATGGATTGTGCGTATGTATCAGATTCTCTTTATCCTTTCATCTGTGGATAGACATCTAGTCTTGTTCCATAACTGACTATTGTAAACAATGTTATAATAAACATGGATGTGTAAGTATCTCTGTGGTTTGTTGACTTAGAGTCCTTCAGGTATAGAACAGGTATAGCTTGGTTACATGGTAATTTTGTTTATAGTCTTTTGAACAGTTGCCTTACTGATTTTATAGTGAGTGTATCGATTTACATTCCAACCAATCATGCATAAAGGATTCCTTTCCCCACATCCTTGCTAGCATTTTGTTTATTGTTTCCTTAATGGTAACTTTTTGGACCAAGGTGAAATATAACCTTAATATAGTCAGAATTTGTATTTCCCTGATGATTAAGAAAGTTGAGCACTTTTGTTCAAATGTTTATTGGTAATTTATACATTATTTTGTGGAAACTGTCTATTCATTTCATTAGCACATTAGTTGATTGATTTTTTTCTCATATATAGAGTTTTGGGGTATTTATATATTCCAGATATTAGTCCTCTGTCAGAACTAGAGCTAGCAAAGAGTTTTTAGATTCCATGGGCTGCTTCTTCACTCTACCATTTCATTTTAATTATAATTAACTTTTCCGTATCTTGAGAATTTCATACATGAGTACTGTATTTCCATCATTTTCAGTTTTCCCTCTCCCTTCTCCAACTCCCATGTCCCTCCCCAACTTCCTCTCAATATTTTATCATTTTCTTGTTTATTATTACATAATGTTATATAATCTAGGATATACATACATTTATAAGATATATCCTTCTGAGTCTCTTCGCTGTTGTTCTTAGGTGCATGTGCTTAGGGCTGACCACTTGTGCTGGGATAAGGTATCAGGGAGCTAGTTTCTTGGGAAAACTGGTTCTCCCTCTCAGCAGTCACTGATTGCCTGTGGCTCCCCATAGGTTGGTGATATATTGTGAAATTTCTTCCATCTACATTGGCATATCTTGGTAGATCTTACCGGGGCAGCTATACTGTTGAAATATCCCGTGTGCCACTTCCCTGTCACGTCTAGAAGACCTTGTCTGGACCAGGTGTTCTGGTCTTCTAGCTGTTCCAATTTTTCCATCCCTTTTCTGTGATGCTCTCTGCACCTTCTATGCAGGGGTTGATTTGTAACTGTATGTTTATTATGAGCATTTTGCGTGTAGGGAATGCAAACAGCACTCGAAAGTCAGAATTAGTATTCTGAATATTATGCTTTATTCTTTCTTGTTGATCAAGGTGCAGTGGGTTAACTACTGCCTTATCTTTCTTATCATTATGAAATATTGATACTCCCAATGTGATAAAAATATTAATACCATACAGAGGATTTTAAAATGCCATTATTTTGTGTAGTTTCAAGATGGCACATAGATCAGCTTATGGTTACTGTAAAAAGAATCTGTGGTTTACATATTTCATGGTCCTTACTTTAAAACAGTTTGAAGTGATGTAATTGGCATTTTCAGTTCTGTGATTCCAGGTCAGTATGAAGCAAGTTTGGTGATAGCCCCCTTTCATACTGGAAAGATTCTAATGACTATCATTCCAATGAGAAATCTTAGAGGTCATTCACATGCACAAAGCATGAATTCTATGGTATTTATTCATCTCTTAAATGAAAAGGTGGCTAGAGGATTACGTTTTCCTGTGACTTTTTGAAAGTGCGTTACGTGAAGAGAGGTAGGCTTACGTGTAAGTACCTTAATCTCAGGAACTTGGTTAATCAAGATGAGAAAAGCAGGCCTAGACAGATGGCTCAGTGGTTAAGAGTACTGGCTACTCTTGCAGAGGACCCAGGTTCAGTTCCCAGCACCCACATGATGACTAACAACCATCTATAACTCCATTTCCAGGGGATCTGACCCGCTTTTCTAACATTGCAGGGCACAAATGTACTTACATACATACTGGCAGTACATTCATAATCATAAAAAAACTAATAATAACAATAAAATGTTAAGATCTGAGAAAAGCAAGAAGAATCATCCAACATTGTAGCACTCTGCAGGTCTGAACTGAGAAGCAAGTCTAGAGACACTGGTGGCCTAGAAGCAAACCATTCTCTACAGTTGAGCAAACATGAATCGTTCTGAGCTACTGCTCTTTACAAGTCCAGCTCATGCTTTTCCATGGTGGAGGATTTTCCCAGTCCTTAAGCCTGTAATGTCAAAGAAGCATTCCAAGTTGTCTGATACTTCATAAAACATATCCTGAAAAGAGTCTGAAAGCTTTTTCCTTCCCCACAGATGTAGACATGCCTCTTTATTATCCCCTTCGTTTGCAGCACATTATAAGTTTGACAGAGTGTAATGAGAGAGTCACAAAGAGCATAATAAGAGAAAGTCCATGCAGTGTGGAGTTTATATATTGAATGTTTGCAGAGACTTTCAAAATGATTTAAAACAACCCAAAGATTTCTTTTCCTTTTGTTAAAATGATTGCCTCGATGTATCAGGGGAAGTGTTCAGCTTACAAGAAATAGAGAATGACCTGTATATTTCCATTTCTAAGATGTTGTCTTACTTATATGATGTTCGATAATAAATGTGTATTATTAAATATGGAGCAAAATTTAAATTAGTAAGAAAATTTGGTTCAGTTTATGCCTGAGAAACATGACTCAGAATAATACTATTAACTGAAGGGAGTATATCTCCTATGCAGAAATATTATTCTTATATAGGATGTAAGGATAAAGGTGCTGCTCATGGTCAAGTGCTTGTCAAGCATGTATGAGATTCAGAGTTATACCTCTATAAACACAAATATGTACGTATGTGACCAAATAATCTTTAAAGAACTTAATTTTCACAAGTCCTATATTAGCTATTTTTATTTCTTTATAACAAATTACAATAAACTCAGGGATTCAGCCAGCACAGATATATTACCTCACAATTTGTAAGGTTCAGGTGTTTGCACCAGGTTAGATGGGTCTTGTGCCCCAGTTCTCAAGTTGTCAGCTAGCACTGGGAGACATCTGGACTTCTGGAGCTTGCAGTCTCTCAGAAATTCACACTGTTGTTGTCAGATTCATTTCCTTGCAGCTGTTGAATTCATGGAAGCTGTGTCTCCAAGGCTAATAGGAGGTTTCACTTCATTTTCTTTTAAAAGGTTCACCTGACTAGGTCAGCCCTACCTGGGATAATCTCTATCTATATTAATCGTCTATCAACTCATTAGTGACCTAATCATGGAAATAATCTCCTGTCATATTTACAAGTCCTGTCTACACTCAAGAGCAAGGTGTTACAGAAGAGATGTAGACCAGGAGATGGAGGATATTATATTTTGCACACCATAATATTGGAAATATATTTTAAAGAAAGTAACTTCCTTATTGTAGGATCTGGCCCCCCTGCAGCCCTTCTCTCTTAGTGCTAGGCTCTCTGCCAAGAGCTAGTAGGATCTTGTCAATTGCAAAGCTGAAGTAAACAGTTTGACCTTTAAGCTAGCCAGACCACAACTTCCTTTTTCCTGTTTACAGCTGTGTGTCAATAGAGAACCTGAACTTTTAACGTCCTGTAAAGCCCCGCCCTTAGGGTATATAAGGCTTGCTGCCTCTGAATAAAGTCAGTCAGTCATTCTCAATTCCTCCTACCTGGTGTGTGTGTCTGTGTCTCTGTCTTATGTGTGTGTCATTCAATCCACAGCCCTCTGCCGATCCGGACTCGGTGAAAGTAGCCAGGACGCTACACTTATAACTAAAGTAGTAAATAAACAGTGCATTATTTCGAATTTAAAATTTTTCCACTTTAATTTATTCACTGTCTTGGCTATTTTCATCAAAACAATGAGCTTGAAATGTGAAGAATTCAGCTTCAGTTTCAGCTCATCTGGCTCATCTAGGCATTCGTATTATCTGTCTGTCAACCACAGACAATCTTCAGAGCGTTTTCTTTGCAGGCTGTTTTCAGTGCAGAGGGATGAGAAGCTCATTGGCAAGCGCAGGTCTGTAGTTATCAGATGCTTACTAATCCACTCATTCTTTGAGTGAGTCAGTACCTAACCTGTGCTTCTCTCTGCATACCCTCTAATGGATGATCTGTGAACCATCATGTGAACCCAACAAAAATCAGAATAGAATGACTTTTCTTCATGCATAGAATATTGTCATATATCTGCCCAGAATTCATCTGGAGAATCTTCATGTTTTCACAGTCTCCTCTCTGACTACTAGCAGTAGAGCAACATGACAACAGAGCTTAGAAGCCTTTTTATCTGTTTTCATAGTTCAGTCAATATACACTATCAAAAGGGAGAAAAGAAATCCTCTGTACATTTTGACCACTCTCTTCTTCCTTATATTGTGGACAGTTTTCATCACTTTTTATCCTTTCTGCATACTGTTCTTCATTTGGCCATATTCTTTATTTGACCAGTACTTTGCAATGTGATGAATGAAGCTTACTTCAAACTGATTCTCAGTTTGCCTGATTACTAGTTGCTATTGAGAAGCATTTTGTATTGTTGCAAGCTTACTGGACTGCACAGTATCTCTGCAGCTCAACATCAGCATAATGAAATCCTTTTCTTGGCTGCGGTGTCAACTTGGAAAGATGAGATCAGGCAGAAGTCCAGGAGCCAGAGTCAGTGCACCTGCAAGCTGGCTGTTTTGCAGGAACACCGAAAGGAATGATGGAATTAAAAAGTGCTGTAGTCAGCTCACATAATGAAGATAAAAATGATAATTAGCCTGGTGGTAATTTGAATTAGTCAACTAAATCTTTGTTGTGCTGAGATGTTCTAGCAATAGATTTTGAGTAGTTTAATCTGTTGAGGTTTTGTCATTTTAAGAAATGAAAGGTAGTGGCAATTTTTTCCAAATGAAAATAAATTGACGTAATTTTACACATAGAGATTTCAGCATGTGTAGTACCTGCTCATTAGCATGTCCCTAAATACAATTTAGTACCAAGATGGGTTCTGCAGTCAGCTGGGGACAGGCTGTTCAAGCTTCATTGTACCAAGGGGATCTGATGATATACTCAAATGGACTTTGTGGACAGTTGGCATGATGAAAATGGTCCTTTATTTTTAATAAATTATGGCCTTTTTAAAAATATGATTATAAACTTAGAAATAACAACTTAATTTTAAATTTAGACCATTTATAAAGCAAAAACTTAGGGTTTTTGATTTATTTATTATTTTATGTGTGTGAGTGTTTTACCTACATAAATGTAAGTGCACCACATGTGTGCAGTTTCAACAGAGGCCAGAAGAGGGAGCTGGATCCCCTGAAATAGGAGTTACAGGTGGTTGTCAGATGTTAAGTGGGTGCTGGAAACTGGACCCAGTTCCTCTGCAAAAGCAGACAGTTCTTTTAACCACTAAGCCATGTCTCTAGCCCCAAAGCATACATGTGTATGTTATCTAAGCAGTAAGTGCTAATGCAGCTTATAAGGGATACATTCTTTGGTTATATTTAGACTCCTCCCACAGCAATTAGCAACCAACTTAAAATATTTCAGGAAATTTTCTGAACTTGTAGGATTTTAGTGTGAGTTCAAATTTGTAAGGGTTAAGCAGTTCATGAAATAGAACTGAATATTTGTTAGGAAATTGTTCAGACAGATTTTTGAATTTATGATAAATAACCATTGAATGTTAATAAATAGCATTTCATAAGTTTATATTAATTGAATAAATGTGTTTGTTATGATTTTTTATAGCTATCTATATTGTACTCTGATCAAATTCATCCTTAATTCTCCCTTATTGTTGCCTTCCCTTGAATCACCCTGGTCTCCTTCCTCTTTCAATGACTCATATTCCACTTTGGTCTCCCGTTAACGTCTGGGTTCCAAATTTGAGGGAATATGTAAAATTGTCTTTTTGTCTCTGACTTACATTTCCCCCCTTTTTTTTCTTTTAAACTTTTATTTAATTTTTGTTTTAATAAATTATCAAATGTAGCCCATCTCTCATTATGAACCCTATCCTCCTCATCCCCCACACTTACATTCTTTACCAATATGGTGTTCTATCTCTCTACTATTAACACACTGAATCTACTTAGTGCTGCCTGTACGTGCATGGGGGTAATGCCACCTACTGGGGCACTGACAGCCTCTTAGGGTCCACATCTCTGAATAAAATGAACTCACCCTCCCAGTAGCCATCAATTGCCTGACTGCTTTAGCAATCTTCAGTCCCATTCATTTTCCCTTCATATGTCCTAGTGTAAGTCTTCGTGATGACTGAACAATGCCCCATTGCACATTATACCACATCTTCCTATCATTTATTTGTTGGTGGACGCCTGGACTGACTCCATGAAGTGAGGTCTCCTGACTGTGATGGGTTTCAGACGCTTTCACCTGTTTCTAGTTTTCACACAAGTAATTTGGTGGCATTTGACTTTTAGAAGTCTAATTGTTGTCAATGGAAGTCTGAATGTAAAATATTCTTTGAAGGGCCAAAATGTCATTAATTGACCAATATATAAATATAAACAATATATAAAAATAACCAGGGAGGAAATATTATCTCAAGTAATTATGCAGAGTATTTCTGCAAGCCATGAGTCTATGTGATTTCATGGTTAAAGGCGAGGCTCCGAATAGAGACAGTCTCCTCAGCTTCTGTTATTTGTTAATTGTGTGTTCTGAAGACGGTTCCTGATATTTTTGTGTCTCATTTCTTCATTAGTAAAGAAAGAAATTCCAGACTATCCATGAGAGTATTTTGTGCATTAATTAAAAGAGTACATTTGAGATGCTTAATAGGTGAGGCAAAAGGACTCTGGCCTCATTGTCATTGTTTACTGAATGTATCTTTATAACATTGAGACTTGGAAGAACATATAACATTTTTCAGGCCTGATATTCAGATTCAAGGAAATAGCAACAGATGGCAAAATTTCCTGTCCTTACTCAGCGTAACTTATATATGAAAATTAGCGGATCAGCGCTCCCAAGTTAGGATGCATCGAATTTACCTGGAAGATTTGCTAACACAGAGAGATTCCCAAGACCCAATAGCAAAGATCATAATTTAGTATGCTCTGGAGTGGAGCTTGAAAACATACATTACTAACATGGTCTCTGGGTGAAGCCAATACTTCTATACTTCCACAGTATAACTCTTGATAGAGTAGGGGAAATACATCTAACAGGAAGATAAAAAGAGAAGCATGGGCTTAAACAGTGGGACCAAAAGTATCGTCCTCCTTAGATGAAATGTTATATGAGGTGATGACTGAAAGACAGATATTAACTAAGGAGCAAAGGTTTATTTATGTTTTATCATTAAGTAAGCAAATATTGTGTGAAATGCTGTTACAGTTGAAAAGCTTTTGGGTATTTGTCTAATACTTTCTCTTCATTCAATCCAAAAATGATTTCATCCCTTTTAAAAATTATAAATGTTTCTCTTAAGTTTGTTTAGTTTTCATATTCATTCAAACATGAAAGTTATGCTTAACAATGAGGTGCAAAATGTTATGAAGTTAATTAACAACTCTATACTGTGACGTAGATGCCTGAGTTCCAATACCAGAATTTTCTTTTCAACTTCTCATTCAATAGTAGGTGCCTAATTAGGTTGGTGAATATTGTTACCTTTAGATTTCTATGTAATTATAAGGCAAAATACTATTATTGAATGTGTTATGATTTACCATAATACAAAATACTGTTCAAAACAGAAGAATCACATATTTTTATAATTAATAATTTAGGTAGTTTGTAAAATTACTCAGGTAAAGGAGAACAATAAAAATAAGATAGTATTCATTTGAAGTCTTTACTACTCAGGAATAACTATTATCAAATTGAGATATTCTCTGTGAAGATTAAAAGATAGACATTAAAATGCTGTTATTTACAAACTGGGAAAATACATTTGTAAATTACACAAATGACATGAGGTTAATATTCAAAATATGTAAGTAACTCAAAAAAGGTAATACAATATTAAAAGACATAGTTAATTTGAAGGGAAGAACAGAACACATTTATCAAAATAATATATAAAAATGGACAACAGGCTACTAAAATTGCTCAAAATCACTAAGCCTCAGAGAAATACAAATGGTCACAATGGGTTTCATCTCACTCAATTGGAATGATATCCACAAAACAGCAAATGATACCATGTAAACTAGGATTGAGAAAAGGGAACTCATGTATAGTGGTGGAAGGAACAGTCATTACACAGAACAGTTTGAGTGTTTCTAAAATTAAAAGTAAAACTACCAGAAGATTCAGAAATCTTATTTCTGAGTTTTTGTCTAAAGCAATTGAAAATAGTGTGTCACAGAGACAGGAACATATCTCTGGCCTTCACAGCATTACTCAGAGTAGCCAAGATATGAAAACAATCTAAACATCATGAACAGATGAATGGATAAAGAAAACATGGTCTGTGAGCCACAGTGGAGTACTATTCAGCCATAGAAACAATGAAATAGCGACATTTGTAACAACACATATCAACCTGGATGACATTATACCAGGAAAATAAGCCAGACACCGACAAATACTGCATAATTTTATACTACGTGTTGAGTCAAAAAATGTCAAACTCAGAATCAGAGATCAGAATCATAAGTACCGAGGGTTGAAGCTGTAAGTAATATTGGTAGGGGAAGGGGGCAGATGCTGGTAACAGAACATAAAATATCAGTTAGACAAGGGACATATGCTTTGGAAATCTATCCTACTGCATAGTACCAAACAATAAAAAATTGTGATTGAATAAGTACAAGAACTAAAATTTAAATTTCCCAGAAGTATACAAATACTCAAGATGTGTTTAGGATGATGGATATATTTATCTTTATCTAATCATTCTGCAATATTACATATATTCAAAAATCTTGTGTACCAAAATATATATAGTTTTGTCAGTTGAAAATATATAAAGATCATATACAATATATTAGATAAATGATACATTAGAATGTTTGAAGTCATTTGCTAAAGCCTTTAGGTGATAAATGGTATTTAAGTTATGTGATTTTGAATATACTTTTATTTTTTAAATTTTATTAATTTAGCTTAAAAATTATTTATTTTAATTTTATGTGTATGTGTGTTATGTCTGCATGTACATAGGTGCATTCATGTCATGCAATGCCCCAAGAGGACAGAAGAGGGCATTGGATCCCCTGGACTGGAGTTAGAGCTATTAGCCACCATGTGGGGGCTCAGATTTTGAACAGTGCAAAAACAGTGTTCATAACCACTGAGCCATCTCTCCAGCCCTTTGTTTACATTTTATGTGTATGAGTGTTTTCTCTGCATTTTATCTGTATGAATGTTTTGTCTGCCCATGGAGGGTGTCAAGTCCCCTGGAACTGACGAGATAGATGGTTGTTATCCCGTTTGTGAGTGCTTGGAACCAAACCCTGGTCATATACAAGCAAGAGCAACTAAGGTTTTTAATCGCTGAGCTATATCTCTATTCCATAATTTTAATTTTTATTTTATGTGTATTTAATTTTATTTTATTTGTATGAACACTTTGTCTGCTTGCCTGGTGCCCATGGAAACCAGAAGAGGGTGTTACATACCTTGGAAGTGAAGTTATGAACAGTTCTTAACCATCATGTAGGTTCTAGAAACTGAACCCAGTCGTCTGCAAGAATAGCCAGTGTTCCTAAGTTCTGAGCCATTTCTCCAACCCCCAGTAGTTCATATTTTAAACTTTATAAATAGAATGACTGAAGATTGAAAGTTGAAATTTAAAGCTTAAGAAAAAGTAAAGTGAAACTTAAGGCCAAAGATAAACTAGATTTTTAAAATATATAATGTGAATTTTAATAAACACATTACATTTCAAAATGCTTTAAAATAAATTGTCTCATACTGTTCATGATCTAAAAAAATCTTAGTGGAATTTCCTTTGAATTAGCAGAATGAAGTATTGTAAATAAAACTTTAAAACTGTTAAAATTTTGGTAAAATATTCAGTTTCAAGATGATTTCTTTAAATATTCTTTTAGTGATAGGAAAAGAAAAAATAATACAGTTTTGACGGTGGAATTATTATATGGTTAAAACTTTAAGTTGTTTTATTGAATTCCAGATATAGAAGAAAAGAAGTTAGTATAATTTATAATTCTCAGCCTCCTCATCTTCACAATCATGTTCCAGTTTGTGTTACTTATAGTGATGTCCTTTCACCGTTAACTCTCATATTTTGATGCCATGTTTTCTTGAGACGGTAAGTTTCTAGCAGACTTTTTTAACAGACAACAGACAACACTAAGACAATAGGAAAATACTAATATCCAAAGGTGATGGAGGAATCCAGAGATGGCAATAATGATTTTCCCAAATGTACGTTGTTTTAGTTTCTTGCTTCTGAGATGGTAGCCATAATTCAGAATCATTTCTCCCATGTTTTCTCTGATCTTGGAGGGAGGACTGTCATTGTCATCTATTGTTTAAACTTCATATTTTATGGCAAACTGTCCATTTCATTCTTTACTCATATTCCAGTCTAGATTCCAAATTTCTAGTGGGTATGTTTTCTTTCGGGGTATTCAGTGCCCTTGTTTTCCTGGACAAGGTCTTTCCTGTGCTTTAGGGACAAGGAGTCTGGTTTTACTCATTACTTTTTGTTTTCATAACACTGTGTCTCTTTCTTATACCTTTTGTCTTTGGAATGTATTGTTTCTTCCAATTTTTAATTTCCTATGAATATTCACAAATGAGTCTTCATCTTTAGTTATGTTTATTTTATTGTTCAGTTCATAAAACACTCCTTTGAAGAATGATTGCCTTATTAGAAGAAAGTTTCTTTCCCCAAGTCTGCCATCAAGTTGTAGTTTCTCCTCCGAATGGAAATTTCTTTTTAATATTTATCTCATTTATTTTTCCCTAATAAGTAGCATACCTACAAGTTCAACCGAGATTAAGGAAATTCATTTATTTGGAATCAGGTTATGTTCCCCTGTCATTCTCTCTCTCCTGTGAATTATTTGTGGTGTTGTTTTTATACATTCGTCTTATTTACTGATATTTTCTCTTTTTGCCCTACTGAAGGATAGAATTTTGGAAATAGAAACTATCTCTGGGCAGCTTCCACCAAAACATTTTTGTATAGAACATTTTCTTTTGTTTCTGCTCTTTCTTTTGATTTCTAACCTAAAGTTTCACCAATTTCTTGAACATTTATTTTTGAGACTGTTGGAGAATCTGAATTCATTGCATCTGAATCCAGAAAGGATCTTATAATCTTATAAGAAGCTGCTTTACACTGAGATCATCTAATATAAAGCTTTTTTATGAGATTAAAGAAAATGACATGATGATAATTTTAAAATAATAATAGAAAGCAGAGTAGCCCCAATTGTAGGAGGCTTCAATTTGTTTAAAAAACAAACTTCCAGAAAATAAAATCACAAATACATTAATTAATATTAAAGAGAATGTATAGTTAAAGTAAGTTTTAACAAATAAAAATTTAAAAACTTAAAAGTAACCCATTACAGGGTTAGAGAGATAAGTTGGGGACTTGCGGTTCCTATACAAGACCATGGTTTCATTCCTAGCACCCATGTTGGGTAGCTCACTACTGCCTGTGACTCCAGCTCCAGGAGATTAGAAACCCTGCTCTGGACTCCAGGGTCATCTGCACACATGTACACAAACATATATAGACACCCAGATAGAGATACACAGACAGAGAAAAAAATACACACAGACACACAGACACAAAACAGCTCCTAAAACAACAAAAGAAAATCAAACTTCACTACCACTTTTGGTGAAATTTATTTAACAACTTTTATAGGGTTTACAGAAGAAATGCAATTTTATTGAATTTTATGGAATTTTGATTTTATAATGTTTTTTAAAATTTTTTTACTTTCATAAACCCTACAATATAATGTCAGATAAATGTATTATTGCTAAAAATATTGAGGGAATGTTATCAAAAGTACCTTTTTTCACAAGGCATCATATTTGCATGAATCGTCTATAGCATGGAACCTTAAAGTTCATATTTCAGTGCCTTTTCCCTGATACTCTCACCCTTCCAGGGCCATTTTCACTAAGACTTCTGCTTCACAAGTTTCCATCTTAGCAGAAAATATGAAATTTTGTGGGCTTAAGGAGTACCTTGGGCAGCATGTCCTCTCCATGGAAGCTAGTAATAGCTCTGCTAGTCACAGGTACCACTGATCCATGCATTCAGGTCTAGCTAAAAAACTCAGTTGATCTCAGTCCAACTGCTGCATAGACACTTTTCTTATTTTATTTTCCCACTACTGTGATAAAATACTCTGACATAAACAACTAAAGGGAGAAAAGATTTATCCTGGCTTGCAGTGTAGAGGGATACAGACCGCCACGGCATGCATGGTGGAAGGATTAAGAGGCTGGCTGGTCTCATTGTATCCATACTCAGGAAGTAGAGGGTGAACTGGACGTAGGGCCAGCCTATAAAGCCTCCAGACCTGCTTTTAGAGACCCATTTTCTCCAGTGAGGTTCTGTCTCCAAAAGTTTCCACAATCTTCCCAACAGCACCACCAGTTGGGGACCAAGTGTTCCAACACATGAGCCTGTGGGGGGTAGTTCACATTTGAACCACGGTGCTTCTACAAATGAGATTATACACAAGCAGAAGTGTGTTAAAGGATGAAACAGAGTAAAAGAGACAGAATCTTAACAATTTTGATTAAAGTGTCTTACTTTCACCAATTCTACACAAACATAAAGGACCCATGTAAGGAAAGACTTGGATGTTCAAGTTTCATTCCAATGCTAAGTTTCATCTGAAGTATATGTTAAAAGGTAGACATGCTATTTTATTATTTGATTTCAGAAAACTATTATAAAGCAGTAGTAAATGAAATGAAGAATGAAAGACTGTTGTTACCAATGATGTCAGAATAATCAGATATCCCGAGTGTCCACAAGATGGACACTTGAGTCAAAATTCTATTCAATATTGTATTTTACATATTTAATACTATTCTTTTTGACTTTTCAATAATTATATAATTTGACATGATATTTATGATGTGTTTACAAATAAGAAAAGAACAGAAGGGGTTATGCTTTTATTTTTCTTTAAATTTTTTTGTTGTTGAATAATTATTGTGTTTCATACAGAACATTTTAATCAATCATTATCATCTTTATAGCCCTTCATCAGCACCCCCAACTGGAGTCCATACACTCTTTCATCTGTGTTAAGGTCTATTGTGTCACGTTAGTGACTCCAAGTAACCTCAGTGCTGTCCAGGGACCTACTCTCTGAAGACACCTAATCTCCATGATTCAGCCATTTGTGACTTTTTATGCTACTGGCCTTTTGTTGCATGAGGGAACTTCATTAATGAGAGTTGAGAGATTCAATAGTGTCCTCTTTACCCCTTGTTCTATATTGCCTGAGCCTTGGGTGTAGAGGCTACATTGTAGATGTGCTGCTTAGGCATGGGCAATACACAATGTCTGTGTGTGACCAACTGTGGTACTCTCTACTGGTCTCCATCTGGTTCAAAAGAATCTTCTTTGATGAGTGGTGACTGGGATACTTGACGGTAAATATAAGGATACATATATTGAATTTAATAAGAAGTTATGTTAGCCCAGAGATGTGGGAGCCCTGGAGATCTCTCTAAGATTTATGACCTCTTCAGCAATGAATGTTTGGCTATGATTACAGTACCACACATGCATTTCATTCCATTGCATGGGCTCTAAGACCAGTTAGGTCTTAGATTGGTCCCAAGATAAAAGTGCCACTACTGCAACAGTGTTGAATTCTCTGCCAGTCATCAATGTGGTTATTTGGAAATGAAGATGGCACTGAGTCATTGATTGTTGTTCTCCCTTGGCTACTTGCATAGCGCCCTTCAGAGCTATGAGTGCCAGCCTTCAGGGGAAGTGGCTCCCAGGCCATTTCTAATTCCATTTCTCCAAATCCAGTCTCTGATGTATGTCCTGTTTTCAGCAATAGGGTCTGGGATGCAATCATGGACTGTGGCAATAGCCTGTGTAATTTGGGGAGTCTCATGGATCACCCTGGCCAACAACTCAAAGTAAGGCTTCTGATGCTGTTTCTTGTTTTGTAGCCTTCAGCTATGCACATGGGTTCACGTAGAGATATTGTAAGTGGAATTATTTTATTAGGTTACTAGATTAATATGATTACCTCTGGTGTTTTATATTAGCTAGGCATTATTTCTCTCTCTCTCTCTCTCTCTCTCTCTCTCTCTCTCTCTCTCTCTCTGTCTCTCTCACCTTCCCTCCATGACTTCCCTGTTTAAACTGTCCTCATTTTCCCCATTTCTCCCTTGATAATACCAGACTTCTAAGGCCCCAGCTCTCTTGAGGTCCTTTTGCCCTTTATCCCCATAGTTCCTTGTATCGCCCTCTCTCCTCTCTCCCAGTTAAATACCCCTCTTTGATCTGCTTCTCCCTTATAAATAGCCTGTCTCCTATTATTCTTGTATGTTAGTTTCCTTCTTTCCCTTTCTCTTCCTGGCTCCTTTCCACTTTCCTGGTCCTGCGGTTACATCAGGATACATACTCACATACAAGGGTTTGGCATTAGGATCCACAAATGAGAGACAACATCCATCCTTTGTTTTTTCTGATTCTGTTACTTCACTTAGCATAACATTTTCTAGTTCCATCCATATCTGCAAATATAATGATTTTGACTTTCTTTACCACTAAGTAGTACACCATTGTATAAATGTACCACATTTTAATTGTGTGTAGAACTCTTAAAAAACTCAAATTTAATCTACCATTTGGCCTGATTATACCATTCTTTGGCATATACCCAAAGGACTCATCCTATTGCAGAGATACTTGTACATCCATGTTTGTTGCTGCCTTTTTTCACAATAGCTAAGGGATGGAAGCAAAATGAGCATACCTCAACTGATGGTGGATTACGAAAATGAAGAAGGGGTTATTCTGTTGTTTTCAATTAAATTTCCATTATTGAACCTCTAAATTTCCTGTCAAGTGGGCTTTTAAAATTGTTTTTATTCATGTGCCATTAAAATAAAATTTAACGTCTAACTTTTATTTCTGTAGTTTTTATTTTCTTCCATTTAAATTTAAGTGCATCAAAGGAATGGGCAACACTTTGTTCATTTTCTGTTTAATGCTTCTAGTACTAGCCTTACCCTCGTCACTGACAAATGTTGCTTGCCTGCTGATATGATCCCTCTGTGTGAATTTTCATATTTCGCTTCACATATATTTGATGGCCTCATTTAACTCTTTATTTACTCTGTATTTATCTACTTGTTCATACGTTTTTTAGGGGTGATGCCCATTCTAGATAGTTTGGACAGAATACAAATATGAAAATTAAAAGGCCTGTGGATTTATGGTGCAACTATGGTGCCCAGAAACAATCATAGGTAATATTTTCTGATATTTTCTTTCAGTAGTTTTCCTGATGACTTTTGGACCATTGATATCATGGTAAATATAAGTTGAGGGCCTGTTTATCAAGTTCAAACATATGCACAATTAGGAAATGAATAAAACTAAAATATTTTAATGAAAAATAGCACCATCCCTTAACTACAACTTTTTACTTTTATTTTTGTTATATTCACTAGTGCATTTATAAGCCTTTGTCCATTTTTATAGTGTTTTTATCTGCTTCTAATATTCTAAAACAAAGTAAAAATGTATGCCAGTACTGAATTTCTTTGGTTGTGTCATTTTGCAATGTATCTGTATTCTGGCGGATTCAACACGATTTATTGCATATTTTTCTCATTTCCTCTTTCACCGATCATCTGATGGAATTATAGCATAATTTGTGTTTCAATTAATTTTATCTGTTATACTTTTTTCATTCAAATACTAAACTTTCCATGGCATGGTTGTCCATGCCTGTAATCTCAGCACTAGGAAGGAGTGTGAATGATGCCAGTCTGGACTACATAGTGGTTTGGTCTATGTAAGAAGCACCAAGTCAACCTATGTTCGCAGTGAGATCATGTGTAAAAACATTAAGTAAAAAAGAAAGAACCAAAAAGTGAATAGAAGCAAAAGCAACTCATTGATCACACGCACTTTATACTTCTGCTTTCAAAAACCTTTAGCATAACTTGGTTAATTTTGTTCCTTATTGTCTGGACCTTTCCCTCTTTTTTTTTCCATTAATATCAACTGCACTGCATCACGATTTTTCTGGTTATTAACATTGCTATTTTGTTAATTGTTTTTCATATTTAAATGTAGAAGTTTTATGTTATTATATCATTTCCTATGTATTTGTCTCTTAGTGTTTGTCCTTCAAACAAAATATTTAACTTTTAGTTTGATAGTATTTAGATCCCTTACCCTACCATACCTGCACCCATGTCTCCCCTCAGTTGAATGTGCTTGCATATATATTACATGGCCTATACAGTCTGCTTTGTGTCTCCAAATGTCCTTCAGAATAGGTCTATCCACTGGGCCCACCAAGAGTCCCATCCCTGTAGGACGCTATCTTTCCTCCTCTCAGCAGTAGTCAGTTACCAAAAGTCCTTTCTTCAGGTCACTTATTAAACAGTAGGGTTCCAGGGCTGGTATCACAGGCCTCCTGATCCACATCAGTTTAGTGCCCTCCATTCCAAAATGGCATTTTAGGGTCAGTTCTGCAAATATAGTTGGGGTTACTTTAAATTGCACACCATGAGCATATTATTAAGCTTCCTCTGTGAAGAATGCTAGTGGAAGAAAGAGCTTCTTCTCTTGATGACTTCAGCAGCTGCTCCACTGCTCTGTGTATTTCTTACAAGTGAAGCTCAGCTGTTCTCTAGAGGAATTCAATCTGGCTCACTGACAGAGGTCCATGTGATCCTAATGGCTTTCTCTGCTCATCATGTCTTAGATATTTAGGTCTGATTATAACCTTGGAAAAGCTGCCTCTTTTCCACGTCTGTTCCTTCTGGGTATCACCTCTCTGCCATATTGCATTCTCTCTTACAGTTATTCTTGATCATATATTGTAATTGCTATATTAATATTCCTCTGCTCAAATCACTGTGTAGGTTTTATTTTTTTGCTTGGACCTAGATTAATATAATTCTTTCTTGATTCTTCAGGTACCTTTACAAAACCCCCAAACTTCCTAGAACAACCTGTAACTGGTATACTGAAAAATAGTCCAACTAATTTATATTAGATGATAAACATAGAGAAAATTGATTTTAAATGATCAATTTACATTATGTTTTTCAGTATTACATAAATAATTCCTTTATGTCAGTAAGAGTGACATGGTAGAGGATTTGAATTTTTCTCTTAAATGTGGGTTTTATGTTCCCAAAACAATAATGCATTAGACCAGGACTCAGCAGACTGCTTTTGTCCTGTCTGTACCAGCAGAATAGTGTAAATGACCGAATATTACCATTTTATTTCCTGTATCTATAAAACAAAGATTTTTGTGCTTGATTTATACAATCTCTTGGAGTTGTTAACCTTTATCCTTGAAAGTGTTTATAATGGTTCCATTAACAACCTAACTGCTCTAAAAGGTTGTTCACCCCCATCATTGTGAACTATTTTATACTTCTTTTTGGAATAGTCTTAAGGCTAAAGTTATTATCATCACAGGAGATGACTCAGTACAGCCCCAGGAATTATATGGAATTATAATTATTAAAAGAATGAAAATCTTACAGTTGTTTCCAGTGTACCCAGTAAAAGTGTGAGTTTTTAAATGATTTTTTTTCTGAGAGTTTAATCTTAATTTCTAACCTTCCTTAGGGGATTTTTCACCAATGGTGAGTGATTGACCTTCATGAGATGAAACTGTTCAGATCTCTTAGAATTCAGAAAGCTTTTATGGAATCTCAATAATTATGCTCTAAAAACTAGAAGCAATTAAAAAATGACTTTTAATCATAAAAGGAGATGATTTTAAAAGTAAAGTTTAAAGTAACAAAATAACCCTCAGTTCTACCATCCAAAGGGAGGCTCTATTAACATTTTGATATGTGTTCTTTAATTTTCCTGCTTGTATGCAAATGCCCATGTACCACAAAGTGTTTACAGGCTCTAGATGCTGGAGATGTAGGTGTGTAGCCATTCTGGGAGGAATGAAGATGTTTAGAGAGACAGATGCACTCTCCTCTGTGGCTATCAGGTCTGAAATTCAAGAAGGAATTTCTTCAGGTAGCTCATGCTGAGCAAGGGGAGAGAAGCTGAATCCTGGTGCTAGTCAGAGGGTGAGCTTGGCTCCTGGAATGAGATTGCACACACTCTGAGAACTTGTTGAACAACGTTATAGGAGAGACAAGTTTTCTGAAGTCCCTGTAGTTGTAGGTAGGTTTAACATTCATAGCATTCATAGTGTTACTGGGGTCAGTGTTGGACAGGATATTTCCAGATTCTTGGTGTCTTACTCAAAGAATTTAAATAAAGGCTCTCACAGATGACAGTGGTGTCAAGGGAATTCATTTACAATCAAATTGATGTACAGATCAGATATGTTGCAACGGAACATCTGGTGACAGAGTACTTTAGGCCTCCATGTAATTGCTGGGATTAGTTCGTGGAGTATAGGAGGAGGAGCCAGTTGTTAAGGAACAAAATATAAGGAGTTCTCCAATTTGATAGACAGGCTTGGATCATGTAAGGCTTTTCACACTGCATATTTCTTCCCATAATGAATTTAATTTTCATCATATGTACACCCAATTATGCATAGGTATAAGATAGTAAATAAGAGTTTTTTCATACAAGTTTATGCAGAGGACAAAGTTTGGACTACTAATTCAGGCCAGATCCATCTGTACCCAGACTTGTCCCACAACACATTTGAAAATAAAGTGTCCATGAAAGCAGAATTCTTTTTCTTGGTGAATTTCAGAGAAAGGAAAAACATTTCATAGTTCACAGTGGCGTGAAGGTTCAGCTCAGTGCAGGAGCAAATCCTAGGTTGCTAGGTGAATTGTTAGAAAGGTCTGCATGCATAGTACATACAGGTGAGGTTCAAAGTTGCCAAGTATTAGAAGAGTATGTGTATAGATTGCTGAGATATTCCCTGTGCTTACCTGCCTCAATTTGACCTCAAGCTTATAATAGTTTGAATTTCACTATTTTTGCTGGATAACTTCAGTTGTCAACTTGAAACACCTGGGTGGAGGAAACCTCAGTTGAATAATTTCCTCCATTGACTTGGCCTGTGGCCGTGTCTGTGGGAAATTTTCTTCATTGTTAAGTGACGTGGGAAGGTCCAGCCTTCTATGGGTGGTGCCAGTCCTGGGAAGGTGGTCCTATATTGTATAAGAAAGCAGGCTGAGTACAGGTCAGAGGGCAGGTCAGTAAGCCATGTTCCTCTGTTTTCTGTGCTTCCGCTCCTGCATCCAGGTTCCTGCCCTGAGTTCCTGCCCTGACTTCCCCCAGTGATGAATTGTGACATCGGAGATATAAGACAAAATAAACACTTTCCTTCCTAAGTTAGTTTTGGTCAGTGTTTTTGTCACAGCAATAGAAAGTCAAACACTAATAACAACATCATCAACATTATTATCAAAACATGTATTAAGACAACATATTCAGACAAACTTTTGAAATTAGATGTACATGCACTTGGGAGGCAGAGGCAGGAGGAATCCAATTGGGTCTGTACAGTGAGTTCTGGGTCAGCCTGGGCTACACTGAACCCTATCTCAGAAACAAATAACCAAAAAAATCTAATAAAACTAGGGACACAAATGCTTGGTAGAGTAAAACCCACTTATGCTGAGTTGACAGTCCACTGGGGATGGGTAAGTAAGGAAGGACAGAGGATGATACACCAGACACACACACACACACACACACACACACACGAAAAAGAGGGAGAGAGAGAGAGAGAGAATACATGCAACAATGTATTTTATGCTACTTTTCAACTTCTCTTAAAACCTTTATGAGTGATATGTTTTGAAAATATTCAATGGAGATAGGTCATTTTGTAGATTTCTTAAGCAGAGACTGAATCTACCAGACAACAATATGCATCTGTGTAATAGGAAGCAGTCATAGTATAACAGGGTAAAGCAGGTATACTCTAAGGCAAAAAATTCAATGTCTACACTTGTGATGAGTAGCAGCTGGCAATTATTTTTATAATTGTGGGATGGTGAAGGGTGCTGAGCGTGATGTGGCGGTGAGTGAATGCTTCTGCAGTAGGGACCACTCTCCAGGCTAGTTACTTATTGCGCACATATTGTCACTCTAATTGTTAAAAAATGAGTTAAAATATTTTTTCTGTGTAAAGCTCTCCTTTATTTTAGATGTTGATAGCCATGCACCTAGTTTGTTGTACTACTGAGCTCACATAACCTGAGTAGGAGAATAAATTCGGCATACAGGTATCAGTTTGTGACCAGAGTTCACACATTCTGAAAGATGGATTAAGTTTCTGCCAGGGAAATATGTCTTAAATGTATTAATTATCAGAAATAATGACAATGTAGTCAACTAGACTGCTTCCCAGTAACATTTGAGAGTTAAAATTCCAACTTAAAAAGCATAAAATAATGGAAACATCTTCATATCCTTTAAAAAGCAAATGCATTTGGAGTTTATTTAGAAATCCATGGGTAAAATTGTAAACAGGATCATTATTTTTATATATTTAGTGTTTGGTTTCAGGGCTCCATGAGTTTATAAAATTAGCATTTTTAAAAGGAGAAAAAAATCCTTGTAAATATCAACTCTGTGTTGCACAACAGATTCCAGCGTCCCCACAGGGGCTACAGGCTTTCCAGTGTGATCATTCTCAAATAGTTTAACATTTTAAAATGCATGTTGTTTACCAACTAGATTGTATCATCTTTGATAAGCCATTAACTCTATGGTTTCAATGTGTGCTGCAAGCTATTTGAAGTGTGCATTATTCTTCTGTAACCTAACAGAGAACAGTTGTTCTAGAAAAATGTACCTTCTATTCAAACTATCATACATATCAAAGGCCTGAGTGCAAATCTATTCAGATTTGTTTGTTTTCATTATAACCATAGTTTTCAATTAGAATAAAAAACTAATAAAATCTTGAAGGAAATTCTATATCTAGAAGTGTGTTTACAGTATCATTTTGTTAAGTATAAATAAATTGAGAATAAATAAATTTGTTTCCTTCAGATAAATATGGAATTAAAATAAATGGAGAACCTCTTGATGAAGATAGTACATACTTTGGATACAGGAATTGGAGCAATATGGCTGGAAGTAACTTGGAGGCCTCCTTCTTGAAGACTATGCAAGTATCAGAGGATACTATGCAAGCTGTTAAGGGAGAAAAACAACTGTTGGTTCAGCCCTGCTGTAAAAGCCTAATAACTACAACAATGACTGACTGACTAAACTATCACTGTTGGTGTAATAGTGCCATTTTTATCTTGAGGGTGATCAAGAGCTGTCTAATTGGGCTTTGGGCTTAAGGCCTGTTCAGTGGGAGGGAACTCATGTGTGGTAAATTGTAAATATAGCAAAATACACATGGCTGGGAAGACATAGATCCTATAGAAAAAATCTATAACTACCAAATTCCTAGTTAAATACCATTTCTTACTATATGCTAAATATGGATTCTTATATTTCCATGAAAGCACACCTGTCGCCACTCATCAAAGAAATTTGTTTTTGCAACAGATGCTGACTATTACAGAGTTCTACAACTGGTCAAATACAGAGAATAAGCATCTGTGAGATGGCCAGCCCTAAGTGATGTATCTACAATGGAACCTGTACACCTAAGTCTCATGGGAAATAGAGGAACAGGGACTAGAGGGAATACTAATGCATCTCTCATCTCTCTTCACACATGTAACAGAGAGTGATGCACACAGAAGGTCACAACAGGCAAATGTGTAGAGAATAGAAGCCTGCAGAGAGTGTGTCTGTGAATAGGACTTATATTAAATCTCTGTCACCCAGGATTCAGGGACCATTTTGGAAGTGGGGGCAAAAAGACTGTAAGAGCCAGGGATGGTAGGTGACCATAAGGAAACAGAGTTTTCTAAGCTTCAAGGACCTTGCTCACAGGGTTTTACAGCAATGGTGACTCCAGTCACAAGACCCATGCAAACTGAAACCAGACACAAACCCAGCACAGAAGTGGGGAAATGGGTAAGAAGCCACAGCTCAGCTGAAGAACTATTGGCAATTGATCACTGATCGATCAATTGCACTTCTTTAAGGGAGTGATGCTAGATAGGCTGACTAGATTCGTGGAATGGACTCACACTGCAGGATATCTGGGGACACAAACTTGACTCAATAGGCCTTAACATAGAGGATAGAATGTTTGAAATCTTGTGGGGGGTGGCTAATTGAGGTACAGATAGGGAGGAGGTCTATATATGATTAAGGTATATTATGTGAAATATATAAAACTTCAATAACTTTTTAATGCGTAGCAATGTTCATGAAACTTTGTTGATCCTGAAATTCCCAAACTTAAAGGAAATCTTTTTCCTAGAAAACCTCAGTTACTGTTAAATGTCAGGATGTTTCCTAGTGTGTGTATGTCTATGTGTGTTTGCATGGAAAGTGTGTGTGTTTGTGAGTGTGCATGTGTATGTCTGAGTTTTTGTGTATATACAGGTGGGTGTATGTATGTGTATTGGTGGGTATGTGAATTTATATATGTCTGTGCACGTGTGTCTTTGTGCAATTGTGTATGTATGTTCAGTTCATTGTGCGTGCATGTGTGTGTACATGCAGATGCTTATCTAGTAATGGGGTAAATCATTTTGATAATTGTTTTTGGTAACATTTATTCATTCATCATTTCAACAGAATGTTTCTCTTTTTTTCTCCCTTGAATTTGCAAGCTAGATACCATCCACACAGTTTAAGTTCACACTTAAATAATTAGAGTAACTTTGACCTCCAACTTGATATTGTATACTTTTTAATTTAACTTATTCTTGATTTTATTTTGTTTAGTCAAGCCCTATATGACTAATCATATTTTAATGGATTTATTTTCAAATAAATTACTTTTTGGTCTTTCACTTTGAGATTATTTTTTCCTATTTCCTCTTTTCCTTTCTTAAATTTATAACATTTCCTTGCAGGGGAAATTGACAAATCAGAGTGAGATTATATTTGAACTAAAAACAAATTTCAATAACTTAATTTAATATAAACACAAACTTGACTTGATAGACCTTAATATATTTGACAGAATGCATGAAATGCTATGGGTGGTTTATGTGGGTGCAGAGTGGGGAGGATTCTAAATATGATAAAATATATTTTATGTGATGCACAAAAAGTCAATAAAAATATACTGGAAAAAAACATTAAAAACAGTTTTTTTGCAAAGATTCTCAAATTTGTGCTTGCCTAAGTCTACAAAATATATTTTTTTTACCTAATTTTTGCATATGAATTCAAGGGCAAGTTAATTTACTGTGATTTTATTTAATGTTTCCAATTCAGGTACTATTAAGAAAAACTCTATGTCACTGATAATATTGGAAGAAATTTTACATATTTTTTTCCTATTAAATACTATATGGCCAGCCTCAACTTGTCAGTCTTGAATGAAGACTGTTTAAATGTGTTCCTTAAGACACTGTGGAGAAAAATAAAAACTGGAGTTTATGATGTTTTCTTGTGTAGATGCTACTTTGGTCTTCAGAATATCCTTGGATATTAGTTTGGATGAATTTTTCTCTTAATTAATTAGAATCAAAGATATCACAACTGTGATTTCTAAAAATAATACTGTTAGTTACAGTCTACAAATGTTAATTTAAAGAATGGAAAGTTTTTTGTTTGATTGTGTTTTGTTTCTGAAGCATTACATATTTTTCCCTCTTCTGGGTTATAATATAAATATATTCTCTCATTACCAATGCATATATATATATATATACTTTTTGTTCCTTCTTTAAAGTCAGAAATTTTCTCCTGTAAGACTTTCCTTTTATTTGATTTTTCTAGTTTTCTAAAAATAAATGCATTAATTTGAGGAGTTTTGTCATATATACAAGACTTAGAAACATTTACTGTCTTCAGATTTTCTGAACATCTAGAAGTTCTGTTTGAGTATATAATCAATTTCAGTTTAACTATTTAATGTTTACTGTTTAACTATTTAACTATTTATACACGGTCAACAATTGTGTTTTTGATATTTTACATAGTGAGTCATTGACATGGGAATAGGTTTAATTAACTTTGGATATTTAGAATACCTTCTCTTTTAGTTATAATATACAACATGGTTTTCAAGTAATCTGGGGATTTTTTTTTTTTGGAAGTATATTGAAAGGAATGACTTGAGAGCCCTTGGTACAGTTAAGACTTAAAGTTAATCAAAATGTAATATTGTTTTCATTTTCTATTGTCTTTAAAATTAGTTCAGTGGAATAATCTTCTCTTGCCCCAGGAAGGCAACTCTTGCTGGTCTCAGAACATTTCTGTTTCCTGCATTTAATTATGACCCCATTTTAGGTTGTCAATATAGTTTCAAGTTTTAGAATTCAAAACTTACAATGTTAAGAAAGCTGTCTCATTCGGTTTCAAAAATTAAGTTGTTGTTTCTCATTGGGCTTCATTAAAAATAAGCGTTGGTTTGTCCTCTGCTTATTTCACAGGTTATCCGTGGGTTCTTTGCAGGGTTATTGCCTGGCAGACCATTGCCACACTTGATGATTCTGGTACTATCTTTTGGGATAATTTCTCAGCTCTTGGTGTTTGGCAGGAGATATCTCAGTTGTTTCTGCTGAGCTCTTCCATTGTTTTACCTTGTCTATACCTTTCATCTTTTATGCTTCCTTCAGACATATCCCAAGCTACTTTAGCAGTGTACAAATACTAATGTTGACTGCAGATGCTTAGTTTATCATGAAAGTTCTTCAACTCTCATTTACTCTCTAGATTTTCTTCAGCCAAAAGAAAATTCTTATGTGCTTTAGTTTTCTTAGATAAGACTCAGCATCTGTTCCTATAACTTTCAAAATTTCATAGAACATGTATGAAGATCCCCATAGCTTGTCTTTTAATGTGAACAGCAGAGTTGCATCATCCTTGTGTCCTTCACATATGGGAATAATATAGATAAGATGCTCTAAATAAATCTCACATGTGTTGAATATGCATTTGTATAAAAACATCCCAATTTTTCGATATCAGTAATCCCAGTATAATTTCATGAGCCTGGATAGTATTCTCTCCACACTGTACTATAAATATTCCTGGGCTCATAAACACATTTTGATACCCTGTTTTTTATATAACTTGAGCTTGTGTTTGCATTATTTTCATCCCTCCTTTTCACTCTCCAAATCCTCCTATGTCCCTGTCCCCAGACCTCCTCTCGGTTTCTTGTGTGGGTTTCTTTTTTAAAAAGACTTTCATGGGGTCGAAGAGATGGCTCAGCAGTTAAGAGCACTGGCTGCTCTTGCAGAGGACACGGGCTTGATCGGCAGCTAACAGCCATCTGTAACTCCAGTTCCAGCGGATCTGACACCCTCTTCTGACCTCAGCAGGCATTGCACAAAATGCATGTGCTTACATACTCAGGCAATAGATTCAAACACATAAAATAAAAATAATAACAAATTTTAAAAGGCTTTCATTTTCATAAAATGTTAACAAGCCACTGAATGTTGCAAAGTTTAACTAAGAAATATATGGAAAACTGGTAAGAAACACTTCTTGACACAATTAAGAATATAAAAATACTTTTCTTTAAAAGATGAATTTTTCTGCCCACTGTCCTTATAAAGTTAACTGATTTGTTCAAACCACTGGTTCATGTACTTACTGAAAAACCTAAGGAAAAATAACTTTCTAGTGACCTATAGAAATAACATTTTTTTCTAATCAAGAAGAAATTCAAATCAGATTTTGCACTCATGTGAAATATTAATATTTGGATTCTGAAGTCTGGGAATTATTATCTCCTTAGTGATCAGTGTAGAGTGGAATTCTTATACACATCGATATTTAAAACTAATTGAAATAATGGAAATTATTCTTTATATTTGAATGAATGTTCACTGATTTTAAGATGGAAGTAATCTCACAGATCATTTAGTTCAACCATTTAACCCTAAAGGTAAATATCTAATTATAATAACAATGAAACTCATGTTTATATAGAGTTTTTGGAATGTGGAAACTCAGTGTTAGTGTTTCTCAAAGTGGAAGAGAGATACACCAGAATGCTTGTAAGGTCCTGGCCTGTATCTTTATATTGCACTATAATTGCCATGTTGCAGAACTTGGAAAACTGAATACTAGAGCTGAAATGTTTATGCTAGAAAGTTAAATAAATCTACATATATAGTATAAATCTGATATATGTACATAAATAGGTATATATATCATGCAGGTTTTCCTTATTGAGGAGAATCATCTGCGATTTTTTAAAAGAAATTTAATTTCTAGTTCTTAAAATACCAAGTTTATGTATTGTCTATTCCAGCATAAGACTGGGCAAAATCTTTAATAAATTGTCTTCCTCCAGAAGGCAATGTCTGCTATGCTGACACTTTAGAAAACAGCATCCGAGGCCTTATCCTGTCCTTAACCATGAAGTAGGTAAGCAAACTTCGAATCTGTAAAGGAACTATTCCTTTTGGGACCCAAGGACCCTTATTAGAAATGATACTTAAACATACGCAACTCCTGTGTCCTCTTCTACCTGTCACTTATTATTTCCTAGGAAAAATTCATTGAGAATAAAATTAGATTTCATAAAATCCCACCATTCATTTAATAATATAGAAGTGTTATTATTCCTCCCCTCAAATACCATCTAACATCGTGCCATTTCCCAAGTCACTGCAGTTCATTAGCTGAATAAAAGTAGCTCTGCTAGTGTGAATTTTTTTAGATAAGTTCACCTTTCTTGGGGAGCAAAAGAAAAGGGCAGAGCATAACAATTTCTCATTTTATAATGGGAAATTTATTCAAGACTTTTTCCTCCATTTATCACTGAAGACACATTACAATTAAATGCCTTCATTTGCACATAAGTAGCTTACAAACTCTTTTTAAAAATTCCCTCGGTATTTACAGCATGCTTCCGTCTAGCTATTTTATGTTTCATTTTTACTCTCTTCACCTACAAGCAGTCTGACTCAGATCCTGCATTAAGTCTGTCAGTAGTAACAAAGGGAAGGCAAAGAGCGATTTTCATCCTGCACAGGTCAGCAATATCAAAATGAGAGAAGAAGCCATCATCAAAAGTTACCTGTTTTCTGACTCCCAGCTCCCTGATTATCCAGATACTGATTGATTGAATCATCATTTTTATGACACTGTTGAGACAAAATGGGAAACTGAAGATAATAAAATTGGAACTACTTCTAAATGATCTATCATGTCTTGGTAGAAAAAAAAATAGGAACCTTCCTCTGAACTATAATATCCTATTTGGAAACATGCACTTATGCCTCATTATGTTACATTCTATGTCATCCAGTGTATGGGATGTCTTCTCTTTTCATTTACACAGATGTGCTTGAGTTTGTTCCTGGAATTAAAAAGGAATCTGCCTTAACATATTTCATTTTGTTAATAGCCATTACATTTAGAGTTGCTCCTTAAAGGCCTAATACAGAAATCTATTTATTTTTAGATTTATTTAACTTTGTAACATAAATATTTCAGCTTTATATTCAGTTTTCCAAGTTCTACAGTGTGTCAATTATAGTGGTGTTTTTCTCTTCCACCTTGAGAAACACCAGCACTGAGTTTCCCACATTCTGAGAACTCTATATAAACATGAATTACATTGTTATTATAATTAGATTTCAATTAGGGTTAAGTGGTTGAACTAAACAATCTGTGTGATATATATATATATATATATATATATATATGGAAGATTAGGTGCCGCATGGGTAAAAGAAGGTTAGAAAACAAAAGTTATGGGCATAGGCATGATTATGAAAGAAAAAATATTTTCTGATCTCATAACAAATTGCATATCCATATTTCCATTACAATTACTGAAATAACTTTTGTTGTTCTAATTTCTCAGCTATGATGAGCACTGCAAAGCAGACGGCCTCCATTTCCTGTTTGTATTAAACTGCCAGATACGTCTATAGAAATGAATTCAAAATCATGCCGTACACGAAGCTATGTTGAATCCATATTCTTCTAAGAGTACATAATGAAGAAATTCTTTAAAATTCTTCAGAGCCCTTGAATATGAAGTACCATAAAAGCCAGTTGTTGAGAAGAAAATTGGCTGCTCCATTCTTAAGAGTAGTCTAACTTTGCAAGCAGAGGCTTTATTGTTCTGTTCTAGGCCAAGGTTAATGTTGGATAGTGCAGATTTTATTTCTCTGCTGCAGTGCTCTTGTTTCATGTACATAAACTCACAGAGCACTATCACTGATAGGATTGTATTAGTTAAGTAAAACCACAAAAACAATTTTATGAGAAAAGGTCTGAGTGGGCCGGACAAACTGAATATTAAATTTTCTGTTGTCTACCTCATTACTTTGGTAGATGTCTTGCATTAAAGGCAGTGAAGCAAGGAATCAGTAAGCTGGGTCTCTGCCACTTCTGCAATGCTGCAGACATACAATTTATACAGAAGTTATGTATGTTGGGTGTGCTTTCTTACAATATTTGTGTACTGGGCTAGAAATATGCCTTTATTATGATTCTTCAAGGTGTTTCTATTTCAAATTATGAGTGGAAACCACTGTTATTAATAAACAAGACCAGGAAAGTAGAATATATTCAACAAGAAGTCGTTGTTTATACGTTATATACAATATTTGCATGAGTGCAAAAATACTGGTACAAAATTTATACTTGTATTGAAAATTCCGTTAAAATCATGAGCTAACATTTATTACTTTGGAACTGAAAATTTATAGTCGTATGTAAATCAGTGAGAAGTTTCATTTTTCTAAACAGAAATAGCTTTACATTTCTTTCTAAAAGAAAGATAGCATTTCCTTTATTTAGTGGGTAAATGAACTTCATTTTTCCTAGATATATGTAGAGATTTCAGTACATTTCAGACTCTCATTTACTACCCATATCTACGTCCATCCTGTAGCTGCTGAAGTTGTTGCATTACTTAACTTGGATTAGGAGGTTAATTCATCTGTGTGCAAACTGCAGTTTGCTTTACTTTGTACCACGTGCTACTGTCACTCCATTAAGGGAAAGATTTCAAGAAAATGAATAGACTTGAAAAGTATAATATTAAGCAAGTTCACCCAACTCAGAAAGAAAAGAACTACATGTCCTTTCTATTGTGGATAAGAGCCTATAATGTATGCATGTATAAATGTACAAAGAGGTTGAGTGTTGGCAGAGCATAGCATTTAGAAAGGGGACTGAGAGAGTAATGTTTGTGATGAGGAAGGGTGCACTATTGGCAACACAACACATGGGTCATTAAATAAGTTCAAAAGGTAGTGTTTTCTAGTTTCAACTCTGTCATAGTAATTTTTTAAATTTTGGACAAATGAATACTACTTTCTGTGTATTAATGTAACAAGGGTGATTTTAAAAAGTGAAAAATGTAATGAAAACCCAAAACCTTAAGGACTTCAAAATGTTCATTCTAACTTAACTGTTAGAGCTCACTGAGATGTATGAAATTGGGGCTGGTCAAGTTTTTGAGTGACTTCCTTAAATGAGTTATACATAAAATATTTAATTTTGAGCTAATTAGAATACTAAAGATATTGTATTTTTAAAAGTAATTAAAATGATCATAGCACACATTATTGTAAATCTTGCTAATTTGTTCATTAATGAAATAATATAATGATTACATATTTATGCAACTACCTTCTTAGATTCCAAATTTGAAATCTATATGCTATTCAGAAATGGATCTATAGATCCAAGTCACTAAAACACAGGAGTCCAGAACTAAGAATTCACTCTGCACAACCAGTGCGATGAGTGGATACCACTGAATAGAGTGTCTTTTTAAAAGTAGGCATAATTATTTTTCCTGTAGCATTGCAGGATGAAAGCAAAGCTCCTTTCTCCTGATGTTTATGTGTTCTGGAGGGAATTCTATACCAGATGCAGCGATCTGGTCAATTTACAGAGGTTATTTATTTACTTTATTCCACTATTAAATTTGAACCATATATCTAGTTCACAGACTCAGTAGTTTGTTGACCACGATTTATGATCAACTTTTCTTTATACGGATATCCTCTTCAGATTCCTGCTCATGCATCTACAAGTGCCAGCACACTGTAGTGTCCCGGTTCATATTTGTAGTGAATAGAATAATGCCATGAATGCACAGTAGGAATACACATACTCATTTCTGTGAGTCTCTATGCTGGAAAGCTCCCTTTGTAATCAGAACCATTAGGAATAACTGGGTCTTCATTCTGGATTTAATCTCTCCCTTGAAGTAGGTATCATGCATTTCTCTTGTGATATGCACCTTCACACACAGCAAGTTTTGCTTTTTTAAAAAAATTCTTTTTCTCATCTTTTTTATTTCTAAATCAAGGCCAATGTCATGTCTATAACTCTGTATGATTTTGGAAGTCATTTTGATAGTTTTGTTTCTTTTAAGTTATTAACCCACTTTATTTTTAAACTAATTCAAAGAACCGAAGTCTTCTCACTTTTTTCAGGAATGCTTTGGCTGTCAACTTAACACAAATGGGTAGAAGGAACTTCAAATGTGGACTTTCCTCCATTGGATTGGACTGTGGTCATATCTGTGGGGCATTTTAAGAGATTGTTGAGTGATGTGAGAGGGCCCAGCTCACTGTTTTGCCTCTCCTAGGCAGGTGGGCCTGTGCTGTATAACAAAATAGGCTGTGTACAGACCAGAAAAACAAGCGAGTAAACATCACTCCTCTATGGTCTGTGCTTCAGTTCCCACCTCCAGGCTCCGTTCCTGAGTTCCTGCCCTGGCTTCCCTCAGTAATGAACTGTGACTTGGGAGATGTGATGTTAAAATACCCTTTCCTCCCCAAGTTGGTTTTGGTCAGTATTTTTGTCACAGCAATAGAAATTAACTAGGACCCCACTTATCTTTCATATGTACTTCTGTCACTTACACCCTCATTAGGAGACCCTGGTACCCTGATATTTTTTCTCATCTAAATTCAACCCCCTAACAGCCTTAAGCTGTTAAGTATAACTCTACTTCCTTCACATTCCTTGTCTTCTGTACCATAAAAAAAAATTCCAAAATACCCAGATTCAAGGGCAATGGTCAGCATACTGACGTTGTAAGAAATTCTAGAACACCTGATAAAGGTTTAATGCATGTCAATGCAGCAGATACCAGGGTCCATCTGTTGAAATGATCTCCAAGGACAATTTTTATAAACTATAAATTACGCTTGACCTAAGCAGATACTGATACTCAGGTTCTCTGGTTAGTAGTTATACTTCCCATTCAAATGTATGAAATAACATGAAAGGCAAAGTTGTAAATCTTGGCAGTGGTTCCTTCAGAGCTAAAATCAATGTGCTTACTTTGTGAAGAACTATGCTTTAATGATAGAGTTGGTGAAATCAAGTTCAGGTTTCTAGGTGGTTAAATATAAAGCAGGAATTATATTGCTGACTCTGTGAGGCAGGATTATTTAGAGGAACAGACTCACCATCACCAATAAAAATGTGTATATATATATATATATATATATATATATGATGGTTTATTAGAATCGCTTAAAACTGATAGGGGTTATGGAGTTCAACAATGACCATTGGTATATCTGTGTGATGGAGAGGCTTAAAACACATTAGCTGTTCAGTCTATGAAACTAGAAACCCCAGCCATCCCAATCTGATGCTGCATGTCTGGAAGATGCTTCAAATCCATTGGTGTTCAGTCCACGTTCCAGGGTCAAAAGGCCAGAATCTGATGTCGCAAAGGAAAGAAAAGCAGAAGCAGAGACAGATCTAAGTTATCCACCAGCAAGAGGCGAAGGCGGTGAGGAAAGCAGCACTGATTTTCTCTTGAGACTCTTTCTATCTGAGTGGCCCAGCAAGCAGTGCCGCCCACTTTGGGGGAAAGCTTTCCTCCTTTCCGTTTCTTTGCTGGAAATGCCCTCAAAGACCCGACAAGAGGTATGGCTCTTAGTTGATTCCACATCTAGTTAAGTTGACAGTCAAGGTTCATCATTAAGCTAAGTCTTTTCTACAAGCTCAGTAATGTTGGCAACATATGGAGATGAGTTTTAAATCTTGAGTCAATCTATGGAGTCCAGAGTCTTGAGTCAGCTCACTAGAGTTAAATCTCAGCTCTATGACTCATAATTTAGTGGCCCTTAAGCATCTAGGACCACTAAAGTAGTTGCTACTCTTGAAAAGAGTGCAAAAGAGAAGACACTGATAAGCTGATGATCTGCCTCTGTGTTCGTCTTGTTCTGTGTTTTGTTCTTACCCTAGTCTACGAGGTTGTAGGTATCACTGTGCCCTCGCTAATGCTTCTGTTCTTTCTTTATGTTCCTTGTTTTACTGTCATCATTTGTTACTGTCAATTTATAATTCTTAGATAAACACTGTTTACCTTTTGTGGGTGTGTGATGAATGAAAACACAGACTGCTGGGCAAACTAACTACCCATAGAAATATTGAGCAGAAAGTACAGGCTTCCAATCCCAATGCCTTTCCCCTCTACATGCATCCTTTCATATCTTTTATTAAGAAGCTCTAATTGTTACATTTGATGAGCCAATACTATTACATCATGATTAACTAAAATCTATTAACTATTAACTAGGGTACCTTCTGAGGTGGATAGTTCTATTGGTTTTAAAAATGTATAAAACATGTAATCATTCTTATAGTATCATGAAGAATAGTTCCACTGTTTTAACATCCTCAGGTCTTATCAATCCATAATTCTCTCCCTCTCCTGAGACCCCTATTGAGGGCTGATTCTTAAACTCTCTCAATAATTTTGTATTTCTAGAATGTCATATTGGTGGCATCAAAAAGTAAGGTGTACTTTACACATTGATTTCTCATATTTATCATTGGTCGTTATGATTCTCTTATGTCTTTTTGTACAATGATAACTCATTTCTATCTTCTCATTCTTGAGTAATATTGCATGGACAAGACACAGTAGACTACAATACAAACGAGAAGCAACCAGGATAATCTTCAGTAGGTGAATGAATAAATTAGATTCACATACTAAGGGAAATTTTGTTAGATATCAGTTATTGGTAAAACTTATATAATCATATATATGCAAGTTTTGTGTAGTGATGTTTTAAATTTGAGTAATATAAAGGAACAAAATTACTGGTCAAATGTTAAGAATATTTTTTGGTTTGTATGAAGCTAACAAGTCGCCTCCCAGATTTCTATACCTTTTGCATTCCATCGGCAATGATAATAACTCCCATCACTCTGCTTTGCTGGCAGCATCTGGAGGTCATTGTGCATAGTAACGACTTATCTTTTTGCTGTTGTGGTGAATGCAATGCCAGTGTCTATAGCAGAAATAACTTGGGCTACTCAGAAACTATTTCTGTTTCTCTGTCATGTGTCAGTTGATAGAGATATGGTAAGCAGCATTGCTCTTCTTAGTCACTGAAGGAGCCAGAGTGAAAAGTACGTCAGCCATCTCTAACCAATTTTCCAAAGTCACTCTTCTTATCACTGCTCCAGTAAGCCAAAGGATGGAAGGCATGGTGAGGATGTTCAAACACTTTTTAGAAGGCTCCATCCTTAGTGAGATGGCTCGGTGGTAAGAGCACTGGCTGCTCTGCAGAGGGCCTGGGTTGATTCACAGCACACACATGGAGGTTATCAACTGTCCATAACTCCAGTTCCCAAGGAATCCAACACACACCTCTTCTGATCTCTGCAGGCATTGCATGACAGGCGTGCACTCACATACATGGAGGCAATACACTTCTATACATCAAATAAAATAAAAGGAAGGTTCCCTCCTGGAGGTGGTAAAATCATATCAGCTCCCATTACAATGTGAAAGCTGGGCACATGACCATACCTAGCTGCAAGGGTGGCAGTAGCTGTCATCTTTTTCTAGGAAGTAGTCTCCCAGAAGTGACTCTGTTGTTAACAAATGTCAGATCAGGAAAGTATTGGAGGATATTTAGCTGTACTCCCCACATTTGCTGGAATAAATCGTGTCAATTGTGATTAATGTGTTCTTCATTCTCTAACTTCAAACAATAATGGACTGCACAGTTAAACAAACAATCACTTCCTGGAAGCAGTGATTAACCAGAGCAGCTTTGTCCATGAGGCACTGTGACTGCTAACTATCATCTCTGGACTTCCTGGTAATACTTCTCACAGACACTCAGTCATGATGCTTGAGAACCAGATTTTCATATCTTCTAGAAAGCAGTAGTTCTGAGAAAGAAAAAAGCATGATTTAATTGACAAATAATAAGCAAATAATATGCTTTTCAGCATATTGGTTCTGCTAGAGGGTGGTGAAGAGAGGGAAGGACATAATTACAGACTTCAAAATCCAATCATCTTTGTGTGCTTTCCTTGCTATTCTCCTTATGCACACAGTAATTTAGGTTTTGTTTTGACAGGAACATAGAGATATTCACAAGCTGAGAGGCAATATTTAGAGATTTAGTGAGTATCTTACCACAAATAAATAACAAGGGCCCAAATATTTGAAAGCATGATTCAGAGAATATTCCAATTTTTATCCATTGACTGGAATAATGGGGCTATTTTAAGTAATTTTCAAATAAATTAATGCCTTTAAATGTAGTACAAATAGGTATTTAATTGACAGAACCTTCAAATACGTGTAGAGTAATACTATTCTAAAAACAAAACAAACAAAACAAAAAGTTCTTGAACTCAGTGGTAGAATACAATATTATTTTGCAGAAGATCCAGAGTTCAGTCCTCAGGACTGCCAACAACAGCAAAAATTAAAACCCTAACTAGTTATTTAATAACACATAACATATGTGGTATAAAACAAAATTTTAATATAAATTTTCATCTACTTTACAATATCATATATTCTCACATGTTATATTTCTACCTTGCTCTTTGGAAAGAGAGTTGAAAGGGGGGACAATCACGAGGAAGGATGGAATAGATTCAGAGTAGAACATGCATCTTAAAATAGCAAGAGAATACCAGTAATTTATTATCAATGTAGCAATTATTTTTCTAGGCTAGCAATTTTCTAAAAGTGTTGTGCTATTAGGAAAGTGCTGTGTTCAATTTATAGCTTGCAATTCATTTATGCCCAAACTCTATTAAGGATTTTTAAAAACTCTACTTTTTTAGTTTTTGTTTGATTTACTTTATTGTGTGTGGAGGAGAACATGGGGTATGTGGGTGTGTTGCTGTTATGTGTGGCCACGTACATGTGAGTGTGTGCATGTGTATGGGGGTTGTTTATGCTTCTGTGTGCACCTGCAGACCAGAGGTTGGTGTTTGGATGTATTCCCCAATTTCTGATCTCTCACTGAATATGTACTTACTGATTCTACTAGACTGTGTGACTGATGAGTTCTAGGGATATCCCGTCTCTGTTCCCATCCAAGTTCTAGGATTATATACTTCTGCTACCACACCTGGCTTTGTCCTGATTGTGGGGGTCTTGAACTCAAGATTGTATGTACTGAATCATCTTTCCAGTCTGTGCTTCACATTGAATGTCTTCTCTCTTTTTAGGGGATATTTGGAATGAAGTTCAGTGTTTATTAACTAATTTTGAGCCTCTATGGGAAGACCCATGAATATACACTTGAACATTTTAGAGTAATAATGATACTCAAATTACCTTAGATGGCCAAGGTAACTTCTGTTCTTATGAATAAAACCTGTCCTGAAATGAACCATTTTTGAAACTTAAAACCACATCTATGAACTTCATCATTAGTAGAATTTTGTCTAGCTACCATTTCTTAAATAATAGGTCATTAATATTAAGTATGCAACAGTCTATACTTCTTTTAAAAATCTAGATATTTTCAGAGTTGTTTGTAGACTTCACTTTTTAAGATGTAGAAATTTTAAAGGTATGAAATATATTTTTTCATAAAAGCCTGTTCCTTATATTCACCAAAAGACATGTTTTCACCTTGCATTTATCCCTGAGTTATAACTAGTTCTTAAAAGCACAGATACTGGCAGCTTTACTCTGTTATTATGACCATGTGTCTTTAACACTTGTCCCTTTAAGGGTCACTCAACTTTAAGACTGCATCAAAATGTGTGAAAGAGGAAGCTCTCACTCTGATTTACAGCCTGGTGCTTTAGTATGGTGCTGTCTCACATAACTATGTTTACTGGTTTTTCCAGTGGGTACTCCTATCAGGTTCACGCTTTAGTGTTGAAATCTACACATCATATTTCAGATACTTCCTTTGGGGAGTTCTCACTGGTAGATCACAAACAAAAGAGATGCTGTCCACAAATGAGTCTGATTTGAAATGGGCCAATTTGGTTTTACAAAGTTACTTTTGAGCAAATAGACTTTGGGCTTCAAGAGTGGTTTTCTTCTTGAATTCATGAGGTAAATCTTGAATCTAATAATTTATTGATTGAAGTGTTCTCATTCATGGCTCAGGAGGTTACAGAGTTCATGTTTATAGGATGGACATTTCAGAGATTTCGTGTAGCCGTGAGAAGACATTTATAAATAAAGCAAAAATTCAACTGCAAGCCAGTTCAGCTATTTCTTTGCAACCCTACATGTTCAAACTTTGTTGATACATGTTTATATTGCCTACAAAATTAATTTTAATGACATGGTTCAAATTTTATGAAAAAGTTGATCAAAAATGCAATGAAGTCATATTATACATTTTTAGGAAGTAAAGATCTAGAATTAATATTTTTGATATGCTGTGATTTAACTATATGGTTAAATAATTGAAGGATGATGTTTGAGGTTTATTCCTAACCTAAATGAAATAATTCTCTCCATTCCTGCTTCCCTCTGTCCTTTCTTGTACAGCACAAGGTCTTTTGTTCAGACATAGTTACATACATTGTTGGAGGCCACAGGTCAGAGAAAAGCCAGCTTAGCCTGCTTGCCCTTCTCTCTCAGTGCTAGACTCTTGGCCAAGGGCTAGCCAGGATCTTGTCAATTGCAAAGCTCAAGTAAACAACTTGACCTTTAAGCTAGCCCAACCACAACTTCCTTTTTCCTGTTTACAACTGTGTATCATAGATAGCGGAACCTCCTGCAAAGCCCCGCCCTCAGGGTATATAAGGCTTGCTGCCTCTGAATAAAGTGTGTCAGTCACTCTCCTTTCCTCCTACCTAGTGTGTGTGTCTCTCTCTCTCTCTGTGTCTGTGTGTGTACTCTTCTTTTCAACCTCGACATCCCTCACAGAGACTCGGACCCAGGGCCGTGCAGGCGCGGCAATTGGAGGTTCCACCGAGATCTGAAAGTTAGGGGCTCACGGATGAGGTCACTCCAGGAGACCGACAGGGACTCCTCTCGGTAAGGAGTGTATTGGTAAAAATGGGCCATGAGCCGGGTAAAGTGTAGCTACAGCATCAACTTAAAAGGCTCCTAGAGGAGCAGGGAACAGAAAAGTTAAGACCAGAACTTTTGATAAAGTTTTAGATTCTTCATTTATGTGTACTCTTTCTGATTTTTGATGTAGGCATTCAGAGCTTTAAATTTCCCTTTTAGGACTTCTTTTAAAGTGTCCCAGAAGTTTTGTTGTGTTGTCTAGGAAACTATTTCTTTCTTAAATTCTCCCTTGACTTGTTCCTCATTCAGGATTGTGTTGTTTAGTCTCTGTGTGTTCGTGAAATTAATAAGGATTCTTTCAGTGTTAATTTTAAGTTTTATTGCATTAAGGTCTAAGAAAATGCAAGGAAACATTTCAGTGTTTTTAAATGTGATGAGGTTTACTTTGTGCCCCAGTATGTGGTCAGTTTTAGAAAAGGTTTCAACAGTGCTGAACAGAATGTGTACTCTTTGGTATTTGGATAGGATATTCAGTAGATGTCTGTTAGGTTCATTTTAAGTAAGATGTCTCTCTGTTTATTCCCTTTCCTGTTGAACTGGCTAATGGAGCTTAAAGGTATGGTAGGATTTTGCAGTGAATTTATCTGCGTCTCAGCTTTTATCATTCCAGAGGTTTTTGTTTTATTGTTTCTATTTCTTTATATGTTATGGGTTGTCAGGAACAATTTTTTTGTTGTTTTGAGGTGAAACATTCCCACCTGCAGGGAAGCTCATTAAGCTCAGGAAGTAAACAAGTCAAGAGCTTCAGGAAGTCCCTGAAATTGACCAGATTCACTAATTTGGCTTCTTGCCTGAATTCCTGTGCTCTGGATAGGGAAAATACATTGAGCAAAATAAAGTTGGGGCCTTGGTATTTCAGAGTCCACCTAGATTGGGCTCTCTGCCCCCTGTGGAGAGGAGGGTCCTTTAAAAGGAGGAGCATTTTTAAATAGATTGCAGGTTGTAATGATGTAGATAAGTGTAAAGTATATGTAATAGGCAGTTAGCTTATAAGTAGGGATATTGTAAACCCATAGTATAATAAGTTGTGATCCTTTTTTTTCTCTCATTTCCTTCCTTTTCTTATTTGTTCTTTACTTAATGTGGTGACCTAATGAAAAGATCTTTCCTAGCATTGGTAGCAAGTAGCAAAAAGTTAGTTCCCTAAAGTAAAAAATTAAAAAATAAAAGTAAATGAAAATAAATAAATAAATACTTCAGGGTTATTATGATGTTCATGGACCAAGCAAGGTCCCAGTGGATACTGTAAGTTTGTGGAGTTTAATTAGAAATAGTTTAGATCTTAGACATGAGACAAAAAAAAATGCAAATAGGATCTGGGATTAAACCTCAAGTGAAGGAGGAAAGTAAAGCTAAGCCTTCAGATCAACTGGAGGAGCCAGCTTTTGTGAAACCTAAAATCAAAACAGTTATTCAAGAGTCTTTAGATCCCAAAGAAAAAGAGGAGAGATAGAAGGAAGCAGTTAGATATCTGAGAGAGGAGGATTTTCCACCATTTATTGCCTGGCAAAGCCCGAGGCTGAGCTGAAGAAAGAATATTTAGAAGAAATGTGGCATTTATAGGTTGTAGTTGAATCTTTATTTTTACAAATGCATCCTCCTACAGCAGCTCGTGGTCAAAGAGGCTAAAGCCTAGAGCATCAAAGGACCATGATCACAGGTTTTTTTTTTTTTTTTATCAATTACTCTGGGTTTTTTGGTTAATTAATTAATTACCAGGTAAATCGTGTAAATTCCACCAGTTTCACACCCTGCCCTAGGGTGCCTTGCTTTCTGAAGCAATTCAGCCCTTTTTACAACTTCCAGTTGACTACACTGAGGAAATAGCTCAATGATAGCATGCTTACCTGGGGTATACAAAGTTGCAAGTTCGATTCTTGCCTCCAAACTCTAAGCTTACATTTAAATAATAAAAGCACAACTGGTCTTTTCCCAGTCAAACTGTTGTGCACCTGGTAATTTCTATGCTATGGTATTTTGCTACACAACAAAAGTAATAACAAAATTAAAACAGTTGTTTTCATCCCTGCTAAGTAATTGCTGAACTCAACAGCTCTTCTGTCCCATGTAAACCACTGAGTTTAAAAGAAATAAATCTTTGTGTGTAAATTTTTGATAACACTGAGAGATTGACTCTGGAGCTGGATTGGCCATCTAGCTTCAGACCCAATCCCACTTCAAAATGTTCTTCAAAACCTGTTGTGGGATAAGGCTGGCCACCTTACCCTATAACAAAAGAAAGAACAATACAGCCTCAGTGCAAGGACATTGTGCTGTTAATAAATAACTAAGGGATAAACCAATTTCAAGAGGTAATCATTCATCTTCCTCGTGTACTCAAGGTAGCGCTGGCTGCCGCTTTAAATGTTATTCTAACTAGAGCTAAGCATTTTAAGTTTTTGTGAACAAGAGAGTCATATACCATACAATATAAAATATGTGACTGGAGGCCTTCAGGAGATCATGATAATTTGAGAATCTCCTGGGCCACAGGCATTTAATCACATGTCCTAATCTTATTGCAATTTGTTTTTGTTTGGGTTTTCATTTTAAATTCTTGATGAGATCATAAAAAAGCAAAAAGTTCTCTCACAGGGCCTTTATAACTACATTAATACATTTCTATGTCAAATTAAAAGGAGACAATGTCAACATGTTAATATCATTTTGGTTTGTTTCTAATGAAAAGTACTTAAAATTTTAACTTTTAGTATGGTGTTTACTGGTTTAGAAAATTACTCTTTTTACATTGTCTTATGCATTTACTGGGTTTTTACAGGAAACTATTTTAAATTCTGATATTTGTTTATATAACATCTTTATCTATTTTTAAAGGAAATTATTTCCAATACTTTGCCACATTAGACTTGCCCCAAAAAGTAAAAACCTCACAACCCACAGGGACAAGCTGTAATGGAGCACAATTATAAAAACAAAAAGAGGGAATAGAGAGTATGTGACTCCACATTAAGCTCCAACTAGCATTGTTTAAAATCTTCAAAAATCCAAAATGAAACCTAAATTTGTCAAACATTCGAGTAAACAAAAATAGCGACCAAAAGTACACGGCTCTATGTTCCCTATGGATGAGCCACAGCCTTTGTTGGATCCTGGCAAAAAAATTTTTAAATATTACAAGACCAGAGACCAAATAGAACTAAAAAAAGAAAAAAATTTAACCCTTTAGCCCAGGAGGAAGAACCCCCTGAGGCCTATGTCTCCTTACACAGGTTACCATGACTGCCAAAGACCTACTATGGATAATGATGGAGTTCAACCTGGAATTGGGCAGGACAAATCTCCAACACCCACCAACAGACTGCGGTCCAACAAAGTCAAGTCCGGCACCACCTCACAGACAGCCAGACAACCGCCTTCACAGCGTCCGACACTTGGTGGCCTGACCTGCTTGGCCAAAGGGAACTGGGACATTGATGGCTGGATAGAGATGGGGGCGCAGGACAGAATGCCTAAACCCCCGGGGGACTAAAGTAATTTATAAAAACAGGCTTAACTCCATGTATCAATGCAAACCTTTTCCAGGGAAAAAATAATTTCTTACTATGTGTTAAAAAATAATTCCTGTGTGTTACTAATAGTACTGCCAGAGTTAACCTATGCTTCAAAACAGTAAATGGCAGTTAGTATGTTTAACAAACTTATGGTGTTTAACAGGCCTTCACTGTACCAACAGGTTGGTTTTTCTCTCACCCTTGGCTTTCCTCACTTCTGCCCTCCATCCTGGGCCCTTTGATTGGCTTGTAACCTGTAATTAGTTTTGGCCCATGGCTGTTTAATAAACTTACAAATTTCATAAAAAACAAGGTTGACGAAGCCACGGCTCGTCCCATTCAAGTGCATTATCACTGCTTGGCGCTTGAGGATCAAAAATCATCAGGTGAGAGGCCTGTGCGGCCCCCTCTCCTGAACGGGCCAAGCCTTGCCCGCAGCTCGGACTCAGTGCCTCTGACAATCCCATGGGTGTTAGACAAAGTACTGCAAAGAGAAAAAGGCACAATCATGCCTTAGCGGGTTCTCTCTTGAGGGCAAGCTTAATCGCATGGAGGTTCATGTCTTAGAAACCCCCCCCCCACAAAAGACATGCACATGTACATATGAGGGATTGAGCCAATACCCTTCCCATGGTGAATAGTCAAGGTAATAGTTATTTTTCTACCTGGTCTTTCTAAAATAAAATAAAAGGGAGGAGATGTTGGAGGCCACAGGTCAGAGAATAGCCAGCTTAGCCTGCTTGCCCTTCTCTCTCAGTGCTAGACTCTTGGCCAAGGGCTAGCCAGGATCTTGTCAATTGCAAAGCTCAAGTAAACAACTTGACCTTTAAGCTAGCCCAACCACAACTTCCTTTTTCCTGTTTACAACTGTGTATCATCCACAGAGGAACCTCCTGCAAAGCCCCGCCCTCAGGGTATATAAGGCTTGCTGCCTCTGAATAAAGTGTGTCAGTCACTCTCCTTTCCTCCTACCTAGTGTATGTCTCTCTCTCTGTGTCTGTCTGTCTCTCTCTCTCTCTCTCTGTGTCTGTGTGTGTACTCTTCTTTTCAACCTCGACATCCCTCGCAGAGACTCGGACCCAGGGCCGTGCAGGCGCGGCAATACATATGTTTTAAAATTAAATTTTCCAATAATTTCATTTTCACTTCTCCTTCTCTGACTCCTCCCATGCCCCCTACTCTCTATAAATTTCTTGATCTCTTCTTCGCCTAATTTTAAAAATAATTTATTATTTTTATTTTATGCATATGAGCATATTGCCTTTATGTATGTAAGTGTGTCCATGTAGTGCAATGCCCATGGAAGTTAGAAGAAGAAATTGGAACTGGAGATGCCGATGGTTATTAGCCACCATGTAGGAGCTGGGAAGAGAACCCAGATCCTCTTCAAGAACAGTCAGTTACTCTTAACTGCTGAGGTCTCTCTCCAGTCCCCAACCCACTGAGTCAATTTAGTAGTAATTCTATGTACATATGCTGGGGTTGGCCACTTAAAACAGAATAACTTATTAGTGAGCTTGTTATTAGAGAAAACTGATTCTCTATCTCTAAGCAGTCATCGATTGCCTGTAGCTTTTAATCTAAAGGTCAAACCATGTGAAAGTTTCTCCATCCACATTGGCATGTCAACTTGTGTTGTCCTTATGCAGATGTCATTAAGGCAAAGCTATTGTTGAGACTTCATAGTTGCCTCATCCCTGTCAGATCTGGAAGACACTACCTAGCAGTAGGCATGCTGGTCCTCTGTCTCTTAACGTCTTTTTACTCCATCTTCTGCAATGATCCCTCAACACTAGGTGTAGGAATTTATGAGTTGAGGAAGGGGACCCCAGGGTCATTCTTCTCTGCATTTTGGCCAGTTAAGGATCTTTGTATTCATCTCCATCTATTGTCAAAAGAAGCTTCATTGATAAGGAAGAGAGCTATACTTATCTGTGAATTTAAGGATAAGTTTTTAGAATAATGTTAGAAATTAAATTGGCTTAAGAAAATGACAGGGGTAGGTTATCCTCTAGGGTCTATGACCTTAAACATAAAATGAAAGGAAAAATAACTCTGAGTAAATATTTAAGCATTTAAATTTTTGAAACATCTCTATAAAAATTATCACCTGTTATTTTCATAATGACACTTCAGAAAACCAAATATGAGTGAGTTTGTCCCTATAATCAGAGATAAGATAACCAAAGAACAGACTGTGTACATGTGCATTACATAGACAACATATGACAGAATGGAAATTGAAGTTACACCCTGTATTTGAACATGCATCATATTAACAATCCATTACAAATCACAAGTACAATTTCCTTATTCTTTTTCAGAACTCTCTTTGTTCCTCCAAATTGTACAAATAGTGTATAATTAAGGTATCATGTGACTTATTTCCTAAATCCTTTTACAATTTTTCATCATTATGTAGGTACTATTTTCTTCATAGTCACTGCTGATTTTAAGATGTCCTAATGAAGACCAGATGTGGTGGCACGTGCTTTTAATCCCAGTACTTAGGAGGCAAAGGCAGGAAGGTCTCAGGTGAGATTGAGGCCAATCTAGTCTACTGTTGAGTTCCGTGGGACTTGAACCCCCGTCACTTCAACCCGACGCCTTGCCCTGGGACTCGAACCCAATGGCACCTGGGCTTCGGGACTCGAACCCTCAATGGCCACCTGCTCTGGGACTTGAACCCAAAGGCAGGGCCAAGAAGACCAACGCCAGATGCAAAAGCAAGAGGTTTTATTGAACACTTGTACAAGTGGGCGCCCTGCTCCGGGACACAGGAAAAAGAAAAAACGCGCAAGCTTGCAGTAGCCTGCCTCCTTTATATCTCAAAAACATAGGCGAGGGTGGAGTTCCTTCAGCCCGTCTCAGGAACTTGCCAGATCCTGTTACATTCCGAGAATTTACAGAGTTAAAAAGAAAAACAAGGAACAAAACAAGGAACAGAGTGGTCATGTGGTTTTACAGAGCGGAAAACAAGGAACAGGTGGTACTATTACAATAATAAGAAACAGGTGGTCACAAGGTCTCCTAAACATGTTTTCGTACATTCTATGGTCACGGGGTGCACCTTGTGAATTTCACTGCTTGGGCAAAACAATTCCGGAGCAAAACACTTTCTGAGCTAGCTTTTTACGAGGGCAACTAATGGCCCTATTTTTACAGTTAGCCTTCCAGACTTTTATTTTACTCTTCACTACATTGTCAGTTATAGGCCAGCTGTGGCTACAGGGAGCCTGTCTTTAAAAATACCTAATTTATTCTTCATCTACTTTGGACTCTCCGTCTTCCATCGTCATTCATCTATCTATATTGATTCATTCATCCAATCATAGCTTTTGTTTTTCGAACTTCTGTGTCCTTTGTTTCTTCTCTATTCAATTCCTTGCTATATTACTTGACTAGCTACACAAGAAAACAAAAGGATCTATGAGACAGAAGTTCTTCATCAGAACATCTGTTCTGTGTCAGGGGTTCCCAAGATTACTATCAGTCTTAGTGAATAGCTGAAAGGATTCTTAGGACTCAGCAAAGTTGTTAAATTACATTTATAGATTATCCTTGAGAAATATCACTGAATACAATAAGTAAAGGGAAGAGAACACATATAGTCCAACAGCAAAAGATCTAAGCTTGGAGTGATTTCTTTCCAGTGAAGGCTCATGGAAAACTTCCTTCCCCGGCAATAATGTGTGCAACATTTGCAGATGATTGCCAACTAAGGAAGGTCACTCAAGTGTCCAGGTCGTTCATTGGGGGGCAGTCACATAGGCATTCTGCATCTGATTTCCAATGACATTTTGTTATACTGATAGATAAATGCATCTCCCTCCCAATTCTCAGCTGATAATCACCCTTATACAGCAGATGGGAATTAATACCAAGAATCACAACTGGCCAATATGCACAGCATAAGACCCTGCAGACTGCTTCTTTCTGAATCATATCAGACTTTTGCCTAAGAAGATTCAGTGATCATTATGGAAGAATGGGCAGAAAGACTGTAAGAACAAGAACCAGAGGTAGTGGATGAGCACAGGGAAACAGAGTGTTCAAGATAGCTCGGTAGTTACTCATATGAACTCACAGCAATGATGACAACCTGCGCAAATCCCATGTTACCTCAAGTCAGACTATATGCCACCTTGGACATGGGGAGGTGGCTTAGAAACCCGAACTCTACCTAAAGATGTGTTGGCAACCAATAGCTGTTGGGAAAGAGGGACTCAGTCACTTTTAAGGGTGATACTCTTAGTAAGTGGACCAAGCTCCATCAAAGAACTCATGCTGAAGGACATTTGGGGGGAAAAATTTATATATATATATATATTTTTTTTTCACGGTATAAAAATTTGTTTGAGAAAGGATCTCCCTATTGCCCTAGCTGGCCTGGAACTATATATTAGACCAGTCAGGCCTCAATCTGAGAGAACTGCCTTCTTGTGCCTTTCAAGTGCTGGATTAAAGGCCTATGCCACCCTACCCCTTCAAGAGCACGGAAATTTGGTGGGAGTTTAGTAAAGGGAGGAAGAAATATGGGAGGGGATCTAATATGATCAAAATAACTTTGTTAAATTTTCCAGGAATCTATTAAAACTTAAAAAAAAAAAAAACAAAGTAAACAGCAACAAACAAAGAATCAAATATCTCACTTTTATCCAGCAAAGCATATTATGCTTGGAAGTCATTTCTTAGGACTAGGTGGAAGGCCAGTCATGAAGACAGGACTATTATTTTGTGTAGAGTTTGAAGTTGCTGAATTCATACTTTGTTATATGTCCCTCACATAGACACTTTTGTCTCATTCACAGATTATATCTGGCTAAACCAATGGTTGGCAACAGCTTAGCTAAGCTAGATATGAGGCAGCTTGGGAGAAAAAGAAGGACAAAGGAGGTCAGATTTAGTGACATTTTCATGCACCCACAACCAAGTTAGAACTGGTAATAAATATTGGCATCCAATACCTTTTCTCTGATACTCAGATTCTCAGATATGATTTTACTTTCCCATGGTTACCAAACTAGCCCTGGATCTTTGGTTGCCTAGATATTATAACTGCTCTGTAATTGATCGACTTGTCTCTAGTGGAACAGCTGTGTGCGCAGCCCTCTCCTTCCCACCTGGCCTGACGCTGCTGTTCTAATTCATTCTTTATGTGGCTGAACACAATCCATTGTTAAAAGACATCTTTGATCATTTCACTCTCCTTGTCAGAAACCTTTTATGATTCTCAGTTGCTCACAGATGAAAACTCACTGCCCTCCCACGATGTTTCAAACTTGCATTTCAAGATGGGTCTTTATTTTTTTATGCTGCATGTTTTCTTTTGAAGGAATGTTACTGTTTTTACATGGCAAACCAAAATTCTAATCTTTCTAATTTTGAATTATAAGTGATATCTTTGTTGTTTTGTGGTATTTATTTGATCTTATGTGGGAAAGTACCTTTCATCCACTATTATAAACACACTCCTATTTTAAATAGATGTATTCTAGTATTAAGTTTTATTATAGTTTTAATGCTCTAATATACCTGGACTGTAGATTTTCTTTTAGGGTAGAGTCCCACAATGCATCCTAGGCTATCTGAATTCTGCAGCCTTGGGGTTATAGGCTGCAGGCATCAACAACTACTCTGGCTTAGGCATGGTTTCTCACAGGCAGTGATTTTTCTCCATTTTTGTTAAACCTGTTATTGAAGCTCTTTACTTTCACTACCTTGTAATGCTGCAGGAGGCACAAAATTAATTAAGAACATCTTGTTCTTAATTTCCTATGGGTTTGCATTAGTATTTGTACGTATTTCCACAGCAAAATTATTCCTAAATGATTTCATTTTATATGTATCAATCTCTTGTATTTCAAATGTCCTTTTATTGTATAATTAAGTTTTGTTATATTTTGGGTGGCTCAAGAGATGGCTCAGTGGTTAAGAGCACTGGCTGCTCTTGCACAGGATCCAGGTTCAGTTCCTAGCACCCAAATAATTGCTATCAACAATTCATAACTCCAGTTCCAGGGATCCAACACCTTCTTCTGTCCTCCATGGGAATTGTATGACATGGGTGCACTGACATAGGCAATGTCCTCATACACATAAATATAATAAATAAAATATTTAAAAATATTTTGGGCTGTTCTGTTACATTCTTTCCCTTTTTGATGGTTTAAGCCTAACTTATTTAAGCAGAATTTATTGAAATTTAATTTGGGTGTGCATGAAAATGATGCTTTATTTTATAAAGCATGAGCGATTAACATATTTCCCCTTCCCATTCCCAAATATGGTATGTCATTATAATTAAGTTTGTGTTCTTTGAGAAAGTTTTATAATTTTGTTCTTCTATTATTTTGTGTATTGGTTGGCTTCTTATAAAATCAATTGTGTTTATTTAAGAATGGAATTCATACAAATTATGTCTTGTTGGTATATAGAAAAGTTATTTCTTTTTACAAATAAATCTTGCATCAGAAATATTTCATCTAAGATTGCGATTTGATTTCTGGTTAGCATTAGAAGAAAGACAATTTATTAGAATAATTTACTAGAAACTTTCAAAAACCAGGCTTCAGTGGCTAGAGTTGCACAGTTTTTAAGTTGAGGTGGTAGGACATTTCCCAGGCCACTCAGAGGATGATTTTGGAGCAAATGACCTCACATTTTTGTAATATGTCTTTATTGTACATATTTAACATGTGTAACATGATGATCTCACACATAGAGTGACATTTTTAGATAGGAAAATTAATATACCCCTTCATTTCATATAGTAATCTTTTCCATCTTTTTGAGTGGTAAGGACACCTAAAATCTACTCATGTAGAAAACTTCGAATACACAATAAATATTAGTAACTATGCTTCACATGCTAAGCTTTAAGTCTCTAGACATCTTCATTCTGTATAATTGTAGTTATACTTGCAGTTTCACTGCTTGCCTGAAACCTGTCCCACCCATGGTGACTACCATTTCACTCTGATCCTATGTATTCGGTCATGTTTTCCCTCAGTCTACACACAAAAGTGATTATGTAGCATCTTTTCTCATGTCTAAATCATCTCACTTCACTAGGATAATGTCCTCTATGTTCATCCAGGTGGCACATGGGATGTCTATTTATTTTTATAAGGCTGAATCATATTCCACTGAATGAATTTTTCATTTAGTTTATACAATCTTCCATTACATATGGAATATATAATATGTAATATATACATAAAGTATTATATAAACATCACATTTTTTCACTTGGTCTATCAATACTTAGGTTGTCTCTATATCTTGTTTGTATATTATGAATAATTATCAGGAATACCAATAATTATATGAAATACTGATTTTGTTTCCTTTGGGTATATACTTAGATGAAGAATTGCTTGATTGTTGTGTGTGTGTTTGTGTGTGTGTTGAGAGAGAGAGAGACCCCCAAATTGTTTTCATAACTATACTAATTTTCTTTTTTCTTCATTATGTTTATGTCTATGAGTATATTGCCTATATATATGTAAATGCAGTCATGTTGTGCAATGCTCACAGATGACAGCAGAGGGCGTCAGATCTCCTGGGACTAGAGTTACGGAAGGTAGCCTGCTGACATGTGAGTGTTGAGATTTAAACTCATGATCCTCTTCAAGAGGATCACTGAACCATCTCTCCTGTCCCAGCTATTCATTTCCACCAAGAGAATGCAAGGTTTCCTTTTCTCTACTCCTTTACCAGCACTTGATAACTCCTGTATTTCTGTTAATAGACATCCATATAAAATAATACGTAGCTTGATATTTGGTTTTTATTTCCATAATCATTAATGAAAATGAACACTGTTTAAAGTACATGTTGACCATTTTATGACCTCTTTGGAGAAATGTCTATTCTTGAAAACAAATGTTTTAGAACCCAAAACCTGAGGGATAAATACTACCCACTCTCTATTAGTAACTAACATAGACATTTAAAATGTAAACTTCTGGTATTAGAGACCACTCTGGGGTGAAGTTCTGTAGGGTCTGGCCCCCACTGCAGCCCTTCTCTCTTAGTGCTAGGCTCTCAGCCAAGAGCTAGCAGGATCTTGTCAATTGCAAAGCTGAAGTAAACAACTTGACCTTTAAGCTAATCAGACCACAACTTCCTTTTTCCTGTTTACAACTGTGTATCATCAATAGAGGAACCTCCTGCAAAGCCCCGCCCTCAGGTTATATAAGGCTTGATGCCTCTGAATAAAATCAGTCAGTCATTCTCCTTTCCTCCTACCTAGTGTGTGTGTCATTCAATCCGCAGCCCTCCACCGATCCAGACTCCGTCAAGGAACGAAGCTAGGATGCTACAAAGTTCCTCAGTATTTATTTCTGAAAGGGCTTCACCTTTTGTTAAGGTTTTTGTAGAAGAGTTTTTCTTTTGAAAATGAACTGATTTGATTATATCAGACTACTGAAACTAATTTAAGAAGTATGAAGTTTCCTAGTGTTTCAGAAGGACCATAATCACTAAGGAGAACCCAGTAAAAGTGTAGGATAAAAATCTCAACACTCCCTAACCACCAGTCAAAGAACTGCTGTAAAGAAGTTCTGGCGGCTAGCAGCCCAGGGAAGTCATGTCCTTTACCCTCTTGTTTTTGACCTCTGCTCTTCTCCTGAGGAGCTGATGTCTTTGCTTCCTGCTGTCTCTGCATTTGTAGTTTATGAAAATTAACTTTCAGAGGAAAGGTTTCATCTCTTTGAAAATTACAAATTTTCCAATCATGGAATGTGTGGGGCTGGGGAATGATCAACAAAGGGAAGCTACAATTTAGAGTGAAAAATAATGTTTGGCAAATATTCATAAAATGATTTTCCAAGGGACTCATTTCTACTTGACACAAAGGAACCTTTGAATTATGTATCATAATACCAGAGCAGATAATGCTGACAACAGCAACAGAGGCACTAATGATGGGAAGAGAAGAAGTGATGAGGAGACGTGGAATAAAACAAGGCATCTGATGAGCTTGCAGTACAACTTGTGAGGCAGATCATAGGACACCCGTCTCTAAAGCAGGAAGTTAGACTTGTGGTTCCTGTCTTATCAGTCCTAACATGAACCCAATCTATGGTTTCTTCAGTGCTTTTTATCCTTTGCATGTCAATATATTTCTGTAGGCTTTGGCCCCCCTGCATGCCCTTCTCTCTTAATGCTAGGCTCTTGGTCAAGAGCTAGCTGGATCTTGTCAATTGCAAAGCCCAAGTAAACAACTTGACCTTTAAGCTAGCCCAATTACAACTTCCTTTTTCCTGTGTAAAGCTGTGTGTCATCAATAGAGGATGTCTCCTGAGAACCTGAACTTTTGCCCTCCTGCAAAGCCCCGCCTCAGGGTATATAAGGCTTGCTGCCTCTCAATAAAGTCAGTCATTCTCCTTTCGTCCTACCTAGTGTGTGTGTCTGTGTCTCTGTCTTGTGTGTTTCATTCAATCTGCAGCCCTCCACTGATTCAATGAACTTAGCTGGACCTACATATTTCATTTTAATAATTGTAAGCAATAATGTTCATTAATTACAAAGTAGTGTAATTCACATATGCATTGTCCTTCTATCCTGTCTACCCTTCCTCTCTTCCCCCTTCCACTGGTCTCCTCTTCCGTTACTAGCCCCTCTTCTATTTTCAGGTTATTTTATTTTATTTGTTGATATCTTGCTTATTTCAATGAATATGATATCTTGCAATTCCGTCAACTCTCTGAAAATGATATTATTCTATTGTTCCTAATGGTTGAACTGTACTCTGTTGTACGTGCATACCATAGTTTCTTTAGCCATTGATATGCCAATATTCACCTAACTTGTTAATATTGAGATCTTGTATGTAGCAAGGCAATAAACATAAGATGCCCTAATATCTATTTTATTATGACTTCATAATCATTTTTAAATATCCAGTGGTGTGATAGCTGGATCATATGGTAGTTTGACTTTTAATTTTGAAGGAAATCATAGAAATATTTTAAGATCACTGTGGAGTCCCATGTACAAAACAAATAAATGAAGTGTGTTCTGGGATTGGAGAGATGACTCAGTGGTTAAGAGCACTGACTGCTCTTGTAGAGGACCCGGATTCCGATTCTTTACACCCACATGGTGGCTAACAACCATCTGTAACTCTAATTCCTGGGGAACCTATCGCCCTCTTCTGACTTCCCTGTGCACTGCATGACACAGTTACACTTACATACATGCAGGCAATATACTCATAAAAAGTTAAAAAAAATAATAAATAAAAATATCTTTTTAAAAAGGTATATACTTTTACACAAGTGTGCATACTCCTAAAACAAGTATTAGTAATGAGGATAGCAGCAACAACATTTCAAGTACTTACTATATTACAAGAGTTACATTAAGCATTTCCTGTACATAATTCATTAAATTCCTCACTTGCCTGAGGGACATAAATTCAATTGGGCAATCCTTTTCTAAATGAAAAATATGGCTCTTTATGAAGTTGTCACGAAGTTCTTGTATGCAGTTCATTCATGCAGTCATTATTTTGTGTGATATTATGTCCCTGGGATGGAAACTTTGGACATCAAGAAGCCAGATGAAGTAAGGATGATAAAATACCATAACCAAGAAATTCTAGGCATTTGTTACTTAAGACTTCTAGTTATACAAAGGTGAGACTTTATTTCCAATGACAGAACTATTTTTGAACTGCAGAAATATGAAAAAAAATTCCAATAGAGAAGGTTAGAAACATGAATAGAATCCACACAAGATTGAAGGAGATAAAGATGACTTTCCATGTGAAGAAATCACATGAACACAGTCAGGAAGCTGAGCAGAGGTCATAACAGAGGCCACAGTTCCAAAACAGCACAAAGAAATTAAAGAAAATGGATGCAAGCGCAGCAGCAATCACTCTGTTCAAGCTCTTATCATCAATCTTAAATCTTTAGATCCTTAATAAAGTGTTTTAGGAAAAATATAAAGTAGTTTTACATAGGAAACTGAACAAGATTCAAACTACATGAAGAAGGATTAAAATAGACATATCTACTAACAGAGAGTCATCAGAATGCAGACACAGGTGATAGAATTTACATTAGGATATTCTACCAAAATAACAGGAAAGGAAACTAAGACAAAAATTGATTCCAGAAACAGAATCCTAGCATGGAATAGATTTGTGTACTTAACTTGGAGTACCTGTAGAACCTAAGAAAACAGTAAAGACCCATTGGGACAGGAAATAGTTTAAGGGAGGGGAACATAAGTAAGATGAAATCAGAGAATGGTGAAATATGAGGAATGGAAAGTTTAACCAATAATTATGGGGGCTGGAGAGATTGCTCAGTGGTTAGGAGCACCGGCTGCTCTTACAGAGGATCTAGGTTTGATTCCTAGCACCTACATAGCAGCTAACAACCATTTGCAACTTCAGTTCCAAGGGATCCAGCACCCTCTTCTGACCTCCATGGGTACTGCTTGACATTAGTACACTTACATGCATGCAGGCAAATACATTCATACATATAAAATAAATATTATGAAAAATAATTCTGTATGAGACATGGTCAGTTGAAGGGAAAGGAAACATTAACCAGGATAAAGGGTGTATGAAAAATATGAAAAGCCATATGCAAACCAAACCTCCTGGCTTGTAATCAGGGAAAGAAAGGGATGGAGGGAGGGAGGGAGGGAGAGAGAGAGATCTATCCTGTAGAGCTCGATAATGCTGGTCTTCCATGTGTTATTAAATAAAAATTCCCAGTAACCAGTATGAATTCTTACTGCAGAGTAAGCCAAAATTCCAACCTAAAAGTGATTGGTTACTTTCAAAAGACCCTTGTCATCATTGCACCTTGGGGCACATCTTGCCTGGCATACTGGTTGCTGGATTTACAGCTGGGTAAGATCATTAATGATTTTCTTCCCCTAGCAAGCTGCATAATACTTTCCAGCACTAAGAAAGCTAGCCAGCAGGGAGGAACTTCCCATTTCAGTTCCAGTTTGATGGAGAAGGAGGAGCTCTTGGGGCTCTACTGTTTCCTAAGGAACTAGTAGCTATGGACTATGGCGTGGCAGACATTGTCCTAATTTGTATACTCACTGATCAACCCATTAAGCTCCAGTGGATAGCTCCAAATCCATGGTCATACTGATGACTCTGGTTAAATTCAGCAAGTCACAAAACGAAATAAAAAGACATGAAAAAGGGAAAAGGAGTTATAAGGAGAAGGCAGATGGTGGAAAGGGTTAGGGAAAGGATTACGGGGGTAGTGATCAGAATGTGCCATGGATATGTATGAAATTGTCAAAGAACAAATTTAATAAAAGTTTACCTTGAAAAAGCACCTTAAGGTTGAAAGAGTTTATTTTGGCTTGCAATTCCAGAAGACTATAGTCCATCATGGTGGGACAAACATGACAGAAGGCGAAAAGGCACGGTGGTAGAATCAGGAGGCAGGCCTGTGACACTGAAGCCACACTCAGGAACTACAGAGTGAATGGAAAGTGGGCCTGGGTTATAAATTGTCACGGCCTGTCCCCAGAAAGCCAAATGGCCTCCATTGAGACCAAAGTTCCCCTAAACACCAACATCTGCAGGCCAAACATCCAAACACATAAGTATGTGGAGGGTATTTTACATTCAAATCAAAATAATGAAAGACTAAATGGACTTAAAGGCTGAAGAATATAGTAATCAAAGAATAAAAAGATCATATTCCTACAAAAATGACATCTTCCCATATAGCGACAATCATCCCATAAAGAATATGTTATATAAGGCCTTTAGTGAACATTTTCTCCCATTCACAGTGTGTTTTCCATTTCTATTTTATAAGGTATTAAATGAACTCCTTTACTTTATTTCATAAGTACTTTAATAGTTTAATATTCAATGCTCAACTTTCATTGAGATGGTTTTATGGACAAATATTAGCTTTCTGTATTTTAATGCTTGCTCAAGATCTCATGAATTTTTATTTTTAATTAATCACAGACTTACTGATTACTAATCCTTTTATATTATATTAGGCTGTTTGCACCATGCAAGCATCTTTCCTTCTGCCGATTTCTTTCTGTTTGGTGCTTCACGGTAGTCCTATGGTTAACTAGTATTTATCACAATTGTCTCAAAATTAGCAAATATTTTTAACAAAATATTTTCTTGGGCGTTAAAAACACAAATTATCATTTATTGAAAACCTAACATGCAATAAATACTTTTTTTTAGAGAGTATTCTTGCTTTATTGAGAAAAGTAAAAGGAATGAAAGTATCTTTTATTTAAGAGTTCTCCCAGGGAGGAATTAATGTTAGCACTACTTACAAATCACTGTTTTCATCAGGAGGTGAAATGAGAAAACTATGTAAAACAGGAATTGGAAGACAAATAGGGGTGTAAAGAGATGACTCAGCAGTTAAGATCACTGACTAATCTTTCAGAGGATGCAGGTTTGATTCCTAGGACCCACATGGTGCTAACAATTATCCATAACTCCTGTTCCAGAGTACCCAATGCCTTCTTCTAACATCCTCAGGCATTGCGAGACACAGGTGCACTTACATGCAGGTAATACAGACATACACATAAAATTAAAATAATAAATAAAATATTTTATAAAAAGAGATATGGAATCAAGAATCAGCAGCCAGTATATAATCTGGGCAGAAAACTTGGTATTCTGTTGAAAGGACATTATTCAGAATTCTTAAAGACTTGTGTAAATGCCTGCTGCAACTGAACAATATGTTTTAATCATAGAATAATTCTAATAAACAAATTAAGTTGGAGAAAGATTAGTTAATATAATTATTCATGAAATAAAATGTTTGTTCTAGAATTCAGGAAAGACTTGTTGGTAGGGATGCAGTGAGGGTATAACATGTAAGGAGGAGTTAAGAATGGATGAATTACTGAAGAGGTGGTCATTTTATTGTATAATTGAATGTTTGCACATATTCTACATATTTCTAAAAAAGTACTCTGTACTATTCTCACAGTTTATTTTAAAATCAACTCCTAGTCTGATGGAAGGAACACACTTTACACTATATGGCAAGCTGTTTCTTACTTATTTAAAGAATCACTATGGACACTTAGATCACAAGATTTACAAATGTAAAACTAAAAACAAATTATGGGAGATATTTTGGAACAGAATTGTAGTACTTTGTTGAAATGAAATTTAACTAGAAAATACTGTGTGTACAAGTAATTGCTCTGAATTACTTCTATTTTCCCCACCCCCAGTGATTTCATAAGCAAGTTAATTTCTAATTACGTGTCCAGATGGACCTTTTTTGCCTCTGAGTACCTTTCCCCACCTTTTTTCTCTCCCTTTCTTTTTCACTGACAAGGCAGGTGGAGATTGATTATCAGTCACACGTTTCCAAGTACAAAGAAAATTCCAGTAATATTGCAAGGAAGTCTTTTATGCAATCAAGATTTTTACTTGTCTTAAATTTTGTTTTTCTGTTTGCCAACTCTGAGTAACTAAGAGGTATTGTCTCAACTACCTGTAACAGCACTAAAAACACTTGATGACCGGATTGCTTGGCACTGTGTTACAACAAAGTAGGAACTCACCAGGCACGGGGGCCAGGCACAGACAAAGGAGGAGACTGACAACAGATTCCCAGGCATCCATAATATTCTACTGTTCAAGCACTGCAAGAATCTTCAAGACTGATTATTCACAAGCTTGGAATTTTCAGGTGACAAAGGGGTCAGCATGTTTTAGCCAATAAGAATGGAACTGCTGGGGCTGGATATTATTCTGGTCTCTATAGATATCCCAATAAAGCCCTTTTTCCTGTGTTGTACCAAATAAGTTATGCATTATTATTTCACACATTTACATTTAGTGTTGGAAATTACAACAGACCTTTTAATTCTGTGTTAATGGCATTTGTGTACAAATTCAGCATTCTTGCTTATACACACGCACACACACAAACACACACACACTACAGAATCAAACATTTATTTAATTTTCTGGAGAAAATATTCTTCTTGACTTGTTTCCTTAAATTTTGATGAATTTTAAAGGCAATGTCTAAAGGAAATGTAAAAATCGTGCTTCAACATATCGATGCTAACAGCTACCATTAAAGAATAGTCAGAATGAAAAAAAAAAAACTGAATTCAGTTTTTTCATTGTGGTGGAGATGAGATGGTCAGAGGCTAAGGGTAATTCAGTGGGTGAGGTGATGAAGAGATGTCATTGTGCTAGTCACATTGAAACATGGTTCATTCCAATGGGAGAGGAATATTTTATGAATAATAACTTGTTCTTAAATATTTTTTCCTTGAGTTTTATAATCATGGTACCAAGAGAGGAAAGACAATTAAATTTGAATGAGATTTGTATTAGAAAATTGGTGAATCAGGTTCAATAACATACTATGTTTATCAGGATAGTTTTAGATGTTCTTACTTAAAAATTTTTTACTTTATTTTATGGAAGTTTTATTAATTTTTGTTTTTTTTCTTCATTTTTAAATTTTACAGTGTCATTATGACATTTTTGCAGAGATACACTTCACAAATTATACATTAAACATTTAAAAACATGTAATTCAGATTTTATTTAGATTAACACTGCTAGGCTTAAATGCAAGTTTTATTGATATTCTTATTTTGCATGTCATTTTAGATAAACAGCATATGGAGCATTTTTAGGTCTGGATATAGCAGTTTTTAAAACTATTTACCAGTTTTCCTATAACAGAAACAGATTCTTACCTTCCCCTGTATTCACCCAGTCTCCCCAGTGTTTGCTTCTTGTATTTTCTTTCTGTTTCTTTTTCTTTATGTTACCTTCCAATCCATGTAGCATAATTTTAAAAACTGCAGTTGGGCTGACAGCTGGTCTTTGTAGAAGATTTAACACTTGGAGTATTTTGAATACGGTTTCATAGCTGCTGGGAACTGAAATATAAATAAAACTAGAAGAGAGAGAGCGAGATAGGAAAAGAAAAACACCCAACAGCCAAGCCACATGTGCAGATCCAACTTTGTAAGGAAGCTTTTTAAAGGAAAGATACTATTTATCTATTAAGTCATGGTACATGCAAAAATGCATTCACGGATCACAGAAAACTGGTAAATCATGTAGGATATGAACAGCAGTGATCTCCCATGTATTACAGCTACTGAGGCTCACTTTCTAACACTCTCACTTAGGTATTTAAATAGTAATGCGCTTCACTTAGGATGCTGTCATACAAAACAGTAGAGCACTGAAAAGAACTGAATGCCTGGAGACATGTTATCAATGTACAGAAGGATAAACACAGAAAACTTCTGTAACTCAAAGCTCTTCCAATTTGGCCCCAAAGTGCTGTCAACGAAGTTGCCTCTGTTTAGGTTAATTTTAAATCCGTGTTTCATTGTGGAATTTTATGGCTACGTTTCATTCAATGAACACAAGCAATATTTGGTTTCAGGGTTATATGACTAAAGGTAAAATTATAACTCAAATATATTGCATACACAGCTAATATGCTAATTATGTTATATGGGCTGTTCCAATAAGCATTCACGATAATGTTCTAAGGTAGGTAAGACAACTATTCTAGTTTTGAACATGAGGAAGTGGATAGAACAGGATGTTTAACAGCTCAAACAAGGTTGTGCAGATCCCAGAGGAAGGCATGAGGTTTCATGTTAAACAACTTCATACTAGCTGGTACTGAAGGATACATTATACCACTGTAATGGTTACACAAAACAGTTTTTTGTGGTTTTCCTGGACTGCAGTGATTTATTAATGGAACTATTTATGGGGGAAATGCTGTCTGAAATTTAGAAGTAGAATGAACGTGCTAAAGCAATAAGCCAATGCGTCAAGGGTTTACTTTTTAGACGCACGCTGAGTAAGTGGGACGAGTAGGTAGTCAGTTTACCTGAAAGCTATCAACACTTTCATCAGTTCTGTTTCCTCAATCTATGCTCTACCTTTTTAATATGAGGAGCAGTTGTCATGTCACAGGGGATTTAGTCAGTTCTTTATGTCCCTCACCATCTTCCCTTCACATTGTACTAGATATAAATAGAAGGCATAGATGGGACTCCGTGAATAAATTTAATTTAGGATTAAGGATAAAGAGAAAGCCTTAAAGAACACAACTGTAAACCTGGTATGGTAGAAGAGAGAATACTAGGAGGGACAGTTAACACTAAAGATCATTTGAAAAAATCAGATGAAAACTACTATTCTAGAAGTTTCTTAAAATATATAAATATACATATAAAATGAATATAAATGGATTTATAATATGATGAGTCCTCTGGGTATATGCCAAAGAGTGATAACTGGATCACATGGTAAATTTATTTTTAGTTTTTTGAGAGTTCTCCATACTGCTTTCATAGTGGTTACATGAGTTTACATTCCCCCCAGCAGTGAATAAGCATTCCCCTTTCTCCACATCCTCTCCAGCATTTGGTGTCTTTCATTCTCTTGATTTTATACACTCTGACTGGGGTGAGATGGAAAATTAAAATGGATTTTATCTGTATTTCTCTAATTGCTAAAGATGTTGAACACTTCTTAATGTGTTTTTAGCTATTTTTGTTTCTTTGTTTGAGAACTCTCAGCTCAAGTCTACAGCCCATCTTCTTATTGGGTTGTCGATTTTCTTGTTTCTTTATTTTTTGTGTTCTTTGTATATTCTGGATATGAATCTTTTGTTTGATGTATAGCTGGAGAAGATTTTTTCCCACTCACTGGGTTTCCTCTTCATTTCCCTGGTTGTTTCCTTTGTTGTATAGAAGCTTTTTTCCTTAATCAGGTCCCACTTATTGATTGCTTGCATTAATGCCTGAGCAGCTGATATCTAAAGTCCTTCCGTACGCTTATATCTTGTAGGGTACTGCCTATATTTTCTTCTAGAAGTTTCAGAGTTTCAAGTTTTATATTGAGATCTTTGACCCATTTGGAGTTGACTTTTGTGCATTGTGAAAGATAAGGGTTCAATTTCATTCTCCTCCAGGTGAAGATCCAATAATGCCAGCACCATTTGTCGAAGATGCTATCATTCCTCCACTATGACTTCTTGGCAACTTTGTCAAATATCATGTGGCTAAAATTGCATGCACTCGTGCTTACATCTTCTGTTATGGTCCACTGATCTCCATGTCTATTTTTCTGCCAGTACCATGCTGTTTTTTATGATTCTAGCTCTGTAATATAATCTGAGGTCTGACAAGGTGTTACTTTGGATATCTGGGGTCTCTGGTGATTCCATATGAATTTTGGAATGATTTTCTCTAGGTCTGTAAAGAATGTCATGGGTATTTTGCTTGGCATTGCATTGAATCTAAGATTGCTTTTAGTCTGATGGTCATTTTCACAATATTAATTCTACTAATCTATGAACATGGTAGTACCTTCCATCTCCTGTTGTCTTCCTCTATCTCTTTCTTTAAACATTTGACATTTTGATTGTAGTGTCTTTAGTTAGGTTTATTCCAAATTTTTTGAGGTTATTGTGAATGGGTGGGTTTTCTTGAATGTTTTTTTTTCTGATTGCTTATTATAGGTATATATAAAGGCTACTCATTTATTTAAATTTGATGTAACCTGCTACTTTACTGAAAATGTTAATCATTTCTAGCAGTGGAATTTTTTGTGGAATTTGGGGTATCTCTTATGTATAGTATCATATTGTCTGCAAATAGAGGTAAATTGACCTCTTCCTATTAGTACTCCTTTAATTTCCTTCTCTTGCCTTATTACTCTTGCAAGTGTTTCAAGCACTATAATGAAAAGCAGTGGAAATACCATCCTTGTCTGGTTCCTGATTTTAATGTAAGTGCTTCCAGTTCCACATTTAGAATGATGTTGGATGTGGGTTTGTTGTATATATTTTAATTATGATGAGGTAAGTTCCCCACAGACTAATTCCTTCTAGGACTTTTAACATGAATACATGTTAGATTGTTTCCAAGGCCCTTTCTGCATCTATTGATATGATCATATGGTTTTTGTCTTTAAGTTCAATTATGCTTTAATTATGCTTTATTACATTTATTGACTTGCATATAATGAACCATACCCACATCTCTGGAATAAAGCCTACTTGATGGTGGTGGATGATCTTTTTGATGTGTGTCTACATGTGGTTTGGGAGTATTTTGTGAGTATCTTTGCAGCTATATTCATTAGGGATATGGGCCTATAGTTTTCTTTTTTGGTAATAAACCTGGTTTTCTTTTTAGAGTGATTTCTGGCTTCACAGAAGGAGTTTGGGAGTTATCCATCTTTTTTTATCCTTTTGTATAATTTAAACAGTACTGACTGTAGATCTCCTTTGAATGTCTCGTAGAATTCTGCTGTAAACCTTTCTGGCCTGGGTATTTTTTTTTAGCTGGGAGGAGTTGTATTACTGTTTCAGTTTCCTTATTTGGTATGGATCTGTTTAAGCTGTCAATCTCTTTTTGGTTTAACTTTGGTGGTTTCCATGATTTTAGAAATTCATCCATTTCTTTTAGATATTCTAATTTAATGGAATATAGATTTTTAAAATAGTCCCTTGCAGTGTTCTGGATATTTTTGGTGTCTGTTGTGATGTTTCTCTTGTTGTCTCTGATTTTGTTGATTTGGATTGTTTTTTCTTTTGGTTAACTGGTCTGTCTATCTTGCTTAACCTTTCAAAGAACCAACCTTATATTCATTGATTTTTGTTTTGTTTTGTCTTCATTGTTTCTATTTCATTAATTTCTGCTCTGCTTTTTGTTATTTCTGCTGGCCTACTAGGTTTGGGGATGGTTTGTTGGCTTTCCAGAGTCTTGACTTGTACTGTTAAGTCATTTACATGTGCTCTTTCTGATTTTTGGTGTAGACACTAAGAGCTATAAACTTTCTTCTTAGGACTGCTTTTAAGCTGTGTTGTAGTATCATTCTCATTAGTTCCAGGAAAACTTTTTATTTCTTACATAATTTCTTCTTTGACCCATTCATCTTTCAGGAGTGTGTTGTTTAATCTCCATGTCTTTTGTAGATTGCTGCTCTCTTCACAATAGCTAAGAAATGTAAACAACCTAAACATCCCTCAACTGATTAATGGAAATGTGATACATTTACAAATGGAGTTTTACAGAGCATTAAGAAAAGATGAAATGACAAAATTTGCAGGTCAATGGATGGAAGTAGACAGTGTTATTCTAAGTGAAGGAAAACAGATGTAGAAAAGCAAGTGACATGGGGTGTCCCTCATTTGAAGATTGTAGCACCAATCCACTACATGTGAGTATCTATCCTGATGTAGCGCCAGGAACCAGGAAAAGAAAAAATGATACAAGGAGGTAAAGGAAAAGAAGGAACCCCGTAGGCAGGGATAGTAGGGAATGGATGTTACTGGGTGGTGAAGGTGGGAGTGTTCCGCAGGGTAGAGAGGTGGGAGGTGGCTGGTCACTCTGTGAGGAGCATGGAAGTCAAGAGAGGAGGAATAGAAGGAGGCAGGTGTTAATGGGGGGAGGGTGTGAATAATGCAGGTGCTGGGACTGGGAAGGGAGGCGGGAGGTTGAATGGGAGGAAAAAGCAGAGATGAAGCAGGACTAGGGAACCCAGAGGGAAATGTGATGTCACCGAAACCATCCGAGAAATATACCAAAAGTGTGTAAACATTAGGGCATGTGTAGAATGGGGAGGGGGTGTAGCGGTGGGAGTGAAGGGGCTGCCAGACAGAACTCACCTCCCCTTTGTGTGGTTGGTGAGAGTGGCCCAAGAGATTCCCAAAATAATACAGGTTATTGCCAAAGTTCTTGGATATCTCCAAGAACTAGAAGATAATACCCTACTACTGAAGGCAGGACATGCTTCAGATACAAGATTCAAAACAATGGAGTAAGAACTGACCTGGAAGACATCTACCTGAAATTTAGCTCCCCTAATGCTAGATGTAACATGTACACTGCCAAGGGAGAGAATCAATCAGTAGTCCAACCCAATCCTAAATTCTAGTGATCGACAACCAGCACAGCACGCTGTAGTGCTGTAGTAGCACTGTCACCTGGGGTCAGGCAGCCATCAGCAGCTATCTAATTGGACTTAGAGCTCTCTCAGTGGGAGTGAAGTCATGGATGGAACTGTAAACACAGTCAAATGACAAGACTGGAGGGACATAATTCCAAGACAAAACCCTATTTCATAGTTCTACAGAAATGAAATGTCTTAACCAAATATGGTTCCTTACATTTACTGACAAATATACCATACACTACTCATCAAAGAAGGTTGTTTTTGCAACAGGTGGAGGCTACAACAGACTTCCACAACTGATCAGATACAGAGAATATATGTCTGAGAGATGTCAAGTCCTACATGACACATCTACAGTTGAACCTCTACGACTAAGGCTCACAGAACACGATAGAATGTAGGATCGAGAGAAAACTAAAATATCCCTAAACTCTCACCAGCGAAGCTTCCTTAAACAACAGTGCTATGCACACAGGAGACCACGACTGGCCAAATTCTACTGAATAATTGATTGCAGAGTGTGTATCCCCGGATAGGACTCCTATATTAAACCCGTGGCTCAGGGATCATTGAAGAAGAGGGGGCAGAAAAATTGTAAGAACCAGGGATTCATGAGCTTAGGGCAGCAAAGGCTTTCAGGCCACCGGAAACTTGTACATGGGAACTTGTGGTGATGATGTCATATAGCACAGAACCCACACCAACTCAAATTAGACAAGTGCCCAGAGTGCAGTGATGGAAATTGGTGGCCGGCTCAACCTAGACTGAGAACTACTGGAGACTGATCACTACTGGGAGAGGGAGCGTTTGCTTTACTAACAATCTGTAGATAGCCTGACCAGACTCCAGTGGAAGATGTTGCATTAAAGGACATCTGGGCACAAATGCTTGACTGGATAGGACTGAACATGCATGATAGGCAGAGGAGGCTGTCTAAATTTGATTAATAACTGTTGTATTAAATGTATAAAACTCAATAAATAATAAATAAAATATTTTTAAAAGAGTATAAATGGAATTATCCTATAATGGAGCAGCAACAATTCCCCTACAAGACACCAAGGGCTAGTAAATAAAATTCCTGTTGGCAATAATAGCTTCCCTTTTTGGCAGTGATTGTAAGGATGGTTTCATCGACCCTTACACCATACTCACTATTGCCATTACTATTGGTTGACAGTAACTTGATTACATTACATAACTTGACAGTAAGACCCTATTGCTGAAGACACTACTTATGTGAGTCGAAGAACAAGTATGACAATGTCAGGTTGATACTGAACTTGAAGCTTCATCTCCACTCTCTTTCATAGTACTAGACGGTGTATGCATGCTACTGGAAAAGACATCATCAACCTTACTCAGCTGTGGACCCAGAAACTACAGCAATATATTTTCACTGGTGAAATAGTGGCACGGATGTTATGGTTGTAGCCATCCACTTTTTTACTGGATTTAAGGCTCATTTCACAATAATGAGTCCATAATTGGCACTGTTATCAAAACCACAAACCTGTAGATCGACAGGTCACAGGTCTTAGATAAGAACCTATTACTTGCTAACCAGACATAGTATCAAAATAACTCCTAATGAATTATTGTTATAACTATAGATTAATCCATGTTTCAAGAGAAGCTTCTTCCAGCAGATGATGATTAACACAAAGGCCTACAGCTAAGTGGTCAACATGTACAGAACAAGAGATTACCAAGTTATTATCCCTAAATAGGATACTAATATCAAATTCTTTTCTCCCAAGGTTAAGGGATCATGGCAGAAGATGGGGCAGAAATATTGTAAAAGTCAGAGGTGGTAGATGAGTGTAGAAGGAAACTGTTTTCCATAAACAACAGGGCAGTTGCTAATATGAACCTGCAACACTTGTGACAGTGTGCACAAGATCTGTACAAACTCAAGCCAGAAAAAACCCAGTGTGGATGGGGAAGGTGGGTAAGAAACCCCAGTTCAAGCTGAGGAACTATTGGCAACTGATAGTTTCTGAAAGAGAGAGAGTCAGTTTTCTTCAAGGGTGAGATGCTGCATAGTTTGATCATGTTCCAGGAGATGAACCAAAAATACCAAAAGTATTTGAGGAACAGAAATTACACACAAGAGGCCTTCAAAATAATAGAGGACATGAGTGGGGGTGAGGATGAAGATGGAGATAGAACTTCAAGGGTATCAGGGAGGAGGTCTGTATATGATAAATATACAATGTAAGAAATTCTCAAAGAATCAAAATTATTATTTTTAAAGGCATATAGTTTGTGAAGGAAGAAGCAAAATTCTATTTATCCTAAGATAAAATAATTGTATAAATAAAAAGACCTAAAGCCTCACCAAAAAACAAGTACAATTAATGTTGGACATATTCATTAGCTGGTAAACTACTAACTATATGATAAAGTCAGACCAACACAGTACTGGTATACAGATAACCACATAAATCAATGTAATAAAGTCAGAAGTCTGGAAGCCTAGAAATTGACTCCCACATTTACGATCAATTGACTTTTAACAAGGCACCAAGATAATTCAATACAGAAAGAGTAGTCTTTTCAAACAATTTTGTTGTGATGGTAGGATATTCACATGAAAATAATCAACATGAACTATCTCATGTCATGTACTAAAAATAACTGAAACTGCGTCAAAATCAAGCTATCATAACTAAAACACTCCATCATTTTAATAAACCATATATATACACACACACACATATATATATGTATATATATATATATATACAATATATAGAGAGAGTCTTACAGTTCTAATAGTTTTCTAGTTATGACTCTCATCTTAGGATTCTTTTTGAGTAAAGATACTGCTTTTGATCTTGGATCATGTTTAATGCATGCAGTGCATTCATGGATAACATCAAATAAAGAAAGCATGTTTTTAAGAATGTATTCATGAAGTGGAGAGAAGCCTTGGTGGTTAAGAGCACTGTCTGCTCTTGCAGAGGACCCAGGTTCAATTCCCGGTACCCACATTGTGACTAAGAATCATCTGTAACTCCAGTTTTAGGGAGTCTAATGCTGTCTCTGTTTTCATGGGCATCATTCAATAAAGGCGCACTTACAAACATGTAGGCAAAGCACTCATACAAATAAAATAAAAATAATAATCTTTTAAAAAATTACATTCACTATAGGATATGAACAGCAGAAAATACTACTTAGAATAATATAAAAATCATACACTTAGGGACATATTTATCTAAGGAGGAACTACAAAATATTGCAGAAAAAAATGACTACAAAGGAAGGATAGCTCATAAATATTGACTGGAAAACTCAATTTTATTGAGATATAATTGCATTCAAATTAATGCATAGGTTCAGTGCAATCTCTGCCATAACAGCACTGAACTCTCAAATTGATGATGCAAACCAGATACTAAATTTTTAAGGTTGAAACAGCCTCTCTCTCTCCTCGCTCCCTCCGTCCCTCCCTCTATCCCTCCTTCTGTCCGGTACTCATAACAGATCCCTATGCATAATCCAATAAAAGAAAAACTCTCAGCTCTTCCTGTTCTCCTTTTCCCCATTTCTCTAGGGCTACTGGGTGTTTGGAAATATCAGGTTGATTATTTACATAAGGAGATCTATACTGAGTGCTTCACATGCCACGCATTTTCAGTTTTGATTTTCTGGAGTCAAGATCTGCTAGATGAATTTTCTTCCACCCCTCACCTCTCTGTTCTAAGTTACTACCTGGGTCAAAAGAGAAAGAAAATATGTATGGTGGAAAACGAACCTTGAACCGGAAACAGTGTGGATTCCGGAGCCCAGTATTGCCATTCTTGTTTAAACAGCTGAGCCTAGTGCCATGGCTGCCTAGAGCAGGCTTGTTTGTCAAAGTCTCAACTGTCTCTCGGAGGACATTGCATAGGGAATTATAAGCTCAACCTAGGAGTTTCTTGGTTTGCTGCCTTCCTTTCATCAGTGCTGAGTATTTAACGTTTAGTACTTTTGAATTTCAGTGACATGTAGTGACCCTCGTCATTTAAGTTGCCTGGTGCTGAAAGTAAGGAAAAGGCTGGTTTTAAACAAGGGTTTCTTTGAGAATAAACGTCACCAATGCTTTGTTTCCCTGTCAGGGTAACTTTAGAATACGATGATTCTTTGCCAATTTCTGCCAGTGAAAGAGGGTAAATGCCTGCATTCTGTAGCCTAAGCCTCTAACTTTGATTTAAAGATAAAAACCTTCAGAATTAAATTCTAATCTGCTCAAATTTTCCAAGAGTGACTGATTAAAAACAAATGCATCTTCCAAAGCTGTTTACATGGTGTGCGAGAGCTGCTTATTCCCTTGCATTGCAAACAGTGTGACATTTCAGTAACATGTTGAGAACCCAAGGCCATTTCTCATTAAAATGTTTTACATTAAGGTGGCATTCACAGATCAATTCACAAAATGTATTCTACCCATAACAGACAAATGGAGAGAATATTTTTATCATGCCTTAAACCTGATATGTTATGTTCTGTCACACAAATTTACTCACACAACCTAATTAGACTTGGAGGAAAGTATTGCATGTAGGTAGGCAATAGAAACAGGCGTAATGACTAACACGATACTGGTGGGGCGTCCACGTAGGGTAAGTTTGTGTCACACAGATGAAAACTGATGACTAAGTTAATAATCAGATGTAGCAAAGGATGGATAATCCTGGGATGAAGACCATCCCAGTCCCCAAGTCAAACTCCAAGTTCCTTTACTCAGACACTGACTGTAAGATTGAATAGCATAAATCTTTAACTTCTCTTCCCGTGGTTCCTGAAATTAGTGTTTAAATTTTCTGCAGAATTTTAAAAATCCTTTAAAATACTACTTTCTATTATTCTTTCAGTTGTTTTACATATGAAACTTACCTAGAGTGAAAAGTCAGGGATACCTTGGAAATGAATATGTAAAGTTTAAACTTTATTTCTGCTTTAAAATACTGAGAATTCTTTGGTTGTTCAAGACATTGGGCCAGCCATACTGGAATGGAAATTAGAGGCTGAGGGAATGGTTTTTTGTAGTAGCAATGCTAACATTCTTTTATTTTTCCCTCATTCATTCATTCACTGAGCAGATATTGGACACCAGTTGTGGCAAGCAGTAAGAGCTCAGAAATTAGCATAACTTGGTCACAGTTGCTTCCATGCATGCCACCAGTGTGAGAGACACATAAAGAGATGCCGGTCTCTCTCTCCCCTCCGCTTAGTCCTTTCCATTTCCTGTTTTCAGACCACATCATTGTTGCTATGGACCTTCTGGCAGGGATCATAGAATTACGTCACACTCATGCTGTTAAGAATGATTACACCAAAATCCTTAATTGGCTTCTTCCCATTTGTCATGTGAAATAACATTGAGATCAGCATATGGGAGACATTATCCTGCCTACAACAGGCATGGTGTGGACCAGAAGGAAATTATCAGGTGTAATAATGGGTAGAGGCAGAACACCCAAAAGGACTTTAGTGAGGTAAAGTGAGGTAAAATGGTGCTTGAAGTTGCAATTAGGCCACTGAATTTTGACATAGACAAGGCCAAGCTACTCTCAAGACAGGTGATGAGAAATGATTTTGTTGTTGTTGTTGTTTGTTTGTGTTTACAGTCAAAGGCAAAGACAGGAATATTCAGAGAACAGGTATTATTTTTACTTAGAAATAATATTAAGGGAAGAAAACTAAAGATGAGACCAAATCACACTGAACATTACCTGCCAAGAGAAAGAGCCTAGCAGCCTACAAAGGGTATCTCCTTGTGATCTCTAGTCCCTGCCACATGGCTTCTCTGATCCACAACTGTTTCATATGTCAGTGAGAACCCTGGACTCTGTACTTAACCGCTACCTGGCATCCTAGAAGGCTTTCCCAGAGAGTTAATCACTGAAATTAGAGGGGTAACAAATTTGCTATGTTGACTTGTATTATGTAGTAAAATGTAATAAATAAATTTTATGCATGTCATAATATCTGTTCTAACTGTAATCTGACCTTAAGTCCTTCTTAAATAATAATAACAAGGCCGGAGGTGTGGTAAGGTTCACCTCTGTGGGCAAACTTCCTTTATTTTAGGATAAAACAGCTTGATAGAGCTTTTCATTATGCAAATCAAAACAGAGAAATTGGCAATTTCAAGAGAATTATGTAAAAAAAGGTTTTTGTACTGCATCTTTGAAGAGCTTAATTTTAGACACAAAATGACTTTCCTCTGTGAGGAGCTTCAGGGTGATACGTCTGGGTAGCAGGTTTAGTGAGTCCCATTCCTAAGTTCAGATATAAGCAGCCCCTAAAACATTAACAAGCCAGGAACTCAGAGGGAAAGTTAGGAACTATCCTGGCTTATGGTTTCCAATAGTAACTTTTCCTTTCCTTTTCTGCTTTTCTTTTCTTCTTTCTTCTTTAATTGTGCTTTCAACACTGGAAATTGAAATAGCACATTCCAGGCAATCACTCTACCACTGGGTCACCCCTAACCTCAGCTTCTGACTATAAAGTATTTATAATTATGTTTATTTTCTTTCTTGAGTTTCACTTCTTTCCTTGTGTCTTGAAGCTTCATGAGCATTTAGTCAAATCTCAGAATCCGGTCTTATTTTCACTGAATGAAGTTTAGGGTGACATCTCTGTTAAAATTTGGGTCAGGTGCTGTAGCATGAGTGATAGAAACCAGAGATGACTGGTAGGTGCCGATAGGAAAATACTCTGAATTGATGTTTCCAGTGAGACAATGCCTAAGTGGATGAACGGAAAGCTTCACTTAATTTATGCAATGTTTAGTAATTTCTGTGAATATTACTAAGTATGTGGAGATGAAATTTCCTGGGCTCAGGTCGGATGACGTTGTATTGTCTTAAATGAGACAGTAAGTGAAATGTCTGGAGCCCCACGGGGCCTGTATTTCTATTGAGATAGCTACCAAACTATAAGTGACATCAGTTCAGGCATAAATCCAATAGTTGCCTCTCATTAATCTATTGATAAAACCACAAGCACATGAGGTGAAAGGGAATGCTTTCGCCACTACGTTTTAGGTCATGAGGTAATTTTCTTTATATTACATTGCTCTCTTTATCAGAGTCAGAATCTGCACCTTCCTAATTTAAGAAAATTTTCAGTAAGAACAAAATATTTTTTAATTTCCTTGTGGAAACTATTCAGGTGAGACTGCTCATAGACACTACTGGAGAAAAAATTGCTCTTGTATACTTCTTTTTGCTTTGTGAGTTTCACTTTTCTCTTCTTTATCACCTGTGAATATATATTGCAGCTCACCTAGAATTGTATTTTTGCTCAATGGCAACAGAAGATATTCTAGGGAATATTCTTAAATGTATCAAAGGCAGATTGTCTTCTAGGATGATTATTATCTTGGGGTGGAAAAGTGAGTTTTAATTCTATATTACTTGGTTGCAAAAGTACTAACATACCCAATAATGCCAGTATAATGCTTATATGTGATTTGCAATGTCTTCCAGTCAACAAAATTGCCAGCTTCAATATTAGCAATAGAAATAGAGGATGGTCTCTCTAATAAGCTTTGCATAATTTTTAAATGCCACTGCGGTCTTATGCCATTTAGGAAAGCATGCTGGCAGTGATATTTTGCTATAGGGCGAAAATGCCAGTGACCTCTTTCTCTTCTGAGTAATGCCTTTTATAAATGGAATTCGAAATCTTCTTTGCTTTGCAACCTCCCTGACACTGCTTAACCCACTGCAGTTTGCTTCTGACACCTCTGTTCCGAGGAAAGAATTTCCCACAATAGTATAGCAGAAGAATTGCAAAACCTGTCACTTTCAGTCCTTGTATTTGTAATCGCAGCCATATCTCTCTTTGTCATGATTCTCTCTTCCTTAACTTCTACTGAGCCCTTCAATGTTTTATAAAAATACTTTTATGATTTTTTGTGCATCTCATGCAACAGTTCTTAATCAAATTTATATCCCCTCCCCCATTCATGCCCCCACAACCCCCTTCACCAGACCTCATGGTCAAGTCCCATTCAGTCAAGCATTTTAACCACATGTCCTTCTGTGCAGGATAGACCTATCTAGAGTTCTTGAGGAAGGTCTACTCTCCCTCACCCAGACGTATGTAAGCAGCTGCCAATAGTTAGGCTCGGCCGGCCCATCCCTCATTTCCCTCCAATTAATCTGGGCTCTTGACTAACCAGTCAAGTTGTCATGGTGCTATTAAAATTTCTCTCAGGGAGAGGCAGACCAGTTAAACCGCCTCTCTCCCTCTGCCTCGTAACCCAAAAAATCTCCCCTGGCCTTGCAACAAACAGACAAATTTCTCCACTCACAAACAAATTCTAGCTAGTTTACTTGGGCTTACTAACAGAGCAGTGGGTAGGGGGTTACTTACAGAACACAGGCGCTCACCCTCCCCTCCGCAAGTTACATTAGTAAACCCAGGAGGCTGGGATCTTGCGACTTCCAGTAACTGATCCAAATGGTCCATGGGGGAGGGGAGAAAAGGGCCGGCCTCCTGGCGCATCCAGATTAAATACTTTTAGCCCCTGCTCGTCTCACATCCATCCATCGCTCAAGGTGATCCTGGATGATACCACCCTGGGAGGGATGTTTGTCCACAGCTCATCAGGCTTTTCCCTCAGAGAATCAATCCACTCTATACATGGGGCTTGTGTTCAAGGTCATCATTGTCACAAATTCACATGAACAAGCTTCCAGTGCCCTGAAGCCACTGTTTCCCTATGTTCATGAACCAACTCTAGCTCTTAGGATCTTTCTGCCCCCTCTTCAAAAATTGTCCCTGAGCTTGGGTGTGTAAGGTTTAATATAGGAGTCCTATCCAGGGACACATGCTCTGTAGTATCTTATTCTCTAAAACTTAGTGAGTTGGGGACTTCTGTGTGCATCACACTCTCTTGTATGAGGAATTTTAGCTGGTGAAGGTTGAGGGATGCATGAGTGTTATTTCCAACCCCTGTTCCACTATGTTCCATGAGCCTTAGGTGTAGAGGTTCCACTGTAGATGTCACCCAGGGATGGGCATCTCTCTGAGATATATATATTCCCTATGTGAGACCAGTATTGGAACTCTGGATTAGCCTCCATCTGTTGCAAAAAGAAGCTTCTTTGGTGAGTGGTGTAATGTATACTTGTCTTTAACTCTAAAGATCCATATTTAGGGTATAGTAAGAAATTTCATTTTTCTAGAGCATATAATGTTTCTTAATTTTATATTTCAGGCAATTCCTTCTAAGTCTCTGCCTAGCTACTATATGGTTATATGCCATAGATATTTTCTTTTCATCCTATACTGAAGACTCCAACAAAGTCCTTAGGCTGATACTTTCTAATCATACATCTATCACTCAAGATGTTTTTTGTAAACTGAATAGACTATACAATATTTACTAGTATATTGGTTTAGTGAGCCTTATAGTATCAGTATAAAATGGAATAATCTCCCCCATTCAGCTGATTAGAATCATTATTCACCAGTTTCCAAGTTGAAACATTAGAAATGATGTCTTGGCCTGAGTGCTATAGCTGCTCTTGAAAGGAGATTGAAGTGCTAGCACTTATCTGAGAAGTGGAAGACACACCTAGTGAGGAAGAGGACCAAAGACATGTAAAGCAAGGAAAGATGTAAGTTACATGGTAATGGTGCCAACCTTGTGGGTTCCAGCTTTACAACTATAAAGGACCTGAAAATTTTTCATAAGCTTCATCTGACGGACATGCAGTTCTTCTCTGACCATGCAGGAAGTTGAAACAATGACTTGAAATAGTCAATAGAAAAAAAAAAGTGGAGAAGGAATTAATTTGCATACTTATTTCCTGGTTTCGTTTTCCCTCCTTGGTACCACACCATGAGGAACTGGTTTCTAGGTTACATCATCTAGGTGTCTTATGGCCCATTAGGAAGTAAGGATGCTTCCTGTGAGATGGAGTACCCATGTTAGGATAGAGAAGTAGGTACTGAGGAAGCCGGAGGTTTACAAGATCAATGCCATCCCAACCTATTATCATGAACTTATTCTTAAATTTAAAATTTAAGAATAAATTTAAGAAGTATTTCTACTTCATAACAGATCTCAAATAGATCTTATTTCATGTTCTAGTGGGAAGCACTAAAATGATCTCTTATTCTCACCAATCCTTCTCACATCTCTACACTACATCTTTTGTCACAGGTTAGAGTAATTTTTCTAAGGTAAAAAAGCTTTCTGTTTCACTCTACTACCTAAAAAGTTTTATTGACTCTGTTGACTCAGAGTAAAACCTATAACCTTAGCATAGGGCTAAAAATCCTCTGAAGCTGGCCCTAGCTGGCATATTTAATAGTGTGTCTTGCCACTCCATAAAGAACATATGATCAAAATGTGATCATCTATTGTGAGGCTAACCACACGTGCCCTCCTGATGTTCGCATTCACACACATTAATAGTACAGTTCTATTTTTTATCAGGCAAGGTTCTCACTAGCTAGATGAGATCAAGTTGAGAAACCAATAAAATACGTAGTGTTCATTTGTTTATTCAATGAATACTTATTCAATTATTGGGTATGTTTTACCTTCTGAAAAACAGCAGTAAGCAATTGGAATAATTATATATATAAACAACTACTATTTCTGCAGAGAAGGTAGATAATAGAATAAATAAAACATAAAATATTATCTAGCAAGAAATAAGGAGAAAAGTCATACAAGGAAGATTCACTGTTCAAGGACTGTAATTTGAGATAAAATAGCCTGAAGAGAATTAAGAGAGTATGTGAGGTCGATCTGGCCAAAAGAAGGTCAGGTACAAGAAAAGTTAAGTGCAAAGCATAAAGTCACCGAAGCGAAGGGTAGCTGGAATGCCTCATGAACTGGCAGACGAGGGAAGCTGGAGCAATTAGTAAGGGAAGCCAGTGAGAAGATAAGATTAAGCAAGACAAGCTGTCAGAGAGGAGTGTGGAGACTTTGCTTTGACTGAGGCTTCTCTGAGCAAAAAGGGATCTATTGGAGTAACTTAAATGGAAGCAGAAAATGATTTGGTCTACAACGCTGAGATCAGAGAGCACAAAGACCAGGTCTGGGTCAGCTCAACGTGCACTTGCAACACTCCAGTGTGAGATCATAATGGGTCACTCTGATGACAGAAGTGCTAAGCAGTCCCTAACTTCTGCAACATGTTGAGATATATCTGAGAATTTAGAGACCTAAGAAATTTTGCATACGCAGTTACGATGGAAAGATAGAGCAAAACAGATTTGAGAAAGAATACAAAGGCTTTGTTTGGGGTATGTTATGTTTGAGATGACTAAAAGGTTCCAAGAGAGACATGCCAAGTAGGCAGTTGGAATAAATTAATCTGGTATCCTCAAATTGTTGCCAGAGACAGGCATTAAAAATATAATAGAATTTGAGTTGAATGGTGAGCACCCGAGGCTGGAGAAGGTGATGAGTAGGAAGAGAGAAATGTCTATTCACGGAATACGGTTCCAGTGAGCAATGGTAATATTCTGTATGCCTAAAAAGCCAGGAAAATGTTTTGAATGTTTCTACTATAAAGTAATGATAAATACTTGATGAGATAAATATGTTTTTATATACAAGTACTGAAAACTTTGGTTTAGTTCCTAGCATTCACTTGACTCTAGTTCCAGGGCATCTGATACCTTTCTCTCTAGTCCCCACAGGAACCATGCATGGGTGTACTGCATATACATCCATGCAGGCAATGCACTCATACACATAAAATAAAATAAATTGGCATGGCGTCTCATGTCTTTAATCCTAGCACTTTGAAGGTAGAGGGAGCAAGATTTTTGTTAGATCAAGGTCAGCCTGGTCTGCATATTGAGTTCCAGGCCAGCTGTGCTATGAGGAAACCCTATCTCAAAAAGATAAAAATTATTATCATAGAGAAGACAGTTAAATTCATGAAAGAATGACATTCTCATTCAGAATTAACCCAAAATTCTATAGTCTTTGAGGAAGAGGTTACAAAGAGAAAAGAGGAGGTGTTCAGAAACAACTCAAAAATATTTTAAAATTTAGAGTTAAGTTTTTATAGGAACCAGGCACTGAACTAAGAAGGGATTGTCATTTAAGTAGTGGGAAATTAGCACAATGTTTAATGGTTTCAACATCATAGATAATTTTCTTCCTCGCTAAACTATTTGAGATAGATCTTCCAGGGGAGAAGATGCCTGTCTTTCATACAATGAATCAGGCATTCAGGTTGCATTTGAGTCAAGTCTGGCACAGCCATTCTCTCTGTCACCACTATTTTCATTTAGCACTTAAAAAATAGTTGGAGAGAACATATCTGTTCTTTAACTTATTTGACCTAGATGTGAATATGCAAATCACTGAGCCATTGGCTGGTGGGGTGTTTCGTACTAACTGAAGATATTTTCCATGCTCTCTCTATGACTTGTGATTTCCCTTACTTCCCCATTCTCCCGTGGATTAATTGACAGTGTTTATTTGTAAATTTTTAATGGTTTGCCTATTGACTAGCACTTGAATGTTGAACGTATACTGTTAAATAAAAAGGTGGAAACACAGAGTAACAATGTGTTTTTAAGTTTATAAAATAACCTTATATTTCAGGTATTAACCCTATTTTTGACAGGTTGCCTGAGACTTAGAAAGGTTAACTGTCTGGCTTAACATCACTCAGCTGGTAAATGATGGATGTGGCCCTTCTTTGCACCCAACTTTCCTGATTTCAGGGAGATGAATGGCCTTGATTATTCTTCTCATTTAAATTCAGTCACAGGAGACAGTATAAAAATGAAATATTCAAATGAATAAAGTCTGATATGTAATTTACTGAGAGTTTTACTCTAACCTCTATTTAAGTATTGATTGAAGATTATGATATAGACTCTGAGCTATTTTGGTTCTCTGATGACATTATATTGGGTGGAGTGTCTAGTGACAGAGGCATTGGCATTAAAATTTAAAATTATTGAGGCAAGCTAGAAAAGACAACAAATTAAACTGAGCAGATGATTCAATTAAAAGACTGCAGGGTAGAAGAAAAGGAAATCATTTTAAAACAATAAATAAGAGATGCTCATGTAAAAGGTCCAGAAAACCCAGTGGACAAAACAGTCTTCTTTTGCTTCTGTCAAGGCCACACCACCGAGCTTAGAAGGCCAATATTGTAATGTTAGGATCAGGACTCTGAGTGCATTTCATACGGACTACCCATAGTCTATTTCTGGGATTAGGAACACTTTTAAGATGGCGATTAGTGTATTACTACTATCTTACCAGACAATTAGAAAAGTTGAAAAGCCTTCTGAACTTTTCCTTTAAGTTTGCACATTGTGGATGAACTTTGGTTCCAGGTTAGCATCTTCTTCATGGCAACCTCACTCAGCAGTTTCCAGGCTCACACTGTCTTCTGTCAGAATCCAGAACAAAGAAGAGTTCAACTACTGGGAATGAGGGAACCCACCCTTCTGATTGACGCTGACTTTTCCTGAGGGAGCTATGTATCCAGAATCACATGAAACCTCGAGTGGAAAGATTGGAAAGAAGAGGTAGTTGCCCAGGGCAAAAAGTGAGGGAACTTCATGCAGAGGGGAATATTCCACAAAAGGAATGTATCAGGGCAAGATTAGGTTTTTGCTTTATTGTTCTTTCTGTGTAGAATAATTATTGCACATATTACTCATTGTATTTATACTTAACAAATGAATGAATGAGTTAATGAAAACAGTTTGCAATTCGACAAGAATACATGTTGGCCATGAAAGAAAATGTAGAATGAACATTGTGATGAAGGCAGGCATGCAAACCCAAAATGCAATAACAGCACAAAAAAATTCTCATTTTAAAACTGTTCTCAGTGCACTTTTGTTCCTGAGCATCCGTTATTTTCTTTGTGAGCTGCACCATACGCCTTGGATTGTTCATAAGAGATTTTCCTACTACTGAACAGTGACTACGGGAATATGCAACTGCTTTTCACCCGTGTCTTAAGCCAGATATAATATGAGACTGTATCTTTCATAAAAACAGTCATGTCCTGTATTCCGGACCCAAAATAATAAATGTGTTTGTGTCATCTGCAGTTTGAAGGTCCGCATTGCTGTTCTCTTCTTTCAGCTTCGGCAGTTGGGCAGATGGGGAATCAGTGACTGTAGGCAAATGCAGCCTGAGTGATAAATGGTTATGTTTGAATCCAATAGACAGAGGTGGTTTTTTTTGTTAAAAATAAAACTGACAATTGTTCTCCACCCCACATCCTGTTCTTCTAGTCTTGAGCATAGGCACAATTCTACTGTTAGTTCTCCAGATCTCTACAGTACTATCTTAACTCTGCCTGACTTTGAACCCTCCGAGTCATAATGTGCCATCCCTTTAAATTGGTACCATCTAAAGTCCCACCCACCGCTGCTGGGATAGGTTTCTGTGCCCTTGAGCAGGGGCCCAGCCCTTTGTAGTCTGCCTGGGAATGCTTGAATTAAGCCTCTGCCTACCAGTATTCCCAAATAATGCTGGGCCTCCTGGCTAAAGGGCCAAGACCTTAAGAGAGAGTGTGAGAGCATCTGATCATCCCCGAATTGTTACTCCAAGGGAACTCCTGAAAATATGCACTAAAGTCATGTGGTCCCCTCCAATATAAAATCAAAAGAGAGAACCTGAAGTGTTGACCAACCACCTTTTCATACCCAATAAGAAAACAACCCAGTCACATCAAATATACAAACAGAATCAATTTCAACTCAACAAAGGAACACTTGAGTCTCACTTCAGAATCAAAAACAACAAAAGAAATACACATGCCAAGATCACAGCAAAATTAATAATGTGAAAAACACATCCCTGCAAAAGATCACCAGTCCAACAGAGGAGTTTGACAATGAGAATTCCATAGAGAATTTAAAAGAATAATCATAAACAAGATCAAAGAATTCAGTGAATTTGCAGAACATACAAACAAGCAAATCAAACAACTAAAAGAATATAGGGATAAATTTCTGACTAAATTTACAAAGGAGATAGAAATATTGACGAAAACTGAGGCTGAAATAAAGAAGGAAAAACTAAATAAGTCAATTTCAAACAACAGGAGAAAGTCCCACCAATAGAATGAATGAAATAGAAAATAGAATATCAAGACTGAATGATACAGTTGAAGAACTGAAGCACTCAAGATTATGAAAACAATTTTAAAACACAGGAATGGAATATATAGGAAATATGTAACACTATTAAAGACCAAATGCATGTACCATAGGCAGAGAGCAAGGAGAAGAATCTCAGGATAATGGTACTGATGAGATCTTCAATATGATTGTAGAACACAATTTCTATAAATTAAGGAAAGATATACTCATACAAATATATGAACCACATAAAACACCAAATAGAGACAGCCAGCAAGGAAACTCCCCATGGCATATCACAGTGAAGACCACAAGTGTACAGACAAAGAGAGAATATTGAAGACTGCAAAAGAAAAAGAACAAGAAACACATAAAGGAAAACCCATCAGAATTACAGCTGAGATTTCAATTCAAACTGTGAAAACCAGAAGAGCCTGGACCAAATAACTTACAATTCTGAATGACCATAGATATCAACCCAGAATATTTACCAAGCAAAATATCTATTTTAATTGAATGGGAAAGAAAAATCTTCCACAACATAAACAGACTGAAAAAATTCATGTCCAGAAAATGAATCCTTCAGAGACTACTTGAAGCAATACAAAGAGCTGAAGAAAGGAATGACTATACCCAAAGGCAGCAGAAAGAGACTAAATGAGGTACAAACTGGGAACCACAACTTTAGACCAAGAACACAAACAGAAATTAACATGACAGGAACCAATGCACATCTTTCAATAATACTTTAATTATTAGTGGACTGAACTCTCTAGTCAAAATACACAGGATACTTGAAAGATCAAGAGACAAAATACATCATTTTGTTGTTTGCAAGAGACAAATCTCACCTTCAAGGACAGGCACTTCCTTGGGGTGAAAGCATGGAAACAATAATCCCAAGCAAATGGCATTAAGAAACAATCAGGAGCTGCCATTAGAATGACAACTAAGCTTACAAAATAGACTCCAAACTAAAATTAATCAAAAGAGATAAAGAGGGTCACAGCCAAAGGATCAATTGTCTAAAAAGATATAACAATCATGCATAGATGTGCACCAAACTTTGGTGCACTCAAACCTCATAAAAAGAGTACTACAGGACTTTAAGACTCAGATTAATTCCTACTCACTATAAGTAGGGGACTTCAACAACCCACTGTCTCGATTAGACAGGTCAACCAGACAAAATAAACAGAGAGACAACTGATTAAACAATAACATACATTAAAAGGACCTAACAGACATCTACCCAATATTCTACCCAAACAGCAAAGAATATGCATTCTATTCATCATGCCATGGAACTTTCTCCAAAACTAATCATGTACTGGGACACAAAACAAACTTCCTCAAATACAAAAATACTTAAATAATTTCATGTAATTTTATTAAACTGCCATGCAATAAAATTTAAAATCAACCCCAAAAGAAGTTCTAGTAACTATGTAAACTCATGTAACTGCGTGTACACTATGAAGGGAAAACTTAAGAAACAAAATTATTTCTGGAATTAAATGAAAAAGACAATACAACTCAACAAAACCTCTAGAATATTTCAAAAGCAGTCCTAAAAGAGAAGTTTATAACTATAACAAAAAGAAATAACAGAAATCAGAGCAGAAATTCGTGAAATAAAGAAAGCAATACAAAGAATCATTCTTATACCTGGTTCTCTGAAAAGATAAACAAAAAAGACAGACCTCCAGCCCAGTTAATCAAAAGAAAGAAATAGCAATTCCAGATAAAAAAATCACAGATAAAAGGGGAAACATCATAGGAGACAACAAAAAGATCCATAACATTATAACAGAATACTTCTAACACATATATGGTATTAAATTTGAAAACTTTGAAGCAATGGATAAATACTAAAATCATGGGAATCACCAAAGTTAAACCAAGAACAGAAGAGCATAAACAGACCCATAACACACAAGGAAACTGAAAGAGTAATGCAAAATTTCTCAACTAAAAGAAAACCCAGACCAAGATGGATTCACAGAGGAATTCTACCAGAAATTCAAGGAAGAAAAGAAGATCTACATACAATTCTATTTAAATTATTCAAAAGATAGAAACAGAGGGAGAACTCCCTCTGAGTTCTGAGAACTCCCTCCTCCCATAGAGTTATGATGTCAGCATAACTCTAATACCCAAACCAGGTAAAGAGACAATCAAGAAAGAAAACTATAGACCCATATTCTTAATGAACATAAATTCAAAAATTCTCAACAAAATACTTGCCAACTGCATACAGACATATATCTAAATGATTATCTACCATGATCAAGTTGGCTTCATTTCAAAGATGCAGGGATGGTTCAACATACTTAAGAAAATAAATGTCAGAGAGCATATAAATGCATTCAAAGACAAAAGTCACATGGTCATTTCAAGAGATGCATGCCGCGCCTCCACGGCCCTGGATCCGAGTCTGCGAGGGACGTCGGGATTAAAGAAGATACAGCACACTCTTGATCTGGATGGTAAAAGACTATTTATTTCTTTTCTCTCTCCCCCTTATATACCCCCTAGCATAAGAGGGAGGAAGTTGGCAGGAAGGAACTCAAGGATGAGGTCTGGGGTTCAAGATAGGGTCAGGGCGTTCTCAGCCTGTGAGGCGGAACTTCCTGGGGTCAGTCTGGTAAACAACTCTGGGAGCTGAGGTGAACAAAACAGGATGTTCACGAAACAAGTTCCTGCTCAGTAACAGAGGGGGCTGTGTTGAGAGACCTTTTTCCCCACAGATGCAGAAAAGTCCTTTGACAATATTCAGTGTGCATTTATGTTAAAGGTCCTAGAAGGAATTAAACTTAGAGAATCATAACTCAAAATGACTAAAACTACATGCAGAAAAACATTCTAAATGGAGAAAAACTGGCAGCATTCCTATTAAAATCAGGAACCAGTCAAGGCTGTCCACTTTCTCCACTCCTTTTTAATAGAGTGTTGAAACTCTTGCTACAGCAATAAGACAAGAGAAGAAAGTTAAAGGAGTACTCACTGGAAAAGAAGAGGTCAAATTATTGTTTTTTAGCAGATGATATGCTATTATACCTAAGAGATACCAAAAATTCCATTCTACCAGAAAACTTCTAAAAATGATTAACACTTTCAGTAAAATAACAGGTTATAAAATTAATGTATAAAAATTAGTAGTTTTTCTACAGACCAATAACAAGAAATTGGAGGAAGAGTACAAAGAAACCCTCCATTTCATATTAGCCTCAAAATAAAATAATGTCAGAATGAACCTGACTAAAGACATTAAAGATGTCTATGATGAAAGCTTTTATCATTAAAAAAGGATTGATGAAGATGCCAGAATTTGGAAGGACCACCAATGCTCATGGATTGGAAGAATTAATATTGTGGACATGGCCATCCTACCAAAAGCAATTCACAAATTCAATTCAATTCCAATCAAAATACTTTGACCTGTTTCATTCATGTTTGTATGCTTTGCATTTCTTTCACGTGACTAATTGCTGTGGGTAACATTTCTATTATACCAAGTAAGACTATTTAGAGTGGACAGCCTTGCCTTGTCCCTTATGGTAGAGAAAATGCTTTTGATTTTCCTCATTTAGTAAGATGTGGTCTGTGGGCTAGCCATAGACAGCTTTTTTATATTAAGGTATAATTATTCTATTTCTAACTTGTCTAGGACTTTTTATCATGGAGAAATATTGAATTTTTTTACAACTTTTTTTGGACATGTTAAGATGATATGATTTGTATTATTCATTGCTCTATGTGATGTTTTGCATGTATTGATTTGCTTTTGTTGAATCACGCATGCATACTTGAGGCTAAGTCAACTTGATCATGTTGTATGAACCTTCGGATGTAATTTGATTTTCCATTACTGTGTATGTTTATTAGAGTTACTGGTCTCCAGTTACCTGTATTGGTTGTGTTCTTGTTAATTTGTTAAAAAGATAATGATGACCTCATGGAATTAGTTTGGAAGAACTCCTTCCCTTTAAATTCTGTGGGATAATTTAAAGAGCATTGGTATTAATTAGTAAAATTTTATGATTGAGATCATTTAGACCTATATTTTCTGCCTGGCAGACTCTTTATTAGTAATTCAGTTATATATCTTATTATTTGCCTTATTTGTGTTTTTTACATCCTTTTGATTCAACTTTACATAAATATGCATGACATATTTATCCAGAAATGTATCTACTTCTTCTAGACTTTCTAATTTCTTAGAATATAATTAAAAAAATAATTCTTAGTGATCTTTGATCTTTCTAGATTATCTGTTGTAATGTCCTTTTCATTTCTAAATTTATTTATTTAAATTTATTTTTAATTTTTAGGCTAGTGAAATTTTTTTTGTTTCTCTTTTTAAAGTCAGCTTTTGTTACACTGATACCTGATTCATTTATCCTCTAATTTTCACTATTTATTTCTTATCAATTTTGAGTTTGGTTTGTTCTCATTCTCCTGAGTCTTTTAGATTCATCAGTACTTTACCTTCTTTTAAATGTAGGTACCTGCTGCTCTAAGTTTCCCTTTTATGCAGCTGTTTGTAATTTTTCTAAATGCAATCTTTGACAATTTCATGCATGTATGTAATGCATTCCGGTTACTCACATCCCCCACTCTCTTCTACTGCTCCTATACCCATCCACCCCAACTTTCCCTTACAAGTCCCCTTTTCACATTCTCATCTTTTTGTTTTGTTTTATTTTGGAACAAATGAACTTTAACCAGGGCCATCTATGTGACCTTTGGTTTGATGGGGTCACTAGTGGGTACACAGTAGAAGATAAGGAGTCACCTTCCCATAGAATCTTTCAGTAGCCAGTAATTCACTCTGGTTGGGTGAATCTCTCCTGAATCTGTGATTGACTAATGATATGCCAGTCTTTGTCAGGCCCAATGCAGGCAGCTACTGTTGGGGTCAGGATTGCAATCGTCCTATCATATCCAAAAGACAGCATTTCCACAGCTCTTCTCCATGCCTTCTGACTTTACATTCTTTCCATCCTGTCTTACATCATATTTCTGGAGCCTTAGAGGGAGTGTTATAGATATCCTCCTTAGTTCTGGCAACACATCGCTCAGTTATTGTCATCATCTGGAGCATCCATGAGACTATAATCACCACCATTCATTGCAAACTGAAACACTGCAAATTAAGGCTAAGAATAGTATTTGTCTATGGGTATGCATATACATATTTCAGAGAGTTTGGAATCAAATCAATTCATCTATATAATAGTCCTAAGTATCCCATTAGAGCCTACGATCTCCTCAGCAGTGGATTCTTTTTCCACTGGGATTATAGTCCAAGACATGAATTCTTTCCTCCAAAAATTCAGAGACTGAAGATGTGCTATTATCGCACCAATGGAAAATCTTGCCTGGCAGGTTGGTATTGCAGTTTTCAGGGTTAACTGTTTGGTATGATCACTGAATTTTTTTTTTCCCCAAGTTGCCTACATAGTACCTTCTTTGACTATGAAAGCTAGCCCGCAGGGAGGAGGCTTTCATATCAGTTCCATCTTGATTTCATTGTCTTGTAGGTAAGGAGTGTGATATCCAGAAGAGTGTGGTATCAGCTAGGTTTGGTGAATAATCAAGAAGAGCCTATATTTTCCCTGCAAGACTCAGAACTTCCATGTCCAATAAATAATAAGGAGAAATCCTAACATTTCATATTGTGGCTTTTATTTACTAACCATTTTTGAATTTTAGGAACAGCATATCCAGCCTCTCAGGTTACTTACCTTCTAACTCTTTTCTTTTTTCTTTTAAATAATACTGATATTAATTATTTAAGAATGTTATACAATGTAGTTGGTCCTATTTAGTCCCTTCCTCTAACTTCTCCCAGACCCACGTCCACCTCCCCACCGACCCAACTCCATGTCTTTTCTCTTTTTAAAGCTCAAAGAGTCCATTTTGTGTTCCCCAAAGAACTTGGGGTCTGTGGTCATCCTCTGGAGCCCTGCCTTGAAGATAACTGATTCTCCATCTCCCAGCAGCTATCAGTTGCCAATATTTCCTCATCCAGAGCTGGAATTTTGGGCCTACCTCCCTTCGTGCTGGACGTTTAGTGTGACTTGAGCACAGTGAATGCTGCCACAATTGTTTTGAGTTCATATACGCAAGCACACTGTTTTTTCCAGAAAACATGGTTTGGTTGTGGTCATCCACTACTCCTGGATCTTACACTCTTCCCAACTCTTCTTCTGTGATGATACATGAACCTTGTTGCAGGAGAGTGATATAGACCTCCCATTTAGGACTGAACACTCTAAAGTCTTTTATTCTCTGCACCTGAGTGAGGTAAACCATACCCAGAAGGACAAACCTTATGTATTTTCTCCAATATGTAGATGCAAGCTTTGAACCTTTGGATAGGTTCATTTCTTTTGGAAAACTCAGGAAACTAATAAGGGAATTGGGGGAGGACTTTTCAGGGAGCAGAGATAGAAAGGGGAATGATAGTGCAAGAAGGGATAAACAGATCCGGTAGCAGGAGAACTAGAAGAGGGAACACTGGGAGGGGATGGCAAACATGAAAGAGCTTCTTAAAAAGTCACACAGAAACCTGATATATAGCAGTTTCTTGTGTTGGTTTGAATGAGAAAGTCACCTATAGACTTCAAGTACTTGAGCACTTGGTCCCCATTTGGTGGCGCTATTTGCAGAGGGCCATGAAACCTTTAGAAGGTGTGGCCAGGCTGGAGGAAGCATGTTTCTGGGGTAGGCTTGCTTCTTTCTCTGCTTCCTGTGCATGTATGAAAATTGAATGCTCAGCTATCTCTTGTAGCTGCATCCTGCCATGCCTGCTAAAGCCTTAACCCTCAGAAACCATAGCTCAATAAATTATTTCTTCTATAATCTATTGCTTATGGCATTTTATCATAGCAGCAAAAAGTAACTGATACACTTCCTTAAATGTATGCATATGCATATGTAAATAGTTCCAATGGAGTTACCCTACAGAGGGGAGAAGGGTAATGAGGCAGTGGCCCTACTAGATACCACAGGCTAGCAAATAAGAAGCCCAGTGCTAGGAATGGGCTCCGTCTTTTGGAGTTATTGATCTTTCAATTCCCATAAATCCCCAAATATTATTACTGCCATTGCTGTTGCTCCCATCCAGAACTTTATGGTAACTTAACCTTATTCCTGAAGACATCACATACTTGAGTCTTTTATTAACTTATATTTTCTAATTGACTTACATAATTGTTCCAGTTTCTTTCTCTGTTGCTTTGATAAAACACTGACCAAAACTGATTTGAAGAGGGAAGGTCTTATTTGGCTTACATCTCCATATCACAGTCCATCTTTAAGGAAAGCCAGGGAAGGAACTCAAGGTGGGAAACAGCAGCTGAAGCACAGACCATGGAGGAATGCTGCTTACTGGTTTGCTCCTCTGGTCTGTGCTCAGGCTGCTTTTTCATACAACCCAGGAGCACCTGGTCAGTGGTGGCACTATCTACAGTTATCTGGGTCCTCCTACATCACTAAACACATCTCACAGATATGCCCACAGGCCAATCTGAGAGAGGAAATTTCCTAGGTCAGATTCTTCTTTACCAGGTGTGTCAAGGTGACAACAGAAATTATCTAGCGCAGTTGCAATAGGTTCTCATGGGTTTTTCATATAACACAGCAGTGTTATTCTGCATCTTTTAAAAGAGAATTCAGATTTAATTATAAGTGTGTATGTGTGCCCGTGTATGCGTTTGTACTTGTATAGGTGCTGGTGGAGGCCAGAGTCATTAGACCCCTAGAGCTACAATTACAAGTGGCTGTGAGATGCCCAGTGTAGGTGCTGAAACCTAACCCTCAGTGTAGGTGCTGAAACTTAACAACTGTTCTCTAAAGAACAGTGTGCTCTTAACAGCTCATCATTTTTTCAGTCCTGATCTACACTGACAATTGTAACCATATTTCAGTCCTATCCATAAATTTTCGTCTGTTACAAACTCCTTTAGCTTGATTTTGAACTATTGGTTCAAAATAGAGATCCTGTTACTTCCCTTGACTCTGCCTTCTTTGAAAGGTTTTTCCTGCATAAACTCTAAAGTACTTCTTTTAATATTCGGATAAGTTGTACTTCCTGTCTGTTACGAGCTAAAGATTATTTGTCTTCATTGGTGAAAAACAATGATGTCTACTTCAAGTTCCTCTCCCTGTCCCATCTTTCTTCCCTCCATTTATTTTAAGTTTGAAGAGTTAAATAACAGTGTTAAATAAGTGCCAACCAGAGTTGAATTTGGGTTTTTTCAGTGTGTCATGACTTCTTTAGGTTTATAAAAGCTCTGCTCAAAATGTCATTTTCCATTTAATTAATGCTTTTGCAATCTTGCATACTTTATATACTTTTACTACCTGTATAACTATATATTCCACTCATTACCTGGTAGAAAGGATTCTGATGTATGTGAGAGACTTAATTCTAGTCTGAATGTGGCTAACTTTTATTTTGAAAAGGGGTCACCCTGCAGTTTCAGGTGGCCTGGAGTTCACTATGTAGACCAGGGGGCTTCAATATCACAGGGATCCACCCCCTGTCTTCTGAGTCTTAGGACTAAAGGTGAGTGCTACCACCCCTGGCATTAACATTTTTAAACAACATTTACTTATTTTAGTCTTCTGGTGAAAATTGACGCTTGATTCCAATGTAAAAAACATTTGTATTTTTCCTTGAATTTGATTACGATAAGATTTTTGCATATTTACATTAAGAACATATAATTGATTACTATATTTTTGTATTTTTAGGAGAAAAATCTACATTTTTCCAAGAAAATAATCCCACATTCTAATGTTCTAGTCACTGTGGTTATTGCTGGCATTTTTACTCCAAAAAATATTAGTTGATATTTTTAATGCATATTTTTTATTGAATTTTTGGGCATTTCATACAAAATATCTTAGTAATCTTTACACATCCTTCTCCATCCACACCTCTCCATAGGGCTGCCCCCATCAGATTTCATACATGTTAAGGTCTATTGATTCAACTAAGTGTATTCAGACATCCTTCAGTGCAAACTCATCCACTGAGGGTCTAGTCAGCCTATCTAGAGACTCTCCCTTAAAGAAGATCAAATTACCCTCAGCAGTAATCAGCAACAAATAGTTCTTCAGCTAAGGTCAGGGCCTCCTGCCCACTTCCAAAATTCTATGCTAGATTTTTGTCTAATTGCCTTGTCATGGATCTTGTGCATGTTGATACCATTGTTGTAAGTTCATATGTGCAAGGACCAAGGAGCCTATAAGACTCCTTCCATATGATCATACACCTCCTCCCTGACTTTTACAATCTTTCTGGCTCCCTGCCATCATTCCTGAACACTGAGTGGGTGGAATTTAATGCGAGTCCTGTCTGGGGAACCAAACCCGACACAAAAATAGTATCTATGATTTTGGCATATGTGGCCTTTTATGTTCATTGCCCTCTGTTGCATGAGAGAGCTTCACTAATGAGAGTTAAGAAATGCATTTCAGTATTATTTCTGCCTCTTGTTCCACTATGTTTCATGAGCCTTAGGTGTAGTGGTTCTTAGCAGATATGTTACTTATTAATGGGCATCACACAGGTTCTTATTCTCTGTGTGTGACCAGCTGTGGACCTCTGCAATAGTCTCCATCTGTTGGAAAAGAATCTTCTTTGATGAGTAGTGAGAGGTATACTTGTCTGTAATATAAGGATCCATATTTAACATACAATAAAAAATTACATTTGTTTAAGGATGTGACAGTTTAGAGGTTTCTTTAAGATCTATGACCTCTCTAGCCATATGTATTTGGCTATGTTTACAGTACCACACATGGGTTCCCTCCCGTTGGGTGGACTTGAAGTCCAATTAGGTAGCTGCTGATTAATTCCAAATAAAAGTGCCATTATTACACAAATACAGTTGTAGTGTTAGTCATATTTTGTGGTTATTAGGCTTTAAAGTTGGGTTGCATCAGTGACAGATGTTCTCTCATAGCTGCTTGCATACTGTACTCCAAAACTATGAGAGCTAATCTCCAGGGAGGTGGCTTCTAGGTCAGTTCCAGCTCCATTGTTTGATGTCCTATGTGCTAGATATGTCCTGTCTTCAGCAATAGGTTTTACCTTGAGGTTTTGACAGGCAATCAAGGACTATGATAATCACCTGTATAATTTTAGGAGTCACCTAAATCCTGACCAACAAGTCAAAAGGAAGTTTCTTCTGTCTGTCTCTGTTTCTTGTTATATAGCCCTCAGCTACACATGGGGTCATACTTTAATCTCCCAACAAGGAAATGGTGAAATTTGTTAGCTTTACCAGAATTGTTTGAAAATTATTCTTATTACTTACATATTGCAATACATTTCATTAAGAAACTTGGAACTCCAAAGTAGTGTTTCAGAGAGACTTTTTCATAGACTTTTAAATGTTTTACATTTCCCTTCTGCTCACTACATATTTATTTTTATTTACTTCCTTTATTTAAAAATACACAATAGAGGTTACTTTGATTCCTTTAAATTTTTAGAAGAATTATCAGAAATGAGAAAAGTTTCCCATATGCTACCATGGTTGATATGGTACACTTATAATAAGTGATGACACATTGACATGATTAAAAAACATGTATATTTATATTAGGGTTCCATCTGTGTTTTGCATGGATTGTGAAATATGTATAATTGCATATAATCTATCATTAAAATAAGATAACAAAAATTATTTCACTAGTCTAATAATGTCCTGAACCTCTGCTTATGATTGATGACTTATTTTCTCCATAGTTTTTCCTTTTCCACATAGCAACGTGCATGGAATTGTGTGGTGTAACCCTTCTAACCTTGCTTCTTTCACTTAGCAATCATTTACAAATCTTTCACAAGCTTTATAATTTAGGAATTCAGTTCTTTTATTATTGGATATTACTTAGTTTTACGTATGAATTTTTCCCCATTCATCAGTTGAAGGATGTCTGGTTTGCTTTCTAATATTAACAAAGGTGAATGAAACTACTTTAAATTCTCCTTCTTTGTCATTTGCATGTAATTCATAGATTTGATAGGAGTGATTCCATAGCATGGTCACTATGATTTGCAGTCTACAAAGATTGTTCCAGAGCTTGTGTCTTAAGTGTTCTTTTATTGAATTGATTAGTGACTTCTATAGTACCTTGATATTACAGGTCAATATATTACCTATAGATACTGTCAAAAACAATAAAATCTCTTCTGTGAGAGCTTATATTTGAAGTATATATGAAAGTAGTTTGTCTATTTAAAGCTCTGCTGTAAGAAGTAAGTATATGCTTTCAAATATCACTATTTAGGGTGCTCAGCTCAGTAGCCCCAGAATAGAGTCACTTAGATTAGAAGATATTTGCCAAAGGTAAACTTCAGCAGCTTCACATCTTGTCTGAAGTTGCCAAAAGTAGGTCTCCAGTGGCAAGAGCTCGCTGAAAACAACTTTGAAACATCATAGATAACAAGTCTGACAGCCTCTTGGTAATAGCCTGTGACAGTTCCCTTTAAATATGCATCATCTAGAATTCTACTCCTTTTTCTTATTTTTTAAGGAACTGTCATGTGAGCTTTTATTGAAGGATGTGAAAACCAAATGTGCTGATGCTAATAATTCGTTAAAACTATTTAAAAAATGAGTAAGGAATCAAAATGGAAAGACTGAAAGTAAGACCATTTCTGCAGTGGAGATGCTTTATTATGACAATATGATATTACTGCAAAAATTATGTCCCAGTTTTATTTTTCAGGTAACTGTGAAAAATATTCCAGTGTTTTCTCAAAAGCATTTATTTCTCTATTTTTACCTTAGTACCCAGAAAGCAAGCAAGCAAGCAAACAAACAAAAAAACAAACAAACAAGAGTTATCCCAAAATGGTACAGAAATTTAACTGGATCTTAATATGTGTAAATATCACATTTTAGGAACTTTGTACAGTGTTTTCAGGAACAGAGTATGAGGAATAGTATACATGGAGGGCAATAGGAAGACCACCACTCATTGTTGCTCCTACTAAGGATGATGATGAATGGTGACAATTTTCATCTCACACATGAATGCAAAAATGCTTATCTTTATCATTATGAGTATAAAGGGCTCTGAGATAAAATAATATCAAGAAATGCTGATTAGGTGCAGTGGAGGCCTAAATAGAAAGTGCATTATTGACTGTGATTGCATACCTCTCCCCACTAATGAAAAGATCAAAGAGCAACAGAAAGTGGAGCATGTGCAGAAGAGATGGGCAGAAAGTAGGTGCAGAATTCAGAGCTTTCCCAGGAAAAGGTGTTAAGAGATGCCTTGAGGAAACATGAACTTACCCTCAAGAAAGTCTTTAAAGCTATTTTCTGTCATCTACCTATGATTTGCTACTCCCCTATCCTTTCTCAATCTATCCATTATCATGTTCCAAAATTGGAAATTGAATGATCCAGTGACACTAAGTCGATTTCTTTCCTTACATATATTTTACGTTTCTTGATTATTTCATTTGCAAGATTTCACTGACCATAGATCTAGTAATGAACCTCCAATAATATTAGCTTTACATAATGTAGGTTCATTTAATTCTTCTACACAAATAATTAACCCTCACTTGGTAATTTCTAACTAAAGCCAAAACTGAAATAGATATGCATGGCAAAGAATGAGGCAAGCTGTAGGTACTCGATATGAACAATATGAAATAAATTCCTGGCATTCTCAATAACTGAAGGAGACTCTGGAGGTGGAAGCCATTTTGTCTTTCCTTTTCTACTGAGAAAATATTTCCATAAATATTTTCTCAACAATGTACACAGCCTGGTAATAGATTCTGACCAATCATGGATATACTTCCTTTTTCATGTGTATGATTCGGTAGTTCATGTGGTTTATAATCCTTTCCCTTTAAGATGGCTTGTCCTTAACTAAGCAGTGTAATGCAGCATTATTTTGTGGAAAATCTTTGGAAATAACCACATTCTAGAGTAATTTCAAGCGATAATAATGTTAAATGAAGTATAACATATGTGGGAATGCACTTTGAAATTGTTGCCTAATGAATAGGAAATAAATTAAAGCAAAAGACTAAAAATTAAGATTCAAAATGGAATTTGGGAAGATTTCCAGTGCTACATCAAAGCAAGTGCTTTGCAACTCCTACTCCCCGGAAGCCAGTGGTTTGTAGCAGCTCTCAAAGCTGTTCTGAAGAAGTCTGACATCAGAATGTTGTTCTTCTCTTTACTCATATTTCTGGAAACTATTATTTACTCATATTTTTGGAGAGAAACAGAAGGCATGGAGGGGACTTCACTATTAAACACTGAACTCTTTATTCTTTTCTCCTAACAAATCTAATATGAAAATAATCAAGAACGTGAAAGAGGAAAAAGTAAATCATATACACATAAAAATCCTATAGAGGCAGAATGAAATGAATTAGCAGGATTTTTAATTTTTAATTGAAGTGATAATCCTCAAATAATTTTACCTGGTCCTGAGAATATATACATTAAAAGAGATATTACTTTATAATATTTCTATCTTTAAGCCATCCTATAAAACTTGTAGTGTTACACTGAGCCCAATAATACTGCCAGTATTTATAAGGATGATGGAGGATATCATGTCCTTGAAAACCTTGCTTCAGCAAGAGAGTTAAATTTATAATGGTGTGATCCATTTTGGTTTTGGCTTTATTCATGTTAAATAAAAGTTATAAAAACGTCCAAGGATAGTTATATTACAAAGGTTGCCAAGTGGACTTCATGTCAGTCCTGAGAGAAGTTAGCAACTCCATGGAAAATATCTTTGCCAGCTCTCACACGATGAGGGCAGTACTGATCCTCAGAGTGGATTATTATACTCCACCCTGCCAGGGACATGTGTCTTCGTTATCTATTCCATACAGAATTTATTTGGCATTACTATGATTATTTTCTAACAACTAGGTTTTAGCATTGCACAGCTTTGGCTTAGAAGACATTTGCAGATCTGTGGCTATTATCCATCATTATTTCATTAACTGAATCCATTGGCAGAATGTGGAACTAAGTTCCAGCCTACAGTGGTAGATGCTCTTGGGGTCAGAGATTCCCAACCACATTGTTGGAAGAAGAGATGTCAATTAGGTATTTTTTGTGGTGCTTAGATATCTGATAGGTTATTGTTTCCTGTGAGTCATGCTTTGAGGCTGCACACCATGGTAGTGCGAGCTGGAGCACAGGATCATATGTCCACAGTCAGGAAGCAGAAGGAGAAGTGAATGCTGATGTTCAGTTCATTTTCTCCTTTGTTCCTGTTTACTTGACTGCTGCTGCTTCCCACATTCTGGTGAGTCTTCTCTGTTCACCTAGCTCTCTGGAAACAGCTTCATAGATGAATCCTGGAGTGTCAGATGATTTTTTAAAGAGTAGGTGAGAAAAGGTGACTGAATACCAGCAAGTACACATGCATCGCTCCACACTCTGGATTATGGATGGATTGTGATCAGCACTTGCAAGCAGCCTCTGTGACCGCAACATGAAACTGAGAGCCAGAATAAGCCCTTTCTCCCATAAGTTGTTGTTCTTGGGGCATTTTATCACAGCAACAGGAAACTAACCACGAGGATTTGGAGTGGCAGAAATGTAAACTTCTCGTTTTAATTGATAAACGTACCTTCCCTTTTTGCTGGAAGAGTGAAGATCTTCAACCTTTTTCTCCATAGAGAAATTTTACTCATTTGGGGAAACTGAGCTTCAAATCTTTAACTACAAATTATGCTTGACTAAAAGACTTTGGCATACTGACAATTTATTTTTAGTCTTAAATAATCTTAAACCTTGGAAGAAACAGATGAGCTGACAGTTTAAAAACAACAATCAAATTTTCTGTATCTTATTTATCTCCTTCTCTGTATCTCCTTCTAACTCCATATGAGTATTGTTTTAGTTTGGTAGAAGGATCTTCCATAAACACAGACATACACGTACACGCTTAGCTCACACTTTCACACCGCACAAGCAGAAGTTTTACCTAGGTAGCTGTCACTAAGATTTGTATACCTTAGATTCAAAACCAGCCCAAAAGGGGGGCGTTTAAAGGACTCCTTCATTTGTAAGTTGTCTTGTCATTAATTCATTTGACTCTTGATATAAGAGATTGCCTTAAGCACAGGTGAGTTCATTGAGAAGTTTCTCTTTACTTCGCATACTATTTGTTTTCACAGTATGTGACTTCAGCCATGAGGAACAAAGCTGTTGCCTGCAGAAAAAAATACCACAAAAACAAGTTGACAAGGGTAGGGAACATATGGCAAAGTTGGTACATGTTGCTAAATGTAAATACCACTTGAAATCATCTTTTTAATTACTGCACAGTTGGCTGAAAGGATGTAAAATCAAAATATCTAATTATGCTATCAAAAGGCCAACCAAATAAAAAGAAACAAAACATGAAACTTATTATTATGTACAGCATACATAATGTATGTAGATACACACATAAGTATGATTAGAAATGATGAAGACATACTTTTTTGATAATTCAAACAAAACGTCTGGTTGACTGCATTATACATTTTCAATCAGTTGTTTTCTTATATCAATAGGCTTCGTAGACTAGTTATTTTTAAGAAAAATAAGCAAGCTTGATCACATTTTCAAATGGGCACAGGAAGCAGAGAAAAACTGGAAATCTGTCAAGGTTTAAGAACTCTCAAAGCCCACCCCCAATGATATGCTTCCTTCAGAATGGCCATACCTCCTTCAGGTGCCATGACCCTTCCCAAACATTGTCATAAGCTGGAAACCAGGTTTTCACACACTGGAGCCTATGGGAGCCATTCTCATTTAAACCACCATAACATCCTTTAATGATCAATTATTTATTTAAGTATTGGTTAAGAGTCAACATGTCTAGACTCTGTTGTTAAGTTCTGGAGATGGAGGAAGGAAAAGTACTTCCAAGATTCTTGGGCTTTCCTGTGAGCATGGTGTCATTCGATTAAATATGTAACTTTCAATGTGTTCTGAATATCATGGGCTTAATTTTCTCAAACCAATGACAACAAAGAGGCTAGATCAAGGGCATGCTTTGCTCTTTCAGTAGTTTCTCAATTCTTTTTCTTATATCAGTTTGGTTACTTGCAATTCAAGATCAGTGAAATGAGAGCTTAAAAGAAAAAGACAAAGGTACTTCTTGAGGGAACACTTGACTTCTCTGAGTGAAAAACAGTGTGGGAGCTCAATCCAGCTCTTGACTGTGACATAAGACTTCTTCAACTACTCAATCCCTAAGCGCTCTACTGTGATCACTAATGATGTTGTTCTGACTTTAGCTTTGTGAGCTTTGTGGCTGGGAAGAAGTCATTCATCTTCCTGCTTGGCTGCCTAACGCTGATGTGTATACTCTCTGTGAGAATACTCATTCTGTTTTATGTGGTGGGCTACAAGTCATAAAAAAAAACAATAATCAGCATTTTTGTCATCTCCCTTCATGATGTAATTCCATCTCAAATCTCTAGTCTTAAGTAACTAGAACCTGGCATAGTACTGTCTTTTAGGTAACTATGCACGAATGTTTTCAGTACTTCTTTGTAAGACAGTTATCTGCTTTGCTCACATTCTTTTTTAAATGTATTTTATTTATTATCTTTATATTTTTATGTGTGTGAATGTTTTGCCTGCATGTGTATAAGTGCAGTACCTGCCGTATAATGCACACAGAGGTCAGAAGAAGGTGTGTGGGGTCTCATTAAATGCCTGGTGATAATAAATGGACAGCCACGATGGCACTTAGAGGAAGTGAAACCTGACCACTCAGGCCAGAGAGATAAACAAGAAGTTCCGAGAAGCTGAGTGAGCCTTGGAGAAATCAAAACCTAACGCCCCCAGTTATGATAATTGAGCTTATGCTTACTATTAGATGATTGGACTATTAATGCCTCTTGTAGCCCACCATGTATACGCCCATGTAACTGCCCCTTATGCTGGAAAAACAAGGCTTGAAAATGTGCAAATATGATAGGATGATAAATGGGGAAGCATGTTTTGATTGGGGGAGGGGGGCATAAAAGAGCATGCTTGAGCTCTGCAAAGCGGAACTTGCGCTTGGGAGGAGAGCTGTAACACCTTCAACATAATAAAGGTCTAAAACTTCTGCTGAAGACTCTGGCTGCTGTCTCTTCCCAGCTCGATGGGGGCCTCCACCTCGCCTGAGGGGTGTCCTGGCTATACTCTTAGCCACACTCCAGGTCCGCACTACGCCTGAACAAGCGCAGGCTTCTGGGGCAGGCTGCAACGCTTGTCTTCTTCCAGCGTCTCCTCTCCACTTGTCAGAGTAGGGGCAATCGAAGGCGGAGGGAAGGGCATCTGACGAGCATGCTCCTGATCCTCTGTGGCGGCAGCCCCCCATGGAAACCCCCAGGGGGGAAGAGGAATGCCACAAAGGTGTTGGATCCCCTGGAACTGGAGTTAGGGTGATTGTTAGCCACCATGTGGGTGCTGAGAATCCTATCTGGTGCCCTGGAAGAGCAGCAAGTGTTCTTAATCGCTGAGCAGTTTCTTGAGTCCCCATCCTCATTCTTGGTGCTTTAGTGACAATTTCCACTATGGAAGAAGTCCCATTTACTATCTCATTACCCATAATACAATTGGAATAATTATTAGTAATTAAATAAGAATATAATTAGCCTCAAGTGCTATATGAAAAATGAAGTTAAAGGACAGAGTAACCATCTTTCTCAAGGCAGAGGGAGGAGAAGCAGGAGAATACCTTCCTTTCTCCTTGCAACTTCTTTTTCTGCTAGGACATTTCTAAGCAGAAGCTTGGCAGACAGGGAAGACTGAGAAATGCTTTCTGGAGAAGCCAGTGTCCCCAAATGCAGGGCCAGAAGGGGTAGTTTGGATTCTTGCATCAGGACCAGCTTGTCAATGATCTCTCCTTTACTTCTATCTGAACAAAACTTAAGAGACCAAGAAAAAGATCAGGATGTAAATGTTCATTTGTGGTAGATTTTAAAACATTTTCCTTTTTGAATTAGAAAGAGTCTAGATTCCTAAGTGATGAAATTCTACCCCACAGCTTCAACCTATTAGGATAATTGTTCCTCAGGGAGTTGTCTGAGCTTCTTCTTGAACAGAAGGCAGCATGCTTTGGGAAGCAGAGAACACACACCAAACTCTTGTCATCACGAATGCATTTGTAAGACCCTATGTGGTCCAGATACTCGTGGCATTTAATACAAAACAAAGCTGCCTGTAAAATACAGAAATTTTATTCTCTGATATTTTTTCATTTATAAACAAGGTGAATATACACCAGAAAGATCCCTATACAGGAAAGACACTATTTGAAAAAAAGATTGAGTTTTAATTGTTTTGATGGGCATTATTATTTTATAATAATTTACTTCATTTGAAAAAAAATTCAGATTTAGTTATACATAATTCAACTTACAATGGCAATTTTCCAGTTTTAGAACTTAATGTTATTGGTAAAGTATCAGTTTGTGTCTGTTTTTCATTACATATAACATTGCTATATCAATAATATCTTTATAACTTTGATTCTTTGGGAGAGGGTAACTATTTTACAAAACTTTATATTCTTAAGTAAAGCCCCTTTTTACTATATGTGCACTGTAAATTTTACACATCATCAAAATTTTACACATCATCATTTCTATCAGCCTAATCCAATTAAAATAGGTTGCTGAGGGCCCTTGTAATGGCTCAGTGTATAGATGTGCTAGTCAGGCAAGCCTGACAAGCCTGAGTTTCATTTCTGCAGCCCATGATGGAAGGACATGAGTGAACTCTGAAGGTTTTCCTTCACACATGTACATACATGCATAAATACCTACACACACAAATAATTGGCAAATAGGTTATTGAAATCGTCAGGAGAGGTGATGTGAAGAGTATCATTAGTTCAGCATTCTGACTTAAACCTCTTCATCTGACATGTGTCCACTCATCTTATTTTATATTTCTAGACTCTTTCATTTCATTCCACTCTCTGAGAGTGTTCCATTTTTGTCTTGTGTGGAAATTATATACACTTGTATACAATGAAACATTCTTTGTGTTGGCCCTAATAATTCAGAACTTGTAGTCTTTTATTAAAAGAAAATGCTAAAATGCAAGTCATGCAGTCCATACAACAACTCCAATCATACCTCTACCTAAAGGGAATGAAAACTTATTTTCATTGGAAGTGCTATACAGGCATGTTGGTGCATGTCTGTAATCACAGTAAAAGCAGGAGGGTCAATGTCTACAAGTTCAAAACCATGTAGGCTACAGAGTGAGATCCTACCTAAAACTGGAGTAAAATGAAGTTCATTTTTTTTTTTCAGTTAACATTTGCTCAAGAAAGTGAATTTGGATGCTGTCTAACATCTGGGAATTCAAAAAGATGCACAGTCCTTTTTAAATGTAGGACACCTTCTGTGAGGTGTTAATTTCAAGGTGCAAAATTGTAATCACTATGAACCACAGGCCATTCCCCTTCTGCCACCATCACCATCGTCTTCCGTCTGCACACAGTAGTTTTCATTTTCTAAAATGGAACAGTAAAACAATAATAGAACAGCAAAACAATAAGCCATCATGTTCTTCTACACCATGTACGCTGCCATCATCTTTTTGCCTTAAGTTTCTATGACTTTCCCCTAGATTCTTCATGTAAGTGGAATTACAACACTTGACCTTTGTGGCTGATATATTACACCTTTCATGGTGTCTTCAAGCCCATTTATATGACCCTATATTTCTTTTTCAGGCTAAACAGTAACCATTTTATTGGCCTGCCCAGCTTGTCTATGCATTTGGCAAAGATTTCAGTGACTCCCATATTTGACCTTTCTGAACAATATTGGTAGGAACATAGGTGTGCAAGTTTCTCGTTGGGCCCTTGCTTTTAATTATCTGTGTACAAATTCAGAAATGAAATTGCTAGGTAATTGGTCTTCAATTTATTCGTGAGAAACTACCAAAGTGCTTTCCATAGTAACCACATTTTCATTCCCATCAACCAGGTACAGGGCTCTAATTTTCTTTATTCTTACCATAGTTTTTTTTTTAATTTAAAAATCTAAATTTATAAATTTAATATTATGTGATAGTTCACACAAATATGTCACAGCAAGACTGTGTAAAATCCAGGGGTTAACTTTTGGAAGTCAGTTTTCTCATTCTATGTGTGGATTATGGTGGCAGGTGCCTTTATCCCCTAAGTTTATTGTTGGTCTTTTCTCTTTTTACTACAGATATTCTAATTAGTGTAAAGTTGTATCATATTGTGGTTTTGATTTGTACTGTACTAATAACTAATGATTTTGAACATGTTTTCATGTGCATGCATATTTTTGAAGTAACTAATTTTCTCTATTAATTATAATCAATTCTGTTTTATCAAGTGTGTATCAATTTTTAATTCAATTGTTTACTTTTCTTTCTGAACTGTAAGTTTAAATGTTTGACATTGATTATTTAGCAAATACTTAGTGTTATTATTTAGATATCAGGTTCATTATATAGAGGCATTACATTAGGAATTTCATTCCTAGATGATGTATAGAAATTCACTACTTTCCAGCTTATGTAGACACAATATAATGTGTCAAATACTGCTAGTTAAAAATAGCGAAGGGATTGTTTTTATGAGGCAAAGGTGGATCTTAGATATTTTCTTTGTAATTGACTGAGGCACACCTGGAAACCTTATGGTTCTCTAGTGTTTAAGCTCACTGTTTAATTGAAGTGGAAGAATTATAGGGGAAAATAAATTAGTCTTTTACACACAGCCATTTTCAAGCAATGTTCCCTACAGTTTATAACAGCACATTTAATATTTATATGAGATTGTAATTATCTGGGCATCTGCTGGTTATCATTTAGTCATCTATTACAATTTTAGAGAAACAGAGTGGTGAAAAGGAACCTTCTTTCAAATGTGGAGCCTAAAACATGATGAATTCTAATAAAAGAGAAAATAACAACAAAACCTTGAAGTCCTTCACTTTGTGATTTTGCATTATCATGTAGGGTCTTTAATAATCATTATCAATTATTTTATTGGTAGAATTATCAGGCATTTCTCTTTTTTTTAGAACAGAATAAAAAAATATATTTATTAAGTACAAGACAAGTAGATAAGAAGAACAGCAGAACTGTCCACGAGAGAGTTGACTAGACACTTTTGTCTGGAAGCCACCCTCTTTCTAGTTGTTTCCCACAATGTAAATGAGAGCAGTTCTCAATAGCTAGCTTGCTGGTTGCATGCTGTCAGCACCTTCCAATATATAGTGACCCTCGTACCTGACTTTTCTCCACAATGGAGGACATTTTAAATTAAGTTGCAAATAGTTTGAATTCTAGGAGAATTTTTTCCCCTTTCTCGTGTCAAAATTCTTCTAATTGTGTTATATTCTTTTTCATGTAGTAATATTGATGTCTCCAAAAGGTAGATAAAGTTGGACAAAGCAGCTATCACAAGGCATGAAATGTACAGTATCCAACTTGTTTTATAATCACCATGACCATGCTTTTACTTCAGTAAAACCCCAGAATCTACTTTACTGTTCTACTTTTACTGCTTTATTTTTCATTTTTATTTATTGTTTATTTAGGGTTTTTTGAGACAGGTCTCCCCGTAGCCCCAACTAGCCTGGAACTCACAATGTAGACCAGACTGACCTAGAGCTCACAAAGATCCACCTTCCTTGCTTCCCCAGGGCTGGAACTTATTTATTATAGATGCAAGTGGTTAGAAAACAACTTGCAGGAGTTTGTCTTTCCTATCATGTGGGCCCTAGGAATTGAACTCAGGTGGTCAAGGCTTGGTGGTAAGAAATTTTGACCACTGAGCCACCCTTTATTGCAAATATTATTCAATAAACTAAAAAAATGCATATGTGGACATGTGTGTGCCATGCTTTGCACATGGAAGTCAGAGATCAAATGGTGGTATTCGATTATCTTCTCCTACTGTGTGTTCCACAGACTGAACTGAGGTGGACAGACTTGCAGGGCATGTACTTTCACCTTTGGAGTCACCTTGCTCACCCCCATAAAACTTTTTAAAAATTTGACTTTTTAGGCATAGACTTGATGTTTGTTTTTTAAGAGACCATGTCTTGCATAACATAAAGCTGTCCTGAAATTCACTGTGTAGCCTTGGATGACTGTGACCTTTTAATCCTCGAGTATCAGGCTCTCTAGTACTAGGGTAACAGGTATGTGCAACCATGCATCTTTCTACTTTATAAAACTTTTTGTTAAGGTTTTCATAAGTTTAAGAAATAGGAAATTACCACAAAAATCTTTTATGTGGGTTATTTTTATCAATGTGAAAAAATTCTACAATGGCAAGTTGAATTAATGATATAACAGATTTGATCCCCAGTTGCCAGCTTATCATTTCTCCATTTTTAGGCTATTTACTGTTATATCTACTTATCAGTTATGGACATCAAACAGTAAACAAATTTAAACTCTGGAACATGATTTCTAAGAATTTCAATGGCTGTTAAGATTACATTATTTCTAAGAAAAGATAACTATCTTTTTCAGGTAAAGGACCCACCATGCAGAGAGGGCATCACGAGGCTCATTTAGGATGAATCAGCTAGTTTACCCAGTCCTTTCCTTTTATTAGTAGGGTTTATTAATACTTCCATTAATAACAAGGAAAATATTTCTTTTGGCTTTTTCCTACATTATCATCAAATAAAGACACTTTAAGTTCAATACCTGAACCTACATAAAGGTGGAAGGAAATGAATGAGAGAGATGTCTTGTCAGTTACGAATATTTGCTGTTCCTCTGAAGGACCTGAATTCAGTTCGTAGCATCTGTTATCTGGTGACGCACAAATGCCTATGTCCAGCTCCAGGGAATCTGACACACTCTTCTAGCCTGTACAGGCACCAGCACATACAGAGCAAACACACACAAACACACCTAACAACTACACACACACACACACACACACACACACACACACACACACACACCACATCAATAAAAAATCTTTAAAAACGATGGAGAGAGTCAACTCTCACAAGTTGTCCAGAACTCCAGTTTTGAAAAGTGACATGCCATCCCTCCATAATAATTTTTAAAATTTAAATACTTCTTTCTCCAAATGTTTTCTGAGTCAAATCTATTATTTTGGAAATTTATCTTTAAAGCCATATTTTCAAAAGCTGAAATAAAACATTTTACTTAGAGAACAAATAAACTCTAAAATAAATGTCAACTTTCTGTTCAGACCTGGCCTCTTCCACACTCATAAAAATTACTGCCTGGGGACCGGAGAGATGAGTCAGTGGCTAAGAACACTGGCTGCTTTTGCAGAGGACCCACCCCATAGTCTGTTTCCAGCACCATGTGATGGAGAACAACTATTCATAACTCCAGTTCTATGGGATCCAACATCTGGCCTCTGAGGGCATTGCATGTACAAGTACACTTTGATCCATGCTGACAAAACACTCATACACATAAAAATAAATAATTTTCTGCCTGGTATACTGGTATATGTCTATATTCCCAGCATTCTGATGTAGAGCAAAGCAGGAGAATCAGGAGTCCCAGGCCAGCACTTTTGCTACACCATGAGATCCTGTCTTAACCAAAGAAAAGGGCCCATGAAGTGGCTTAGTAGATAAAAGAGCTTTTGTATAAGTTGGATGACCTGAGTTCAATCCCTGGGACTCATGTAAAGGTGGAAGGAAGGGAGGGAATCAACTCCACAATGTTGTCTTCTGACTTTCAAAGTTACACACTTCAGTCACACACATTTATATAATGCATACATGCACATTCACTAAATAACACATAAAAGCAAAAAAAAAGTAACAATTTTCCATTGATTTGTTGAAACAGGCCTGAAATCCCATGTATACAATTAGGAGTTCAAGGTAATCCTAGTAGTTTAGGGGGTCTCTAACACTAAATAGTAATCAGCATAATTTAGTTGATTATAAGTCCCTTACCTTACATAAATCTACATAAATCTTCAAATTCTAGAGCAAATGATATGTTCATAAGTAAAACATCCATTGATTTATTTCTTTCCTTATTATTTCATAATTATCTTCCAAATCCACTTATCTGGTCTAGATGTCTAAGAATACAATTCCTTAGTTCTTTAATTCCCCCCTTTGAAGTAAAACATCAGAAAAAGACCACACAGAACTGTGATTTGGGGTATCTTCATTTGAGCTCCTACACAGAACCATCTGTGAACAAAGAGTCTTCATGTCACCTCTGCATCAGAGAGCCAAAACCCGAAGGAGCTCCATGGCCTGTAAACCATGTAGATGAAAGTATCATGATGCCTCTGTACTGAAAACATTGCCCAGCATGCAATCTAGGCATTTCTTTAGAATTAAAAAATGTTGAAATTCTTCATAAATAACGACATCATATACTTAAAAGTGTTTAAGTTTTCTAGTCCAATAATTTTCAAAAATGAGTGTTCATAGGTTGATCTGGACTGTAGTTCAGTTAATTCACTGAGTGGTACTTTTAGATTTTATTCAGTGTCTGTACATCACTGGATTATGTTATAATCTGAACATGAGGAGCATTTGGAGCAATTACTGTTCTACCATCTTCACATGTAGGGTTACAATAATGAGTGGATGTAGTAAAGAGCTTGACTGAACCCCGCATTTGACTACACTTGAACTCAGTCCACTTTAATGAAAAACCATATACAAACTGTCAATTGTCAATAAAACTTCATGCAAAATCACTCCAAGTTTTCTTTTGTCCTTGAAAAAAAACTGTAGAGCCTAGTTTACCAGTATGAACTTTGATTCCTATCATAAAAGTCATGGGTGCTGAAAGTCAACCTAAGTGTTACTAGCTACTTCTCTGTTGCTGTAATAAACATGATCAGGGCAACATATAGAAGGAAGAGTCTATTTGGAGTATGATTCCAGGGGATTAGAGCCCGTCATGGCACAGAGACATGGACATAGAGATGGTCGGAACAGAAAGCTGAGCACTCACATCGTCAAGCAGGAAGAGGAAGCAGAGAGAAACTTGAAATGGGAATGGCTCTGGTTTCTCAGAACCTGAATCCTCTGACTCGCTTCCCACCTGCTAATCCTCCACCAATAGTGCTACCAACTGGCACCAAGGATTCAAATGCTTGAGTCTAGAGAGGACACCTCATTCAAACTAATACACTAAGATCAACATTAACTTCATACTCCACTTAGAAAGGTTAGAAGTTGGCTTTATGCATTTATAAAATGAACTCTGAGAGCCTGGAGAGATGGCCTAGTGGTTAAGAACACTGATTGTTCTTACAGTGGACCCCGGTTTGGTTTCCAGCACCCACATGACAGCTAACAACCTTCCATGACTCCAGTTTCATGGGATCCGAAACCCCGTTCTGGCCTCCAGCAGGTACCAGTCATGCATGTGGTGCACTTATTACATATATGCAGGCCAAAAACTCAAACACAGAAAGTAAAATCTTTTGAAAAATTAAATTTGATTTTATTTAAAGAAATAAGCGCCCTGAATTGGACACATTTTTCCTGCTTGGATGCTCGATATTTGTACCCTTGTGCTTAGTGTAGCTTATGTCACTAAGGTGAGGGATAGAACAGTTTCCTGGGATCAGTTTATGGTTCAGCTAATTAGGAGTCTGTATCTAGAGTACATTCCTATCGTTTCTAGACTTGGAAATTCTTTATAAAAAAGGACATGTTGATATCAGATTTCACAGAATGACCAAATTAAGCATTATGATTCATCTAATTGATTTTAATTGTGGTAGGAACACTCAGAAGATAAAGTAAATATTTACTGCATGTGTGTAACTGCCCATATAACTTACTCATGGATCACAAATACCTTTTAAATATTTATTTATTTATATATTTTAATTTTTGTCTGACTGGATGTGAGTCTTCCTATTTCACACAATGCCCATGGAAGCTAGAAGGGGTCTCTAATCCCTTGGAACTGCAGTTAGAGACAGTTGCTAGCCAGCAAGAAGGTGCTTGAAACCCAACTCGGCCCTCTGATAGATGTCCAGAGCTCTTACCCTCTGAGCTATCTTTCCAGCCTCACTGTCTTAGTATGCCTTCCATCACTGTGACAAAACACTCTGACCAAAAACAATCGAGGGAGAAATGGTTAGTTTGGCACAACACAGGCCATCATTAAGAGGAACCAAGGCAGGAACTAGGGGCAGGAACATGGATCATAGACCACAGAGTACTCTGTTTACCGGCTTGCTCCCCTGGTCCATAATCAACCTGCCTCCTTTTTTTGGTCTTTTTTGATACAGGATCTCTTTGTAGCCCCAGCTGACTTGAAACTCACTATGTAGACCAGGCTGGCGTGGAACGCATAGAGATCCACCTGCCTCTGCTTCCTAAGTGCTGGCATCAAATGTATGCGCCACCACACTGGACTTCAACCTGTTTTCTTATACAACACAGGGTCACCTGCTCAGGGATAGCACCTCCTATATTGGACTGGGCCCTCCCACATCACTTAACAATCAAGAAAATGCCCCACAGATATGTTCACAAGGTCAATCCAAGGAAGAAGTTCCCTAATTGAAGTTCCCACTTCTGAGGTGTGTCATGGTGACAACTAAAGCTATGCAGTAAAGTTGACCCCTTGTCAACTTCACAAACACACTGCTATTAAACCTCAACCTTTCCATTTCTTGTCCCCAGGATGTGATGCTAATATTAATATCCCAACATAAAACAGTACAGCTTTATAAGTCCCATATAAATACTTTAAACAATCAAAGTCTCTTTAAAAAAATCTCTGAACTGTGGGCTTCTGCAAACAACAGCAACAACAAGTTAAGTACTGTTTTATATCAAAAGTGATGATTTGGGCACACTCAAGCAGAGCTAATTTCAACAGAACTGGACCTCTATGATTCACTCAAATCTTCTGGGTTCCAATCAAAATCTTCTGGACTCCAAAGGGCTTGGGCAGCTTCACTTCTTCCTCTGTCATCCATACCACACACAGCTTGTCTTGTAGGCTCAGGCCAGTTCCACGCCAATGTACCACTGCCCTTGTTGGTAGGCCAGTGGCCCTGGCATCTCCAGTATGTTGGGATCTCCACTTCAACCGAGGCTGCACCTTCAGCAGGGGCCTCTTCTGGCCTCACAACATGTCTCAGATCCTCTTCATGACCCCTTAAGGCCTTCAAAACCAGTACCATGTAGGAGACTTTTACACATTACCAAATCCTGCTCCCAGCTTGAGAAAGAACCTTAGGCACCCTCTGAACCACATCTTCTGTGTGTTGACCCAGAGGAAATACTTTCCAGATGATTTCACCTCAGCAATGCTGTACTTTTATTACTCACAGCTGATTGTTCAGCTTCAGCTCACCAGCATCAATTGTCTCAGTAAAGCAAAGGGTTCATTTCATTGGTTCTGGTTTCTTCTTAATCACAGCTGATTCTTCAGCACCAGTCAGACAAAAAGTCACAGATTCTCAATTCAAAATATTATACAAACATCCCTGTTAGTCTCTGTTTCCCTCAAAAAGTCATAAATCCTCCATCATCCTCATATCTCTTCAGCATAACTGTTTCAAGCTCCACAGCAATAACTCATGAAGTACTGAGCACTCAATGGTTTTTCCATTCCAAAGGTCCACATGCTTTCACAATCCTCCACACATCACCAAGGTCAGGTCTGTTATAGCAGTACCTCGTGACCCTCCCACCAACTTCCATCTGAGTCTGCCTTCAATTGCTGTGACAAAACACTCATCAAAACCAACTTGTTAAGCAACGGGATTAATGACTTATAGCAAATAATACATCACCAGGGAAGCCAAGGCAGGAACTCAGGGCAGGAACCTGGAGCACAGACCATGGAGGTACACTGCTTGTAGTCCTGCTCCCCTGGCCATGCTCAACCTGCTTTCTTATACCACCTGCTCAGGCCCTCCCACATCATTCAACAATCAAGAAAATGCCCCAGAGATATATCAACAAGGACTGTCCAGTAGAAGCAATTTTCTAATTGATGTTCCCCCTCACCATGTGTGTAAAGTTGATAAGTAAAGCTATCCGGCACACCCACAAGTATATTTATACTTGAGTATTGCAATTGGAAGATGTAAATGACAATATTATTTGAGGTCAGGTGAAAATTATAGTGGATATAAATAGTACTTGAAATTAAAAAATACACAAAGAAACAAGATAGTATTCCTGAAAGATATGGATAAAAGGAAAAGGAAATTTATCTTCTGAGTAACTTCTATTTTCTTCTAGATATCAGTAGAATTCGTCCTAAGTACTTAAAGGCAATAGGTCAATAAAGAATCTCACTTTATGTCATGAATATTTTAAAGTTGTTTTTATTTATTTACTTGATTACATGTGTGTGTCTATGTGTCTGTGTATGTATGTATGTGTGTGTGTGCATGCTTCTACATGCCACAACGTGCATATGGAGGTCAGAAGAAATCATGCAGAAGTCAGTTCTCTTCTTCCCCCAGGTGAGACAGAACCCAGGTGGTCAGGCTCGGAGGGAAGCTGAGATACTTCATCAGAACCCCAGGGGGGAATTTTTATGAAAAATTTCCTATCGAGTATGACATAGTTATGGACCCTTGGCCTCTTGTCGTTCCTATGTAGCATCTAGAAGTTCACTCAGAAAGTGTCACTGGTAATCAAATGCAATGTAGTGCTTGGATTACCTGAGTCTGAAAATGCTGGGTGAGCAAATCCTCTCTATGTTCATCTCATCTTGCTCTGAATGTTGGAAAACTTCCTGTGCTCTGTTAAGATAGGACGGCACACTGTTCCAAATCTGTTTTACAACTTATAATATTTCTTCCTCCCTCCGTCCCTCCTTCGTTCCCTCTCTCTATCCTCTTTCTCTCTCTTTCTTCCTTTCTCTCTTTCTTCTTTCATGTTTGTGCACATACATGTGCAAGAGTGTGCACTACAGTATGCATCTGGAAGTCAGAGGACCACTTCTGGGGCTCAGTTATTTCCTGCTATGTGGAACCCAGGAATTGAACTCAGGTCGTTGGGTGATGTGGCAAGCAGCATTAGCAGTTGGGTCATCTTGCCAGACTTTATTTATATTCTTTTAACTTGCTGTCATGAAGCCTACATTTTTGTCAGAATTTAGTAATCCTGCTATATATATATATATATATGTATGTATATATATATATGTATATATATATATATATATTTGATGCTTCTTGAAATAGTTTTGTAATATAAACTACTTTTTCTGTATCTACTTAATTTGTCAGTTAAGTAAGAAGCATTGTTTCGCTCCTGTTATGATTATTTTCAATCATATATGGAAGCTGGACACTCGGTCGCTTTTTCGTGAAGTCACATGCCAGTGTATACTAGACGTCAAGGTTATGTTGTTACTATGGACTTGGGGCTTTTAAATCTTAATTTATATAACATTACCACATTAAAAAGATATGTGAGCTGTTTGTTAAAACTGTGATTTATATGCTAGCAACCCTATAGATTTGACTTTCATAGATCTGATTTGGTTCCAGATATTTGCATTTTTAATAAAATCCAGGCCAGAGGTGTGGAATGTTATTTAGAAAAGGTGCAAGACTAAACTTAATCCACGTTAGGAAATCATCTTTCACTTTCTATTTTCCCATGATGAGTTTCAGTAACTTATTCTCAGTACAGGTTGCCTTTCAACTTTTAAGACTGATGGCTCTGGCTTGGGTCTTTGCCCTGAACTGTAACAGGGGTAGCTAAAAGATCATCTTTTTGTTTCTCTAACCTTGACTTTTACCAGGTGGGTAACCCCTAAGAAAGCCACTTAAGTCCTCTAAGCCTCAGTTCCATTACTATAAATAACAGTATAAATGACTGTGGGTGGCTGTCAGGAGGATTAAGAGAAATAAGAGCTGTCTAAAAGATGTTGCCATAGTGCATGGTATATCTTGAAAAATCAATATATGTTAGTTCTTTTCCCATTTATCTGCCACATTTCTGCCACTTATCTGTCTCCAGTCTTCGTGACTTGATGACCTCCCCCTCTGCAATGTTTACTTACATTTAAGACATTTCTTTGCTTTTGCTTTGTTGCTCAGTGTGGCCTTCCTTGACTACTAGGTTCTGAATCTTCACTTAGTCTTGCCCTCACAGTCCAAATGGGCCATTATCTTTGACAACATTACGATGTGTCGTAGTGTACTGAACCCAAGATCTGAATTAGGCAGCTTGATGCTATATGTACTAATTACAAAACCCTAAAGCCAAATATTAGAGCTAAATAAATCAGAGTAACAAAATATTTTATTGTACACTGTCTTAAATACTTGTGTGTAGTACCTTCTCTGGGAAATTCAATGTAAATTAAATTAAAATGTAAATTTAAAATTAAAATGTAAATGTAAATTTTCTTCTCAATGACTATCAGAAGTATCCATTGTATAAAATGATATTTTTATTGCAAGTTTAACTTTTAGTTTCTCCAAGGACAAATTAGTGATACTTCAAAATAATACCTAAACAGTTACAAGCCTTGCTCTCTTAAGTGTCAAGAAGCTTCTAAATAAATATTGCTACCAAGATAAAAAAAAAGTATATATCCATGTACCTTTAGATGTTTAATAGCTGCTTAAATAAATTTCGTTCAATTCACATGAAGCTGTTAGTCACACATCCAAGCAAAAGTAGCATGCACGTTACACATTGTTAAACATAGTACCTTATGCAGGAGATATTCTTATGCAAAGACAAAAGTAAGAAGGTCAAGACAGATTCACTACTGAACACTGTGGCCCTGAAATTTATTATGTTGTTTATTTCTAGGCACGTGGAAATAATATATTAAAATTAAAATATGTGAGCACTTTGATCCTGCACTGGTAGATCTGGGGACATCTCATAGAGTAAAATGTGAGTTTTTTACGCATGTGTGCATATCTGCATATGGATGTGACTAAGGAAAAAGTATACAAACTTAACTTCAGGCATTGTTTAGAATAAAGAGAAACACGAGGCAATACACCTAGCTATTTCTGTAGTGTATTACCTGGAGTGAATTAATTCCATCCTATTAATGAAGCTTTAAACAGCTAAATAAATGTTACCTCACAGTCTGTATGTCAAGATGCAATGTTTGTTCAAAACGAAAATGATCTCAATAATAGTATACCAACGGAGTAAATTTTAGATATTTGAATGTAGTGACTGGCAGAGGAGAAGATAGTGAGGGAGGATTTCACTTTCAGTAATACATATTTTTACATTTTCTGTTTGTTTCTTATCTAGGAAAAATAACGTTTTATTTTTAAGTTGTATTTACTTTTAGTTATTTTAATTTTTAGTTTTTTTTTTTTCAAAAAGTCTTCCATTCCCTGATTTGTAGTTTAATATGAGAAATGTACATTAGTTCTCTTGGAGCTCTCACAGGTCCAAACCAAATTCTCACCACAGGTGGTCAGACCAGAAGCCAAGATCTCTGGGCGCTGCACTTGCATCTTAAAAAATGTGTGTCTGTTTTATCTCCCAAAGAGCCTGGGAATTCTTGATTACTTGACATCTAGACACAAGAGCTATCTCAATGTCCCAGTAGATTTTTACATCTGTAATTTAGGAGAAGTTAGAGTAGAAAGAATGTTTATTGGCTATGTACTCCTTAAAATCATTGTTCCGTATCTACGCTATTGATGTTCATGTAGAAATTCTGAAGCTAAATGTCAACTAGAAATCATTGCTTTTTGTAAAATGTCCAAAATATTTGTATGATTTTTTAAAAAGTAATCATTTTATTTTTAACTTAACATCAGGGTTTAGAAATAATCACAGTTCCAGAAAGGAAAATTACAACATTTCATAGATGTCAGGAAATATGGATTCCTCTTAGTTTATGACATTAAAATATTTAATTTTCATTTATCAACAACATTACAAATGCATTAGCTGTCAGCAAACATGAATGTGTCCAAACATCATTAGACATACGCAGTTGAATGAGGATGAAAGAGTTGGTTATTTGAAAGAACTGCATCTACTCTGATTTTCAAACACTTTACATGAAAACTGGAAATTTAACCTGTAAATGAACTGTGATCAGAACCTTTCTCTTTGGTGCTAGACTACCTGAAGCTCGCACTTACCTGTGTGCAGCTCAGTGCTACATCTACTAGTGTCCTTGTTTCTACGACTTTCAGCACAATGACTAGAAAGTTTTGAAGCTGTTGTTTTGTAGTTGTTGTAACCTCGTCTAAGTCTCCATCATTGTAGACATTTTTAAGTTGCTCTTTGGAGTTCACAGCCAAGAGGAAACTGATGTTTCCATGACCATAAGTGATGATCTCATAATTTGCCCATTTTCCTAGGCAGGTGGGCAGAAACTATTTCTGTTCTAAATGGTGGTTGTAATAAATAATAGGATTTATTCAATTCAATCCTCTTTATGTCCTGCAGAGTAAAGCAGAGCTATCTTAATGGCAGGGAATAACAGGTAATTTTGTTGGCAGAGTCTTGATTTTATTACCTTGCACTCTCCTTAGATTCCCTGAACACAACTTGCTGAAAATAACCTTTTTGGTTCATACCTTGCAAAATCTCAGCATGCATTTTGGCACAGGGAATGCAACAAGCAGGATGGAGATGACTGCTGCTTGAAGACACTGCGGAGAAGACTAAGTGTACATAACACGGACTGCGGCTCCTTCCAGACTGGTGACAGAGGTGCCCAGGTTGACTGCAGTATTTTCGGTGGCATGACTCAGTTTTCTACAAAGGATCCTTCAGAAGACATGTATCTTGTGGTTCTTCTTCTCTGTCCCTGACTCAGAAATGGCTTATTTTATGCACTCTTCAGAGTTTTGAGAAAATATATATTAAATCATGCAAATGCACTCACTTGTGCAGGTACATGTTGCACACCCATGCACAGACACATGCACAGACACATAGCTGCACACCTCTAAGTTCTTTGTAAACACAGGAGGCCTAAGCATTACTTTTAATTGACTGATGGATACTTTTGCCTGCCAATTACCTTACATAGGCTACTTTTTGGGATGAACGTAAATGAAGTATTCTGTGGCAATCAATTTTCTGGGACATTATCTCAGCATCTTTACAATGTAAACAGGCTAGGCCTTGGGATCCTTTTGTAAGCTAAACATAGCTTTAATCCCTCATGACCTTTCCTTCCTCTAAGAGTAACTTATGTGTGTGAGTGTGTGTGTATGTTGTGAAAATACAGTGCTTAAGGCAGAAAATATCATTGTAAACATTGGACTATCCCTTTTCTATTTTTTGTTGCAAACACAGGTGGAGTTACAGTGATAACATGTTTGTTGTTTTGTGGGCTGTTCTGGGTCAGTAGGAGTCAGAAGAGAAAATCTTTTGAGAAGACAAATTCTTCTTTTCCTCTCATTTTATGGTAAATGTACTGGTTCAATAAAACAAGAACAAGTCCTTTCTTCAGGGTAACTGTTCTGAGAGAGCTTAGAAGGAACTATTCTCAGAATGGATTAGGCTCACTCTTGGTTTTAATGGCTTTAATACAGTCAGACTGTATTCTAGCACCACTGTAACGGGGTATCTGTCCACAGCACTAATCCTTATTAGTCCATTATACACCGAACCGTTAGGCTTTTGTACTCTTTGTGTCATTACGTAAGCTTATTAAGTAGCTAATAATATTCCCATTAGTAATAAAGAGATTGAGACTCGCAGATCTTTGGCAACCTGTCAATTTCATTAAAGCTGATACCTAGATATCTGTACTTTGCAGTTCCAAAATGTCCATTTTCTGTTCCACAGAACTGTTTATTATATTATATTTAGTGAATAAAGATTTAGGATTGTAATATCAAGATACATATTATGGAAAATACCAAAGTGTTTTTAAGGATTGGTGGATTTTATTAGATTTTTTTCCCTGAAGTGCACATGGGTATTTTACATTCAGAAAAGCTCAGAAGACACTCAGCTGTGCTCACAATTGAATGATACAATAGTGATTCCTTATAACTTAGATTGTGCCTTCTCCTTTTTTAATAAGGATATTAAGTAAAGATAGTTTTCTAGAATCAAGTGTCATCTCACAGATGACAGCACTAAGAGTAAATTAAAATATGGGGAACAAAGTTTCTGAAGTTCTCAGGAAAGTGTAAAGAGTTCTGCTTTGGAGATTTGGAGGTAAAGATGGTAAATTCTGACATACTTTGGTGTCTGACTGTTCAGTCGAATCTTTTTGTTTTTATTTAAAGCTTTAAAGTTACCTACTTATATATTTGGGATCTTTCACTTTAATGAATCTTCTGGCCCTTAAATATTATTCCAGATCCGAAAATTATGACATAAGAATTTTTTGCCTTTTAAAGATTTTGTTGTTAAGCTACAGAATAGTTTTGAGGAACAATTAAAGATATTAGCCATGGGGCTAGTGAGATGGCTCAGTAGGTAAAGGTGCTTGTCACTAAGCCTCACAGCCTGAGTTCAATATTTGGAGTATGGTGGGAAGAGAGAACTATCTGGAGCCAGTTATCCTCTGACCTCCACACACATGCCTTTGCAAGCACTCTTCACCAACCATACAAACTATATAAATGTAAACAAAACAAAACAACAACAACAACAAAAAATATGTGGTACATACCTCTAATCCCAGTACTTGAGAAGTGATGTCAGAAGGATCTCAGTTCAATGTTTTCATCACTTACACAGCAAATTAGAGGACAGTTTTGACTACATGTCACCTGTCTTAAAATGTTAACTAAAACTGTTTATTATATTCATGATTATTATGGAAATGATATTTTCAACATAAGAAGGAAAAATTGGAGTACAGCCCCACCTCACGACATACAGAAGCAGGGAAATGTCTAATCGACTGTGGGCTTGCAGAAGTGCTGGTGGGCGTTTGGAATGATAGAGACTTCTGCCGTACCAGAGTCTTCCTGATTTCTTTTATTTTCCTTGTGATTTTGCACTGTGATATGCTTAGTCTCACTGTCCTGTGCCTCAGACAGTGGTAAACATGTTGTTTCTGAACACACAGATTTTCCAGTTTGTGTTTTTAATTTCTGTTACTTGATTAGAACAATTGCATTTAACCATAAATGAGATGCCATTGAGATGACAGTCAGATCCTTTTCAAAATGCCAGTCTATTCCTTAATCCTACGTGGTCAAGACCGCTTTCTGTTTACTGACAAATGTATAACTAACTACACAGGGGAGATTTAAGACCTTACTGAGTAACATTTTGGATATTAAAGACTCATCGGCATCCTATCGAGAAAAATAATTTATCATCTGCTCAGAAACTGAAAAAAAAAGGAGAATGAGAAAGGGTAAGGAATTAAAGAAAAGGGATAATAAGCTGGAAGTTAGAATCTTCAGTCTTGCTCTTTCTATTTTCAATGTGATGTAACTAGGTCTCCCTGATGATATTGTTACTGTGACCTTATTTATCTATTGCTCTTATCAAAGGAAGAAAGCACTCAGGGATGCACTTGGAGCTAGATAAAGCCAGAGTCTAGGTAATTAAAATGTCAAAAAGGCTTATCAGATGGAGAATGGACAGTGATTCCTGACTCTCTTGTTCTCAAACCTTGAAGGACATCTGAGTAAATATCTATGAGCTCAACAGTGTTGTAACTGCTTTAGAAGTACTATACTTTAAACAAGAAAGTATGTGAGTGCCAAAGTGTGCTCCTGTGCAGCAGCAGTTACTGCTCTCATATGCACAATGTAAATTTAATCTTTATTTCTATTTTTTTTTCTATTATTAGTGGAGCAATAGATTATTCTTTTTACAGCCAGTATGAAGGAGCCTACATTTTCTGCACAGGGAAGTATCTCCCCAAATGAATCCATTTCCTCATTTGCAATTGTTTCCGTACAGCATCACACCCAGAATGAAGTAAAAAAATTGCATTGTGCTCACTATTGAAAAAAAAAATGCAGTTAAAACACCCTAGAAATCAATGTTGCTACTAAGTGAGCTTACCATGCACTTGCTCTGTGTAAAATGAGATGCTTAAGCTAGGCATGGTGGCTCACACCTTTAATCCTAGAGTCAGGCAGATCTTGGTAAGATCTCGGCCAACTGGAGTTATTTAGTAAGTTCCATCCAGACTAGTCGGGACAAGAGGGAGCCCATGTCTCAAAAAATAAAAGAAAGGAAAAGAAAAGAAGATGAGATATTTAGTAGACTATCAATACTAAAGTCATTACTTAGATGCTTGCATAGAGGAAGAAGAGAAACTGAGTTGGGTTATTAACAGGGTGAACCATAATCTCACTTAAATTCCTAAAGAAATAGCTCATGGAAGATGAGAGACATAAACCAAGGCTGCAAATAGAAAAAGACAAGAAGATTGGAGCAGGACAATACTTTTTAATGGAGCCACATATTTTTAAATAGTAATTTTAATAATTTCTATCTTTTTTCCAGGATTGCCCCCTCTTTTGAACCACCTACTCAGCCCATTCAATTTTTTTTTTCATCAACAGGGAGGATTTGGGGAGAGCAGATAACTAGAGAGCAAATGCCCAAGTATAAGTAGAGACATGATTTTGATTTATTTCTACTACTAATCCAGGAGATCTAGATTGCTAGTCTGATAAAATAAGATCACCAAGAATTTTCAGTAAATTAGTGATTAAATAAGGATCACTGGCCACAAAAGAAACTAGTCTGTCTTCATTGAATTAGACAAAGTAAATTACTTTATGTTGAATTCCTTGTGTGATGATATTTAATGTTTAGTCTTTATTATTTTTTAAATCCATTTCACTTTTGTAATTTTCACATTTGGAGATGACAAAGAAGTGCTATTTTCAATAATGTAAATGGATTTTTAAACTATTATACTTTTAGTTCATTAGTCCTATTTTTCTCTACGGAGTCGTCAGAACTGTGATTCAATTCTATTAGAGGATTTTTGTGTAACCACCCATTTCAAAGTCTTCCAATGATGTTCATCTAACTTTCCCAAACCTATGCCTTTTCTGTTATATTTCTTTTGAGATGTATTCTACTATAGGACAATAAGGAGAGAAACATGAAAGAGATCAGTAGTCATATTATGTTTTCTATTTGAGTTCTTTAGGTATAGGTCAGATTTTAGACTAAAGAAGAAAACACACTAAATGTCACGAGATGACCAAGGATAGCAGCCTTAATTTTATGTACTTACCATAGAAGGTGTTCATATATCCAGTTAGATGTGAGTAGCATATCGGAAAGTGTAAATTTAGCGATTGTTTTTACTGTTGTGACATTTGGAAGATGTACTACGCAGAGGATAGAAGGATTCATTGAGAAGCTTTTGTCTGTGACCCTCCATGGTGTAAATACCTAAACTCCAATCGTGGATGAGACATTTACTTCCTATATCTTACTCAGCTCTGAGTCCTTCTGTTTCATTTATCCCTTAGACCGAGTGTTATTCACCATGTAGTGTTGACAGACTCGCATTTCTTGACCAGTTTCAGCTTCTTGACAGTATGATAAGTTTCAGAAGCCTTCAGAGGATACCAGACATAAATTAATTCTTATATTAAAAATGTACCTAATGATTGACATTCCCTAGAAACTACTTCTCTGATTTGTGAAATGTGTGATAAGGCCATTATATTTACAGGGCTGATGCTCATATTAGGAAGATTACAAGAACATGACCGTAATGCAACATCTACATGAGGCTCTGCCAATAGATACAATTGTTACTTTTGTGTAATACATGGAGTTTATTTAGTATCATTAATCTCTTAAGTGAGCTAACTAACCAAGTAGTGAGTTTATATATAAAGAAAATGAAGATTTACTGAAAAATAGTGTTTATTAGTATATTTCTTTTCAGAGTTTACATAGTTCCTTAAGGATAAATTAAGTTTTAGAAAGACATTCATTTAATTTCCTGCATAATTTTAAAGCAAAATTTTAATAAAGCAATTCTGGTAAGGAATGTGTGGTGAAACGGAACATTACACTGAAATACTCATTTAAAAGACTCTGTCACAGTGTGATGACACATGCCTGTCCTCTAATCTCAGCACTTGGGACACTGAGCCAGAAAGGTCCCAAATTTGAGATCCTGAGACCTGCACTGGGCTATACAGAGAGACCCTATCTTAAAGAAAAAGAAAAATAAAGAAAGAAAGCAAAAAATCTAAAAGGCTCAGATGATTTCAGTTTTGATTAGAGACAACTAATATGCCACATTTCAATGTTATTTGGAAAGTAAACAAATGGTGGTTAAGTAGACTCTAGAATCAAGAACTTATAAGACTTATTAAGAGTCAGGAGAAGAGAGGATTCTGTGAGAAAAAATTTTTGAGGAGTTCTGGTGCCACTCAGGGAAAAGATTTGTCCCTCACCTCAAGGTTGGCAGAAAGAATCACACTAGTTTTCCTTTCCAGTGTGGAGGCACATCTAAATTTGATGTAATGATTTGTATCATGATTACATGCTGCACGCATGCGCACACACAGACACACACACACACACACACACACACACACACACACACCATCTGAGGAAGATATAAAAAACCCAGCATATTGCAAAAGCCAAAGTTTTCAGAGAGAAACAAAATGTACCAAGTTACACCCTCTCCATCATTTTCAGTTCATGGTATTTTCCTAAAAAAAGAAAAGGCAACAACTTGGAACATGCACAGCACCAACAGGTTTGGGGAGAAATGTAAGCAAGAAACAACAGTGCAGAAACTACAGAAGACAGGACTTAATGGAAGAACATCCTACATGAAAGAGCTTTGCATGAACAAGGAGAGAGAAGGAATCAAAAACAACTGTCTACTAAAATACTAAAAAATATTAAAATTGTAACCAGAGACTTATGAAGTGTCAAGACCTAGTCTATAGAGATGCTAATGTTAAGCATCAGTAGGGAGATAGGGGACAATGGTAAAATTTTCAGCATTTAGTTGAACTTCTTGAAGGTTTATTATGATTGAAGAAAAGCATGAGACAGAAGTAGTAGATTCACCTGTTACAAGCTCTGAAACATCATCTGAGCCTGAGACGTTCTTCCTGTACCCTCCCTGAGAGACAAAATAAATGTAATTCATCCTTAGAGAGGTACTCAGTCCAGAAATGTGAGATTTTTTTTCAGTAGGTAGAACTTCTATAAGTTTCTAAACATTGGACATCATTCAATAGGACTTTCAGAAATTCAGAGTCCGAATCAATCCAAAGCCAGGAAAGAAACTATAGAGTAGAAAGGAAGACAATAATTCAGATAGTAAAGTTATAAAATGTATATATGTATATATATCAAAGTAGCTATGATTAATATGATAATCCATAGATTATAGTACAGAAAACTTGAACTGAAATCTGTTCCAATAATTACATGAAGTGAAAAAATTAACAACCATTTTATAATAATGGATTAAATTCAGGAAAAGAAGAATAAGTTTCTACCCTCTTCCAGTCATGCTGGCACATATCAATAATGTTCCCAGTGAGGGGGCTGAAGATCAAGAGTTCAAGGCCAGCCTGGGTTACCGAATGGGAAGTTATTTCAAACAAATGGACAAACATGGGATCTGAATGTATGGAAAATAGTTTGAAGACTGAAAAACACAAAATTAAGCATTCTACAGTATAAATTTTGAGAATTCTTCAAAAGTGTTAAAGCCACAGAACACAAGGAAAGACTGAGGAGGTGACATGCCAGGGATAGTAAAGAGACTCGAGAATGCAACCTGAAACCCTAGATCCACCCTGGGAACTTGAAGCTGATATTGTATATATGAAATTGTACTAGTTTTATAACTTTATGTCTAAAACTATTTCAAAATGTATGTTTCTAAAAATTATCATTGTACGTATGCTACATGTGTTATGCTACATATTTGAAATTTTGAAAATCATAAAATTTGTAGCATGTAATTAATCAAAGCATTTGTGTGCACATTTGAATAAATCTCTTATTGCCATTTTTACCATAAAAAGCATCATGAATTGGCAGAGGAATCATTGCATTTCTGCTGGTTCTTGTAAATTCTTACTGAATAAATAGTATTTTTTAAATATTATACAACTAAAATATATGGCAGAGGTATGTATTGAGTAGAATAAGAGCCAGGGGAGGAGAAGCATGGTCTTAAGAAGAGTTGTACAGATTCCCGAGATCCTGCTCATATGAACGTTCAGCAATGGGGTCAGCATGCACAAGACCCATGCAAACTCAGACAAAAACCAGCACAGAGCTGGGGAGCTGAGAAGAAGGCGACAGCCTTGGTGAGGAACTATTTACAGCTGATCACTGCTGGGTGAGGGAGAGTTGATCTTTGACGGAGTGAGGCTAGACAGGCTGATAGCCTCCAGTGGATAAACTCACACCAAGAGACATCTGGGTACACAAACTTGACTCAAAAAGCCTTAACATACATGACAAGATGTGTGAAGTCCTGTGGGCAGGCTATGAGGGGGTGCAGATGGGACACCACATATGATTAAAAAGTGTTGTATGAAATCCTCAAAAATTCAATAAAATATTTTATGTAATATAACTGAAATTAAATGTAGCAGGTTCATGGTTCTTGTTATTTTCAAATAAAGATTTATAAGTTTATATTTATAAAATAATTTTATACTAATAAAGTATAATTATTATTATACTTTAATATACTTTATTATACTAATAAAGTATAATAATTATTATTATTATGTTTTTTGATGTTTCCCTATAGCCCCAGCTGTCCTAGAACTTGATACATAGACAGAGCTGGACTTGATCTCACAGAGATCTGTCTAATTCTGCCTCCAGAGTGCTGGCATTAAAGGTGTGCACTACCATACCTTACTCAGTTTATTAATTTTAATTGTATAGTGACTTGATATATAAATTTCTTAGCAAAATAAAAAAGAAAAGAAAAAAAATAACTAAAACAAAAACCAAACAGCCAGGTATGGTGCTCATAACTATAATTCACTACAATAACAGGATAGCTGTAAGTTTGAGGCGAGCCTGGGATACATAGGAGTTCCAGACCAGACTGGGATATACAGTAAGACACTCACTCAAAATACATATACACAAAGAAACAGACACACAGAGACGCATAGACATGAATTGCTTTATAAAATTACCTAATGAAATATGAGCACATTTGTAGCAGAGATTGTATCTGAACTATCAAGGAGTGCTCAGTAATGCCTATTTAATAACTAAATAGAGTAACTTATGTTGACACTAGGTAAGTTTAAGCCTACATTTGACTGTCTTCAAAAATTTGAGGAATTATGATTCATACACATGACTGGAAGGAAACAACTGAATTTTAAATGCCATATAACTTTAGTCACAAAGCCCAATGATGACCTAATAGCTTCCATAAATATCTATAGATTGCCTCTATTTTGGCTGCCATTGTAGAGCAGGTGTGAATCTAACACCTGCTTCAGATTTGGATGAGCTTGATAAGAGCTGACTTTGAGGGCTATAAACCATCACTACTATTTACTATGGACTAAGAATGTACGAAACCACAACTACTGCTGACTGAGCCCTATTTTCGCTGGTAGCACAATGTCTTGGAATGAAAAGATACAGACTTTTGAATGTGGCTGGGAAAGGGTATCAGAAAGTGTAAAGTATCAGCTGGGCTGAATATATCAAGGGTAGAGGAAGCAAACGCAGCTGCCGAGAACTGAGTATCTTCCGAGGAACCAATGCTGCCAACAGGAGGCTTGTAAAGAGTAGCTCCCCTATATCTGTCCAAAAATAGCAGTGGTTTTCCCAGCATGCTTTGGTCCATAAGCCACTGTGTAAAACTATTGCACTATGTTAGAAAAGTAAAGAAAGGAAACAAACAAACCAATACAAATAAACAATAGCAAGAATAACAGAAAGCGTCTGGAAACGTGATGTCTGGTCTCCTGGTAAAGGACCAAAAGGGAAGTGATAAGAATGCCCTTAGACTGAAGATTACAGGCCAATGTCAGGTTGATTTTCACGTCCTGTGACTCAAGCAGGTGTTGTCTTCAGTAATAAGGTCTCACCATCAAGTTATTGATGGTAATTAAGAGCAATGTCAATAGCCTGTAATGTTTTGGGGTTGATGGGACCCACTGACAGGCCTAGTTTCCACAGAACTTGAAGATGCTATACACAGTACTCGGGGAGAAGTTAATCATCAGTTTTACTAAGCTGTGAACCAATAATTATCAGCCTGGACAGACTGACACATTGGTGTAATAGTGGAAAGAATAATATGAGAGAAACCTACCACTTTATGGTTAAATTTAGGCCCGCTCTACAAAATGGAGCTCATGTCTCACACTGTTAAAGGGCCAATTACCCATGGTTCAGTAAGTGATAGGTCATACAGGAAAACCTACTACCATTAATCTGCTAAGTTATGATAGTATTAAACTGAATCTTAATGGCATTGTTGTACCTATAGATTAGATTAGTGAATCCCTCCAGCTTTATCAGAGAAGCTTCCATTTTGGAGTAGATGTTGGTTAACACAGAGATTCCCAATGGCTCTTTGTGCAGAGAATAGGAAACTGCAGAGTGGTCAGCCCAAAATGAGACATCTATACCACACCTTCTCCTCTCAAAGTTCATGAATCATAGAAGAAAGAGAAGAAAGACTGTATGGGCCAGAGGTGGTAAATGATTAGAGAGAAACAGTATTTTTTAAACACAACAGAACAGTTGCACAGTTGAACTCACAGCAATGGTGATAACAGGCACAAGAACTGCAGAAGATCAAGCTAGACAAAATCCCAGCATCGATGAGGAAGGTGAAGTCAAACTCCTAGCTGAGGAGTTATTGACAATTAGTTAATGGCTGACAGAAGAGAGAGAATCAATTTTTTTTGAGGATGAGATGTGGCTCCCGAGAGGTCAGATATGTTCCAGTAGACATCCTTGTATTCACGCACACTGTGACAGTGATGAGGGGACTCAGTGGGTTTTCATTTTACTTATCAAAGTCCATTTATAGGTCTATTCTGTTAATAAAAATATAATGTACATTTTATAAAACATACACATGTGTAAAATGAAAAAAAAAATGACTACATGAAAATGGAAACGAACCTGAGCAAATCTGAGAATTTTTTTTTTGATGAATCAGAGCATTTTCATTCCCTGAAGGTATGCCAGAGCATAACTTTACACATAACTAATTACTTTAATACTGATTTAAAAACAAGTTTTAGGCAAAACTAGAAATAGCTTCTCTGGATATAAATATATGAGCCAGTGTTTTGGGGGTACAATGCAATTTCTTTGGGAAAGAAAACTGAAAAAGAGGTTATTTTTACTATAAAATGATCCCACTTGGGTTGTCTGTTTTAAAAGAGTTATGTGAGTGACCCAGATAACGAGAGGACTTCAAGATCTGAGATACTTGTACACTAGAGTTTACTGCAACAGAATTCACAAAGACAAAGTCATGGAACCAACCATAGTCTCCAACAACAAAGAACACAAAGGTGGTGTGCACACACAATGCACTTTTTTTCAGTCATAGAGAAGAATGAGGGGCTGGTGTGACAGCTCAGTTTTGGTAAAGTGTTTGCCATGCAGACATGAAGACCTGAGTGTGATCCTCAGAATTCAAGTAAAAAGCCACGTGGGAAGGCCTCTGCCAGTATTCCCAAAGGTGGGAGGGAGAGGTAGAGGCAAGAGACACTCTGGAGGTCATTGACCAACCGGTCTGTTGAACTGACAAGCTCTAGATTTAGTGACAGCCTCTGTCTCTAAAAGTGAGGTGGAGCTGGGAAGCTGGCCCAGCAGTTAAAGGAGCTTGCTGCCACACTTGGTGACCAGTCTCTTAGTCTCATGTGGTGGAAGGGAGAAAACCAGTTCCCACACACTGTCTTCCGACTGTGCATGGCACTCATGCACCCATAGACACATATGTACACGCAGACATAAATAAATGAATAGATGTAATTTTTAAATTGAAGACTATACGGTGGAGTGCAATTGAGGAAAACACCAGGCATCAAACATACAGGAGTACATAACACACACACACACACACACACACAGAAAGGAGTTATGTAGTTTTCAGGAAAGTGGATGCAATATTACATGAATTAAGCTTATTTCAAGAAGACATGTCACCTGGGTGTGATGTTACATAGAGTTATTCCTAGCACTCAGAGGCAACTCAGAGGCAAGTGATCTCTATGAGACTGGTCTACATAGCAAGTTCCAGGTCAACTGGGGCTGGAGGGAGACCATGTCTCAAAAAAGAAAAGAAAAGAAAAGAAAACTATCGAGTGTTCTCTTATTTGTAGTTTGAGATCTTATATTAGTACATGTAATCGTGTCTTCATATATGGTGTGAAAGCAGAAGTAAAACTGGCTAAGGGATAAAAGTGCTCACAGGGAAGAGGAGTGAGAGGGAAAGGAGGGAGGACTGGGATGGACGTGCTCAACATAACTGTATGCTTGTAAATAAATTTGTGAAAAAGAGACGAGCTGAGTAATCGGCAACACTCACTGCTGATGTTGCTCAAGGTGCTTTCTGGGGTGATTTATCATTGGAACCAAAGGGGCCTATAGGAAAGTGTCTTTGTAGGTGAAAAGGTTTTGTAATATTTCTTTTTCAAATTACATGCAAATTGGTGGGCAAAATGACTCAAAGTATTTTCTATGTCCTCAATAGTTTTCAATATTAAAGATTTCACTTAATAAGCCTTCTGCACACCCAACGTAGGGGCTACCTGTTCACTTGCTGATCATTTTAACTGTACTGTGAGGTCAGCTGCTTCTGTTTTTTGAAGTTTTTGGTCAGCTGTAAAGGAAAATGTGTCTACTCCAGGTTCTGTGCTGGGCACACTTGAAATTTGTTGAAATCAGATAGATCCCAAGTTGAGTGATTTCTAAGGAGGTTATTACAAAGCAGCAAGAGGAATCATTTCTTCACCACCCTTTGTGCCCACCCAGTAGGAATGGAGTCGACTTGAGGGTGAGCTTTTAGGATCTAGAAGCAACCTAATGTTGACAAGATGAGTCTGGTTTTATTCTTTTGAGGTTATTTTTGATTAAAATTCATAATTTGTCATTTCTACATAATGCATCATGAGAATCTGAATCCAAAACTATCATTCTATCAGAAATATTGAATAAACAAATATTGATGATGAAAGAACAAAACTTGCCAAACTTCAGTCACTTGTAGGAAAAAAAAAACGAAATCATTCGTCTTATTCTTTGCACTGCCATCAGGATCTAAATTAGAACATACTGGTAATTAACCAGTATATATCTTTACAAACTTACTTCATAGTTTCTGTTTTTGGCAAAACTTCAGGTCTAATTCCACCCTGATAGGTGGTCTAGGGAGAGATATTTCACAATAATTATATGAATTTTTGTTTTCTGGGTTTGCAACCTATGCATATATTCATCACCTTTGAAATTCTCAATTATTTATGTGCCAACTGCTGTCAACCTACACACGTCCCCATTTATTTGTACCTTTTGGAAGAAGCTTAATGAAAAAACACGAAATTAGTGTTTGTTTGGACTTCTACATTTCTTCAACAGGATTATAAAAAAGACTCAGTTTGCAAGACAACAAACTGTATGTCCCTAAAGATGATTCGTGTTATATTTTACCATGTGTATTTAGTGTTACCTTCATTTGTTCCTGCTGGAAATACATTCCATCATTTTAAAAAAGTTATGAATAGCACTATATGAAATATATTTTTCAACAAACATTTTAATTTTATTTTTAAAAAGACTTGGTAAATAAGTCAATCGTAGATTCTTGTGAAGAGCTGTAAAGTACTTAAAGGCACACAGGCAGGCTGAACAGTAGAAATAACCAAGGGGAAGGTCATGATTGGATCCCCTGGTCCAGCATGCTCTGAAGATGACAGTATGACACTTAATTGCAAACTACATTTGATACTTTCTAATTGTTACTTCTGTGTTTTTTTCTATCCGAAAACAACCTGCTTTCTAAATAGTTCATGTCATTCATATGGTGTAAGTTGAGGCCTTGTATCAAGCAAAAATTTGTTCTAAAATTGTCATGTTCTTTTTCTCTTTCTCTCTCTTTCTCATCTCTCAATATTGATCCACGTATTTCTATTACATATCTACATCCATGTAATTTTCTAGATGTACTTATGCACACATACGTATGACTTTTTGGTGAGAGGTGATACCTGGAACATTTAAGCCTCCCTGTTTTATTCCTTTTTCTGTTTCTATTGAGTTCTCTACCCAAGTTGAAAAACACTGGCCTAAGAATCAAGGAAGTCTTTGGTTACAGAGTTTATGAATTTTCTAGCTATTCAATTGATATTTCTAGGACTAGTAGTCTATAATAAGTATTTGGAAATGAAGTAGTTGATTCTGTCTATTCAAAGCCCAAGATTATCCCAGAAGGGCATTATTAGCCTGCTGTGAACCAAATAGCTATTCCTGTTTCCTTTTCTATTGACTTTTGCTTGACCTACTCAGAAATAACTATTATTTGGGCCCAGTGAGGCCCCAGGCTGTTTCATATTTAGTGTTTCTATCTGCTCTTCTGAGCTTGCCAGTCTGGTTTGAAAAGCTGTATGAAAATCCCTTGTACAGTGGTGTTTCTGCCTGGCTGTTCATCTAGGTGCATATCAGTTTGCTGTTTCTTGCTGAATGCTTTCTTTTTACCAGGCAGGACTGTTAACTTACTTGCTCCTATTGCTACACACTATTTATAACCTTCATCTAAAATTACTAAGCAGATTGTGTTTAGTGAGCTTTTACTTATTTCAAACAATTTTCCTAATCTTCATTCTTTGTAATTTTCAGAACTTTCCTCAAGGTACTTGAAAAAAAATTAATGCCAAGTAATACATGAAAAGGTACTGTATATAATCCTGTCAGTATCTGAATAGTTTAAAGGATTTGTTATTCCTCGGATCTTGACAGATATCTCTGATGGTGTATGTGTATGTGTGTGTATGTATGTGTGTATGTGTATATGTATGTGATAATTTGTATGTGTGTATAAATGTATGTGTGCGATAATGTGTATGTATGTGTGTGAATGTGTGTGTGTGTGTGTGCATGTATATGTGTATGTGCTCACAATGTCTCTGTCATTTCCTAGTCCCTGAAAGAGAAGTAACACTATATAGATAGCTAAATCTTCAGTAATTTTTATAGTAGGTATATGTCTGGATGGCATTAAGTATTTTAAATACATCATTTCCCTCAGTCCTCATCAGGGTGTACAAATTCTTAGTTGTGGGTGAAGGTTTATTTACATCATTGTGCTTTTCAGTGATCAGTACAACCACTACCTTCTAACTAGAATTTGAATTCATATTCTCGTTCCTATGGCAATTTGTTATTGCCTTAGAAAGGTGTTGAATTAGCACAAGGCACAAAATTAAAGCTGGAAGTTGCCCTTCTGCCTGCACTTTGGGTTTTCTTGATTATATTCTTCCCCCACAGGAACAATTCTCAAAACATTGTATTTTCAAGTCTCTGTGTATTTGTCTTTCATCTTCCCTGGGCTGAGTGCAGTCTCCTGCTGGACCTTGGTAATTCAGAGCATTAAAAGTGTGAACTCTGTTCAGGAGCTTTAAAACTCCTCTTTGAAGTGGATGGGTCACTCTAGACTTTGCTCTCATTTGTTCCCCGTGTCCTCTTTCTCATAGAAGTTAATGCATGACATTAAAACGAGTGTTTTTCTCATCTGTTCTCATAGAAATATGACTTCATTTTGCATATTCAGCGGTCTTTGTGCCCATCCAAGTATCTTTCAGGAAATAAATGTTGATTTTAGAAGTAAGTATGTACATGTAATAGAAAAGAAAGAGGACAGCAACTAGTCTGGTTTGTCTTCATTTGACTTAATTATCTTTTATGTGGATCCTCTTTTGCTCACCAAGTTATTTGAGTCTGGATGAAAATTATTTCCCTGCCTGTGATAAATATGCTGAGGTTTTATTTCCTTTTAAAAGCATTAATAGGGAGTCCCAATCCTCCCTATTAAATATCACCTCTTTAGCTCTGTTGATAGTGCCACAGGAGGCAATCTAAATGTTCTTCAACCAGTCACACTTGACCTCAGCTCACTGAAATGCTCACTACCCGACAGTTCCACCCATGGAAGAACAACAAGTACATGTTCATCTCTGTTCCATGTGGAAATGATGATTCTGAAGCTCTCTAACCCACCTTTTGCCATAAGGATTCTCAAAATTTTAGACCATTGCTCAATATAGATATTCCAACTGAAGATGACATGTAGTTTTCCTGGTCTGAATCTTTTTCTAGCAGTTCTCTGCTTACAGAGCCTCTCCAGTTGCCTGTATGATTTGAAGGCATTCAAGTTTTGAAGACTGTCTACATCACACTTCCATAAATCCTGTAGTTCTCCCACACAAGCATTATCCCTCTGCAATGTGGCATAGCCACAGTCTGTATTTAACACTGAACTGTGAAACTGTTGTGAACATTCCTTTCACTCACAAATCTATGCACAAGATAAGTGTCTCTACAAGATATATTTATCAAATAATTAACATTTTCATATTAGAAATGAAATGAATCATCTTGGGAATGAAGTTTATTGTTTTTGAAATAGACATATAGAAATAAAGGCAAACACTTCCAAATTAAGCTTGGAATTGCCATTTTGTGATTTAAAGGACAGACTTTCTGCTACCTAATGCAAATCAAATCCATATTCTCTTCTTGCATATCATAGGCACGTGGCATGATGTCTTTTATACTGGGATGTTTCAACTCTGCTAGTTCCTTTTTGGTTGTAGTTGATCCAAAATACCTAACTCAGGAGATGCTCAGGGAGAATCATAAGTGTCACTGCTTTGATGTGTCACCAAGCATTGGTGCTCATCAGTGAAGACAGCCATGTTTGAGTGAGAGGTGTGAATGGACAGGAGGCCATCTGGCCAGAGTGTGGACAGCAGGACAGTCACCACAGAATTTGCAAGGAACACTGATACACAAGAAGAAATGAACCCTCGTGTCTGTGAAGGGGATTCAATCTCAGCTAATCGCGGAGCACAGAAGAGGAACAGACCACATCAACGTGTGCTTTAGAACACGGCATTCACCTGATTGTGTGGTGGCTCCTTTTTACTTGAGGACATTTAGCATTTTAATTTTATGTGTACAAAGCTTTGAACAATTAATACACAGTAGACTCTTGGTGCACACTAATCCAATGACACCTCAGATGTTGCCAATGTGATCCCGCATGCCTTAATGTGGCTGCGAGCTATGACTATCTCACATACACATATCTACACAGAATCTGGAGGCTTTTGTTGAATGATCTGCTGCTAATTTCTAAATGATCTGACGTTAATTTCTCAGATTAAAAGACCAGTTTTTTCTCTGTTAGTGAATATGTACTTACCTAACTGACACTTAGGAAATCTGTATCCCTGCATTTCAGCACGTAATCTTTTCCTAACTTTTCACTTACACTCCTTTCATAAACGGTGTTTAGAAGATATGCCCAATAACATGTCATAGTATATTCCAATGTCAGTCTTTGTTGTAATTATCATTCTGGATGTTTAATGAACTCTGGTTTGCATATAGTCCATCCATCTCTTCCCCTTGCCAGAACACATTGTTGTTTTCCTTTTATCTAGGGACTTTTCCTTTTAATGTTCAGTACAGTGTCAGACCTGCGTTATCGGAAGTAAATGATGTTATTTGCTATCCTTGGGGAACACAGTAAATATCAATAGGTAAATAGAAGCGCTGGCGACTTCTGCAATGTCAACCTCATCTCTGTCACCATTATGGTGACAGGAGGAATGAAAAGCTAGCTGGCCCATTCCATCTCCAGGGCTGCATTCTGTTCAGTTATGGAATATGACTGATGTGTGACTACACATGAGTTTTAATTACTTTGAAATGCCACAGCACAAGAAAGGATACAGTTTCAATACTTAGATGCTCTCAGAGGCCCAATAATCATCAGCAACTTCATCAGTATCCATCCATCTATTTATTCATTCAAAGGAGCATCGTGCTTAAGTGGGAAATTTGACCTCCTTAGGGAGGTCAGAAAATCCTTCTGTGGGGAAAGGACTCTTGTGCTATTATGAGAATGCTTACTAGAAATTTAACTGCAGAGAAAAATAGCAAAAACATTTTAATGTGGAAGAGCTTGTTGGGTACAGGATGCAAAAAGGAGAGGCAAAAAGGTTGTGCATGGACTGTGGTTCGTGATGATTTTGAGGAGAGAGGTTAAAACCCAATATTGTAAAACATTGTTATCTGTATTAAGGATTACCTTGTCTGTTTCTTAATTAAAACAAGTAAACAAGCACTGGTGGGTTTAGGAACACAGAGTATGTGTGTCATTGTGTTACACGTGTGAATTTCAGAGTGTCTATGTTGAATCTCTGCTGTGAGCAGATGTGTGTCTTTACAGAAGTCTGTGTTTCTATGTGTGTGCTTATATACAGATAAAAGACATAAGTACATTTATTATTGTCTTCAATAATGTTTAAATGGTGAATACTTTCAGAGATAGACCTAGTCTATGGCATATGAAACTCTTGATTTCAAGGGAGTATTGTTATGGGAAAATATACTCATATCAGAAAAAAAGAACATTAAAAGTCAAATAGTCAATGAATGTAATTTCATCCAATACCATATTAGCAAGATTAAGTGAAGTAAGAAAACAGAGAATAAGGTGATAGTGATCATAAAAAATCAAAGGACGGGGTAATTTATAGGGAAGATTTCACACTATGAGAAATGATAAAAGGTATAACATGATACTAGAAAAGGTATCTGAAGGCCAATATGACTGGTATGACAGAGGCCTCCAGAGAGGACAGGAGCTAGGTTAAGAAAGGTAGGTCTGCATATCTTGACTGTCATGTGTAATAGTATCTTCCCACCTTGAATTATGCTTAAACGCTTATGGAGGAAAGCAAGAATCATAGGCTAGATAGAGAGAGTAAAAAGGGTATTTGTGGGCTGGAGTGATGGCTCAGTGGTTGAGGGCATTGGCTGCTCTGGTAGACCAACTGGGTTCAGTTCCCAGCACCCACATGGTGTCTAAGAGCCATCTGTAAGTCCAGTTCCAGGGGATCACACATGCAACCAAAACATGCATACACATGCAATAAAAGATAAAAATGCCAAAAAAATTTAAAGAACGTGGTTGCAATAAACTAGGAAAGAGAAAGTGGTGATGTATGGAGACATATTTTGATGGTAGAACCAGAAAGACTTGCTTATAAATTAGAAATAAAACTGGAGGTGGAAAGATGGTGAGGAGAAAACCAGACTGTGTTTGGGCTTTGTGTTCCTGGAGCTGGTGGCGGTATGTACTGAGATGGAGAGAATGGTGAGTTTGAAGAGAAATGTGAAATTCTATTCTTCTACATTTAAGACACCTACAGTATTAGCATAGACACTCCAGCATGCCTTCTAGACACCCAGGCACATTAATGATTAGGAATGGAAAGAGGATGATTCACATATAAAAAGCTCTCAAAATAGAGCAGTTAGTTGAGAAAGCAGTCTTGTTTCTACCTCTTTCTCTTAGAAAACAAATAGATGTCCATCAGCTGATGAGGAGACTAGTGTACTCTACATTTGCACAAGGGGATGATATTCTGCTCTCAAAAATGAAATTATAAAATTTGTAGGTAAATTAGAGAAAGCAATCATTCTTAGTGAGGTAACTCCTACCCAGAAAGATAAAAGTCACACATTCTCTTTCATAGGTGGATGCTAGCATTGACATTTTAGATACATTTCAATTTAAAAATCTAGTGAGGTCAGGAAAAAAATAAATGGCCCAGTGGGGTCAGGCTTCATGGGAGGGAAGATACAATTCAGTGATATAAAAGGGGAATGGGGTCATGTATAATATAATAGTAAGAGCTGGAGATGGGAGGACGGGGTAGAGGATGGAAAATGGGGAGGTGTACCTCACACTAAAGACCTTTAGAAAAAGCCACTGAGAAACTAGTACTATAGAAGCTTCTAAATGTATATATATATATAAACACATTATAAAAGGAGATTAAGAGGAGTTGGGGGCAGGCATTGCCCCTATTAGATACCAGAGGCTATCAAAGTAAAAGCCCAAGGCTAAGTACAGTCTCCTATCTTTGAAACTGTTGACTATGAATCCCATAGACCCTCAAACAATCCTGCCATAGGCCCTACTTTTACATACCCACAAGAGCTTGATGGTAAGACTCCATTGCTGAAGACACTACACACATGAGCCACAGGAACAAAAGGGAGGATTAAAGTTGGTACTATGGATCTTGCACACTTCAAAAACAACTAGCCTGGCAAGATATGCCCTCTGGTGCAAAAGTGGCACAGATATTATAGGAGTAACCAATCACTTTCTAATTGGATATAAGGTTCTCTTCATAAGACAGAGCCCACACCTGATTTTGATATCAGGTCTAGAAACATGTGGCTAGAAAGGCCCAGGCCATAGGAGAAAGCCTTAATATTATTTGAACAGATAGATATAATAATAAAGTGATTCCCAATGACTTATTGCTATACTAATAGATTAATGTGTCGCTCAACTAACCAGAGAAACTTTCTTATGTGGCAGGTGGATATTAATGCAACTAACAAGCTAATGAGGGGCTGGAGAATGATTATCCCTGAATTGATCATCTATAGCAGACTTCTACCTCTGAAGGCTCAAGGATCACTGAGGAAGAGGTGGCAAAAGATTTTAGGATCCAGAGGTGTTGATGTCTACAAGGAAACAGACCTTTGCAGACAGCTTAGAAGTTACTCATGTGAACTCACAGCATCATTGCTGACAGCATTCACTAACCCCAAGCAAACTCAAGCCAGACAAAATCACAGACGTGGGGAAGTAATCCCAGTACAACCTAAGGAACTATTGGAAACTGATGGCTGCTGGGAAGACAGAGTCTATATTTTTAACCATGTGAATCTTGGTAGGTTAACCAGGCTCCAGTGGATGGACTGACATTTGGGAACACGAATTTGACTCTATAGGTATGTATGTAAATATATATATATTTCATATATATATGAAATTGGATGGGGATAGTAAGGAGGAGTGCAGATAGGGAAAGGGATGTAAATATCAAAATGCATTATATGAAATTTTCAAAAATTCAATAAAAAAGGAAAAATAATGCTATTATAAAGGGTTTTTAAAAATATTTTATTTCTTCTTTTTATTTTTATATGTATGTGTATATTGCCTGCATGTATGTAAGTCCATCTGTATTGTGAAGTGCCGGGGGACATCAGAAGAGAGTGTTGGATCCCTGGAACCGGAGTTATGGACAGTTGTCAACTGTCATGTGGGTGCTGGGAATCAAACCTGGGTCTTCTGTAAGATCAGCCAGCACTCTGAACTACTGAACCATTGCTCCAGCTCCTATACAGGGTTTTTTATAGCCATCTTTGTTTACATTATTTCTTTAGGATAGACTACTGGGTTATAGAAAATATATTAAATTCTTCTAAGTTGAAAGCTTCTATTTTTTATTGTTACAAAGCCTTATGTTTGTGATGGAATTATAACTAACAGATGGGATCAATATCACTGTATTCCTGAATTCTCCCATTATATCCATTATACGAAAACATTAAATGAAAATAGACAAAACTGAATAAAAAAATTAGACTTAAATATGTGGACTTAAATGAGGAGGTGGGAAAATGAAATGATGACGAATAGTGAAAACTATAACTTTGGCTTCACAGTGAATAGGATGGAAGGAATTGAATAATCTCAAGATAGTGTTTGTCTGCCAAACGAATTTGATCTTGATTTCTGGTGGAAGAAAACTGGAGATCATGCCCAGTCTGTTCCCACAGCACCTCCACATAATAGAATGTAAGGTGGGAATGCTGCATATACTGAGAGCTGATAATTCTCCTTACAACTGAACTGACTGGTCGGCCTGCTTCTGAATAGCATAATGTTGTGCTGTCCAATATAGCGGCTGCTACACACATTGCTATTTCAACTTAAATTAAATTATATTAAAATTGTAGTTCATGGGTGCCAGCTGTATTTCAAGTGCTTACTGTCACAAGGGAGTGATGGCTTACTTGGGCAATGCAAATACAGGCTAATACACACTTTCTAAGGATGAGTTTGCTACATAGAGAGAAAGACTGAGAACAGACACATTTCCTTCTTTTGTTTCGGTCTCTGTTGGGGCTAAATAGGAATATTATTTACATTGGTATATTGAATCCATACTTATTAGGGAGTTTTTGATAGACACCATCCATAAAATTGCAGCCATATGCTCGTGCATTTCCTCTATGTGGCTTTTAAGTTGAAAATCCTCAGTGTACTCACATATGTATCAGCTCACATAATGAAATAACAAATCACTACTTTTCCTATAGTGTGGCTTAGGAATGTGACTTCTGCATTAATTCAAAAGAAATGTAATGAAAAGCTGAGCTGGTCGAAGTTTTCCCATGATATTGAGGGTCTCAAAAAATACTTCCTGTATCTTTTGTGCAAATTTGATGAAGCATTGCTACTATGACAAATCATGTAAGTTGTAAACAAAGAGGTACATCACTGCGAGCAGAAACCAATGTAATATCTCTCTTTACTCGTCTTTTATAAACCTGTGGCGTGAATAGCAGGATTGTACAGAAAAGCAGCACAATTGATCTAAAGAAAGCTCTTTCATTCTGCACACCAACTCATACAAGAATAAAGAACACCCAGTCAAACAATGAAGTGCATTGAAATTGAAAAATACTTGAAGCAAGACTGCCAAATTATTTATCTATCATTAAAGGAGAAAATAACACATAATTATCTCCGGTAAATTAGCGTGTTTGTGCAAGTTGGCAATGGGCTCAGAAATGATAATCATAAAAATATTCTACTGTTAATGAAGTTAAATATAATAGTCTGTTTTGTGCAAATTTCATGAAAGGTACTTCAGAGTGAGGAATATGTTCGGAGGGGAGGGCAAATAGCTCTCTGCCTATTGACAATGACCGTGGAAGGAAAGGCATGGGTGTCCTAGTTCTTTTCTATGCTATGATAAAACACAATGACCAAGACCAATTTGGGGGTGAAAGGGTTTATTATATCTTGTATCTCCCAGTCCACAGTTCACCACTGAGGGAAGTCAGGGTATGAACCTGGAGGCAGGAGCTGGAGTACAGGCCATGGCAATATGCAGCTTACTGGCTTGCTCTTCTGGCCTGTTGTCAGCCTGCTTTCTTGTACTACGCAGGACCACCTGCCCAAGCACTGCCCACTGTGGGCTGACCCCTCCCTCATCACTCAACCATCCAGAAAATGCCCCGCAGTCATGGCCACAAGCCAGCCCACTGTAGGAAATTCCTTAATTGAGGTTCCCTCTACCTAGCTGTGGCAAGTTGACAACTGAAGCTATCTAGAACAATTTACCCCTTGTTAACTTGATGCACAAACACATCACTATTAAACCAAAAACTTTCCACTTCTTGTGCCCAAGATATGATATTAATATCAAAATATAAAATAGTATAACATTAAAAGACCCACAGTCTTTAAAACTTTAAACATTTTAGAAGTTCAAGGTCTCTTTCAAAAGTTTCCTAAATGTGGGCTCATATAAAATCCAAAACAAGTTACATACCGTCTTATTTCAAAAGGGAAGAACTGGGCACACTTAAGTAAAACCAAAGTTCCTATAAGGAGCTCAGTGTTGGCCATCTTGGATCCAGTCAAGATTTGAGGGCTTCATAGGACTTGCAGCTCCACTTTTCCAAACATCTTGTCTAGTGGGCTCAGGCTAGCTCCACTTCATACCAGCTACTGCATTTGGTTGTCGAACTATGATCCTGGCATCTCCAATATGCTGTGGTGTCCATTGCAACTGAAGCTACACCTTCACTGGTGGCCTCTCCTGGACTCCCAGGGTGCCACACCTCAGATTTGCTCCATGATCCTTGCATGCCTTCAACACTAGTACCACCTGGGAGACTCTTACACGTTTCCAAGTTCTGCTGCCAGACTGATGTGTAGCTTTGACCCCATATGCACCACAGTTTCTGTGTGCTGACTTGAGGAAATATTTCCAAGAATATTTCATTCAATGATGCTGATCTCCTGTTGGTCACATGATTTTTCTGCTACAGGGTAGATTATTTCAGGAAAGCATTAAAGGTTTCACTTTCAAAAATTCTTAATTTAAAATGTATCACACAGCTATCACTAATCAAGTCTTTGCTTCCTTTTGAAAATTCACAGACCGAGCTTCCATCGTTTACATCTCTTTCAACATTATCTTTCAATTTTCTATATAACAGTTCAATGAACTCAAAGAACTTTTCCAATTCAAAGCTCCAAAAGCATCCACGATACTTTCAGATACATAACTGTATGATCTATCATACAGTTATATCCCACAATGTTACAAATTTCTGTCCTAATTACTTTCTATTGCTATGATAAAAACACTGACCAAAAGTACCTTAGGGAGGAATGGGTTTATTTATCTTCCTTTTCCCTGGCATCTCCCCTCAGTTTATCAAGGAAGGAAGTCAGAGCAGGAACTCACACAGGCACCTGGAGGGAGGAACTGAAGCACAGACCCTGGAAAATGCTTCTTACTAAATTGCTTCCCTAGTTTGTGCTCAACCAGCTTTCTTACACAACAAAGGATCACCTGTTCATGAGTGGCACTGCCTGCAGTGGGCTGGGGCTCCCGTATCACTGGGAGATCAAGAAAATTCCCCCATAGACATGGCCACAAGCCAACCCAACAGACAAAATCCCTCAACTGAAATTCCATGTTCCCAGGTGTGTCAAGTTCATGACTAAAGCTAATTTCTACAAATACATGAAGCAGCTCATCCATGCTGAGGTTGCTATTTTATCCTTGTAACTAAATTGCCAGCAATTGCAAAGTGTATCTTTTAATTCATAAGCAAGCAGCAGTTGAGGACTTTTTAGCTATAGAAACTTAGAAGCTCATGCCCAGAGAGGAAGCAAACACACAACGCATGTTTTCTTTCTTTAGATATTTCTTTTTCCCTATTTTTGGAACCATGAACTAGCCTGTGACAGAAAAAGATATCAAATATACTTTGCAGTTCAAATTTTTCCAATGGTCACATAATGAATAAGCTGAATAACACGTGTATATCATTAGCTATTTTACGAAGGAGCAAATGTATCAGCTACTAAAACGTAGACCTTTCCATTTTTAGTACAGAACCACAGAGTTCTGATGACAAGCCTACACACTTGCATGAACCAAGGGACATGCAAAATTCTTTCAAAGTTTTCTGTGCTTTTTCTTGAGAGAGACTCTTAACAAATCATTTCTTGGGTATATGCCCAGAGGGGTATAACTGGATCAGATGGTAGATCTATTTCTAGCTTTGTGAGGAAGTTTCACACTGATTTCCATCATAGATACAGAAGTCTATATTCCCTCCAACAGTGAATAAGGGATCCTCTTTCCTCACAACATCACCAACATCTGTTCTCCTTTGAGGATTTTGGTAATAGCATTCTCTGACTAGGGTGAGACCAAATATCAAAGCAGTGTTAATTTGCATTTTATTGATGACTATTGACATGAATACTTTTTAAAAAGTGTTTATTGGCCACAATATTTTTTGTTTTGAGAACTATTTACTTCCAAAGTCACTTTTAAACTGTTTTGTTTGCTTGCTTTATGTTTAGTTGGGGTTTGTTTTCTTAAGTCTTTGTATGGTCTAGATACCAGTGCTCTGTCAGACGTACAGCTACACACATTTTCTCCCATTTTACGCACTGCCTCTTCATTCAGCTTCCTTGGTTATACCGGTGGGGTAATGATTGCATGACTTTTGGGGAGGGTAATCCACAAGTCTGTGATTTCTGGGCAGCTCCACATGAGGGAATTCATGCCTGTACTGTAAACCTGGACAAAGAGGCATGGCGGGGAAGTTCACAGGGCCTAGTGGAGAACTTACCACTGTTGTTTAGACAAGTGGATCTGGTATCAAACTAACTTCTAAATATTTACATTTATGCCTGTGGACAAATTGTCTTCTCAGTCTTAACCAGAGAAACTCCTATGGTCAGTGACGGTAATGAATAAAAGACTCATAGCTGCTTGGGTGCTGAGAATAAGCAATGGTTGAATTGTCAACCTTAAACATGACAATTGTACCAGCCCCTCTAAGGCTCAGGGAACATCAGGGAAGATGGAGTGAAGGAATATAAGAGCTGGAAGGTAAGAAGGACTAGGAAATGCCATCTTCAGGCATGACACAGTCATTGCAAATGTGATCTCACAGTGGCTGCCTGCACTGGGTCTACACAAGACAGGGCTTGTCAACAGTTCAGGATCAGGGAGGATTCATGGAGCCCTACCTCTCTCTGCTAAACTACTGGCTACTGCTAGATGTTGGAGTAGGGTGAATCATTTCCTTTAATTGTGTACCCAATGGTGAGCCTGTATGCTCCAGTGGAGAATTCCAAACCTACGGGCACAGAGAGTCCTGGGTAAATTCAGTGCCTCACACACCCACAAAGACATGAATGTGTGAAAGGGCTTGTAGGGAGGAGGGGTTTGGAAAGATCAAAGGGGGTGGAAGATAAAAGCAATCAGAATGCACTGTACACGTGTTTGAAATTCCCAAGGAAGAAATATAGTCAATATAAGAAAAGAGAAAGTTGTTGCTATTTTGGGAAAACTACTAAGTCCAAATGTTCCTAGCAAACATTTACTGGGGATTTATTGATCTGTACACTGAAGATTCTTGTCATCTAAGAGAAAGAAGAGAAACCTTAGAAATACATGCTACAACTGTTATTTGGTCTGGGTGCTACTTGAGTTATAGAAGATTTTTGCGCTATACTGTGATGTGGTGAATGTTTCGATGGACTGTGTGACATCGGAAAAGGCAAAAGGTCACTTTAAACCAACCTGTCTAATTACGAGGCTGGAACTTGCATACGTGCTTAATGAACTCATACAAATTTTCACTGGCATTGTTATATCTGTCAGTAACCAAGGTGCCTCTACCTTCTTCTTCTTTTCTTCATCCTCCTCTTCCTCTCCTCCTCCTCCTCTTCCCTTTCCTCCTTTTCTTCCTCCACTTCCTCCTCCTCTTCCTCTTTCTTTTACTTTCTCTTCCTTCTCTTACTCTTTCTTTTTGATGTTCTCTATAGAGAAAGTGTAGAATAATTTATTTTAAATAAATGTGTGTTTATTATTTTTATAAAATCATATTTGGGGCATGTATTTCTTTCTCCTTTTTGCTGAACATCTATTGCTTCTTCACTATACTTGTACTGTTTCTATAGGCAGACATGCTCTGTGTTCACAAATATCGTCTGTTATAAAGGGAGCAGATTTTGGAAGCCACATTATTTTTAGTTCTCTGTTTCACTGAAGTGGCTGACAGAGATTTGAAGGTTCTTTTCACCCTATTGCCAAAGGTAATAACTTAGGTCTAAAACTATCAATTTCATCACTGTAAAATGAGAACCTTGGAAAATAAAAACTGAAAGTTATTTATTGTTATATTTCAAAGATGGAGAAATGATGACTTCCACAGTGATGGAACTCATCACTCAGCATTCACTGAGTCAGAGTTTTAGGTCCTTAGATTCTCAGTCCAAGCCTGTTTTCTAGCCCTGCTCTATTAACATTCTCTTTTGTCCACCATACACCCATTCCTGGGTTCTGTTGACTCTGTGGCTGCCATCCACCATCAACTTAAAGTTCCATTCCTGTCTGTGAGACTTTAACATCTATTTTCCCAACTACCATTACTTTCTTTTCTGTTGTCTCTGTTCTTGAGAGTTTATCTGAAATCTGTTCTCAGATAAACTAGCCAGACTATAAATTCCCCTTATTGGAATTTTAGACAGGACCAGCCTGACTTATCTTAGAACTTTGTCACTTTGGAGAAGTAGAAAATGCACTTCGTCTTTTCATAGGAGAAAGCTTTCAGCATCCTTAGCAGAAAAAAAAAAAAATTCAGTGGTTTAACAAAAACAATATTTTTTTTTCTCTATCTTCTTTTTCTAAATCTTTAGTAGGTAATTACCTTCCTCTATTATCCTAAGCATATATTATTAGTAATAATAGCAGTAATAAACTCAGTAATACAGAAGATTTGGAGTAATCAATCTCTCTTCCTGAACAGAACAAGTGAATCTAATTAGAATCTAGGTTCTAAAAATAACTTAATTATGGTTTCACGAATTTGTGTGTGAGTCATCTTTTATTGGAGTGAGAAAATACATGAGATAAACAACTTAAAAAGAGAAAAGGTTTATTTTTGGCTTACAGTTTGGCACGTATTAGTCCATACGCATTTGGTCCTGTTGTTTTGGGGTCTGTAGTCTACGTTGTTTTGAGTGGGTGGTGGAGGGTCTTTATCTCATACCTGGAAGTGAAGGAGAGGAAGAAAGTTCTAGTATTTCCTTCAAAGCCATTTTCCCAGTGATTTTCCTAGTGACAAAAAGACCTCCCCTTTATCCCCACCTCTCAGTATTCACTACCTCATAGCAGGGTGTGATGGCTAATCTTGACTGTTCACTGTGGGAGGTATCATCACTAGGAAGGTATGTCTGGGTCTTATAAAAAAGGAAGCTGAATGAGACAGGAGAGAGAGAGAGAGAGAGAGAGAGAGAGAGAGAGAGAGAGAGAGAGAGAGAGAGAGAAAGTAGCATTTCTCCATAGTTTATACTTTAGCCACAGCACCAGCCTTGAATTCCTGTCTTGACTTCCCTTGACAATGAACTGCTCATGCCAAATAAACCTTTTTCTCCCCAAGTTGCTTTAATTCATAGTATTTTATCACAGGAATAGGAAAGCAAACTAAAAAACAGGGCTATAACTACCATTCCTTTAGGGTCATTTATCCAAATCAAAGCAATTACACAGTGTAGCTTCAACTCCCTTGAACTGATTTTGCTTTCTTAGAAAGATGTAGTTCCTGCCAAGTTGGGGAGGATCTGTCCAGATAGTCCCGGGAATCATGAACCAAAATCTGACTCTGATCCCTGAGAAAAGCAGACCAAGGGGCAGAAATGAAATCAGCTCCCTGCAACACCCCAGCATATAACTCAAACTCACAAACTTGCACCAACAAGAGTGAGATCACTCAGCCCTATCAAGAAAAACTTTCCTCTTCAGGAGGAAGAAATAAATAACATTGTGGACAGATTCATTTCTGAGTACTTCAAGAGAGGAAAATTAACCACTTGTGTGTGAAGTCGGGAATATGCGAAAGGAATTTAAAAGGGGGTGGTGGTTGAGGGGATTCTATTTAAATATGAATTGGTAATAACTGAAGTTAAGAAAAAACTGTTTCTCTTTACATGGCATGTAATATGTATTAGAATTGATCCTACTGTTTTAATACTTTGTTTCATTTAACTCTATCAATAACTTTAAAATTATGAAATGAAAGACTCATTGCTTTTCTTGAACCCTCCACACAACAACCCATGACTTTGTATAAGATCCTGAGATTTAAGTATTAACTCAGGGAGAAGGTAAAGATGGAAAGATCCTGAAATTTAAGTATTACCTCAGGGAGAAGGTAAAGATAGAAAAATTTTACTGAATTTATCCAACTTAGCATATTTTCTGGTACAGTGGAATATGAAAATTGAAATAAAGTAAGTTGCAATTTAAGAACATCTGAATATTTTCCTTGGAAATTTATAAAATTGTAAATGATGAACTTGAAAATATTATTAGGTCTACCTAATTCAGCTTGGAGTGATACATGAGACCCTACAGAAGCATAAAAAAAGTGCTAGTCCTCTGTGAAGAGGAAATTTACTTGGGAATTTTAGGTGAAGAGACTTGTCTCATAAGAGCTGCTTGTCCTTGAGGGAGAATTTGGCTGTGGACTTGGGCTAATCAGCAGCTATGTTGCTGGTGCAGAGCATTACATGCTCCTGGACTGAGTTCTGTGACTTAGAAACAGAACGGACCCTGATGTCTGAACCAGGTGGAGCTTTTTGCCCTAGGGGAAGAAACTGTAAAGAGCAAGGCAGGTGGCCTCACTGCTTGGGATCTGAATGAACCCACTTAGCGTTTCTAAAGCAGCAGTACTGCAATAGACATTGAAGTGTATTGTTTAGGAGGCTTCAGAGACAGCTCCTCAGTTAAGAACACTGGCTGCCCTTGTAGAGGACCAGATGGGGTTAAGTTCCCAGCATCCACATGATGTCTAACAACCATCCATAACTCCAGTTCTGACCTCTCTTGTTATTGCACAACTTGGCTGCATATGCATCCATACAATTAATATAGTTATACACATAAAATAAAATCAATAAATATAATATTTAAGAGAATGAAGTGTAATATTTAAGTCTGCATATTTTAATTCGAACATCATTAAAATTTAGCCTCAGTGTTTTGGGGAAGTGATTTTTTACTTACAACATTTTTTGAGTTAGGTAGCAAAGTCATCTATAAGTTATTGAGCTCACTAAATTTCTTCCAATTCTGTGATATGCAAACCTTCAAACAACTATTTTTGCAAAAATTAAATCCATATGAAAGTAAGGAAAAGAAAAATTTTTTAGGATAATCACATCTATCACTTAAAAAGAAACACAAGAAGTGAATGTTCTGGCCTCTTAGCCATGTAAACATTCTTTTTAAGACACCCCTATGTTGACATCTGGCCTTCTGTCCTCCCTTCTATTTTCACAATTTTCTCTGATCTAGGCTATTTTCAGAAATCCAAGGATTGCAGGGAGGAAAAACTCCTTAGTATGAAAGGAGAATAGATGAAAATGGGGGAATTAGTCATTCTCAACGACTTTAATGTGAATATGGAGAGCAATATAGGTCAAAGCTCAACAGTCTTCTGAAAAAATAATCCTTCAAATGTAAGCAAAATTTCAGTTTACGTTTTTCAGTACTATTCCTTAAGACTTTACCCCATTCCAAAATGAATTTAAGATGTCATAGAAGCACATAAAGAAATAGCAGGTCAACAGAGCTGAGAAACAAATCAAAATAACAAGAGTCAGAAGAGGACAAAGAAGGTCTACTGGATTGTTGTGTCCACTTGTGATTGTCCGGTATTAGGATTGACACACATGATTTATAAGGAAAAAGTTTTAAAATTATTGAACCAATATAAATCAAGACATCCATTTTTTCTTACTTTAATATGATAGCAGATTTCTGTCAAATGATTATACATGTTGAGCAAATTCAAAGCTAAAAAAATCCATTTGTACTACTGAAATGACCACAGGTGTTTTCTATTTATATTTGTTCACTTTTTGAAAAAAAGACTTCTTATTTTTGGTGTGATTGTTGAAAATAATGAATGTATTTTGTAAATATAATATTTTTGCCCACAAAGTTTATTGAGTTCTAATTACTATTGTAGGGACTTTGAGCATATCAGTAAACAACGATAGAAAGAAAAAGACAAATGCTCCTGTTCCTCTGAAACATGTCAGTTTTTAACGAGCAGAATCCTAGAATCACTGTGGGAACAAGACAAAAATTCTCAGCTTTTTTCTTACCCCAAGAAATTCTATTGTGTTAGCCTTTAATATGGCCTGAGCATCATTTTGCTTTGAACATGTTCTCAGATATTTAAAATTTTTAAATATAACATTTTATTAATTCTTTGAAAATTCCATGTAATGTATTTTGATCATAGTCATCCCCAACTCCTCCTCTTTACCCATCCCAGATCCATACCTGACCCCCAAGTCAGGTGTACACTCTTTCTCTTTTTTGTCACAGCCCACCCAGTCCAAGTTGGGATGCTCATTTATTATGGATATGTGGCCTTCCATTGTATTATAGGGCCACATCCTACGAGAAAACTGAATCTCCCTTCCTCAGAAGCCATCAACTGTAAAAAGGCCCTCAGGAGTGGGGACTTGTAAGCACCAGCCCCCTCTGCGCCTGAATGTTGATTGGCTAGATCTTGTGCAGGCCTAGTGTAGGCAACCACAGCTGACTGTGGTGGGTGACCTTATCATACAAAGAAGAAAATCTTGGTCCTCACTGACTTGTGGTTTTTACAGTCTTTCTTTTCTCCCTTCCCTAATGATTTCTGAACTTTGGAGGATGGGGTGATGGTAGATGTCCCATTTGTAGCTGGTTACTCCACTGACATTTATGGTCTACATTTTGACCACCTGTATCTGCATTAGCCACTGTGTTCTGCATAAAGAAACTTCACTGATGAGAACTTAGGACTCAATAAGTATTTGTGGACAAAAATATTGTATTTTTAAAAATCATTCATTATTTTTAAGATTCCAAGCAAATCAGGAAGTCATGCTTTGGGTAAAATAAACAAAAATAAATAGAAAATATCTGTAGTCATTTCATTGGTGTAAACAGATTTTTTTGTAGCTTTGAACTTGGTCAAATGTATGTTTATTTGATGGGAATCTACTATCATATTAAAATAGAAAAAGGATAATTCTTGATTTGTATCAGTTCAGTGACTTGAAAGACAAAGTGTCTATTGTACTAATCCATGGGTATAGAGATACCAATTTAGAGAACAGTTTGAGAGTATCCTCATTTAGCAGCATAGTAGTGGGCTCACTCCTGGAGTCTGTCAGCTGCCTAACCATTTGTTCTTGATCAGATTTACAGTACCAGGCCTGTGTTTCCTCTTTTTGGAGCAGGCCTTAGATGACATTAGAAAGCATTTAGTTACCCCTGTAGCATTCATGGACTATTACCATCATGGGCTTAACTTGCATTACCAGTCATTATTATTCAAGTGTTCATAGCTGGCTAAGACTTTTGATTACTTTATTCCCTCAGCAGCCTGCATTGTACCTTCTGGTACTATAAGACCTAATCAGCAGAAATGAAGCTTCCTAGTCAATATAAACTTGATTTCTCCATGTCCAATGATAAAAGTATGTGGTGTGTTCGGCAATAGGGTCTCACCATCACATCTCAGTGAGCAATTTCTACTTTATTATTGTAAATAGAACAGCTACAAATACAGATCAGCTGGTATTTCCGGAGTGGGAAATAGAGTCCTTTGTGTATATGACAGTGGTATGACTGAGTTACCTGGTAGATATATGTCAGAATTTTTTGTTTGTTTTTGTTTTTTAAGGATCTGACATGTGGACTTCCACCATGGCTGTGGCACTTTTACACTCCCACCAACAATGCCTGAGGATTCCCACACACCACATTCTTCTTAGCATTTCTTGTCTCTTGTTTTCTGCTCTTTTTTGTATTTTTATTTTGTTCATTTATTTTTGTTATTTTTAGTTATGTGTATATTGTATATCTGTGGGCATGTGTACAAGAGTAGAAGTTCTACAGATTCAGATGTAAGACATTTGATCTGAGTGTTGGGAACTGAACTTTGGCCCTTTTCCAAAGCATACTCTTAGCCTCTAAGCCAGCTATCCTGACCCCCATCTTTTGTTTCCTTAATCTTAGCTATCTGAGTAGAGTAAGATGAAATCACAAAATGGTTTTAATTTTTAATGCCCCAATGACTGAAGAGGGTGAAGACTTTTAAAAATATTTTCCTAGGTATTTGTACTTATTCTTCTGAGAAATCTCTGTTCAGTTCCATAGTCTACTTTTTAATTTGGTTGTTTCCTAAATATTTAGGTTTTTCTTTTCCTTTTTAGTTCTTTGTATATTCTAGACACTAATCCTCTATCAGTTATCCAATTGGTAAGGCTTATTTTCTATTCTACTTTAGTCCATTGACAGTTTGACAGTGTCACTCTAAGTTGTTGATTGTTGGTCCTCTTGCCTGTGCAAACAGAAAGTCTCTATTTGAGCCCATGCTCTGAGGTATGATATCTCCTCTTCTTTTCTAGAAGTTTCAGCGTTTCAGGTATGACATTGAGATTTTTTTTTTTTGATACATTTGAAATTCATTTGTGTGCAGGGTCAGAGAGAAGAATCAAGTTTCATTTTTTTTCTCCATGGAGATAACCAATTTCCCAACACCATTTGTTAAAGATACTGACTTTTCTCCAATGTATGTTTTTAAAATCATTGATCATTGTCAAAGCTCAGATGGCTGTAAATACATGGACTTATATTTGCTTTATTTTCAGTACTATGATTTTACTACTATGGCTCTGTAGTACAAGTCAAAACCAAGAATGAGCAGTGTTTTGTTCATGGCCGTTTTGGCTGTCCAGAGTCTTTCATCATTCCATATGAATTTTAAGATTTTTTTTTACTTTCTGTGAAAAATTGTGTTGTGATTTTGATGGAGATTGCTTTGAATCAGTAAATCAGTAAAAAGTAATTTTAATCTTGCCAATCCATGAGCTCAGGAGGTCTCTACATCATCCAGTGTCTTCTTCAATTTCTTCATTTTCTTTTAAAGTTTCCATTGTGTAGGGCTTTCACTTCCTTGGTTAGGTTTATTGCAATTTTGTCTGTTTGTTTATTTAAGTTTCTGTAAATGGGATGTTTCCTCTGGCTTCTTTCTCATGCTGTTTGTCTTTGGTATATAGAAAGGCTATTAACTTTAGTATGCTAATTTTGTAATCTACTGCATTGGTGAAAGTGTTCATAAGCTCTAGAAGTTTCTAGGAATGTTTGGGTTCTCTCATTTATAGAATCATGCCTTCTGCAAGCAGGGATACTATGACTTCTACAAAGGAATGATATTGTTCTTGTTTTGAATTTTAGTGGCAATGCTTTGAGTTTTTATCCATTTAGCATAATGGTGGGTATTGATTTCTTACAGATATATTATACTGAGCTGTTTCCTCCATCCTTAGCCTACTCAGAATTTTTATCATGAAGAGAATTTAGATTTTGAAAAAGGTCTTTTCTGCATTAGAAATGATTGTTTGATTTCTATCCATGAATATATTTGTGTGGTGAATTTTGTTTATTAATTTATATATGTTGATCAATTCTTGCATCACTGGAATGAAGTCAACTTGATTCTGGTGAATAGGCTTTTGGATGTGATCTCGAGTAAAGTCTTGAGAATGTTTGAATCTTTGTTAATCAGGGAGGGTGGCCTATAAATCTCTTTTTTATTGGATCTTTATCTGTAATATGGCTTCTTAAAAAGAGTTTGAAAGTCTTTCTTTGCTAGTTCATGGGATAATTTGATTAGGGTTGGTGGTAGTTCATGTTTTAAGATCTGATAGGATTCTGAACTGAAATCTATGTGGTCCTGGCCTTTTTCAGTTTTTGGTTTGTTTGATTCCTACTGGTGCATCTTTGGCATTTTTTTCTGATAGGAATTCTTTTAGCCCAATTTTCCTGGGGTGCAATTGGCAGCTAAGGCAGTCCTAAGAACATGTCCATTCCTATGATAGAGAAAGTTCATATTATAAGATTTGGTTCACAAGATCCAGCAGAAATGGACCAGAGACTCTGCAGGAGAGTTAACTGGATTGATCTATTATAAAAGGGCACAGGCTAGCTTCTGCAGATCGGGAAAAGAGGAAACATAACCCAGGCCTAGCCTCCCCAGGTTGGGAAAATAAGGAAGCTAGCCCAGGGCTAATAAAGCTTAGCCTCCCCAGGTCTTGGGAGATGAGGAAGCTAGACCATGGCTAGCCTCCCCAGGGAGATGAGGAGACTAGTGTGCTCATCTTGGGGGACTGAGCTGATGTTCCTGGGCTCGGGGAATGAGGAAGCTAGAAAGCTTGGCTGACCAGTAGGCTTTTTTATGGTGATGGGATCCCCATAACATCTGATTGATGTTCAGAAGAAATAGGAAACATCGGGCCAGGAAACAGTCCCCTTTCACAGATGCCTGTGGATTCTGGAAGTTTGGCGGGAGTTGCCAATGTGTGTGTCAATCCCGAATTCTGGAACTGCTGGAGGATTTCCTTTCAGTCACACCTTACATTCCAGCCTTTAGTGTCAAAGGGGCAAAGGGGCGATGTTCCTCTGACTACTTCAGGCTGACTCTGCTGGTGAGAGTGGGGGCATTGGGGGATGACAGAGGAGGATGGAATGGGTTATACTGGTGAGTCCTCATTATGTTGGGTAGCTGATCATATTCCCTGGTGGGAAGGTAAGCACAGGTGACTCTGTTGCTGGTGGCCCTTATGATGTATGCTGCTAGCCTGCTGCTGCTTTAGAGGGAGATAAGAAGAATTTAATAGTTAAAAATACTAAGGAGCCATTAGTGATTAAGGCAAAATTACACACAGTTGGCTGTACACTCAGGTGAAGGTCCAGTGACCCTGCTCAACAAACCCAACTGAGCCTGCTTAACAAACCCAGCTGTGATGGTCCTTTGCAAGTAGACACAGCTGAAGTCATGAAGATGGCAGTTATTTGGCTCAGAAGAATGCTGTGCAGTATCATCTTACTAAAAGAAGACACGTAATGTCATGAATTGATATTACCTGTGTATACATTACACCTTTTAAGTTTTCAGGTGAGCTTATAGAAAACATAAAAATCATAGTTGAGAGAGAGAGAGATCTACCAATGGTTTAGGAATAATAATAATCTGTCTGAACTAGAAAAACTATATAGGGGTGCCCAGGGCACAAAGAGACAGGGAAATGCTCTACTTCAGAGAAAACAGTTTAGATCATGAAGAAAGGCAGTAATTAGGACCAGTGAAGGTTGCATTCCAAGGCCTGGTCAAAAGGGTGAGGGCTCTCAGGGATATCTCAAAGAATGCAGATAAGAGGTAGAGTAGCCTTGGGGATGTGGGGAGGCCCATTGACTCGCACCGTGGAGGGCTGCTAAGGGTGTGTCTTACCTGAATAGGAAAGGGAGGACAGGCCATGTGATCCCCATGACAAACAGGCCTTTTTTGTCCACTGCGGCAGCTGCTCTGGTTTCCTCTGTTGCTGTGGTGCACAGGGTCAATTCTCAGTGGCCAGGTGGACTTCTGTCAATGAAGATCTGGAGGCCGGTTGGGGGAATTTGGGGGTCACATGACTGGTCTACCACGATTGTGCAAAGAAGAGCAGTCATCCTTCAGGTGTCCCCATTTTCCCCATTGTTGGCATGGCCCTGACAGTGGCCCAGTGTCCTTTGTTGGCGCACTTTGAAGCATGGGCCTGGCAACTCGTGTGTCCTGATCTTCTTTGGAGGCACCTTGAGTGCTGCCACCAGCAGTTGACCCTTTTGAGTGTCAGGTCACCCAGCCTGCTTCTCCCATTCCTCTGGGTTATTTAATATTTAAAGGCCGTTTTTCAGCAGCTCTCCCTGAAAGGGGGGACGGGGCTTTGGGGCCTTTGTTAGTGGGCAGGTTGGGCTATGAGATGGATGGTTTTATGTGGCTGTGCTGGACCAGAGTGAGGCCTGTGGACTACGAGATACGAGGTAAACAAATGAGACATACAAGGAGAACACACATTCACAGGGAGAGTGACAATATAAAAGAAGGGAGATAAGGAAGTGGAAGCAGGAACAAAGAAGGGTGTCCGCTACAGGAGCTGGGTACTATGTGGGGATGGTACTGCAGATAAGAGTCTCTACCTGCATGATATCTCAGAAGAGATCTCTAGTCAGGTACCTGTCAGAACAGATGTGAGTTGGGTCTTAGGACCCAGAGGGAACCAGGGTTCCTGAGGAAGCAACCTAGGCAGTCAGAGAGGGAAAGCGCACAGGCTGGAGGGAGTTAGATCTTGGGGTTGAAGAGATATGGTGGCAGGAAACAGAGGGGGCAAAAGTACAGGTTAGGATGCTTCAGTCTGTGGGTCTAGTAGGAGGCCAGGCAGGCCCTAGACGAGAGAGGAGAGTGCGTGACTGTGGGCAGTGGGCACAAAGTCCCTGGCACAAGCCGAGAGCTCAAAAAGGGATGATTGAAGAGCGATGTTAGGGTGTTGATTATGTTGATTCTGGGACTGGAGAAATAGAATGATAAATATTCCTGTTTCCTTTATTCCCCAAACTGTAATCTGCCATTTGTTCCAGCATGAGTTGCAATCTACCATCTTATCCAGAAATTCTTTAGAGTGTTTTCATACACAGCAAATATTGAGAAGCACTATACTGTTATAAAGTAAGCTATATATTTTTCTTTGTGAGAAATGTTTTTATATTGAATACTTTGCTATCATCAATATCATTTTATGTATAGTATATAAACTGAGAGATGAAGCAAGTTAAGATCTATCTTACCATGAAAGATATTAAGACTCAAAACATAAAACACTGAATGGGTCTGTGACTGTAAAGGATCTACACGGTGGTTTTGCTGTTTCAGATTATATAAATGTCTCAGTCTGATGACTTTTAAAGTTTTTAAAATTCTTTTTATTTATTTTGCATATGAACATTTGTATGTACGTGCAGACATGTGTGTATGCTGCAACCTAGATATGAAAGCCAATGTACAACCTGTGGAAGTTCATTTCCTCTTTCCACTCTGTGGGTTCCAACGGTTCACCTAAAGTTGTCAGACAAAGAATGACAAGGTAGTAAAACGTGGGTGCAAGACTAAACAATCAAGTCTGAGAATCCATAGTTTTCTTCTTTGGCATTTGTTCATTGTGCCCAAATCTCTCTTCTGGAGGAAGCTATCAGTGAAGAAAGTGCACAGTGCTATCGTTGTATATTCTTGTGAAGTAGGAGTGGATGGCCTCATGCTGTGGAGATCAGGCAACTGAGACACCATACAGAACTCAGAGAGTTGGAGAATTCAGATTTATTTATGCTGCTGGGACTAGAAGAGTTAATGCTTTGAAATTCTGGGCCTTGAATCAATTTTTACAGTTTTTATAGGTCTCTCTGAATCATGTTTTAAGTGCTACAACATTGGTAGACTCAAACTCAGGCTTACCAGCACAGGTGTTTATATGTCTCAAGATTATTCAAAACAGATAGTAAAGACAGGGTTAAAGCATTCTTTGACAAGAATATTTATATCAGGTACCTTAGCGAGCAAGGCAGCTGTAGGCAGATGTTTCACTAGATAACTGTGGCACTCGTTTCTCAAGACAGTTTTGAAGGCTTTGGTGGTCTCCATTGCAGTGAGCATTCATAAAACTGCTATAAGGTGAGTACTATGTCTTAAAGTATAAAATCAGTCAATATCAGGCATACACAAAAATAACAATAAATGAATGGGCATATCATTTTCTTCTTCAGCCCTTGAATAGACTTATAGCACCTTTCTAACTTCAGTTCATGTGTTGAGTATCCAAGTCCAACAAATTATCAATATATATATTGATTTCTAAATTTCTTTTTATCACATAATCAGTGGTACAATCAAATCTAGTTCTCTCCACCTTCCTTTCTATTGTGGTTCTGGGGATTGAACTTAGGGCCTCACATATATTAGTCAATTGTATTTCTACTGAGGTATTCCTTAGCTTAATTTCCTTCCTTTTAAAATTAGTTTCCTTTTTCCTGTAAGATTCAACTTGGGAAAGCTGAGCTATTCCACTACATCACCACTTTGTTCTTTTGGCTATATTTTACAAATGAGACGTGTTTTTATGAACAGTGCATGCTTGGGTATGCATCATGTATATCTCTTCAATATCACTTGTTTGTTAATTTGAAAGAAAGAAGGCACAGGGCAACTCAGCCTTAACCCAAACCAACTGGCTGCATTAAGCTTTCTAGTATTTCTAAACTGAGATAAAAAGTGGAGTCAGTTTTGGGTTTTATCTGCTACTGTATTTGTTACTGTTTTTTTTTTTTTTCAAGATTAGGTTTCCTCATAGACCCAGTTCAACTGGAACTCACTATGTAGACCAGGCTGGCCTGGATCTCACAGAGATCTGCCTGCTTCTACCTTGGTATCGGGTTTTTGATGTGTATTTCTACAACTATTATTAATTAGAGTACCTTCAAAACTGTATTATTTCAAAATTTGATAAATGAGTGGTGTGTGTGTGTGTGTATGCGTGTGTGTGTGGTGTTTGTGTGTGTGTGTGTGTGTGTGTGTGAATCCTCAATTCATAATTCTAACCCATTCTAAACTTGGGTTATTCTTTTTCTTTATATCTATCTTGCTTATCCATATATAGTCACCCATTTCAGTAACTTGGGGTCAATAAAAACCTACAGATGTCTTAGGATAGTAGGTTAGTTTTACAAATATTGTTTTACATGTAAGATTTCTAGGTAGAGGCAAGAAACACAGGGAAGGCCATGTGAGATGGTTGAGGAAAATTTACCACTCAATATTCTGCCAGTCACATCAAGAAATTTATGTATCAGTCATTTAGTCAAGTATATTTTTGAAAAATAACATAGTTGAAGTTCATTCTGTTCTAAAGCTCAATAGAATATACTTTTTCATGAGTGAATATTTTATCTTTAGTTATTTTAATTGTTAGTCTTTCTGTTGATTTTTTTAGTTCCTCTGCTAAATACACAAGATCAGCAAAACATAAAAAATATTTAAAGATAATATGTGGGGTTAGTCACCTCTGGGTATCTGAATACATCATTTTTATGTGGACCTATCTTAGATAACCATCCTCCAAGGTAACTTCCCACCTCATTTGGGTTTGTTAAAGTAGTTAATTCAAAGCTATTAGCAACCTTCAGTAAAAAACATTATTATCTAAATGGTGCATTAAACATGTTTCCTCAGAAAATACTGGGCAGTATAAATTATTTTCAAGACAATTAAAGAACATGTATCTATAAATATTTCTCATAGTGATCAATCTTTAAAGGCATATATAAAGAATGCTTCAAAGCTGTGAATAATTGTTTATATTCAGCAGAAACCAATTTAAGCGAAGAATTTCAGTGAGACTTGCCTTAATTAGAAAGTAACCTTTACAAAATACAGTTAGAGTTTAAAATGTCTTGATAGGGATGTGGTGAAACGTAGAGGAGCAGTTGTGTTAGGAATATTTCTCCAATGATTAATCTGCTTCTATTTGCAGAAAGATACTGCATGTACACAGCAAATTTACGTTGTAAGAATAAATTAAATAAAAATGATTAAGGACATTCCTTATACATGGAGATACTTCTGATCAATTAGAGATAGGCTTATTTTAACTTATTGCTAAAAGTGTTAAATTCTAAGAAGCATATTCATGTGGTTAAAATATAATTCCCTATAATGAAATTAACGCTCAGAGTTTTTCAAGTATACCACTAGTTTTTAAAGAAATTAGATCACAAGGTAAAGCTTTCAGCGGATGCTTAATTGTGGCACACAGGGTTAAACATTTTATTTTCAACATTTCATTGAGTAGAGATAACATTTCAATAATGAAAAAAATGAAGAAAACAATTTTTATTATTAAAATTTATATTTTAAAACACATTTATCTTATGAAAAACAAAGCATATCTTTGTGATGACTCATGCAGAAAGCATTGATCAAAGGTTATTTCAGGAATGGAGGAACTTCATTGGGACCTTAATTTGGAATGTGAATTTCTGGGGAGGGCTCTACTCAAAACACACGGCAAAGGTATTATTGCTCTCCAACTGCTACTGGTGGAATAGGAAATGTACTTGCATCATTATTTGTGTCCAGTCATTAGTACAGAATGAAAGACTGAACTTGAAATTGGAGAATGCCTATTCTCAAGGAAACTTTCAGGCACCATACATCATTCATGGTCCTGCTTCTTTGCCTCTGATTCTGTAAAGGAGGCCCCAACATCAAGGTCTAAAGAGACAGTGTGATGCTTCTCAGCATACTTCCTCAGCTTTCCTTCCTTTAGAAATCACTGATTGGTATTGGTCTTGAAGAGTAGAGTGGAGACACTTTCTAGTGAGCTCCCCGGGAAGGCTGATAGTGCTAATTTGTAAATAATACTTTAGTAGAAAACATTTTTGGAACACTCTCTCTACATTGGAGTTAGACTATGCATCCTAATACACGTCTAAAGTGAAACTGGATAATTTAGTCTTTATTGACATTTTCTAATTTTTAAAATGGGACATTGATAAAGTTATATCAGAGGGTTGGTGTTTAGGATGACATGGAAGAGTAAAAAAGTGTTTGGAAATATTATCTAAGTATTTATCATTAATAGAGTATAATATGCTGTAAAACTAATACAAAAATTATCACCAGAGAATTTAATTTGTTTTACTGTCTAGATTTTAGAAAAAAAAAAAAAAAAAAAACCTAGGAAAGATTTTTGTCTCAGAGTTGGATAGTGTAAATAACAAGTCGGATAGTGTAAATAACAATAGCAAAAGATTTGTTGCTCCCTAGGTGCACTTTTTGTTTCCTTTTGCTGACACACTGAAAGTGATCTTTTAAGTAGTAATGTCTGAAATATGTTTGAGAATTTCACATTTTAAAGTTAAGTAACCATAGGGCAATGTACAAACAACACATTCTGAAAGTTAAATTATACGCTTTATCACCTAGGAACCCATTTTCTTGAAAGAGACTGATCAATAGTTTGCCTATGCTTTTTATTACAATACTGACACATCAATGCTCTGAAAAGTATCACCAGAATCACTTCCACCAAATTATCTTTGAATATATTGGAGTACTGAAAACAAAACAAAACAAAAGGGATGGATAAGATTCAAACTCAGCCTCTAACAGCCCAAGCATTAGTAGAAGCGGGTGACAAGAATGAGCAAAATCCAGGATGAGAAGACAGGAAAAGTGAGTCAAGAAAGCAGAATGTCTCCTACAGCCCAGAATGCTTCTGGGGTGTAGCGTGCCACCTGGGAAGTGGCACTTCTGCCCAGGCACCCACATAAATCTAAGTGCTGTACAGAACAAAGGCTTTGTCTTATGTTTTCTTCTTTTCTTTTATAAAGCCTGGTCCTAAAGATTTATTTATTAGTATTTTATGTATAGGTATTTGCACGTATGTTTGTATGTCTGTCTGTTGTATGTTCGTTTGTGAACCATGTGCTTGCCTTGTGACTGAGGAGGTTAGAAAAGGCAGACCCCTGGAACTGGAGTTACTCAGAGTTGTGACATTTCATGTGGGTGCTGGTGACTGAACTTGGGTCCTCTGCAAGAGCAGCAAATAATCTTAAGGGTTGAGCCATCTCCCCAGATATGCTATGTTTGCTAATGCCCAGTGAAAGTGAGTTTGCTGTTCTAAAGTGGTCATTACAGTTCTCTCTTCACCCGAAGGATTTTTCTGTTTTCTATACTAGATGAATTTATAATGAGTCGATAGTTACCAATATAGTAATCAAGAGTGAGGAAGTGCATTTGGCATTGAGAGAGACATGTTTACAGATAAAGCAAAGGTTTTAGCTTCAAAGGAATTCACAATCGAGAACAGACAGTAAAGTTCCTTAGACATTTCTGCAGTTCAGTGTGTATTGAGATGAGTGTTACAAAGCAAATATCGCTGGTGTGACCAGGGAGACAGTCTGATCAAAGGCTTTGAAGATAGTGCTATGCATGTCTCACCTGGACAAGAGGAAGCTTTACTACACAAACCAGGAGCAGTTTGCCTTTAGTCTGAGTAAAATCAAGAAGATCGAAAGCACATGCTTGCAACAGCAGCATTCAAATTTCTCCTCAATGTAAATTGTATATTTAATGATGCTGGAAAAAGATAACATTTTACTATCAAATCACAAGGGCTTTATGTTAAAATTGGGAGCAGCTTTTCTAATGGAAATCAGGAAACCCTGGGAATTTCGATGCAGAAAAGTGACATGTCAGAATGGTGCTTTCTGAGCATGCCATGTTGAACTGGGTCTAGGACAAAGATTAGTGAGAGTAACAGAAAGGACAGCCAGGGTAATCCATGGCTGTGGGCTTCTTCTTGCTTTAATGTGCCAGAAACTAAGATTAAATAACCCTCAGATATCAAATAAATTTGTTTTCCATGTAACCTCAATGTCACATCGATTAAACTCTGTGATTAAAATCTGTTTTCCACTCCTGTCAGCACAATAGAGTAAATATGTAGCCAGAGATGCTGGTTGTGAGATCCATCCAACAAATAGTGATGCTATGTTCTAAATCCAGGTGTGAGGTGGTCAGATATGAAGACTATCATATTGGTTTTAATATGGCATATTGTGTTTCAAGTGATCACAATTACAATAGAAATTATTTCAATTGATCAAAATTAGTGAACACAGAGGGAAGATTAAAAATAAGAGAATTAGTGAAAAGATTTTAAGATTTAAGAAAATACTACATTGGGATAAAATGCTTTAAAATATTATTTTTTTGTATCTAATACTACCTGAGGTTACAGGTAATTTTTTTTTAACCAAAAGTCATTTGTTGTAAATTTAGAATCTGAGAGACTGTCAATGAAAATTTTATATATTCCAGCACCTCCTATTAATCTTCCTGGAACATATGCAGTTAGATCAGAAGGCAATACTATTTTACAATTGTTATTAACATATAATTTACAGATATGAAAATAGTTTCAGAGAAATAAAATGATTTATCTGTGTTCATTCAGTTACAAAGCAGAAATCCAAAGACAAGATCATGATTTTTGAACCTGAATCCACAACTGAACTGCACTCTGTTGTTATCTAAAGTTTGATTAGCCTCCTTCACAAAAGAATAGTAAAGTAAGATTACTTCAACCAGTGAATAATGCACACATTTATTAATTAACATGATATACTCATCTATTAATTGGTAACTATTTTGAATGCCACTATAATAGTGGATTGCTGTGGCCTGATCTTAGAGTTTGGGTATGAACTCCCCCAGTATTTTATGGTTTGAATGTTTGGTCTGCAGGTGATGGTTCCAATCACTGACAAGTTATTGGATCACAATGCTCTGATGTAACCACTGGGGCTGATTCCTTGATGTATTCTTGACAGGTGGTATCCTATTTAGTGGGAAAAGGTCATTAAAACCACACACTGAGAAGATCCACCTTGTTGTCAGGAGATAAGGATCTCTGCTCCTAAACATCATGATGCTCTGCCTTTCTACAGGCCCGGAAAAAAGGGCACAGTGTCATGAGCTAAATCTGATGAAACTGTGAGCCAAAGAAATCACAGTGACAGAAAGTCTGATTAATACACATGATTTATTATTGCTGGAATAATTGAAGAGCTCTATGTGAACTCAAAATCTTGAACCATTATCTAAATCACACTTAAATTTTATTGACATTGATGTCAAAGTTCAATCCATAGTCTATAAAGCATTAATTATGATTATATTAACAGTGTGCTTCCCAAAGCTAATTATTTAGCTCTGGTTCTTATATTTAAATGAACCTCCTTATCTGCAGCTATCTAAATATATATGATTTCAGTTTGGAAACAGAGATAACTGTAGGGTCTGGCCCCCCTGCAGCCATTCTCTCTTAGTGCTAGGCTCTAGGCCAAGAGCTAGCAGGATGTTGTCAGTTTCAGTTCTGAAGTAAACAACTTGACCTTTACAGACTTCCTCAGTTTACATCAGGTGTGTGTCATGTAGCTAGATGTCTCCTGAGAACCTGAACTTTTAACCTCCTGCAAAGCCCCGCCCTCAGGGTATATAAGGCTTGGTGCCTCCCAGTAAAGTCAGTCATTCTCCTTTCCTCCTAAGAGTGTGTGAGTCTCTCTGTCTTATATCTGCGTTATTCAATCGGAGGCCCTCTGCGGATGAAAGTAGACAGGGCTCTACAGCTGGAGGTTCCCCCCGAGATCGGAAGAGAGGACTTGCTGACGGATTGCCCAGGAAGGCCGCCCTGCGGGCAAATGTAAGTATTTGGGCGTATTGTATAAATGGGTGCTTCAGGCTCTCATGATCTTTTACAGATCTATTGGTAACTGTACTTAAAAGATAGGCTAGTTAGAGATTTCAGTCAGTGTCTAGTCATTTATGTGTGCTCTTTATAATTTTTGACTTCTTTTAAAGTGTCCCAGAAATTTTGTTGTGTTGTTCAGAAAACTTTTATTACTTAATCTCTGTTTTGACTTGTTTATCATTCATGAGTGTGTTGTTTAGTCGTGAGTTCGTGAAATTAATAAGGTTTCTATCAGTGTTGATTTTAAGTTTTATTACTTTCGTATTTTTGGATTTGATGAGGTTTATTTTGTGCCCCAGTATGTGGTCAGTTTTGAAGAAAGTTTTAACAGCGCTGAATAGAATGTGTACTCTTTGGTATTTAGCTAGAATATTCAGTAGATGTCTGTTAGGGTATTCTTTAATTAAGGTGTCTCTCTGTTTATTTTCTTTCCTGTTGAATTATCTAATGGAGTTTGAGTGTCTGGAAGAATTTTACTGTGAATTTATCTGGGTCTCAGCTTTTATCATTCCAGAATTTTTGTATTACTCTTACAATTTCTTTATGTGTTATGGGTGTTCAGGAGCTATTTTTTTGGTTTATGTTCTGAGGTGAAACATTCCAACCTGCAGGGAGCTCATTAAGCAAGAGCTTCAGGAAGTCCCTGAAATTGACAAGGTTCACTAATTTGGCTTCCTGCCTAAATTCCTGCCTCTGGTTAGAGGTAAAAATAGGTTGAGCAAAACAAAGTTGGGGCCTCAGTATTTAAGAGTCTGTTCAGGTAGAAAAGGTTCAAAAAAAAAAAAAAGTGGGGGGGGGGAATGCAAATGGATCTGGGATGGAACCTAAAGTGGAGGAGGAAAGTAGACAGGGCTCTACAGATAACAAATTATAATCGTTATATAAGGAGCATAGTGGTAGATATTTGGTAATGAAGTCCATATACTTAGTTCAATTTTTCAGTTCAGATTGACTGACTAGATGTATGTAGACAAAGTATTTATTTTGAAATATTTCCATATTTACCCCAACTACTATAAAGATCAGAGATTTTATGTTTAAAGTACTTAAATAGCCACTATTCAGTAAATGACAAATACTGTTACAGTTATTGAGACTAATTTTCCATTTGAGTCTGTTGAATAGATAAAACCTTCACAATAACATGATAAAGAACAGTCTTGAGAAAGAGTATTATATGTTCCTCTTGAAAATGTAATAAGACTAATATAGAAGTTGATCACTGGGGACAAAGCATACAAAGTCCATGCTCTCCCAAAATTCTTTGACCCTTACTAGCCTTTCGTGCTCTGGGCAACATGAAATGATGTACTGACAAGAAAACTTGCCATATGACTGAGTAACTGATGTTGTACTCTAAAGCAGTCTGGATTTTAAGCAGATGGACAGTGTTTTGTGATGACAATGTATTGAACTCGTATATATGTAGGAACTTTGCATACTAGTAAACTTATAATGCATGAGATTCAAGCCCTCCAAAAGTGCAAGTGAGGTAATTCAAAGCAACATAAACATAATAAAAGTGAAGTAGAACAGTCTCAAAAGAGAATCTCTCTTTGCAGACTGAGCATATAGACTGTAAGAGCCAGAAAATGAAATAGTCTTATGGTTGGAACACTCATCTTTACTCTGGCTTATCTCTTCAAGATATTTAAACTAGGTGATTCTTTTTTCAAACATTTTTTCTTTATTATCACTGTGTGTATGCATGTGTATATGTACACATGCACTCAAGTCCACATATGCTATCACCCGCGTATGGAGATCCGAGGACAGCTTGCCAGAGTCCATACTTTCCTTCCACCATGTAGGTCCTGGGGATCAAACTCAGCTAGTCTGGCTTGGCAGCAAGCTCCTTTACTCTCTTAGCCATGCCATCTTGCTAATCTAGTTTTCACTGATTCAACTTTATAATCTAGCTTCATCAAGTAAAAGATATTTGGACTAGTGGTCAGCTCTCAATTTTGTAAAGAGTAATAAAACCATTTGTGCAAAAATACACAATACAGAGCAGACTATTTTGAAAAAGAACACTAGGTTTCTTACTGTTGCCAGGTTACCTGCCATCACCGTGGACTCTGCCATCCCCTCAGGAGCTCTAGACTGAATCTGCTCTTACTTGAATGTTTCTGTTGTGCACAAGACACAGCCATTGGTGTAATTCCCTGCATTTTAAGCATATTTTTTTTCTAAAATAGATTAAAATTTATTACGCCTCTTTGAAATTTCTCATTCCTGGTTTTCTATTTCTGTTCATGAATTTCTCAGTGTATTTTCAATACCAAATTTAGAATATTTAAGATAATTTACAACAAAGTAACCATTATTTGAAATAGGTCCATAATGTCTCCCTCCCTCTGTGGCTTTTCAGCCTTGCAGACTGCATAGCTCCAGATTTCTCCCATTTTCAGCCCTAAAATTGAGCCAGGTTGACTCTGTGCTGCCTCATGCTGAGGGGAAGCATGCCAGAAGTCAGTGAATTGCTTCCTTGTCAACACAAGATTAGTACCTGTGATTTAAAGGAACAGATAGGAACTGATGAAAAGTTCATCCTCTGTGTGCCACTCCCTAACTTGATAAGTTTTGAAAGGAAATTAAGAATTGGAAGGAATTTTAGGGAAGAAACAGCAAACTAATGAAAGAAGAAAGTGGATAGGAACTATGAGAATATAATAGAGATTTCTTAAAAGAACAGCAAATATATTTTAAATTGTATAAAGTTAGATAATTGGTGTTATTTATTCTGAAAACATTTCAAAGGCTATAAGGATGGTTCAACAGTTAAGATACTGTACCCATACTGGGTAGCCCACCTCCACCTGTAACTCCCAACTATAGAGGGAATCTGATGTCTCTGGTCTCTGCAGGTGCCTGCACACAGGTGCACATACACCCACACAGACACATGTGTATACAGAATGCATAATTTGAAAGTAATAACAATAAATCTTTAAGAAAAAAAACATTTCCATCATAAGTAAAACTCTCATGGTTCTTAAACTTTAACTCAGAATGTTAATGGTATTAACAGAGGATAAACTAGAAATGATTTCAAGAAAGGAACATTAGGATTCTCACATACATTATCGGGTGGTGAATGAACTATTATGCAAATTAAATTCTTAATCTTCTTGCTGGAATCCTCCCAGCTAGGGTGGAATGGGAAAGTTTATTAGGCCGACTTTGTTAGGTGCACACATTTAAATTGGCAAAACAAATCTGAATATCTTCTTGATAGAGAGGACAAGGGATAATCTGTAGAAACATCTCTGCATAATATAAATCTGTGGTTCTGTCATGAGGAATTGTCTGAATAATTACTGTGTATAAATCTGCATCATGATTAAAACATAAGCTGTAGAAGATATTTGTCAGAATATTATCCAGATCTCTTTGAACTTGGAATTCCATACGCATAGATTTACTCTGTGATTTTCACCAGGGAAAACCATATTGCTCTAATTATAATAAAAGCCTCCATTCTAATGTTTGTGAAATTGATTGATGTACTTTACAGAAAGCAAAGACAATCAGGAAAGTTGTGAAAATGAAAAGATAAAATTTGTAACATGTCTTACATGATCCCAAATTAATTTTTTCTTAAGATCAGTATGTGAATTTGGGTTTACTTTTTTCTGTTATAATGCTTTGTGTTAATGTCGAGTCTTAAAAAGTTATCTGAAAGAAAGCAAAAATCAGAAAATAAGAATATCAAAAAAGAACAAATCATTTGATGAAAATAAATCCTAGGGGAAGGTTATGGGGCTAATAGGAGAAAGAGGGTATTGCGGAGCATAACTGGGTGAATACCAATCAATTATGTTATATCACGTATGAAAATATCAGTATGAAGCCCATTGTTTTGAACAATTAATATACACAAATAAAATTTAAGTAATAAACTAATTCTTGGGTACTGACTCTCTGTTAGCTGTCTCTAGGAAATTATTTCATATATATTCAGACTGTGACACTGGGACTGGAGAGAAGGCTCCCGAGTTAAGATCATTGGCTGCTCTTACAGAGGACTCAGTTTTGGTTCCCAGCACCCACATGACAGTTAACAACTGTTACTATAGTTCCAAAGGATCTGTTGCTGTCTTCTGATCTCAGGCATTGCATGACATGGGTACATTTATATATATGCATGCAATACATTCAGACACATAGAAAATAAAAATAATAAATAAAATACTAAAAAATAAAAGGAAACACCTGATATTGTAAAGCTTTGAAGATTTTGTAGACTGTTTTGAGGATGCTTATTTTTCTGGCTGAGGAGACTGAACCCACAGAAATTTTGCCTTATCTAAATGATAGACTGTGGCAAACTTGTGATTAGAAGCTGCTCTTTAAAACTGGTGTTCTCTTTCCTACACACTTTTTCTTTCTTTGACTATTCCATGTCTCATCCTCGAAATAAAAATCCATTTACTTTCACTCTTCAATTTTAAGACATAGCAATAATGAAAACACGGATGATAATTGTCTTTGAATTTAGTAATGACATGATGGTGTGTGATTTTCTGAGCTAACCCTTCCTATTGTATTTGAGACTCCGAGCTTTCTAGCTTTAACTAGCTTTGACTAGCTTAGTGTGAACAAGTCTGACTCGGAGTTCTACTTGTATTCCAGACCTGATCTAAGTTTCTATGTATCAGAGACCCTCTGAGAGATATCAGGTTACTGAAGGTATCTTCTCAAAACTAGCAAATTAAAATCTTAACTAGTAATAAATGAAATAATTGATAACAATGCTTACCCAGCCAGCACATAATAATGAGTGGATTTCCTAAATGTAGCCAAAAGCCATCATTATCTGTGCCCTGTCTCCTTGGAGAGATGTGGTGTCCTTCATCCTGCTAGGAGCAATGCTGTTGACCAGGTGTTAACTGATGACTTGAGAACCTCTGAGGGTTTCCAGAACTACTTTCCTGGGAGGCCTATGCTTTGTACTCTGTCCTGCTTGCCTTGTAACCAATTTGTCCACCAGGAATAGCTCAGGTTCTCCCTGGTCTTGTTTCTAAGCCTAGCTGAGAGTCCAGGATGAAAGATGAGCTGAGACTGTGTAAGACATTTGGACTGGGTTAGGCAAACGACGTAATGGTACAGCCAGACATACTTGTAGCACTGTATAAGATAAAACAAAAATTCAGTCTTGTTACGTTTTATTGTAACAAACAAATCTAACACTCTTTTCTCTGCTTTTCTTCTAAATTGGTTAGATGGATCCAGTTTTACATGTTGATAACTCCTGTAAATATTCCCCAGTATTTTAACTTGTATGTATTATGCTCTCACACACATGTACTTTTCCCTTTCCTAAGCATGCGTGGAACAGGACAGGAGAATTCTTATAAACAGCATGAGCTTTCTTTCTTCTTGAATTCATGTGTACAAATTCAAACACAGTATGTCTACTTTTGACTGGAGCCCCCTCTGTGGGTTTTGATGGCGTTTTCATTATTTCTTTGACACTATCACAGCACTATTTCTCTCTTTAATTCCATTCTCATACAACTCCTTTTTCCATAAATAATCCGGCCAACCCCAAATCCTCTGTCTGCACACTGCTGCATTTGCAGGCTGTGAAATATTATTTTTTTTTTACCCTTTCAGCTTGCAGTCATGGTGTTTGCACTTACAGAAATGTGTTCGTGTATTTTACTTATTTTGAAATGAACTCATTGAATAAAAAATCATCACAGGGTGGCAGCAGCAATTAAAAAGGCTTTAATTTAAATCTTCGTTTCTTACTGAAAAATATCATTAGGGTCTTTTTCTTTCTTTTGAGAACTCTAGTCTATGAAAACAACGCAGTATGATCACACCGACCCTCAATTTCCCCCTCTGACTGCTCCCAGACACCTCTCGACACATTCCCCTCTCCCTGGTTCCTGTCTTAAATTTTTATTTGTTTGTTTAAACATACAGATTCCAACTCATGTTGCCCATATGTGCATGAGTGTGGGGCCCATCCAGTGGAGCGTGGGAATCCTACCGATTTCCACGTCCTCCAAAGAGTGATTCTCCCTCCTTTAGCACCTATTGACTACCAATAGCTTCTCAGTTAGTGGTTCGGCCTGGAGATATTCTACACTATCTGTGCCAGAATTTTGTCTGGCTTAACCATGCGCAGGTCTTTTGTAACCCAGTTGTCATGAGCTCATGTGTGCGATAGCTATGTCATGTCCCTAAGACAGCTTTTCACAGTACTCGTCCTCATCCTTCAGCTCTTAAAAGGTTTTCTGTCTCCTCTTCTGAGATATTCCACGAGCTTTGATTTGTAGTGTTGATATACATGTCCTGTCTAAGAGTGAGCACTTGAGGGTCTTTCATTCTCGGCACTTTGACCAGCTATGCATTTCACCTTTAACTACTGTCCACTGCAGAAAGAAGCTTCTCTGACCAAAGTTGGGAACAGCCCATGTCTGTGAATATAGCCATAAATACTTAGAATTCACTATGACAGCATGATAATTTTAGCAAAATAACAGCAAGTTTTACACTAGCCTTAGTATGATCACTCTAGCCACAGGCTTTTGATGAGGATTATAGTGTATGAAATTACATTGCAGACATGAAGTTTCTTCCTGTGGAACAGGTCTCAAATCCAATCAGCAGGCAGTTAGCTACCACCTAATAGTCATGACACTATTACTCCAGTGGGCATAGCTTGCCTGGCAGGTCAGAACTGTATCATGTAGGCTCCAGTGCAGGGCATCCTATGATGTCTTTTCTCTCCCAGCAGCCTGCATAGCACCCTCTGGCACTATGTAAACAGGCCAGTAGGGAGGAAGTTTTCTGGTCAGCTTGAAATGGAGCTCGCTATTTCCTGCAGCCAGTGTGTGCAGTGGAGAGCAACAGGGTCTTGCATGTAGTGATGGTGGGTTACTAAGGACAATGGCTACAGCCTGCACTGTTTTGGAGACCTCTGTGCCTTTCCTGACCAAGTGATAAGGAGGTATCCTAGGCCTTGCCCTGAATTTTCATTTAATAACCCTGTGAGTGACATTGCACAGCCATGAAGGATAATGTCATTCATCTTTTTTTATGTTTTAGTGTTTTCTAATTTTTTTCAAAAGTTGAGAATTTCATACACGAGGCCTGCATTGGCGTCATGTCCACTCCCCCAGGTCGCCTCCAATTCTACTGCGTCCCTTTTACTATCTCACGATTTTTTCCTCACTTCTTTGATTATTATTGTTGCATACACATACATTATAAATGTACGTAAGTGCATAACGTACTTGGTCCATTCTTGTGTACATACATTAAGGGCTGTCTCTTGGGCTCAGATAAGCTCTCAGGAGCTAGTCCCTGGAGAAAATGGATTCTCCCTCCCTCAGCATCGTTGATTGTCTTTAGTTCTTCATTTTGAGGTGAGACTTGTGAAATTTCACACATCCACACTTGACTCTTTTTTTACGTTGTGTTTTTTAATTAACTTACTAACTAGTGGGTTTCTGACGAGTTTTCTCATAAACCCTAAATTTGGGTTAACCCATGCACTGCTCGACCTCCTTTCCGGAACATCCCTGTACACCCAGCCTTGCTCAGTCCTTTACCTCTGTCCCCCACGCTCTTCATTTCTCATGTCTTCTACTATGGCTTCCGTCATTTTTATAGGTTTGGAGAGAGGAGGCTCCCGTCTAGATTTTCACGTACCCCCTTTAGATCGGCCCTCCTCTCCTCTGTTTTCCCGTGATCCCTGTCCTTCTTGCCTGTCTTTCCCCGGTTTTCTATCCGTCTACTTTCATTTTACATGCAGTTCAATATATTGTATGTGCCCCTTTAACATGTCCTCCCTATAATATCGAAAAAAGGGGACATAAGACTTGAGAACAATAACTTTGTCCCTCAAAATGTACAAGATAAACTTTCGTGACTTAAAATCTGGAAGGGAATGTTTAAAGAGAACAGTGAGCCACCTATTTTCAAGTTATTATCAAAACAGGAGAAAGAAAAAAAACTTCAGATACTTCTCTCTCTCTCTCTCTCTCTCGCTCTCGCTCTCGCTCTCTATCCCTCTCAGCTATAGAAAGTGAAACTAACTAGAGAGAAAGTTTCCAATAATATGAGTCTCAAAGCACTTGATTTATCAAGTGCTAAGTCTTTTGACCTTTGATTGCCCTATTCTCCAACCTCAGCCTCCTGCTGCCCCCCAATTAACTGAGCGAGAACTGCTTTCTTTGTTCCTAATTTATTAAACATGTTTAAATTTAGGATCTATTTGAGAGCCTTGCCATTTGCTTGAAATGTTTTTAAAAAAGAGTTTCATGTAATTAACTCACTTTACATTCTTTAGCTCTTGGTTCTAAACATGACTGCTGAGCAAATGCTTTGTGATATGCTCCTATGAAGGAACAGTAGCTTTTGTTCTGATGACTAAGTTAGAACAGGAACAGTCCTCAGTAGGGCCAGTGATGACAAGGGCATTGACTAATGCTTCCTGGTTGGGTATGTGCAGAAAGTTGGTTTCTTAATTTGTGTAAGGATTTGTTTTTAAAAACATAGATACTGGTTCCCTTAAGTGTCTACTTTGTGAAGACTCATTGAACTGTACAGTTTTATTTTCTGTAGTTACTTAACAAGAGGCAGAAAAATCATGGGCAAATGCATATGATACCATGTCATCAGAAAAAGTACCATTACAAGTTAAGACTATTTCAGCAGAAGTTCATTTTGAGATTCCTTTTTGTTGGTTTGTGTTCTTTGCTGTCATTTTTGCTCAGCTGTTCATAATGTCTCTATCTGCTACTGGAATACTAAAGGCTAAGAAGAAAAAACTTTCTATTAGTGTTTTGAGCTTAGAACAAGCCAAGCATTTGACATGTTTCTCACCAAATATTCTCATTTGCTCCCCCCACCCTCCAAAGAGGAATACACAATTATGACCAGTTTTCCCATGTGCAAACCTCACTCACGCAGTCTCTCAGTGTTGAGTAGTCATTTTATTTGTCCTGTGAATTTATTTGGCTAAGTGTTATTTGTATTCTTTAGGCATTCTTAACATATTATTTTAGGTTTGGCTTTTAATATGGGTCATATTCATGAGACAATAAAAGGTAAGAACTCCTGTAATTAGCTGATCCAGAGACCTGAGTCAGAGGTCTGTGGCACTGCAAGACAGAAAGCAGTGAGCAGTGAGGAGGAAGAGATGTGTGGGACACATAGGAGGGTCAGAAGTTGATGTTACTGTTTGTAGTTTGGAGTCAATCAATCAAACAAAGCAGCTGATATCCAGTACTATTTTAATCTAAAATTGGTTAGGCTTTTAGGCTTGACCAAAATAAAAAATCTCAACTAATTCCTTTTATTGAAAATCACATGATACAGAACATAATTTCTCTTGGTTAGATTTCACTTCTCTACAGGCAGTAGACTGTGAACTTCCAGAAGTATCAAAATCATTCATTTCCCCTACCAGCTCATAATGTGATTTTAGTAAGTTTCTGTCATTTAATTCCTACACAGGACTTGTATTTATACCATGCACAAATACACCCTTTTATGTGTTCAACTATTGAATAATTAGATAATTAGTGGCTTGAATAAAATGAAAGGATTCTGACTGAGTTACATGAGTGATTAAGGGTATTTAGTGGTATTGAGGAAAAGCTAGTTAGGATTTTGGAAAGGGCTGAGAACACATCATTTTTCACATTGAAAATAGTAAAACAGTATTCTGTTATTCAAAAATTCAGGCTGATTTCAGTATTGGACTAGGTTCAGATTATAAGGAATGTCTCTGTTCATTATTAAATTGGATTAAATAAAGTACAAATATAATAAACCATTATACCACGGGCTATAAATTGGACTAGTCATTTTTTGCTACTATTGTCTTACCTTGATCTCTTTGTCTACTTTTTATAGCAGTACCGTGTTGTTTTCAATGACTACACTTCTCTAACACATTTTGAAGTCAGGTACTATGCAGCCTTGGTTCAATGCAAGGGAGCACAGTACCCAACTTCAAAATGTGTGTATGTGCCAAACAGAAATCAAAATTAACCAATAGAATAAATGAAAATCACTATCATAGGTAACACAACCCAAACAAATAGACTGAAAATTAGAACAAGAAGAACGACCAGTTCCATCAATATTTATTGGACAGGCAAATGGAAAATCATTCTGAAAGAACATCAGGAAAGGCCTCCATAAAAAGAAAGTCTAGAGTGAAAATCATGAGGAATGATCACTTCAAGAAAGAAAAGACAAGGTATGTCAAAACTAAAAAACTGAAGATGAACATATAATAAAAATGACTTTTATTATTATTGTAAACAAGTACTTTGAACTTAGTGGCATAAAGCAGCAAAAACATAATGTTTAACAACTCATGAATTTATATAGAAAATGTGGCATTCACACCTCTCTCCTGCCATTCTCCCTTGTACCCTCAGCCCAGTCCCTTTCTATTTTCCTCTCTTCTTATTCCCTTCCAAAATAGATAAAATATCACAAATAGAGTTGAGACATATTCTGTAATATGCTTGTGATTCTATGTCCTTATTTTGTAAAACAAATTAACTTCTTTATTTGTGTAGTCATTGTTTCTATACATCTCTTAAAGCTTTACTCTGTATGTTTGCATCTATAAATGTATCTGGAATTGTTTTCATATTTTAAAAATTGTAAATGTGGTCAGGGCTGGACAATGGTTCAGCATTTAAGAGCACTGGCTCTCTTGTAAAGGACTTAGATTTGGATCCCTGCACCCACATATAAGCTAACAACAGTTTCTAACTCCAGTGCTAGGGGACGCAATGTGTACTCTTCTGACTTATGTGGTCAATGCACATATGTGGTGCATTTACATACATGTAGGCAAAACAGTTATACACATGAAATAAAAATAAATTATAAAATAAATATTCCTTAGGTAATATCACTTTGTAAAGGTGAATGCAAGCTCTCAGGAAAAAAAAAATTCTGAATCTTCAGCTGAACCTTCTGCAAAGGTAATCAACTAAGATTAGAACTTTAATGGTTGTGGAGAGTTTGGAGTGTTGCAGGTCCAAAGTCTAGTTACAATAATTTTTGTGTCATCTTTAACTCCCTAAATAGCCACTTCTTGTCTGCCTTGTCTGATCTAACATCCTGTGATTAACAGAAAACAATCTTTTGAGATTAATTAACTTAGCAGACCACCAGCTTCCACAAATCCAAGAGCTAAGAAGCTGGTCAGATAGAATCTAGAGCCTAAATCAGAATTTCTGCACTTTGCTATAATATACTAACCAAATGTTCCCACCAATATATGTGAAAAATGAGTTGATTTATGACTTTCTTTGTTCTGTTACTATAAAATGTTCATGAAATTGCCACTTCGTTGGAACACTGTGTTTGGGGAGACCTCACTGTGTTCCTGGGCCATGGTAACTTTTATTTGGCTCTAGAATAAACCATCTTTTTCGTTCCTTTGTGCCAAGGTCTGTTTCTTTCATTGACACGTGTATAGTTCTGCAATTTTCAGTCCGTTATATTTTTGGTACGTAAACATCTTGCTACCTAAGACACTAATTCACTTAAAACTATGGTAGACAATGGTATTTGCAAAATAGAGCCTAATTTTTCCTTCAACTCCCTAACAATAAAGACTGCCTCTGATTTTTTGCCATTTCTTTAACTTCTTGTTATTTGAGCAGTCATATCATTTTTTTCTATTTTACAAGTTTTATTAAAAATCAGTTTCTAATCCTTTAAAATTTTTTCATTTTTCCTTGCTTTCTACTTTATCCATTTCAGCCATTATCTTTGATTTTTTCTCTTATCCCAGCTCTTTTATTTTGTATCATAATAAAAAATTTTTATTATTTTATTTTATGTGTATAAATGTTTTGTCTGCATGCATATAAGTGTACGACATGCTGAAGTACCCACAGAGGCTGGAAGACGGTGGTATACATCCTAGAACTGGGGTTACACATGATTGTTAGTTCCATGTAAGTTCTGGAAACTGAACCTGGGTCTTCTGCAGGAGCAGCCAGTGCTCTAAACCACTGAGCCATCTCTCCCACTCCATTGTATCATTTTAGATACATTTTAGAAATTGTATACAATTGTATCATTTTAGAAAATACATCTCTATTTTCACCATTCTATTATCCTTTTTTATTATGATATAAATCATTTAGACTATACATGTTCTCTGAGGTAAAGCTTTATCTTTAGATTATGAATTTTACAAGCAATATTTTCATCACATTTACTCTGAAATATTTTCCAGTTTTGTGCTCTCTCTCTCTGTGTCTCTCTGTCTCTCTGTCTCTCTTTCTTTCTCTGTTGATTTCCAACTGTAGAGTGAATTAATTCTCTGAGGGACAAGCCAGATGAGCTGTGGACACCCCCTCCAGGCCTGATGATAGTTACCCAGGACTACCTTGCACAGAGGAAAGATGAGGAGCTGGGAAAGTCCTACACCCCTCCCGATCAGTCCATTGACCTTGGATGTAAGAAGGAGAGGGACTGAAGGAATTTAAGCTGAGGGTGCCATGAGGTGGCCCTTTTCTCTTCCCCTGCTTGCCATTTTGGATAAGACCAGTGGGAAGTCTGGAGATCCAAGCCTGATTGTGGATTTATTAGTGTAACTTATGGAGGGGTGGGAGGGCGCCCATGCTCTGTAAGTGACCCCCTTCCCACTGCTCTGCTAGAAAGCCCAAGTAAATTAGCTAGAATTTGCCTCACTGTGAGTTGGGGAATTTTTGTCTTATTTGTTGTAGGACCTGGGAAGGAGGACTAAACTTAGCCCCTTCCTAGAGGAATCTTAACTACACCAAATTTGCCAGTTTCAAAAAATACGATTTAGTATCATTTTTTTTTCATTTTGTGTGAATACCTTTAGTCTTGAATCATTAAAGATAACATGTATAATCTTGTTTTCTTACCTTTTAAATACATTAGACAAACTTCAGAAAGGTAAAATACTGATGGAAGGAAGTAGTAGAAAGTGAAAGGAGAAATGATGGATAGTGTAAGTTCCCCAAATGAGGCAGAGGTGACAAGTGCCCTAGATTTTGTTTAGTGACCGATCTTATAATGGAGACGAGGGATATTCATTATAACAGAGGATGAAGCAGGGTGCAACTGTTTGGAGGAAATGTTGTCAGTTGTGTGGTGAAAATATAGAGAACACACCATAGAGGCTATCATAAAATTTAAGAATGCTGAAAAGTCATGAATCATCCACCTAGAGTGTGTAGGGTGGCACACAAGGGAACAGGTAGGAGGCTTGCTGGACAATGCCACCTATTATCAAGAACAGATCTCCGCTGACTGGGCTTGGTTTGAATCAGAGTAAACTTTGTGTAACTTTCTGCAGACATTCACATCAAACTGTCACTGGAGACTGGCCTAACTCCCCCCCCCCCCATATAAGTTACATACTCAGTGGTTCAGGCTCCTGCACATTCTGAATGCTTTACTTCATGCCTGGAACCATTCATATCTTTAATTCAAAGTACTTTTACTCTCAAAACACTGGCCAAACTTTAGGCCATAGGTCAAAATAACATTAACTTCATAAATATTCAAGGCATCTCATTTCCAAGATTTAATGTGGACTTAGCATTCGCTTAGCATGCACACAAAACAGATCTCAGCTTTCAAGCGAAACTGTTTCTACTTAAAAATTCTTGTTAACCTCAGGGATGCCACAAATGTCATACTCGTTTTGTCTTCATACCGATGTTTAGACCTAGAACATGGCTTAAATTTGTGAATTTTTTAAATTCTTTTTTCCAAGTTCAATTAAATGAATAATATACATGCTTCTGAGTCAAACAGCATCCACTCCTAAAAACATGTTCCCCTGTCACTGATTTCCAACTTCAAGTCTGAGATGTTTGGACACTAAAACATTTCTGAATAATCAACATGTACAGCATGTTTAATTACAACATGTCTCACATCATTTGTGTTTCATGTGTTTTATTCATACATCCAAATATCTATGTGTTTCTCCTATTGCCATGGAAGTAGGTAAGAATCCACCATATAAATTGCTTGGAATATTTGAAAATGCTTCTGGACAAAGAGTAGCAAACTATAGTACTGATGCTTTCCTAGAGCTGGGAGTTTCCTGACTGTGAAAATATTCAGTCTTTTGAACCAGAATCTGTCTTCTTTAAAAGTCAGGTTAGATCCAAATTTTGGATTATCCTGGTCTCTAGCCAAAATTCCATGTGTCATGCTTTTAACTGTTTGATTTTTACTTATATTAATAAATACGGTAGTTCTTCCCATGCACTATATTTAGCATTGACCTCAAGAGTCTTGCAAGAAGTGAGGTGAACATGGTGAAGTTTTCAAGAAGCCCACACAAATAAATGATACTGCCTTTGGAAAACTCTCCTTGCCTTTTAGACCCAGGAACATTTGCAAAGAATGACATTTCAAAAGGTCTAGAAATAATTTGAGAATGCAAGACATGAAACTTCATGGATTAAGTCTAAGTTCAGATGTCTAGGTCCTTCCACCAGCTTCCCTCCAAAAGTGAATAAATGTGTGATTTTGGAGAAATTGAGATGCAGAATATTGTCTAAGCAATGAAACCACAAATGAGATTCTATCTAAAGTTTTTTTTTTAATTATGATAATCATCTTGGCTTTTATTTATTTATACACTAAATTAGAATATATAACAACACACTAGAAAAAATATAGACTAATATATAGAATATATTACATAGAATATACATAATATATAGAATAAATATAGGATAATAATAATACACTAATTTAGAATATGGGCTATAAAAAATTTTCAAGGGCACACTCAAAGGCATTAAACTTTCTTCATTTCTTTGTCTCATTTTAGTCACAAACTTTGATTCCACAAATACGAACACATGAGAAAGGAGACATTTTACACAAACGAATATGAAATTCCTTAAAACAAGTCATAACTATTTGAAAACCTAAAGCACAGGAGAAGGGGGCATATTTACAGATAGAGTGTCCAATCTACTTGGTGATTTTGCTCCAGGAGAATAAAGGAACAGTTGCATAGGTCACAGCACTTCTACTTATATAATTACTACACTACTGGGCACTGTTTTCTCCAGAGGAAGAGCTTTGCACACATGGAAATTGTGCATCTCATTATGAGACAAGATAAACTGTTGTAAATAAGCCTTCTGTGATGTCTTTGTCCCAACCCCCTTGATGTTTAAAGAAAAGAACTCTTATTATTCTTAAAAAGAAGGGGATGACAGTAATACCCCATTTTCATAAAGACACAATTTATGTAGATAGGATCTGAAGATTTTTCCAAGTGAATGTCTTAAACACATGATCTCTTCTTTGGTACAGCAAGAAAATAAGGTAAGATCAATTGCTCAGCATATGCACAAAGGCTGCACAATCAGAAGGAAGGGACCTCCAGAATGAGCGCCCTAGGACGGACGAGGCCTTCAAAGCCCACTGAGGGGCTGATTGAGCTTCTCTGGCATGCAGAGTGGCAGTTAAGTTTCTTTGTGAAGAACACAATGGTAACTGGTATTAACAGATGACTTAGCTAATTTTCACCTGTTTTCAAGATGATGAAAGCCTGGCTGGGAGGGGATGACGAGCTGCTGCAGCTGTAGGCGTGCTCTTCCTTCCTTCCTTCCTACCCACTGATACCAACCTTCTTACAGAGGGCTGAGCCAGCCTCAGGAGAGGAACTCCTGCTTATAATAAACCTTTTCTGGTTTTCGAATTTTTCTGTACAGTTAACAGAACCTATGTCAAATAGTAGATTGAACTAATATCGGGCAAAGGGCTTAATAGAGACTTTCCTTTAATGCCATGGAGTTTGTGGCACTGGGGTATGTGAATGTGTGTGAAAACAGAAGATCTAACACTTTGGGAGAGATTTATTTCTATTTTGTCTGTTTGGTATTTAACAGTATTTAGCCTGGTAATAATGGCAACAATGACAGAAACTCACCAGCCTCAGTTAGCACCACTGGCCATCACTTATGATTTGCATTTTCATGCCAGGAAAAGCTTGAATAATAAAGTGTTTGGAGTTCTTAGGACTATTCCCTAGTTTTCCTGCTGAATTGTAATGGGAAGTCAAATACCCCAAAATGGGACAAGGGTAAGGAGAGGTCCTATGGTAGTTTAACCTGATTTATTTTATCTGTGAATCAGGAGGAGCCTTCCCCACCAAAAACAGAGGCTCTCTTATCTAAATCCAGAGAGTACTTCTGAAACTTTTTTGAAAGCCCAATTTTTCCTCCTTTTAAAATATTGATTTGTTTATACCACTGCCAAACACATTGATTTATCCTCACCTCCTGTCAAGCAGCCTAGTTCTGATGTTGAACATGGACCATTTCAGGCAATCTATCACAAAATGTCTCAACAGTGCCAAGCTTCTTTAAACTCCTTTCTGAATGTGTTTTCTTCCTCAAAAGCAACCACTTTGTGGCGTGACCCTTGCACCTGGTTTGTCAAGATTCAATAACTAATTGAATACACAGTGATTTAAGTCCCCCAGCTGAGACAGTACTGATAATCAAACTGAGTCCTATCTCACATTTCAAGGCCTATAAATTAGCTTAGGAGCCCATCAATCTAAGCTTTGTCAGAAAAAAAAAGAAAAAAACGAAAAGCTGTTAGCAAAATTACACCCTTCTACATTTGTATAAAACAAGCAAATAATCATGAGTACATTGAAGCTGTTATAGGAACTTGAATAAATATAGCCTTCTCTTAAAACCCTTAGCACACAGGAGGAAACGAAAGCACTCATTTGGGTTGAACACATTTCATTTAACAACGAAGATCTAAATCCCAATTTCATCTTCATTGTCATGAGAACTACCTATTTATATCTATAATAGGTATCATTGTCATATAAAGTATATGTTCTCTGCAGTACAATAATGTAGTTATCTAGCAAATCCAAAGCAGTTAGGCACCCAGAGACTGTGGTCCTGACATGTGGGTTTGCATGCACAAAGATTCTTAGGGATTGTTTTAGGGAGTGAACAATACTGGGCCACATGAAGAAAAATGTGAGGTACTGAGGCATTAATGCTAGGGTCCCAGGCCATCCTGCAAGGAGCCTGATGCTTAACTTTGCCCTGTAATTCAATGCTGGAGTCAGACCCTTGTACCCCGGATCAGTCATGATAGAAGTTTGCTCCATGGACAGGTGCTGTCAGGTGCCAGGTGATTGTATTCAAACTAGCATACGGGAGCAGGTTTGGACATTGAGATACGATCTGAGAACACTACCAACCAAGATCCCTCAGTCTCTCAGGTAAGGAATTGTAACTCTTCAGACAGACTGAAGAGTTAACAAGTTCAAATAGCCAGTTGTTAAATTGCTCATCCTAAATAAACATTGGTGAACTTCCTCAAACCAGGATGTCCCCAATGTATTCCCCCCATGGAGTATATCTGACTTGTTCTATTCTTCAGGAATACTTTGGTTAGATGAAGAGGTTTGGTTCCACACAGGTATCAGGAAGTTGGGCTGAGGCCAATCTCATGTAGAAGCAATTTCATGTTGTTTTTATAGTAAGAGAACAAAGAAAAGTTGTAAGTGAAGACAATTTTCAGATACATTGGTGGATACATTCAGTAGGCAAGCTATAGCAACGTGGGGCGAATTCTTCTATAGACATCAGATGCTATCTAATGACATTCTTAGCTTTTTGGTTAGTGGGACCTTGTGGTTTGCTAATGAATACCTTTTCAAGAGGTTTTTTGTTTGTCTGTTAGTCCCAGGATGTCAGCTTGGAAACAAAAGTGGGCAAGGAAATGGTTATTTAGGAGCTGAAGAGAGCCCAAGATTATTATCAGTCAGGCTTTGGACATTCAGCATTCCAGACTCTCCACAGTCTCTAGAGCTCCAATCAGTTTCCCAGCCTTGCAGAAGAAAGTCCAGTTTGAAGACTCAAGGTTTTGGGGGAACTTCCATTCACACCAGAAACATTAGTGCTGCCTTTCCCTCCACACTCACGTGTTTTGCCAGTGTTGTTCATTCTTCAAATATGCATGTTTCTCATCACATATTTATCCTTCTCTAGGTCAGGTCAATAGAACTTGTGTGAGGTGAAAACTGGAATTGGCAAAAACTGAAATTTATATAGAAAGAATGGGAACCTTAATGGAAATGGTGTTAAAATAATTCACTCATGATTTTTTAAACCATTTAATGGGTAGTTTATGATTAGGGCCATGAAATAGTCCTTTTTAAAGGCTGTATGATATCCAAGAGTTTCCTGGACCACTTCATAAGAACAAAGACATTCATTCTTCATCTGAGTTCTTAACAGAAGTTTTCATTGTTATTCAAATATTAGAAGTCTTTTTCTCATTTTCTAAAAATGTGAACTGAACGAAATATTGGTCAGTATTACCTGATCCTACGTTACTGTACATCATGTTTCATGAGACATTAACAAAGCTTAATGCGAGGTAGTACAGTGACCATTTCACTTTCTTTTTCTCTTAGGGACAGTTTCTTATATTCTTTAAATTTTCATTAAGCTTTATCAGGCAGAAGCATTCTATCTTCTTTCATATACTTAGAAAATAAACATCGTGCTAAATTTATCTGTTCCTGCAGCTGTGTGTTTGTAAATGTCAAAGCAAGACATGTTTTGTTAGATTTGAATCTATTGTCATTCATGAGAGTTAAGTTGCATTAGAATAGTTATGAGCTAGAGACAGAAGGGGTAAAAGGAGAATTCACAGATTCTTTTAAGAACCTGAAGCCACAATAAGGAGGGTGTGTTTTCCATGTTTTTATGGAAACTTAGTCTTGTTCTAGTTTTTCCAATGGCAGGCATGTGTTAAAGAGCTTTCCTTCTGTTCAGTGGACTTGCTGTTTCATAGTTTGGGACTGCATCAGCAGAACTCTTTGTAGATCCGTTCCTCCCCCCTCGTATGCAAAATGACTTGTCTGTTCACTGAAAGCCAATTTCTAGTTTACTACAAAACCAGTGAAAGTAGCAAGAACGTATTTTGAAGAATAACATGACATTTATCTTCAAAGTTCTGTAGTTTTCTTACAGTAGAATTGGACCCATTTCTAACTTCTGAAACCAAGCAAAATGCATATATAAAATAAGGGTCAAAATAAATAAATTGAGAACAAATCTATAGCTCCCTCTTTAGTAACCAATCTTATTTCCCTGTGTGGAAGCAAGAATTGTCAATGTAGTATCCTTACGTTTTTTACTTAGAATGCCTGCTCATATGTGTGTGCTCGTGTGTGTGTGTGTGTATCATAGGTATTTTCCATTTTAAAAAATATCTTATTTATTTTTTATTTTATGTGTGTGTGCATTATCTCCATTATATGTAAGAGTAAGAGCACCTGTTCATGCAGTGCCCACAGAGGTCAGAATAAGGTGTTGGATACCTTGGAATGGAGTTACACATGGTTGCTTCCAGCCATGTGGGTGCTGGGAGTTGAATCTGGGTTCTTTGCAAGAGCAGCTAATGCTCTGAACCACTGAGCCATTTCTCCAGCCCTCATGGGCATTTTTCTTAATCAATAAAACCAGGGTACTAAGAGGCTTTATAATTTAAAATTTGAAAATACATATTTTGAAAATCGTTGTTTGTGGATATATATATATGTGTGTGTGTATATATAATATATATATATGCTGATACTTTCTAATGTTACAGACATTAATGTACCTTAATTAATTTAAACTAGTCATATAATGATTTTCTGTTATTAAAACTTAAAGGCACATTAAACATGTTTACTATATTTAATGGAAGGAAACAATTGTGCATGATTACCTTCTGAAGCGCCTCTTTCTTCAGTGTTACAAACATAGCAAGCAGACATGGGAATAAGCCAGAGGGTCATGGATTCCCACTCTCAAGCTGCCCTGCCTTGTTTATAATTTTTTATCATGGCTGGAAAGAGTGCAGTGATCACTTTTGGGAGTGTTTTTGTATCATGTGCCAAGAATTATGTGTAAAGCTCTCATGTAAGTGGCTCATACTTTGGCTGTATTTATGTATACAGTGCATGTAATTGTCAGGATGTCTTTGTCGACACAACTTGTCAGTTTAAGACTATCTTACTTAAAATTTTAGCCTTGCAAACACCCCCCTTGAGTAGTTAGGGTCAATTGGCCCCTTGAATCCTCCATTTGCAAAGACTTAAGCGATTGGAACTATTTCCCTGATTGGTCTGGAGTCCTAGAGTTTCACCTCTGCTTTGCATTTGTTTTACCCACACAGCATTTTATTTTAGCTTGTGTCAATCTGCTCTTAAGGGAAGATTTAGTTAGTGGGTCAGAGATCTTTAATATTCCTAGCAGAAAGGTATTCTAATAAACAGGGTAATGTAAACACAATAATTTGGATGATAATAAAGACATAGGAACAATAAACTTGGAGAACTTCTAGCTTTCTCATTTTAAATGGCAATATTAGATCCCAGATGATGATCCTCTCTACGCGTGCTGTTTGCATATTAGGTTATAAAGATTTGATAGCAGGCCTTTGAACAGCAAAATCTAATAGTCTTATCCATATACTCCATTTGTTTAAAAAGAAAAAAGCTCTAATACAGTGATTTGTATTTCCCGTGGCAGTTAAACAGATGATTTAAATGAATCCTGAAACAGGCCCTTTCTGCTAATTTCAGAAATAGAGAGCATGTCTTAAACAATTCATTCAAAGGTCATTTTTCTTTAAGCTGATGGCAGGGAGTAGGAGGGAGATTTGTTTCAAAATAGGTTGAACATTTCCTCAATATTTATGCTTACCACTCTGACAATAATAGGAAATTAAGTTTCCATAATGATACTGACTTCTTCAACTAGAATCAATAGGAGGTGTCTCCACTACTGTAAAGACTAGCACAGCATAAGAAAAATGGGTTGCATCCAGGGAAATAAAACCTTGCTTGAAGGATTCTGCAGAAGTCTCTCTCTCTCTCTTACACACACACAATTGTCTATATTATCTCATCTGTGTATGCAAACATACTCAAAGCAGTTTAGAATGGATTTCTAAATTATTTCTGTTATTTTCCAATATGATTCTGTCTTTTGCTACTGTTTGAGGGTAACAATACAGAGCAAAACCCTACTTTAAAATAGTCAGAGTCCAACTGAATGGAAGTTGTACCTGCAGACTTTCATGGCAGTCACTGAAATCTTTAAAACAATTGAATTACACTTATTTATGGTGTTGGAGGGTGTATATTGATATGAAAGTCAGAGGACAAGTCACAGGAGTCAGCTCTCCCCTTTCTCCTTGTGGAACACGGCAATTCAGCCCAGATCATCAGACTTTACCCACTAAGCCCTTACTTCTCAATGGCCCTTACTTTTTTAAAGTGTGAGTATACTACCTGCAGTTAAAGATTGGTTATTAATATTTTATTTGAGACTGAAGAACTTAATCTAATGATTACCACATGGTAACTAAGTGCTTGTGGTTCCGTTAGCAATTGTATGTCATTCTTAAAAGAAGCTAGGAGCTGGAAAGATGGCTCAGTGGTTAAAAGCGCTGGTTGTTCTTAAAGAGGACCTGGGTTTGATTACCAGCACCAACAAGGAGGCTAACAACAGTCAGTAACTCCAGTTGCAGGGAAATCCAACTCCTCCTTCTGACCTCCATGAGCATTGCATGACACAGGTTCACTTACAGACATGCATTCAATATATTCAAATACATAAAATAAAATAAAATAAAATAGAAAAGAAAAGAACTGTAGCTTATCTTTCACATTAGTGAAATGACAGCTGTAAATCTGCCTGGGGTGTTTGTTTCACCACAGTGTGGGTGCTAATTAATGGACAGGCAACAGCTAGAGCTTTTGCTGCCGCTGTTTACCTCTGATCTCCTGACACTTGGGTACAAATCCTGCTGTTATTTCCTTGAGAGACAGTCACAACTAGGCATTCTTCATAAACAACTGCAAGAGCTTCAGGGTTTACCAGTCCGATTCCTTTCAGAGTTTTGAGACTGTTTAGAGAGGTTACATGTGGCCATGTACCTTATGCTGTGAGATGACCTAATTTCAGATTTCTTGGAAGTTCAGTGGGTACTCATGAATCCATAACTTTTACCAACAATTACATTCTTCCCAGGATAATGACAGTTTTGAATGTTTTGGGTAAAACAGTTCAGCTTTATCTCTTCTCCAATTCTTCACTGCATAACAAACAGGCTCTGTACTGTTCTGTGTAAACAGAGTCCTCCAATTTTTTGTTTGTTTGTTTGTTTTACTTGTCTCTTAAATAGTTTATTAAGTGGCAAGGTATCTCTTCACTTTTAGTAACACTTTCATAAAACCATTTTAAAATAGCCATTGCTAGATGACACCAAACAATAAATTGACATGCAAATGTGTTATTAGGCTTCTAATGATTTTATTGATAAAAGTCCCTTGTACATTTGTAGAGCACATGTATGTTTTGAGATAGGGTCTAGAAGACCATCTGCAGAGGCACTCACACGTTCCATTTTTTTACCTCTGTTTTCAAGGAATCTGTGTGGCTATAGATCTCCTGTAAGATGTTCTCTCAGAGGCAAGGCCTAGAGGTATGTCGGTAGAATAAAACAAGTATGGGTGAAGTGAGACTTGAGGCAGAGCAGTTGCTCTTCTCGGAACCTACAGACACGTTGGTCATGAGGAGTTGCCTCTATGCACCTGGTAAAGAGGCAGTCAAGTATAACAAGCCAACAACAGACAGGGATTCATATCCCTCTCCTAACTTCACCTAAGAGAGCGCTGCCTCCTCACACCTTACCTCCTTAATACCAAAGAGAATGCCTAGGATGGGAAGCCATGGTCTTCCGCTTTTCCCTGCTCTTGGAAAACTCTGCTTGCCCTCTCTGTATTAAAGTACTGGCTGAGGGCATGGTGGAGAATGAAGAAGGAAATGTAGATGAACATTGTTGCTGTGGTTTAGATTAAAGCTTTAAAACAGACAGAACTCTCTCACTAAAAATGGATTGAGATTACAAGTGGTCAAAAATGGACCGAGTAAGTAAGGCCAATATACACTCTACAAAGTCACTGTCATATAAGAAAATTATTGAATAGAGTAGAGCGGACATTCGAGAAAATTAAATTGTGTTAGATTTTATGTCAAGCCAGATCTTAAGATTGACTGATTGCATGTGCAACGAAGGTGAAAGGGAAGGAGAGGGAATCGGTGCATTTATCTATTTTCCTTTTGTTTCTTGTACAACTATAAAACTTGAGCCCTGTCAACTGGAAATCTCAACAGTTTCTAGGAAATTTATCTTCATGATCCTATTAAATTATTTTGTTTCTTTTTCCTTAAATTTGAAAACCAGCCTTTAACATTCCAGGGAAGGAACTTCTTTGTTGTTTGTGTTAGTGGTGATGGTACAGAGGCTGGGGGTGGTATGTTAGTGGATTTTTCTTTTTTAATAAAAAACTTTAAAATTGTTTCCATCTAATCCACACTCAGGTTTCCTTAACTACTGCATTCCCAGGTAGCATCATCTCAGCAGAATCCTCTGAATACTGTTCTATATGAAGCTTGCAACCTCTCTGCCCAAGATGACGAGTAACATTGAGTGACTAGACCATGAGACCACTTCCCATCACTTCGGGTTACACAGAACTTGAGGAATCTTGATATATCAAGGACAGTGTTCAGTGTAGTCCACCTGATTAGGACAGAAGTAAAAAGTAGATTCCATGAATGGTTATTAAAATAGTGTCAGGAATGCAGAATAGAAACTACTAAGACTTTCTGTTATGTCCACTCAATTAAAACGCAAAGAATCGAACTGTTCTCAAATGTGAGTGTCACAAGGTACATCCAAGCAACTCACAGTATGCAAGTGGCAGTCTAAGGTTAAATGGGATGCTCATTAAAATAGCTGTGTATGGTTGATGAACAAGATGGTTTGCTTTATAATAAGAGACCTATTACAATTGAAAGCTGAGAGTAATTACGACATCTGACTTCTTGTATTTTAGGAATTTAATTATAATAATTTATAAAATTTTAGAATTATTCATGACAGGAAGGAAGAAGGAAACGTGCATCTATTCCAATTTTATTGGCTCTGTCAAATGAAGACTGGACAATTTATGTTAACAAATGCCTTTTTATTATTCACCTGGAATACACGGGGTAACCCTCATATATACAAGTTCATTAAAAGACAAGAAACCCCAGTATACCCTTCACAAATGCTTTCTTCAACTTCTAACAAGCCCAGTATCTGAGGGTCTCTCTCTAGTTGTTTCTCTCCATTGCTTTACCTGACTAGGGATGACAACTGTACTAATTCCTGAACTTCTTTTCTCCCTTGGACATTAGTAGGCACAGGGAAGAAGGTGGCTTTTTTGTTTTATTTTGTTAGTGTTTATGATTGTTTTGTTTTGTTTTTTGAGACAGGTTCTCCCTGTAACCCCAACTAGCCTGGAAATTGCTATGTAGCCCAGGCTGACCTCCATCTCCCAGAGATCTGTCTGCTTCTGCCTCCTGAGATTAAAGGCATATACCACCACACCCCCAAAAATGTAGCTTTTAAAGAAAATTTAATACTTACATAAGTCATGAAAATCAATTATAATTTACACACACATATATAGAACAAATATGGGTATTTTTGCTGTTTACTTGCCCAGGATGCAACTAATGAGAATGCTTTCTTTATGCCAAGTACAAATGAGAGCACATGGCTTCGCAAGTCAGTTTTTCAGTGGCCTCCATCCATTACTTTAGTCTTTAGACGTGTTCCTATGTCTTTATGAGGTTATTCCAAAGTACCTTGAAATAATCAGAGGGTGAACATTTGCATTTGTCAAACTTTGAATTAAACAAAGAAAAGATTGAACCAATGGTATTGAAAAAAATTAAAAGACTCATTAGTTTATATCAGCTTTATAGAGGTCCCAAAGCTTAATTCGGTTCTGAGAGGTTCTCTAATCTTTTGACCTAAGGCAGATGTATTTGAAGAAGAGGTGTAAAGAATACGGAAATCATTTCTTGCCCTTACATATGTATAATGAAATCTTGGCCATTATATTGAAAATGTTAAATAAACTGTGCTCACTCCAGTGGATTTAATATAAGCTCCTTCTATTGGGTAGGATGAAACCTTGGTTTCTGGATGCTAATACAAGAATCTCTTTACCCCACACACCTAAACATTTGCCCATAGGCCTCCCTGGTGCCTGGATTTCTGTCTTGAACATTTAGAATGGATTTTGCTTCTACTCACTTCGAGTATTAAACAGACTCACGATTGCTTTCAATCAGAATAAATAAGGAGATTACTGCGGCACAACAAATAATTTACTAAGTCCTGTCATAATAATAGTTTTCATTCTTATAACAGATTAACTTGGGATATTTTTAAGAACTCTCAAATTTTGTCTACCCCTGTTTTCTAATCAGAAAACAGAGTTCCTGGCTCCATCTAGGGTTATGAACCTTAATGTCTACAGCTGAAAACACAAAACTCATATTTTGTAAATTTGGACTCAGTTCATTAGTGTAGAAAAATAAAAACTTGACAAGTAGCTGCATTCTCTTGTTATTTAGAAGAGGTGGATTTGCTGATTCTGCTAAAGAAATACTTGGCAAACAATTCATTGTTTCCTACTTTGGGACTCTGAAATCATATTTAAAAAATGAAGAATTTGGACCTAAAATTTAATAGCAGAGGGTCATATGCAAACTGCCTTCTCCGAGGAAAATTTGGAAACAAATTTGTCTCTTTGAATAAACACTTTTATTTATACAGTGCAATCTATCAAAACACCAAGAGGCTTTGCTTGGTTAAATATTCTGATTCAATTAGCACAGTAACGTAATTGGATGGCTCTAACAGACATCAGCTCTATGGGCAGCATCACTAACATTAGCAGTTATTCGGAGATGGGGTTGTGAAGCTGCAAATGATGCCAGATGCACACATCAAGGGACGGCAGCCCATCAGGGCTTCCTGGGGGAGTCTTTGTTAGCCTGTTCAACTGGTAGAACTCCAGAAATGTTCACCTCTTCAATGTTATATTGGTAAAATTTTTTCTAATATGCACTTCTCCATTTGAATGGTGTGTGTGTTGTGTGTATGTGTGTGTAAATCAGTATGTCATTCTCAAAAGTAGTATTCATAGAAAATGATAGATTCATGAAAAGTAGTGATGCAGAGAGAGGGAAATCTGTCTCCAGCTGTTAGAAAAATCTGGAAACAAACAATACCCCAAACTGTGGTAGACTGAAAATGGTCAACATTCTTAAACATGTCTCCATCAGGAAGCTGAAGTTTCTCTCCCCTTAATGTATGGTGTCCCTATAACTACAATAGCCAATAAAGTACTGCTGAGTGATCTATCTGTTTCCAGAATAGAGAGCTTGTTGATTTCCAGTCCCTCTCTCTGAAAACTTCAACTTAAAAACTGGACATAAGGAAACTTACACTTTCTCCCTTGATAGGCTTACGCAGAGTAACAGAGGCTCTGGATGAAAATTATCAATGAGAATCCAGATAGCTACCAACCACACATTGCCCCCTCTGAAACTATCTCTCCACCCTAATTCAGCTGTGCTAAGGAACCCTTTATAACACAGAAGTAAACTGTCCTGATCACCCTGTAAATCCCTGTTTTCGAGTCACTAATTGAGTGATGTCATTTTGAGGCACTCTTTTTTAGAGTAGTTTGTGATGGCAATAGTAAATAAGGCAAGCACTCATCAGTAGGAGAGAAAACATGCCCACACTGAGCATTTCCCTTCACAGTGTCTATTCTTTCTTGATCTGAAAATACATTTCCTTCAATAAAATACACAGATACTATTTTCTCTAGGTTAATGTCCCTAATTTGTACTCTGGAATGGATATGTATAACTTGACTCCGAATTTGTTAGATTTCTGATCAAGCTGTCACTTTTCATTTGTGCTCTGTAGATACACATCCCTTTCTGTGATTCACGGAAATTCTCCTCAGAAAAAGATTTCTGAGGGCGCTTTTATTCATGGTCTGGAAAACTTCTGTCATGGTCTCAAGGTGGGGGAGAAAAGCAGCTTTTCATAAAAGGTGAGGCCCTTTGCTGTGACTTACGTACTTCTGCAATGTGTACAAAAAACATGGTGTATCTTATTTCTAAACAACATTCACCAGCGCAAATTCCCACCATGATTACTCTGCAAGTGAATTAAAAGTACTCATCTCCATACCAATGTTAAGACTTTGCATCTTTCTACTTACAGATTCAGTGCCAATTAAAATGTTGTTTACGTGGCGGCCTTCTCCTTACCCTCTGATATATTCAAAGCTTTAAAAATAAAACTCAGTATAGCTACTGCTCCAAGATGCTATTTTTCATTATCCCATATGTTTTGTGTGTTTGTTTATTTATTTATTTATTTATTTATTATTTATGGGGAGGGGCGCACTCATGCCATGGAGTGCCGTGGAGGTCAGAGGAGGACTTGTAGGAACTGGTTTTCCCACACCGTGTGGGGACTAGGGATTGAGCTCAGGTTCTTGGGCTCAACACAAGTGCTTTCACTGTTGGGCCACTACCTCTTATTCTTACCAATAGTTTAAAAATAACCTTCTACCTCTAATTTCTGAGCATCATTCCACAGAACTTGGCTCTTGAGAGGTCACTGGCAATGTCTTCCAAGCTGAATTTAAGAGCCTCCCGAGACCTGGCCTTGCTCTCTGGTAGCAGCTGAAGTTTATTGATAAGTAGACACTCCATCTTAAGACAGTATCTTTGGCCTTTTTAACACTGTCCTCTCCACGTTTCTCTCCATCTCTGTAGTTACTACCTCATCTGCCCCTCTTTTCTGTCCGGTCCTTTCTGACCCAATGTAAATAATTGCTTCTGTGCTCATGGGCTAAAAATGTTCCTTGGGGCCAGATGTCTCTCTTGAGTTCCAGATCTTTATTTTTAGCCACCCACTGGATATCTTCCTATCTCCCGTATCAAAGCTATCATTCTTCCCTTGCAGCTAACTTACTGTATACTTAATGTTTTCATTCTCAGTGAGTAGCACCATCTGCCCCTCAACCAGCTAGTAGAAAGAGGGATTCAAGGTTAATGCTTCTCTGTGTCACCTCTCCTGAATTTAATCACCAATGACTAAATGCCAATCTGAATATACTATTCTATCAAAAAATCTCCATTGATAACTATGTCTGTTTGGACATAAAGTCTTAATTTTTCCGTCTCCCAGAGCTCCTCTCCTGGATTCGTGTTTCAGTGCTTTGAATCTCCCACAGGTGCCATTTAAATTCCTTTTTAAAACCTCCTTGAAAAAACAGCAGCTCACAGGATAGTCACTGTGACAAATGGCAGTGGGCTAGATTGCCTTTCTTCTTAGACTGCTATTCTGTGACAGGCTAGGCAAACTTCAAGCTACACTACAGTTAAAATCAGACCCAAATCATTTGAACTTTGACAAAACATCTCTTGTGAGTCTTTTCTGTTAACTTTATAGGGTGCCATTTATTTTGATTAAGCATCTCTTTTGAACCTGCAACCTTCCGTTATTCTTTATGAGCCAACACCTGACTACATTTTGTTAACTGATAGCAGCGGGTATCATATTAAATTTCTCTCTGCCTAGTTTCCATGCTCAAACCCTAACCAGTCACTCCTGGAGTTTACCTGCCTGTCCACAGGCATACAAGTCTCCTCTGATGACCAGAATCCATCTTTTTTATTTTTCTCCATTGATCTTAGATCAGAATGAATTGATTATTGTTTGCAACAAGACTTACAAGCAGTGACTTTTTTAGATGTCATCTAGTCTTTGGAAGAAAAATCTGTTTTTATTTTTTGTATTTGTATGATTCCAGTTCATTACATGTGGTAGCAAGCTAAAATGTATCTTTAAGACTGATTTTTGTTTATTCTTAACATTAGGGGTTTAAATCAGTGTTCTAGGGATTCTAGTTATACTCAGGTGCAATAGTCATAAAGGAAGGGTTCAAAAGGACTTATCTTACATGTTGATTTCTATATTTGATAGCTGCTCTTATAAACAATATATTGAATTGTCTGAGATACCTCTACATTATCAGTTAATAGAAAATACTTAGTATTTTCGTATGATAAAGTCATCTAATAGAAAAAGCACAAGGTATATTATATTTAAAAATACCCCTTCTGGCCAGACATAAAAATATTTTTTATTATAAATAATTTCAGATATAAAATGTACCTTGAGCAAATAAGTTGTCTGTACCTATGATGATCTTCTTAGACTTTATGCACTTTATTATATAAAAGCTTGATAAATATTATTTTCAGAATGGTTGCATCTCATTCATATACTGAAGAGGTTGTGAATCGAGAACTTTCTCAGTGATTCCTAAGAATCCTATGGGGTACATTTCATTATATTTATCCTACATTTTGGTTCATCTAATGTTATCTCCAGCTTGAACGCAATCCAATGAAACATTTTTCCCTGTTTTCACATCTAACCCATCCTATCTTATCTAGATATATTATACTTTCTTATGCACTGTTAAATATATTTGATATTGTGACATGTTTTTTTTTTTTGGTTCTATTTAAACTGTATTTAGTTGGCCTTTTTTTTTTCTTAACATAAAACAATTCTGAAGTAAAGTGTCAATGTTTAATTTATGTATTTAATTCCATGACTTATCTCATAATTCCTTGTAGCTTGTACACGCTTCACTTTCATTAACTTTGTGTGAGGCAGGGTCTCTGTAGCCCCAGCTGGCCTGAACCTCGCTAAGAAAAGGCTGGTCTAGTTCTCACAGAGACCTGCCTATGCCTCCTGAGTTCTGGGACTGAAGGTTTTCACTAGCACAGTGGCTTCAGTTATATTTTCAGTGAGTCCAGACAACACTTAGTTTGTGGACAGCTGCTAAAATACCTTTTTTTTTTCCCATGGCAAATGTGCTATTCATAGTGGTACTAGTAGAATCACCGTTTCAGATGATGGCTTTTAGAGAATGTTTTTGTCAGAAATTTTAGTTCCTAGTACGACTGAATCTGAGTGTGTTTCAGTGCTGCAGAGATGACTGAGTTTAAGAATGCTTACTACTCTTGGAGAGGACTCAAGTTTGGTTCCTGGCACCCACATCAGGCAGTTCACGTCCACCTGTATGTAACTTCAGCTCCAGTGGATTTAATGCCCTCTTATGGCCTCCATGGACACCCTCAGCTCATGTGCACATAACCCTGAAACAATGAAAAATAATCCAAGAAATATTTTTAAAGTTTTCCAATGTCATTTAATAATTTACTTGATTTGTAGCGATCTGAAAATTGTTCTGACTGAGCTATTACAGTGACGGCCCATAGTATACTTCTCAGTGACTAGGTTACATACTACGCCTGAAACTGGTCCAAACAGAGGCTGTGGTCATGTGCACTGTTTTTCATAAAAGAACAATGTAATAAGACTGATTGCTTCTCTTCTTTGAGCCAGACTCTGTACCAGGTTTTTAAGCATTCACTTTGAGTTACTCTTGTCAGTTTATTTTTCATCAGTATAATGAAAGGCTGGAATGACTTTCGAAATGACAACTGAAATGAGAGGCATTACTACCTGATAGCCACAAAAGTACAAGTGTTGGCCCAATGTTTGCTCATTTGCTTCTTTTAATTCTTTCTATGTAACACAATATGTAAATTATGTTGGTGATATATTGGATTCCCTGAGTAGTTTTATTAGTAAATTTAATTAATAAATATAAAGTACTAAGCTCTCTTCCAGTTTTATTTGTAAACATGAATTACCAAATTTGCTTTTTAAGAAATTGAGCCCAGATACATGTATTTCTACATGTAAAACTATTTAACCCAATTTTAATTTATTTTGAATTTTCATCATATCTTTTGTAAAGGAATAATGGTGAATGTTTGTTGGACCAATATTATTTATTCTTTTTTTCCTTTCATTAGAAATTAACAAAAACATATAGATTAGATATAAAAAAATATTACTACCACTTCTCAGTGGTGTGTGTGTGTTTTCAAAATTGTGTGTGTGTTTTCAAAATTATAGTAGACTAAGTTTCTTGTACTCTTTGGCATAAGTGTAGAGATATTGACCTAATGTCTAAGTCAGTTGTGCATGTTAAAATTTAGTCAACTGTAGATATGATTCAGTATATAACTTTTAAGCCAGTAGAGTAGAAAAAAAGGTAATAAAGAAATCTGGATCGATACAATAAAGTGCAGAGAATTAGAGAGAGAGTTGAAAAAAGAAGCAAAGTAAGACGGGCAAAGAAATCTCCCAGCAATAAATCCAATATGCTAAGGCAGAAAGAGCTAAAAGGTGCTGGTATCTATTATAGCTTTCAAACCAAGGGTCTTAGTGGAAATCTGCAATTTGTGAAAAACCAGGAAATCATCCTGATTATGGTGTAACTGCTGGTAAAGATTTGTGATTTATGACAATACTGGCTGGATTTTCTCAGGTGCAGAGCTTTGGTAGGATTTCTATTTTTTCCTCATGATGAAATTTCTGGAACCTCCATTCTGTGAGTCTGACCAAATCACGGGATTTCTTCTGTTACCTTGCTCTTCCCGCTTCTGATTGTTACTGTGTTGTGTAATAGTCTAATCTGCACTCCTACCAAAGCAGAGACTATTGCTGTTTTTCCTTATGCTATGTTTCCTATATCTGCCATACCACCTGATACAAAGGAAATGCTCATAAGTATTTTCTGACTGAGTAAAAGAATAGAGCTGACTTGTTAACTATCCAAACTCACCAGCACGGTTATGTATCCGAAAATCCTATAATAAGAGATTTAGAGTTCTTTGCAATCGAAACGTGGACTTTCTGCAAATGCATTTGTGTCAAGGATGGTGTACCTAGCACATAATCAAGAGGCAATAATTTAAACCATGGCTTTGAGAACCAAACACAATAGGGCTTGCTGTAATTGACCATATACAGTTCTCTTAGAACAGCAGTGAAAGATGAAATTCCTGGTAGTTCTTATTTGTCTTAGAGTTAACCTCATGATACTTGTCTGAGTTTGTAATTACATACTTATCGTGCTTATGTTTATTTAACATCTGTGCTTCCTTAAGGAAAGGATGGCTTTCTTCACAGATATACATATATGTTCTAATACCCTAAAGAGTTGTAATTTGCCTACTTAGACATGGAAAGACTCCCACACTAGATAATTCCTTCAAAATGAATACAGACCCTATCCCCTAGTAACTTTGCTTTAATTTAAAGATGTTGAATGGTGGTATTAGATTTGATTCTACATTTTAGGAGCACTTTTATTGTCTCTGAAAATGTTGGCATGAGATTTTACAAGACATTCTTTTCAGCACAGCGCAAGAAATACTCTATGCAAAATTGAAAACTAGTTTTCAAAAATGCTTTCAAGTAATCAGCATTTCAACATTTAAAACTGACAACTCCTTTTTACATATTACTTTTCAATGATAAATGAGTGTTTTTGTACAAGAACATATATGGCTACATCAAACTTCATACATATATACAGCTTCTTCTAAAATAAAGATTGTACTAAAATTTAATAAGAAAGCATTTGAATCACAGTACAATGAGACATAGAGGTGTTACCTCTTATTTTTAAAACCCGTATTATTGATCTGAGAATTTCATGCAATGTATTTTGATCATATTAAGACCCCCGTCCCCTAGTCTATCCCACCTCACTACCCTCCTCCAACACCATGTCCTCTATTATAATCTTCTTTAAGGTCTATTGATTCTAATATGTATTTCTCAAGTGCTCTTGGTTGTGTATATCCTTTGGAGTCTTCTCGACATACCAGGCATTACACCAGTTAGGGAAACTGACTCCTTCTCCCATCATTTATTGATTGCCAATAGATCTTCAGCTGGTGCTGAGACTTTCTACCCACCTGCCCCATCTTTGCTTGGGCCCTGTCTGATTTGGGTTTACACAGGTCTTGTGCATGTTGCCATAAGTACTGTAGGTTTACATGTGTGACTACTCCAATTAGAAGTATATTTCATCAGTGAGCATATTTTGCAGAGCCAATTTTTATTGTACCTTGGAAGGTTCAAAGTGGGGTAAGGTTGATGATTTCCTTTCTGTTCCAGTGACATGCATAGCACCTTCTAGCACTGTGAAAGCTAGCCCGTAGAGATGAAGATTTGAAGCTGTACCAGCTTGATTTCTCGTAGTTTGTTCTGGGACTCAGGTATGTGGTGTCCTAAACAGTAGGGCCGTATATCAAGTATTATTACTTTAAAAAACTGAGTTTTTGTGCATTTCATACAATAGTTCCTAGTCAAATTTAGACCCCTCTTCCCTTCATGCCCACACGTAGCCCCCCATTGGATCTCCTACATTCTATTAAATATTAAGTCTTATCCCTTCAAGCATTTGGAGTCTAGCAGCCTAGCAAAAGATCTTAAAGAAAAACTCCTGTCCTTTACCTAGTAATAATCAGTTACCAACTGAATCCACTCTAGGGCGCGCTTGCTATCCATTTCCCTAGCTCCATGCTGGGCTTGTCTGAATGAGTCCACATGAGTCCCATACAGGAGGCCACCATTGCTGTGAGTTCACATGAGCAAGCTTCCAGTTGCCTGAAAACATCTGTTTCCCCATTTCATGGACCAACCCTGGATCTTATAATCCGTATGCTCCTCCTTCTACAGTGTTCCCCAGCCATGGGTAGACCCTCTGTTTTTAAATGAAATGTACTTCATAAACATAGATTCAAGTTCAAAATTGTTGATATTTAAAAGCATAAAATTAACTAGAGAAATAAAATTATATAACCCAACATTTCTTAATTATTGAAAGATATTAGGCTTTTTATTTTGGCTTGGTACTATTCTAATTATTAGTAGCATTGTCATATCATGGAATATATTTTTATTACAGTATTAATTTTATCTGTTTTGTTTTACTAATTTGTTTACATAGTCCCTTTGGTAACAGCAGACTACAAAAGAGAGACTCAAGGGGAGAAGTGATCGTAGAAGGAAGGCTTTTCCTCCCTTTCTGAATTAATATCGCCTTATGAACTTTTGTGTTGTCAGTACCTGGAAAAGAAAATGAATTGCATTGCTGCCTTTTTGCTTTCATGTAAAGATGTCACGTGAAAAAAAGAGTTCTTGTACTTTACAGTTCTCCTTCATTCAATGTCATTTGATTATGCATGTATAAGGAACTTACCCCCAACTCCCAAGGAGTTTACACATAGGTTAATAAATAGTATTATAGGAAATGGGTAAAGAAGAAAAATCCAATGTGCTTTGGGATCTGCATGGAAAGACCATAGTTTCTTGGGTATTTCATTTATGTTATGAATGTCATAAACATTTTAAGATGCTGTGAAAACTAAACGGAATGGTATAAGAATGGAATTGAACATGGTAGATTAAAAAGACAAGAAGAATATCATTAGACTGTTTCCCTAGGTTTTAGGACTACTGCAATAAGAAAGTTTGAATTCAGCTCTTCTACAAACAGGGTTGTTCACTTTAAAACACTGGTCAAGTTAGTAGAGAGTAATGGAGGAAATTAGGGAGACCAAATGGTGTTGTTAAGACATCTGTGTTTACTAATTTGTGCTTCTGCAAGTTAGACTCCTGCTGTCCTGTGGACTTTAGGAGACAGAGGCATGAACTGTCTTTATTGCTGTGTTTCAGAGCTAAGACTTCTAGATCCCAGATGAAGCTAGATCTGGGCAGTACAAAGATAACCTTTCAAAGCAATAGTAAAGGAATCTATAAATGTAAGTCTTCTAATGTAAACACTCTAAGAAAAGTGAGATTAGGGTATAATAGAGTTTAAGTCAGCAGGAAAAGTGTTAAGGCCACCTTAGCGGAAAGAACAGTCCACTAATTAAGAAACACTGGAGATCTGAATGGATCTTTGAAGGTCCAATTATGTCCTCAAGAGTTTCTAAGGCTTTATTAAATCTAATAACATTTTCATAGGCATTCAACTAAAAATAATCTCAGTTAATTACTCAAAAGTAAAATATCGTACTATTTACTGTGGCAACTCTAAATTTTGTCCCACTTCTTCCTTTTTTTTTATTCTTTCAGGCATTAATATAAAGAATGCATGCCATAATTTTAAAATCTAACATGTAGAATTCATAGTACATAATGATTTTGAATGTAATACAGTGATAAAAACAGATACTTGAACTTAATAGCATTACTATATTGTGTTTATCACGAGACATCCCCTTACAGACATTTAGCTCTTGTATTTGCTTTTCACATTTTAGTCACATTTCCTCCCTTCCTCTCCCGTTATTGTCTGTTACCCTTCAGTCTCCTCCTTCCCTTCCATCCTTCCTTTGCTGCTCTGTTAAATTCTTAGCCCTATCTAAGTTAAATTGCCAAAGAATATTTTGTGCAATTATATGATGCTTTGCCTTTATACACATAATTGTTTTTAGGTCTTTTTGAGACAGGGTCTCCCTGTAGCTGGCCTGGAACTTGCTGTGCCTCTGCCTCCCAAATATAGGAATTAAAGCTGTGTACCACCATGCCCAGTTACAATTCTCATTTTTAATATTTTTGTTATTCTTTATTTTATGTGTCCAAGTGTTCTGCCTGCAAGTATGTAACTGCATCTATGTCTTACAATGCCCACAGAGGTTAGACGACAGGGTCAGAATCTATAACTGGAGTTCCAGATGGTTGTTAACTGCCACATGGATGCTGGAAATCAAACCCAGGTCCTCTGCAAGAGCAGCCAGTACTCTTAATTGCCGAGTCATCTCTCCAGTCCCTATACACAGAATTCTTACGTCTGGGGTCTACCATCAGGTTTTCTGCTTTAGTTGGTTTATTACAGCTACCAGAACCACTGGGCCTTCTAAAAACTCAGAGATCAACCGTAATTAAGTTAGAGATATTAATCCAAATAATTGAGGGTTGATTACATATAAAATACAGATTTCTAAGCTAACAGAAACCGAAGCAGTGATTGCTACATCTTTGTCCTGAATTTCAAGTCTCTATGTTTAGGTTGGAACTTAGTGATGTAGAAATAGATTTTCTCTGACACGACTGCCCCTTAAAGGCTACTGTAATTTGTAAAGTTGGTGAGCTGGTGCAGAAAGACATGGTCATTCAAATGTTCCTCCTTCAGCTTTCTTTTTCTCATCATATTTTACCTTTGAAGCTGTACAGGCTAGTATGTATTGTTACTTGGGCGATCTTTTCCTGAAGACCTTCCTCCAGAATCACTTTTGACTAGCATTGGCATGCTGGGGACTTTAGTCTTGTCTAGTATCTCCCATAAGGATGGATCTATCTGCTCTGACCTGTTTCTGTAGTGATACTTAAGGGATATAAAATCTTGTGACATAAAATCTTATCTCTAAGAAGTACCTCAATGAAAATGAACATACTTTGGAAAAATTTTGTTTCTTTTTTTTTTTTCCTAGTAGTGCCAAGGAAAGAAGAAACGAATTAGTGTCTATCAAGACTTGAAAGTCCAAAGGCTTCTGTCTTTTCATTGTAATCACTGGAGAGCTCTTCCTTCCTGTCCAGTTCTCATGAGATCTGGAGCAAGTCAGGTAGATTCAGTAACTACTGTTTTTTTGATTAATACACTGTGACATTGACCTTTTAAATCTTTTTTTTTTCATACTCACTTGATTTACTTTTATCCTAATTCACATAGGTGGGAACAAGTCAGTCTGAGAAAAAGAACGCTTAGTTTAAATTGAAGAAACAAGTTAGTTTATGTTAGAAAAAAATGATAGCATAGAACATAGAAGTTTTTTATCATAGCTTTTCCATCATGCTCCTCAAATTATTTGGGATGATGTCAGATTGAGGATGGATAATGAGACTGTCATGACTGCCACGTAATGGAGTATGGAGTTCACATAGCACTGGAGTTCTTTAAGCTTGTACATAACTTGTCTAAACTGATTCCTAGACAAAAGTTTCAGTTTTTTAAAATTTGAAACTGCATTGTTTATTTATTTTCTTTTTTTGATTTTTTGTGTATTTTATACAGAACACTTTAATCATCTTTATATCCCCTTCCCCACTGGCACCCTCCCCTAACCGTTTTCCCACTGAATTCATACATTCTGACGTTTGTATTTAGGCCTACCTGTCAAGGTAGTGTCCCAAGATGTCCCTGAGTGCAAGTTCATCCACTAGGGTCTAGGTAGTCTATCTAGAGTCTCTTCTTTTAAGAAGATCAGCCCTTCCTCACCCAGCAGTAATCAGATGCCAATAATTTTTCAACTAAGATTGGAGCCTAATGCCTTTTTCCACAGTTCTGTACCAGGATTTTGTCTGCTTGAGTTTGCATGGGTCTTGTGCATGCTGCTATCATGGCCTAGAAACAAGGTCCCAGGAGCCTGTAGGACTCTGTTTCCTTATGGTTATCCACCTCCTCCCTGGCTCTTACAATCTTTCCAACCTCTCTTCCAAAATGGTCCCTGAACCCTTGGTGGGTGGAGTTTAATATAGAAGTCCTATCCAAGGACCCACACTCTACAGACTTTTATTCTCTACACTTTGACCATTTGTGACCTTTTTTGTTCTTGGCACTCTGTTGTATGAGGGAGTTTCATGGATGAAAACTAAGAGATACATTAGTGTTCACTTTACCCCTGTTCTATGGTCTGTGAGCCTTAGATGTAGAGGTTCCATTGTAGATGTGTCGCTTTTGATTGGAGGTGTCACAGGCACTTATTCTGTCTTTGTGATCAACTGTGGAACTCTGTAATAGTTTCCATCTGTTGAGAAAGAAGCTTCTTTCACGAGTGGTGAATAGGATACTTGCCTATAATATAAGGATCCATTTTGCACATAGTAAGAGATTATGTTTATGAATTTTATAGTCTTGGAGTTTTCTCTAAGATTGATGACTTCTTCAGCCATGTGTATTTGATGATGTTTACAGTACCACAGATGATGAATTTCCTCCTACTGAGTGGCTTTAAGTCCAACTAGGTAGCTGTTGATTATCCCAAAGATGAAAGTGCCACTATTGCCCCAATATGCCAGTCATTGATGTGGTTATTAGGCCATCGATTGATATTCTGCCTTAGCAGCTTGGGTAGTGCTCTCCAAATCTATGAAAGTTAGCCTTCAGGGGATGTGGCTTCCAGGTCAGTACAGTTCCTTTGCTCCAAATCCTGTGTCCACAGTATATACAGTCTCCAACAACAGGATATACCTTCACATTCAGGGAGGCAATCCAGGGCTGTGGCAATAGCCAGTGTAATTTTGGAAATCTCTTGTATCACCTTTGCCAACAATTCAAAGGAAAGATTCTCCCGTGTGGCATTGTTTCTTTTTATGTAACCTTCAACTATGAACAGGGACCCATGTAGAGATATTGTATGTATGTGTAATATATTAGTAGGTTTGGGGACTAATATGATTCTCTCTGATTTTTTTAATACTAGCTAGACATTGTTTATCTCTCTCCTCTCTCTCTCCCTGTCTAACCCTCCCTCCACACCCGGCCCATTTAAAATATCCCATTTCTATCTTGATAATATCTGCTCCTGTAGCACCCCTCTTTGGAGCTCCTTTTTCGCCTTCACCACCAGAGTTCCTTGTAGAGCCCCCCCCACCCCTCCCGTTTAAGTATCCTCATTTTACCCATGTCTCCCGTAGTAACACCTGTCTCCTACTGTTCTTTTCTCTCAGATTCCTTCTTTCCCTTTCCCTCTCTGGGTCCTTTCTGACTTTCCTGCCCTTGTCTTCCTTAATCAGTGTCAATCCCCATGTTCTGTACTCATGTTTGATTTTTAGTTAATGAGATACAAGGACTTAAAAGAGATAATAACTAAAAGTTTTATTTATTCATCTGTTTTCAAGACAAGACCCCACTCTCTAGCCTAATATAGCCTGAAATTCACTATGTAGCCTAGGCTTGCTTTGAACTCCTAGCAATCCTACTACTCCAGCCTCTTAAGTGATGTTATTACATGGGTAAGCTAACATAGCTGTCTAAAAACATTTCAATTGCAATTATTTTCTATTTGTAGTACCTGACAAATAACCTTATATATGTATGCACACACACACACAAACATAGACATATACATAGCATATTATCTAAGAGTAATTACATTTGTATAACACATACATGACCTGTATTATCTGACACTAGCATATCAACATATGTTGAGTAGTTTTGTGATGTATAGAATCATAGAATCCTTATCCATTGAAAAATAGCATGCCTTCTGGTTCTTCTCATTTGTGGGGCTCATCAACAGCACCAGAAGGATGACTACATCCAAAATACCTTCCTCTCAGGTTTTCATTTCTGTTGGTTGTTGTTCATTGTGTTGGGTTTTGTCTTGGGCTATAAAACCTACTTACAGCAACACCATGTCACTGTCTCAGTGGCTCACCAACCCTGTGATATCAGGCATTGTGATGTGTTTCATTCTACTCACATGTTAGAAAAAGGTAGAAGAGATTTCAAGTTATTTAATTGTGAGACTTATGCATGTGATAGTCTTCAACTTTTCTGAAGAAACTAAACATGGTATAAATAGTGGAACTGGGGCTCAGACCAGTTATGAAGACTGAAAGTCCCTAAAAATCTGGATAACTCACCAGGCTGGACCAGTGTATAAACCACCCACCAGAGCTGGGTCTGGGAATGTGTGGGTGGCAGGGTTGAGGAGGTTCTTGCTCTGTTTACTCTACTTTATCTCTTTAAGTTGATGTTTCATGCTACCCATCTCACTTGTCTGTTTATGAAAGTGGGCACTGGCTATGTGAGCTCTGTTTATTCAGTGTTTATTGGTGGCTCATTTAGTCTTAAGGTATCGAAATTATATTACAGTGTTTATCTCATCAGTAAAAATTATATTAGGATGTAAATTGGCTGGGGCTCGGATGTGGCTCGTCAGTATGACTTGCTTTGGGATATAAATATAGTTTGGTTATGATTTGGCTGATGCATGAATTTTGCATTTATTTAGAAAATGCTGTCCCATAGTGATACAACTAAAATTTAAAAATTCTGTGTAAAATGTTCTGTTTCAGTCTGTTCAACTGAATACTTTATCAACAATTTATTTAGGCCTAAGGTGTAAACATTCATATTTCATGTATATGTAAAAGGCATGATTTTATCATAAAACATCAGATACATAGTAGATATACCTAAAATAATAGGTCCTTAATATTTTGAGAACTAAATAATAGATGTTGAAACTAGTTAACAAAACACCGTATGTATTTATTTTATATTTTCTGAAATTGGGTTGTGCTGAGTACTTCTTGGACATGTCATGCCATGTTGTCTCCCTCTCCTTCCTTTTACTAACCTATGACAACTGACAAGTTGATTTTAAATTAATGCTTTATTTTGCAACTAATGATCTCATGTGACTTACTGGGTGATAAGAGCAATGGATCCTACGGAAACTCAAAAAACGAAAACGCATCATTGGGCAGAAAATACTGTAGGAAGATTTATGGAAGAACCCTATGCAGGAATTATCCAGATGGTTGTGACCAGAAGAGAGAGGAAGAAATGTTGTTCCAGGTGTGAAGTATCTGCAGAAACCAAGTTTGATGCTAGGGAATGAATCTGGCCTCATCAGAGGTGTGGTTATGGACCACCTGTAATAGGAAGCCCCTGCAGGCGTGGTAGAGATAAATTATAGCAAAGTGGGTCTGATAATGGAGCATGCCCTTGATCTTCAGGAATGGGTATGCGGTGTGGGATGAGATTGATTAGTTCAAAGAAACCTCTTTATGGACTTTTATATTGATGATAAGTACAAGAACAAATGTCCCTAACTCTGTTACCTACCTGCAAGAAACAAGCTTCTGGGACTGACAGATATTAGGAAGCAGGAACTGATATTTGCTTGGCTTCATGTGCATAAGCCAAAGAAGACTGTTTGAGAAAACTACATTAATTGACAAGGTGTAATTAACTAACTGAAGCATCAGGTTCATATGAAGCTGGAGTTACATGCATTGTAAGTGACCCAATGTGGATGTAAAAATTGAGCTCAGGTCTCTGCAAGAGGAGGCTCTTCACCAAGAAGCCATCTCTCTGGCTCAAAGGTAAGGCATTTCCTTGAGAAATGATAGAATCTACCATCTAAGGCAGGGTTGCTTGGGGAGCTGGACACCCAGCTAGTGCAGGGAGAAACAGTGCTTACTGGTTCATCCTGGTCATCCAGCTACATGCCTTAGAAGAGAGGCTTCTTCCTTTATATTCCTTGTAGGGTCTGGCTCCCTTGCATGCCCTTCTCTCTTAGTACTAGGCTCTCGGGGAGAGCTAGCTGGATCGTGTCAATTGCAAACTCAAGTAAACAACTTGACCTTTAAGCTAGCCCAATTGCAACTTCCTTTTTCCTGTGTACAGCTGTGTGTCATCAGTAGAGGATGTCTCCTGAGAACCTGAACTTTTACCCTCCTGCAAAGCCTGGGCTCAGGGTATATAAGGCTTGCTGCATCTCAATAAAGTCAGTCATTTTCTTTTCCTCCTACCTAGTGTGTGTGTCTGTGTCTGTGTCTCTGTCATGTGCGTTATTAAATCCGCAGCCTTCCACCATTGGACTTGGTCAAGGAACGTAGCTTTGATGCTACAATTCCTAGCATATTTCTTTGTAAGTTTCCATACTGAGAAAGCAATGTGCCTGATAAATGTATGAGTAATAGAATATTTGAAATGGATTTCTCACTTTCCCTAAACTCTAAGGTCCTTTCTAGTTCTTTATTCTTTTTTCCGTCAACATCCTTACTCCTTTTCTCTCATGTATTTTTTCCTATGTGATTTGATTTCTTTTCAATTGTCTCTTTTGTGCCCAGGGTTTTCATATATTTGTCCCACTTAAAGTAAGTTATGTATACCATTTTTTATTCAAAGAGGCACTTTCCTTTATCCCATATGCTCGTGTCCATGTGTGTTTAGAGATAAATAATTTTCAAACACCACCAAAGATTAATGGTCTGTTGTCACAAATAGTACCTGGATATCAATTATTTGAAAATACCATCCCTGACCTGTCAGTGTTATGAAGAACAACATGCTGGTTACCGTTACCACCAACTAACATGCCGTGTTTGCTGAAATCTTAGGAATTAAGGGATGTATTCAGTGTATGTAACATTTATGTGGGATCAACCCCCTTCAGGCTGTTATATCACAGAACTAAAAACAAAGAAGGAACCAAAAGGTAACTAAAATGTAAAGAATAATCTATGTGTAGAAACATCTAATATTGACAAAATTATATATAAACATGATAACTAGTCAAAGAATACTATTATTTACACATTTAATAAATAAAGGTAACCCAAGTTTTCTTATAAATATTGCTTGGTAGGTTCTTCAACTTTTTCTTTATTATAAATTGATCGAGACTATGTTCTTTATTTTGCTCTTAGAGGTAAAATTTTCAGTCATTACTCATGCATTTTGACAAGAATATATCTAAAATCTCACGAATAATTTCACTCTTATTGACTCGGCTGCCGTTTGACGTGTCAAACATCTCTTCATGTCAGTTTTTTTTTTCTTCTGTATTTCTATTTTGGGTGAAACTGAAAATTTCCTGAATTCCAACTTTCTTCATTAAAAACAAAAAATGGAAAAAAAGAACAATACAAGTATTATGTCTGTTTTGTTCTTGAAACAGTACAACCCCGTGTATAGTCCATTAGGGAAACTAGGGCAGGACACGGCGTTTATCTTTGATGCTCCATCAAGTTGCAATTATGTATGTCAAAATATAAGATATATTTTATTAGTTATTTTTAATGTCATTGCTGGCAGTTAATGAATAATGGAGATTAATGATAAACTGATCTCTAGGATAATAACAAATGTGTCAAGATACATTAAAAGTAAGGTCACTTGAATTCCATAGTGTGACTTATACATCAGCATCTCAATAGATCTACATAATAGAAAAATTAAATATATTGAATTATGTTTTCCAAAATTATGAGATTAATGTAATATATTTCAAATATTAAGTAGAATTGGCCAAAAACAAAACTTTAATTGAAATTGAATCTGATACATTCTGAAGGACTGCTAGGTATTAATGTGGAGCAACCAATTTGTAACAGTTAAGAAACAAGCCCATCATAGCTTTAGTATATTACATTTCATGTTCTCCTCAAAGTAAATAACAGGGATAGGACGTTGAACATATGAGAGAGGATAGGAAGCTCAGGGAATTTGTAAATGACTTTGGTAGTGATTTGAGCTACAGGGGCCTCTTATTTGTTCTTCCCTCCTGTCCTGTTTCTGAGAAACACAGAAGTATTAGAGAAGTCATTTTGAATGGTGGCACACATAGGCTAGGAGTCTTGCTCAGGAATTCTGTCTGTTTGTAATGTTTAAGAGAAGATTTTCACCAAATTCAGAGTATAATGTAAAGTCAGTTTCTCTAACAACAAATATTGGGTGGCGTTAAATGGTTTTCTTTTAATTCTTTCATATAACAGTTAAGAATTTTAAGTGAGAAGTAACAACAACAAAAAAATCATAATAATCAACCTGGGCTCTCTAGAGAAATTTGAAGCACAATGATGGGAATATGGTCATTCATAGTCCAAAGAAAGGCATTCAAAGTTTGTTTTCAGTTGGATGGATGAGAATATGGCTTTCACCATGGAACAAAAAATGAGAAAACTTATGCAAAACAAAGAAATGAAAGAAGAGTAGCATTATAGGCCACAGTCCTTATCATAATGGTTGAGGAACAGCTGACATTGTGGAAAACTGAATCCAGGTTGTGGATGGTAAACTGAAAATGTGTGTAAAAGACACAGAAAAAGGAAGGTGAAAAGAAAGAGTACAGATTAAACTCAAGATTTGTCTGATTTTAAAAAAAACAATACAATTTACTTAAAGAAAATACTATTAACCACTTTATATCTAGTATCTAGAAAGTGACTGGGATATTCACAACTTTGTCACTCAAAAAATATTTCCTGAAAAAGAATGAAGGAAGGATGAACTGAGCATAATTTTAATCAAACGGTGGTATGACAATGAATTTATTTAAATTACACAACATTTCTTCATAACCAGCTGAGCCAAGATTTTTACTGGGCAGTGTAGGCTATTTAGACTTGAAAAATTAGGCCATTTGTATAATTTGACCTTCATTCCCAAATGTTATCTAGTCCTTAGGGCCAAATACTGGATACTTTATTTGGGCAGGGCACATGTTCCTTCTGAAGACCTATTTTACATTGTATTATTTAAGAAAACACTGGAGTTACTGGAATTTATAACCTCTGCTTTACCACAAAGAAAATAATCAGCAATTGCAAACTGAAATGCCTCAGAGCAATGTAAGTATAAGACAGAAATCTCTATCACCCATAAAACAGTTATGATAAACAATAAATTCTTGCAAGTATCTTCATTGAAATTATGTATCATCTCCAAAACAGTGAGAAGTCAGGCTAAAGTTAAAGTTGTGCTCACTAACAAAAGCTATACGCTAATAATTTAGAAAACTGAAATGTCAAGAGAAGTTATTAAAATCAATAATGTTCATCCTCAGACATTTTTCTAAACCTGTATAAAAGAGAGCCTTAAAACATGGCCATGTATGAACACACACACACACACACACACACACGCGCACATGAATGGGCACAGGCACACAGACACATACACACTATCTATCTATCTATCTATCTATCTATCTATCTATCTATATCTATCTACCTATCGTCTATCTATCTATGTATTAAAATCAGGTAGTGCTCAAGAAAAGTGAGTATAGTATTTGCTAGTCAAGTTGGTGAATATTAAATCATTTTAAACAGAAGGTGACATAAAAAACTCTACTCCTGATATTAACAAGGATTAAAAAATAGACATGTTACCAGTGAGAAGTGAAAACTTGCTGAATTTAGCTTTACGGAAAGAAGCAACCCATCTAGGGCTGAAGACACTGCAATAACTGTTAAGACTATTACACAAACTCAGCCAAGTTAAAGGATACAAAAATGAGGAGTATTTTTCTACATTAGCACTGAAGAGAAGGAAAAAAAAACCCTTCATTTTCAATAGTATTGGTAATTTTAACCTGTGAGTTGAACACTATACGCTGAAAGCTCTAAAACAGTGATGACAGAATTTCAAAATAAATGAAAAGATAACCATGGTTATGTTGAAAACACAGAATCAAAGTATCCGTTATATGCAAAGTGTCCTGAAGTTTTGGGATTGTCTCTAGCAAAATTCCCATGACTTTATCACAAAGATTGGAAAAGATCATGCTAAAATGGTGTCCCAAAGCAATATGTAAATAAGCTCAAGTACAAAAAGCAAAGCCAGAGATCACGATTTCCAATTTAAAATTATATTACAAAGTTATATCAAAACAGTATGCTACTGGCATAAAGAAAAGGCAGACACATGTAATGCTCTAACTGAATAGAAAGACCAGAAATAAAACCTCACATAGACAACTAATATTCAATGAAAGTACCGAGAATATAAAATGAAGAATAGCCTCTTCAATAAATGATTTTTGAAATTATATACTAACATGAAAAATTGATCTTTATCTTATAGCATACACAAATAACTCAGCAGATTAAAGATGGAAACACAGGGTCAAAAATGATAAAACCCTTAGAAGGAACAGAGGAAGAACTCTGTAACTTTGGTCTTGATACTGTTTATGTGTTGGTGACAAAATAATGCAGGTAACAAAAGCAAAAATAAAGTAATGGTACTACGTCATAATAATATAGTTTACAGCAAAGGAAATAACCAGTACAGTAAAAACAATGCATATGATGGGAGGAAAGTATTGCAAATAGTAAGTTCAATAAATAGTTAATATCCTAAAATGTGAAGAATGTGTGTAACTGCAGAAACATTACACAAAACATGTACAAAAGACCTCAATTTATAATTTCAAAATGAACTTTGAATGGCTAACAAATATATAAAAATTGTCCAATGTCATTAATCATTCAAAAAAGCAACTTTACAATGAAAATTTACCTTATACTTGTTAAAATCGGAATTACTATAAAGAAGGGCTGAGAATAACTTCCAGTAGTGTAACGTGTTCAGGATGAGGGGAGCCTGAGGTTTCATCTCCAGAGGACACACAGACAGACACAAAAGGAGAAGACAGGCAAAGCTAGGGTGAGAGTGAGATGATAAGAAGCTAAAAATAGCCACCCCCACTATGAATGTGAAAAGGGATTTCTTGAATATCACAGGTGGGAATATAGTCATTATGGTAAAAAAACATGGTGAATCCTCAAAAAATAAAGAACTAATTTCCAAAAATATCAATACCATGACTCAATCTATTATCAAAGAAAAGAATTTCATGATGCAGAAGAGCTATCTGATGTTTGCAGCAGCTGTAGCACAGCACCCCAAATATGGGAGAAGTTATGGCAAGTATGAAGGATGCATATTTAGACTTAGGAAAGAATGAGATCCTGTGACTAATGACAACATAATGCTAAATGAAATAAGCCAAATGTGTAAAACACATACTCACACTTAGCGTGGAATCTAAAAACATCAAACTTAAAGAAACCATAGTAGGGTGGCTGCCAAGGGGAAGAATGAGGGAGGGAGCTCAGTGTTGGTCAAAGGAGACAATTTTGTTGTCATACGATAAATAGAAAGCTGAGCACCATTACCAATAATGAATTGAGTATGTAGAGTTTGCTGATAGTAAACTTTAAGTGTTCTCAGCGCATGTAAAAGGTAAATGATACCACAGACAGGTTCACTTGATTGATTGTGATAATCACATTACTGTATATGCTTTTGTCAAAACATCATATTGCATGCTTTTGGTATAAAAGATGTAAATATACTCATTTATTTATCTGAGATATCCCATTATAGTTGAAGACAAAAAAGATAAAGGGAAAAAAGCATCTGTTGGTTGGTTTGTGATTTTGATAAAGTCAGGTTAAAAGATGCTTTAAAAAACAAATACAAAATAGCTTATACAGATAATATACAGCAGTAGAATATTGATAATCTTTCCTGGCCCAAAATGAGAATCAAAAATTATAAAAATAGAAATGTAATTATCTATAACCATTAACCATCCTGCTATAGAGAATGTTGCCAGCTAATGTTTATGGAATTCAATATGTCATACAGGAAGCTACAGATTTGGTACCTACTTTGTGCTAATTGGTATATTTTTGTTGACTAACCTATTAAATTCATAAAATGGCCCTATGGAGTATATATGCTTATCCCCAGTATGAAAATGAAGAAACAGAAATAAACTAACTTCAATAATCCAACTGTTTACTACTGAGCAGAATGAACACTCAAAACAAAAACATTGGTTACTCTAACCACTGAGTGACACTTCATGCTTTGGTAAGAATGACCCAATGGGGACACTCTCTTTGACCACACAAACCACATGAAGACTCCATCAAAAATGAGAATTTTGAATGATGTTTTCAAAACTGGAAACTTTTAGACTTCACACTAATTTTACATTTGAATATCTGTGTGTGTTACAGATAGGAAAATAGAGTCAGCCATTTTGGCATATACTTTTAAATCCAGCATTCAGCACGCAGAGGCAGGTGGATCTCTGAGATGGAAGTCAGCCTGGTGTATATAATGAATTCCAGGCCAACTGGGGATATAGGGGGATTCTGTTAAAAAAAAAGTAAAATAAATTTATTGCTTAACATATAGAAAAATATTTTACTTAGAGCAGTGTTTCCTCTGGGTGTGGTCAGCAAGCTGCTTGGGTTGCTCTCCTCTGAAGAGTGTTAAAACAGAGATCTTTTTAACCTCGTTTCATGTCTTTTTGTTTCTTTATTGAGACAATATTTTTACATTTTATTGGCTTCATTATGACAAATCAGTAATGTATGTAATGTAAAAAACAAACCAAGGTAATAAATATTCCCATTTCTTTACTCATTGATTAGCTCTGTGTTGGCAATTTGGATTCAGTGATCTATCATCAGTGTTTCCCCTCATACAAACACAATGAAAAATTAGAAGCAATTCTTCCACTTGAACTGTGTCTTTGTTCTCTTTATGAACTTCCTTCCTTCATTTGAAGTTTGTACCCTTTCTGGTCTCCAGAGGTCCATCCTGATCTCCTTTTTGAGACTGACTTGTTAGTTTCCACCCATGAATGTGGGCATGCGCTGTCTGTCTCTTCATTCATGCTGTGAATGACAGAATTTCATTTCTTTTAAGGCTATCATTCTATTGTGGATGGATAACAGATCTTTCTACCTGTTCCTGAACTAATGAACATCTAAATGGATCCTTTTTTTCCACTATTGTGGATAATGTTACAATAAACATGGAAGTAAAAGTATCTGTTTGATGTTATTATTTCATGTCTTATGGCTATGCCCAGTAGTAGAATTAATGCATTACGTGATAATTCTGTTTGTACTCTTTTTTTTTTCTTTAATAAACTTCATACCATTTTCCAAGACAGTGGTACTAGTTTATATTCCCATAAAATGTGCAAAAGGATCTTTTTTCTCTGCATCTCATCAACATTTGCTAATTTTTGTCTTTTTCATGACATTTATTCAAATCCCACTCAAACTACAATGAGATAGTATTTCATTGTGATTTTAATTTGCCTTTCACAAATGATTTAGAATCTGAGCATTTCTTTCATGAATTTGCTGGTCAGTGTTATGTCTTCTTTTAAATGTGTCAAGTATTAGAGGAACTTCTCCAGTTTTCCATTCGCTGTGATTCTCATATATAGCCTTTAGACTTTAGGTCCTTAACACATTTTCACCAACATACTAGTTTCATTATTATTATGATCATTTATTAAGTTCCTCACATATTCTCTATCAATCCCTTGATGGATACATAGTTTGAAAACATTTTCTCCCATTTTGTAAGGTATCTCTTAAACTTAAAATTTGTTTGGCTACATAGAGTTTTGCATGTTTTTGTACATTTATATTTGGGTTGTTTGCTCCTTTGAGGTCTTAACCAAGCATTAGGTGCCCACACTAATATCTTGAAGGATATTGTAAAAATTTCAGTTTCAGATTTTATATGAAAAGATTGTCCTTTTTATGATATGACCCTGGCATCTTGAAAAAAGGACAGTTTAATTTACAGATTAATTTCTGGTTTACCTTTTCAGTTCCTTTGGTCTAGAAGTCTGATTTTATTTAAATGTCTTGTTGTTTTGATTTCTATAGCTTTGAAATCAGGGATTTTGAAGTCTACAGCTCCACTCCAACTTAGAATCTCTTTGACTATTTGAATCTTTGTGTTTTTTAAAAATTGATATTTTTCTCTATCTGTGAAGAAAATAATTGATATTTTGATAGGAATTATATTTAATACATAAATTATTATAAGTGATCAAGTGTTTTAAAATATTAATTACTTTAACCCAATATGGGTTGTCTTTCATTTGTTGTATCCTATATTTCAGCAATTTAAAAATTTCCACTTTAGAAATATTTCACTTATTTGGATAAGCTTATTGCTAAAGAGTTTATTTTGTAGGTAGCCTGAAATGCAATGCATTCTTCTTGTTTTTATTTTAGTAAGTTCATTATTTGCATATAAACATGCTAGCTTTTTTTGTGTTCATTTGGTTTGGTGCTGTATCTCACTGAATTCATGTATGAACTATAACCGCTTATTTATTTTTTATTTGGGTATTGTATGCTTGAGATCATCGCAAAGAGGAATAAGATGTCATTCCTTGCCATTTTTGATGCCCTTTTTACTTTCTCTAGTAAGAGTGTCTATCTATCTATCATCTATCTATCTATCTATCATCTATCTATCTATCTATCTATCTATCATTTATCTATCTATGATCATCATCTAGCTAATTTGCTTGGGTAAGACCTCAGAGGCCAGAATATAAATGTACAAAAGGAATATGTTTTACTGAAAAGCTTCTGTATAGCCCAACAAATATTAGACTTGAGAGGTAAACTACAGATTGGGAGAAAATATTTATATCTTTGGTAATTTGAGATATGTTCCTGATAAATATGTTCCTGCTATACCACCACACTTGTTTAGAGATTTTGTCACGAAGAGATGTGGAATCTAATCAAATGCATTTTCTTATTCAGGGAGAGCACAAGAGTTTCTAGAAAGCTAGTCTGTTTTGTTTTATTTTGTTTTAACCATCCTATAACATTTGCTAACACCACTGAATTTGCAATTGGAACTTTAGAGAAGTTAGCACAGGCCCATTTTTCCAAAATATTGAAGAATTTCATTGGGTAGTCAAGCTGTTAAGAAAATGCCCAAGAGCTTATCTGTTACTATGGCAGTGAGGTGTAGAGAGCATGGTGCTGGCCTCTAAATTTTTCTTAAATCTGCTGATTTGTGAGAACTGGGTCTACTTGGTTGTGGTTCGAACCTCTACTGATTAAAGTACTGTGCAACAATGCCAACAAAGACTGACCAGTGAGTCCCTGTTTTATGTGGAAGCTAGATGACAGCTTTGCTTACTAGAGCCACATCCACTTTTCTTCTCTCAAAACTCCTAGTCATTTGATGATGGTAAGAGAAAATATGCCAAAGTTTCTGAAATATCATTATTTATAACAGTGTCTGCTGGTCAGCTGGTACCAAAATGAAAACTTACTGTTGGGACTCTATTTTATTTTGTATTTCCTATGTTAAATGTTAGTGTTAAAAAGGCATCTATTTAAAGCATGGGTTCTAAAGTCAAAGTACTTAGATCAGGACTTTGGCTCCACAGTTACTGTTTCTTTGCATTTAATGGGAAAGTATGGTTCTCTGAGACTCAGTTTCTTCACTTATAAATAGTTGAGATAACAGTACATTTGATTACAGCTGAGAAAATAGAGGAGGAAAAGAGGTGGGAACCCCTAGAATACTGGCTTGCACATTAACTTTAGCCACTTGACAAATGTCAGTCACTAGTATTTTTGTTGTTATTACTATTACTAACAGGTGTATTAAAGTTCCTATAGACTTTGCTTAGAGTTTCTTTTTTTGAATTTTAATTCTACTTAACTTACAACAAAATCTATTTTTTGTTTGATTAAATGGAAAATTAGGTCTTATAATATGTATTTTATATAATATTCAGTTTAGCATCATATGTATTATTAGTAAACACATACAAACATACAGAGAAAAATATGTACAAAGAAAAATGAGTTCTCTGGTTTAGAAATCCCAACCATTATAGTATTTGCATAATTTTTCTTCAAGTCAAGCATTAATTTTTAAAAAATATTTTATTTATTTTTAATTTTATTTTATGTGTATCAGTGTTAGAGACTATGGTGTCTGGGAAAGGCATTATTCTTTGATTATAGGATAATTCAATTTAAACTCCTTTTATTAATTAATTTTATTTTATGTTTATAAATGTATTGCCTGCATGTATGTATGTGTATCAATGTCGTGCAATGCCTGCAAAGGTCAGAAGAGGGCATTGAATGACCTAGAACTGGAGTTACAGAAGGTTGTTGGCCACCATGTGAGTGCTGGGAATTGAACCCAGGTCTTCTGCAAGAGCAACCAGTGCTCTTAACCTCTGAGTCATCTCCTTAGCCAGGAGCCAATCATTGTTAATGGCAAATTCATTACTACCAATAAAGCCTTGTTTATCCTGTTGATAGTTTAGTCTCTCTACTAAAATGCAGGTATATATTGCCTGTCTTAAACGCTTTTCTTTTGAAGATAAAAGTAGCAAGACATTCTTTATTGTAAAATATTTTATCGCATTTGAAGAATTTCATACAATGTATTTTGATCATATTCAGACCTCTTCCCTTATCTCCACCCCTTTAATAGCCCTTTATAGGTCCATTTCATGACCTATAAATTTTTTGAAAGCCTATAAAATCTAACCTGTGTCCCCAAATACCCTTCAATGTGGGTCCATCCCTAGGAGCCTGATCAACCTCCTCATCATGAAGAAAACTGACTCGCCCTCAAGGTTGCTCATGTTCCTCAGCTAGAGTTGGAGCTTATTAACTATCTCCCTCTCTCTCTCTCTGCTGAGAATTTGTCTGACTTAAGCTTACATGGGTGATGTGCGTGCTATCACAACTGCCGTGAATTCATATGAATAACTGCCCTGATATCTATAAAAAATGATTTTCTTAGAGACATTCACCAACTTTAGCTCTTAGAATCTTCTAACCCTTCTTTTGCAATGATCTTGGAGCCTTGGGTGGCAAAGGTTTGGTTTGGGTATCTCATTCAGTACTAAGCACTCTTCAGTGACTTTAAATTTTTATTATATGGATGTTTCATTTCCTTGGTTAGATTTATTGCATATATTTTTTGCTTTTTGAGATTATCGTAAATGGGTTTTACCAGATATCTTTCCCAGTATATTTGTTGGTAGTGTATAGGAAAGTCACTCATTTTTTCAAGTCAGTTTTTGGCCATTCTACATTGATGAATTTAACAGCTGTAGGAGTGTTCCAGGGAAGACTTCAAGGTATTTTATGCACAAATCCTACCTTCTCTTAATGTGGATACTTAGACTTCTCCCTTTCTAAGTTGTATTGCCTTTGCTTCCTTCACTTGTCTTACTTCTCCGGCAGCGAATTAAAGTACTATATTAATCATGAATGGAGATAGTAGACATCTTTGTCTCATTCCTGACCTCAGTGAAATTCTTTGAATTTTTCTTCACTTAGCATGTCGAAATGTATCCCATATCCATCAGTTCTCTATCACATTTTTATTTGTAAATTAAAAAAATTATTGGATTTTTGTATATTCCACATAGAACATCTCAATGGATCTTGATCATCTTCTACTACCTTCACCACAAGCACTCTCCAATACCCCCCAATGGAAATCATAAATTCTGTCATTTGGGTTATGGCCTATCATGTCAAGTTAGTGTCCCAGATATTCCTCAATGCACGTTCATCTACCGAGGTCTAGCCCATCTATCTATAGTACCTTGCTTTAGGAAGATCAGCTCTCCCATACACAGCAGTAATCAGTTGCCAGTATTTCTTCATTTAAGATTGGGGTTTACTGTTTATATCTCCAGTTCTACGCTGGATTTTTGTCTGCTTGAGTTTCCCTAGGTCTTGGGCATTCTCTCATCATTGCTGTAGGTTCTTTGGAGCAGGGTTCTAGGAGCTTGTAAGACCCCATTTCTATATGGTCATGCGTCTCCTCCTTGGCTCTTAAAATCCTTCCACCATCTCTTCCACAATGATCCTTGGGTCCTGGGTGGTTGAAGTTTAACATAGAAGTCCTGTTCAAGGATCAGTGTTCTTCAGACTCTTTGTTTCTGTGTTTTAGCCATTTTTGACCTTTTGTGTTTCTGGCCGTCTGTTGCATGAGGGAGCTTCAATAACGAGAACTGAGAGATTCATTGGTTTCTTCGTAACCCTTTATTCTGTGTTCCATGAGCATTAGATGTAGAGACTACATCACAGATGTTCTGCTTAGGCTTGAGAAATTCATAGACAATGTCTCTGTGTGACCAGTTTTGGTAGTTTTTAGTAGTTTCCATCAGTTGTTAATAGTTCCTTCGTTAAGGTTGGGGTTTCTTGCACATTTCTATCTCTTTGGTTATTATGGCTGTATTAAAATTCTTTGTATCATCTTGGATTAGTTTTGGATCCATATCTAGAAATTCACCTTCTTTTAAACTTGAAATTAAGAATCTGGCTCTTTTTAAATAGTTTATTTGCTAGTTTTATTTTATGTGGGTGTTTTGCCTGAATTTATGTAACTCCACCACATGTGTTTAATGCCTGCAGAAACCAGAAATAGGGTGTCAGATCCTCTGGAACTGGAGTTAGGGGCAGTTGTTAGCCTCCATGTAGTTGCTGGGAATTCAACCTGTTATGGAAGAACAGCAACTGTTCACAACTTCTGAGACATTTCTTGAGCCCCAAGTATGTGGCCCTTTAGCAGCTCAGCACTATCAGAATCATTTGTATGTGTGCCAAACCAAGAGTGACTTATAGGTAAGAAAACACTAAGAGATTTAAGGGTTGAGGTTGATGAAAATTGATAAGATATATTCTTGTAACAATGTTCCATTATGATCACAGTTCATGTATGTGATTATAATTCAATCTCTTTTCTCAGTCGATTCATAAATCTTTTTTTTTAAGGAAACAACCAATACAAAGAATTCTTATGAATCATTTTTCTACACAATTAAAGTAGTTCTTTATTTTGTAAGTGTGCGCTGTTTTCTGTCATACATCTGTCTGTGGATTGTTGATTTTAATAATATAGAAAAATGTCACACTACAGTGTATTTAACATGAAAACACATCATGTGACTATTTGCTTGAACAGTAGTTGCTCCCATTAGAAAAGGTGGTTTGTTTATCTGTGAAGTTTGGCTCTGAAAGTTTTCTGAATTTGGAGGCTGAAGCATCATACTTTCTCCCTATGAAAAAATCTGCAATGAGTCATTCAGGAATCTAGGAGACACAGAAATCTGATATACAGTAGTGAGTTTACAATTAATGGCTCTTATTTGGATGGCATGTATGTCCTTTGTCAACCCAGCTCCCTTTGTACACACAAAAAACAGACAAAACAGAAACAGTTTTGAACATGAGGCACTTGCATTCCAGTCCTGTCTATGGCAACTTTGCTATTCCTTATTGCCTCTCTTGAACCATAAAAGATAGCTATTATTAAAATGTTTTAAACTTTTAAAATAAAAAGCAGCCAATCAATATGATTTTAAAACTCATACTGGAAAAAGACAAAACTATTTCTTTTTAGACTCAGGCAATTGAAAATTACTTAGAGACCTGCTTGGTGGAGGAATGCTCAGTCTGTTGAAACGGCTTTAAGTGGATCAAAGGCACATTGGAGGAAATACGTAATGGAGACTCAGAAAGATTGAGAAGAAAGTGAAGAAGGACACGCACATTTCTCTTTTGGAGGGCATGGAACAGTACAATGTTTGCAGCCAAATCAGAATGGCAATTGATGACCTATGAATGTTTCTTCTAACCTTAGAATCCTCTTCAACTTGTCCCAGAAGCACTGTTTGCTGATGACTGAACCACTTTATTTTCCTACGCCTCATTTCTCTTCCTGATAAGTTTCTGACTGTTCTTCTAACAGATGTGTTGGAGTATGTGTTAATGAAATATACCCCTAAAGATTATTTTAACCTACTCTGTTATTCAAGGAAGTTATATTGCTTGACATTGATATTTCTCTAATTTTTGTGAATTGTTTCTCAAAGAGTGAAAGATTATAAATGTATGATTATAGAAATGAAAAATTATTACTTATCAGTTTATGATTAGAAAAAAGAATAAAAATAATAAATGGATGTAGTTCACAGTGATTTGTATCTCTTTCTCACCCTCCCTCTCGCCTTCTCTCATTTTAATGTTGTCCTACTTCCCAGTGTTCACCAGCACTCCAATTAGTGAACTCCATTGCCAGCACTGTGCTCCCTCTTTAACTTATGAAAATCCTTCCTACTTTTCTAATCATCATTTCTTATTATGTATTCTTTGCCTATTTTAGATCTTATTGATCTTCTTTACTTGAAAACCAATAGGATTAGTTTTCAGAAGAGTCTTCTAGATTTAATTATATAAGGTCAGTAGTGTTCAGCAGTGCTTCCACTGTCTACATTGTAGTCCCTTAAAGTAAAGTTCAGCACCTCCATTGAATTGTCCATGTAAGTCCTCAATGAATGCCCTCCTATTACTTTAAGTCAAGAATGGGGTTTATAAAGGAAAACTCCATGTCTCTCTAAAGGGTGCCTGGCTGTTGTGGTTTAAATACGTAGCTTTGAATTAGCATATAACCTTTTAGATCTTTAATCAAGTTATATTTGAAAGGATTGATTGCAGCTTGCATTTTCAAAGAGCAAGTCTGGCCTAGATAATTTGGATCCATTATCTTGAAAGTGATATTGACAGCCATTGTTTATTTATCTATGAAGTCAGTGGAAATTATTTTTTAGAAAAAGCTCTCACAAAAGAATATATCTTCTTTAGATTAATCTTTAAAATATTTAGAAAAATAGTAAATCTTATTGCTTAAAATATAATTTGTTGCCCCAGGATGGTAAACAGTAACCAGACATTCTTTTGGAGTTAAGCCCTGAAATGCATTAACCCAGACATTTACAAACCACCTCTAAACAAGAGTTTGAGCCTAATAGGATTATATATATTTAATTGCTAAACTCTTAATAAACATGCTCTTAAAAAGGCTAAAAGTCATGGATAGGATATATGCCAATTTAAAAATAGTATTTCCCTAAGGAGAAAGAGGCAGAGAAATGAGAATGGGAAAGGTTACCAAGACTTATTCTAGTGCACAATCTCTATTACTTATAAACCAAAGATCTGAAGCAAATATGGAAAATCATAATATTATTTAATTCTGAATCAACTACTAATTATGTGTGCTATTATATTATTCTTAGTAATCATTATAAGTTATGTGAAAACTTCCTAAATAAATATTATACTTGTGTTTTACTTTGATCAAGTTCCCTATTTTTAAATAGAAGAGCCATATTCATCATTCACCGACACTATCAATAGTCAGTAAATTTGCCTAATATATTACACACTCAATGTATGCTTCATTCAGAGATAATATGAATCAATAACCTATAAATTGCTCCTCTCAAGAACCTTGCACAACATACACACACACACACACGCATACACACAAGGTGTTGCATTTATAAAAATGACAACTTCCCATATTAACTCCTGAGGACATGATACTTTTTCTGTCTTTATGGCCCTTTGAAAACACGATCTCTCTAGGGTGACCCCCATCAGCTGGCTTCCCAACACAAACAGGGGAGATGAATCTTCATGTGCCCTTATGGACAGTTCTGCAAGTACTATCCTAACTCTGGCCAAATACCTCCTCACAGTTGCATCTGGTATCATCACTGTAGAACTGGGAACCTTCATGCAGGTTCTGTCATCTAAGGAATTAGGCTCTTAATCTGAAAGTTTGTTACCTTGTTTATGCCTCACTTCAATGCTTCTCTGTCCCAACAATAAGTTTCTGAAACTAAAAACAAACAAACAAAATTAGACTTGATGTCTTGATATATATTAGAAATGCTAACACTGAGAGCAGTTTTAAGGATAGAGCTTTGCTGAGACAGAAATACCTTCAGAACAACTGCCTATAAACAGAAAACTCAGAATGTGCAAGGGAAGTAATGTGTCATACAGATTAGCCCAAAGGTTGGTCACCAAATATGGAAACAGGATGGAATGCTTCCTTATGTTATCAAATTCATACTCTTTCCTTACAGTAAAATTAAAAATGGAATGAAATTCCAATAAGAGACAAAAGTAAACAAAGAATCGGTTTCTGTGTTTTCAAAGGGCCATGAAGACAGAAAAAGTATCATGTCCTCAGGAGTTAATATGGGAGGTTGTCATTTTTATAAATGCAACACCTTGTGTGTATGCGTGTGTGTATGCGTGTGTGTGTCTGTTGTACAATTGTTATAGCTAGCTTCAGTTGTCAACCTGATATACCACGCAAGAGGGAACTTTAACTGAGGAATTATCTCTATCAGATTCACCTGTGGGGCATCTTCTTCATTGCTAACAGATGTAGGAGGGCTCAGCCCACTGTGGGTGGTGCCATTCATTGTCAATTACAACTGGGCTGTTTGGTAAAGGTATCTGAGCAAGCCAATAAGTATCATTCCTCCACAGTTGGTGAATGACCGGACCAGTTGCTTTGTGAGAAGACTGCGGAAAAGTTTGGAACTTTGGGCTGCAAAGGTCATTCAGTCCTTAGAAATGGACTCTTCTGTGGGAGCTAAGACAATAAGAATGTTGAAAGAAATGAAGATGAGGGAGGCCTGTCTTATGAAGTTTCAGATGGGAGCAAAGCCTCTTTTAAGGCCATTCCTGTGTTATATTTGAATTAAGAATCTCTGGAAGTGAAACTTTTTCTTTACTGGGGACAATGAATGCTGGTTATCTGGAACTGAAAAATCAGTTGTGAAAAACAAGAGACCAGCAGCATTGAGGTGAAATCTTCTGGAAAACATTTCCTCAGGCTCAGTGCACAAAGCTGTGGTTGAGAGGGGGGCAGGGATTCATTTCAAACTAGAAGCTAAACTTGATAATTTGTAAAAGTCTCCCACACAGTAGTGATTTTTAGGCAAGAAGGGATGATGGAGAGCAGCTGAGACCTGGCACCATGTGGCAGGTTTGGAGTCCCTGCAGGGAAGACAGGAAGCTATCGTTAAAGGTGCAGCTTCCTGTGTGGTGGAGACAACAGGTTTGAAAGGGTCATGGAGAGATGCTGAGGCATGGCAAAACCTGGTACGAAGCGGTCAGGAGCAAACCTTGTTGAAGGGGCAGACTCCTTTATGGTTGAAATTGCAAGATATTGGAGATGCCAAGACCACCGATGACCACCAAAGACAGCAGAAGTATGGAGTGAAGCTAACCTTAGCCCACAAGACATGCTGTGTCTGCTGAGGATGGCAGAGTCAGAAAAGTGGAGCTGCCTAGGACCTATGGAGACAAAAGAGTCTAAGGGAGTCCCTGATTCTTGACGCGGAGCTACAGCTCTTGATTTATGCCTCTGGATTTCAGGTTTTGCACTGATATGATTGTGACTATGCCAGGCCTCTTCATTTGGTTTTTGTTATATACCTCTTCATTTTGGTATATGAAAGCACATTCAGGCCTTGCTGGAAAGCAAATGAAAATCAAGATGGTGGTTTAAGTTTTCTGAATGAAAGTAGTGAATAGTCTACATTTGAATCCACAGGTCATGTCTATGTCCAAACATTCACTTAATATATGTAAAATTAGAATAAAAACTAGTCCACACATTAATAGGACTAATCAAAAGGAGAAGCCAGCTGTGTCTGCTCAACTTCAGTGCTGTCCAGTAGAACGGTCGGCAAGGGTGAAGTGTTCTCTATCTTTACTATATGCTGCTATACATTACCAAACAGACATGGCCAACTATAGGCATGTCATCTATCCCAGAATGGCCCAAAAACTGTGTTTTATTTTATTTTGACTTAAGTTTAAATATATAGACAATTACGTATTGGATTTAGTTTTTTTTTTCTATTTTTTATTTTTACTCATTTATTTTTTAATTGAATTTTAATTGAAAATTTAGAATTTTCAAATTTCATGCAATGTATTTTGATTCTAGTTAGACCCTCTCCCTTGTCTTTACACCCATTAACATCCCCTACCCAACTTCATGTACTCTCTTTATACACACATACACACACACACACACACACACACACACAAGCACATTTGTGTCCCCAGGGGCCTGGAAAATGGCTTAGTGTTTCAGTGCACTGGCTGCTCGTGCAGAGGATCTGGGTTTGATTCCAACACCAATATAGTGGACAATTGTTTGTAACTACAGTTCTAAGGAATCCGACCCCATCTTCTGGCTTCTGATGATGTGCATGGCATGGGTGCCTTTACATACATACAACTAATGCACTCATACACATAAAAAGAATAAACTATTTAAAAAAAAATGTGTCTTCTGTTTCTTTTTGGTGTGGGTACGTCCTTTGAAGGCTGATTAACCTACCCAGAGTTACATCTAAAGAAGACTGACTCTACCCCTTCCTTCATCTGTCCCTCAGTTGTGAGTAGTTCCTCAGTCAGTGAGGGTTGCTGTTTATTCCCCATTCCCCACTTCTGTGTCTGATGTATCTGACTGGAACATACATGGGTCGTGTGCATGCTGTCTCCATTGCTGTGAGTTCAGTCACTGCACAGCTGTCTGGAAAGCTCTGTTTCAATGTAGTCACCTCCCACCTCGGACTCTTACAGTCTTTCTCTCCTCTTCCTCAATGCTTGCTGAGCCTTGGAAAACTGAGGTTTTAGGTATGTCATGTTCAGGGTAAACGCTCTGCTTATTTATTTTTATCTTACTTATATAAGGGTTTTGCTTACATATCTATAACTGCATTCATGTCATGCAATGCTTGTGGAGCCCACAAATAGGTAGTGAATCTCCTGTAACTGGAGTTATAGATGATTGTCACTAGTATTTTATGATTGTTTTTGTTCTTGTCATTTTAAGATTTTGCATTTTGTTGAAATGTGCAGATAGAAGTGGTACATGTCATGGGGTCCCCTCTGCTCAGAGCAGACCTGAGCAGGATACAGGGTATCCACTGAGAGGGGGTGAGAGGCACGGAGTCAACACACAGACCCCTGGAGCTGGGTAGACGCATGAGGAAGGCAAACCACAGCAAACTCAGGTTATTCAAGGAAGTGCAAAGGGTTTTATGATTTGGGTTAGTCATTCACCCTATGGGGTGGTTCCCTACTGTGGCCAATAGTAATCTGACTCCAGGTAGATCATCTTGGTACAAGTTCTCTCCAGATACTGGGTGGAAGCTGTTGTTACACCTGCCCAGAGTGGACTGCCATGTGCCCAGGAGCCATTCCCTTATCCCTCATGGTAGGTGACCTGGCTAAGGCCCACACTGGAGTACACTATACATATCCTCCTTTTTGTTTTTATTAATTGAGAGACCCTGGGAGCACGGTTCTTTGCCAAGCCATTGTTGACCCTAGGCCCACTAGTGATCACCTCAAGTGATGGTGCCTGTCTTAGGTTGGCCCATTCATTGGGCTCTTACTCGTCATTGACTACCCACCATCCTGGTGAAAGAACCCAAAGGGCAACACTTGTGCTTAGGAGGGTAATTAGGATGGCATGGGAGGTTCATGTAGGAAGGCTACTGTGGCATGTGTGAGGTTCCTTGGCAAAGAATGCTTTTATGCCCTGTAGAAGACTCAGGAAGAAGCAAGAATAGTTAAGCATTGTGAAGAAGGTGGCATTATTAAGTGGTCAGTTAAACGGGATTGTCCTGTATTATTGATATCCAGGTTTGAACGGAATATTTGGTATTTGCATGGAGGTCAGAGACCTGGATGGAGGCCTGAAGAATTTGAAGGGTCAATGTTTGAGAAGCTCTACTTTGATGCAGTGCTTTCCAAAGGCAACGAAAAGTCAGCAATGTTATCAAGAAGGCCACAACAAAAATGCCCCATGTTACCAGGTTGAGGAGTGGGGGAACTATCCCTCCAGCCCACACTGGGGGAGGGGTGGGTGTTATTTTATCCTTTTGTTTCACTTTCAAGTCACACTACAGGAGAAAAACCTTAAGAGCTGCAATTGTGGAACTTTCTGGTGGGGGTGGAGATTGCTCATTATGGTGGAATGACAGCCAATGAAATGGAAACTCAAAACTTCAATGATCACTACACAAACCAAAAGGCCTAATATTGAGGCCAACTGAGACATACAGACAGAATGTTTAGGACCCAAATGTCTCATGCTTAGTGGAGGACTTCTGTGGGTCTTTATGCCGTGGTTGTTTGGCTACATGATGTCTCTGGAATGGCTCATGTGATTTTGTTTTGTCAAACCAAGTGGAGAGGGGCTAGCTTGGAATTTGGGGCTATGTGGGAGATGTGATTTCCTATGGGGAAGGGAAAGACAAACATGGGAAAAGGGAGAAGGAGAGGAGTTCCCACTCACCCTTGGGTGACTGTCAGCCTATTCACCAACCACCAGGGTGGAGCATCTCACCAACACTGGGGACAGAGTCCCTGTTCAGATGCTAGATGAGGGTTTTTTGCTCAGGACGTCCCAAGCAGGACACAGTGTCTCTGCTGTGGGGTGGGGGAGGTGGGGGGCGTAGTTAACACACAGAGCCCTGGAGCTGGGTGGATGCATGTGGAGGGCAAGCTGCAGCAAACTCAGTTTATTTAAGGAAGTGCAAAGGGTTTTATGATTTTGGTTAGTCAATCACCCTCCAACTGCTGCCAATAGTAATATGTCCCCAGGTAGAACACCTCGGTGCAGGTTCTCTCCAGATGCTGGGTGGAAGCTAGTGTCATACTGTAGTGCCCTGGCTACATTCATTGACCGAGTCCGGATCGGCGGAGGGCTGCGGATTGAATGACGCACACATAAGACAGAGACACAGACACACACACTAGGTATGAGGAAAGGAGAATGACTGACTTTATTGAGAGGCAGCAAGCCTTATATACCCTGAGGAGGGGCTTTGCAAGAGGTTAAAAGTTCAGGTTCTCAGGAGACATCCAGCCACATGACTACACACCTGATGTAAACTGAGGAAGTTGCGGCTGGGCTAGCTTAAAGGTCAGGTTGTTTACTTGAGCTTTGTAACTGACAAGATCCTGCTAGCTCTTGGTCAAGAGCCTAGCACTAAGAGAGAAGAGCATGCAGGGGGGCCAGACCCTACATCATACCTGGCCAGAGAGGAAAGTCCTGTCCACAGGAGCCATTCCCTTATTCCTCATGGCAGGTGGCCTTGCTAAGGCCCACATTGCAGAACACCATGCAACATGTTATTTATGAGTTGGGAAATCACTAGTACTCTTCTACAGCTGTAATAAATACTAATTTCATAAGTGGTTTAAAATACATATAGCTCATTTTACATAAGATTCAGAATATTTGCTCAACAATTATGTGAGTTTTTTTAAACAACATAACATGATTTCACAGTCAGTGTATGCTGTAGTCTGGCCTGTGGCTTAGTTGCCTAGTCTTCTACATTTACTTTTAATATCAAAAAATCCACAAATTGTTTAGGTATGTCTGAAGCATTATCGCCACCCTAATTTTTAGCATATTATTTGGAGCTATGTTTCATTAGAATGTGTCTATTTGAATGTACATGTTATCCTTTGATACTGTGGACTCAGTGGTTATGACTGTAACTACACATGAGTCACTGGCATGTTCTTCATTCTTTCCTTAGTAACTTACATTCATGTTTGTAGAATTTGGAAAGAGAACAGTTGGTCCTGTAAGTGTTACAAGGTGGGATATGTCAAATATGGGCTCTAGGATAGTAATGTTGAGAGAGTCAATTTGAACTGCTATCATATTAGATTGCTTGCGGCATTCTGAAACTAATCAAAGCTAAATAGCATCGCCATTGTGCAAATTTAAGTTTCAGACATTTCATGACATTTAAAATGGTGGATTGCTTTTCTGTTTAGTCAGGAAGTAGGAAAGTACAATCATATTTACAAGATATGTTTAAGAATGAATAAGGAATCTGTTTAAAACCTTGAATTATCTCTAGCTCCTTTACAACTGAAAAACTTTATATTGTATTAGGATACCATTTTTATAATGAAATCTCATAGTTCTGATTTGTTTCACTAGCTAAATATCATTTGATTCTTTTCTAGTTACCTACAAAAATATTCATATTGTATGTATATGACTTCATGTGTGTGTGCGTTTGTGAGCACACCAGTGCATACATATGTGGAAGACATTGAGCATCTCCCTCAGTGGCTCTCCATCTCATTCTTTGGGACAGAATCACTGAATATAGAGTTCATTCATTCATCTAGTCTAGCTGGCCAGTGAATTCCCACAATCTTCCATTCTCTGACCCACACATGGTCGCCTAGCCTAGGTTTTTTTCATGGGTTATGGGAAGCTTTCAGGCTTCCAAGCTTTCACAGGAAGCAGTCTACCCAGTGAACCATGTTCTCATGCACTTATAAAAAAAATCTTTTAAACTGTATAATATCTGTATACACTCTACTCTGTAAAGTCTTTGAAATCTTATCTACATTAGAATATGTATGTGTGAATAAAGTAAAAATTCCATATTTTCAAATATTCTTCTAAGGATAAAAATTGGAAACTATTTAGATTCCTTCAGACTCATTCCAAAAATATTCATATTAGACTGTCAAATACATATTCATAAGATATTACTCTGACTTTGGTTTCACCTTTCAATTTATTTGCCTAGATTGAGACCACAAAGTGGCAAGTTAGATACATCTCAAGGGTGTGTTTGCTTTCACGTATGTAAGCGTGTGTGCATGCATAATGTATTTGCAAATATATAAGTACATACATTGTGCATATTCACTTATATCAGGTATGTCTTGGTCTTAGTGGCATAAAGCTTAAAATATAGATTAAAAAAAACTAAACTATTAAAAAGAAATCTGCTTATTAGAATTTATGGATTTCTGTAAATCATACAATCTTTTGTTAATATATATTTACTTTAAGATGAAAAATATTTTTAGACTTATGAATTAATCTGTTTTAATTAAAGCACAAAAGGCTGCATAAACCCTCACAGATAACTAGAGTGCTCTTCAACTAGTAACTGCTTGAGAAAATGGGACTTATTTCATTTGACTGAGTAGTTGAGAATACGAGGTATGAAATACTTTGTAGAAAAGGAGTTTTGTGTAGTAGTAATATAATTGATTTCTTTCTTGTGAAGAAGAAAATCATAGCGATAATGCCTTCATAAATACTTTTTAATACTTAGACTAATATTTTCCTTGATATTTTATATGCTCAATTTTTTTCCACATAGTTTTCTGTGATATCTTTCAGCTAATGTTTTGCCCAGTGTGGGAGCTAAACAGCTTTGGTTAATGATTACTCTAAATTTATATGATGCTTATACTTTTAACATTTTGGACTTGATTGCTTACATTTTGTTGATAAGGTTTTTTAAAGCTAGTGAAATTCAGCTAATGGAGTGCTGGAAATATGTGTAATTTAGAAAAACATAAGGTTAAGTGATATTTGAGATTGAGGTAAGCCAAAAAAGAGCACCATGTTTCTGTGAAATGTCTTACGATTGTCTATTCACCATCTGTTCATCACAATCAGTACAATGGCCATCAGAACTGAGGAGGCAAATCTCTAAACTTGCAATTTAGTAGTGTTTTAAAACTATCGTTATCATTACGGAAAAATTCATTAAATTATCTGTTGTGCTGAGTGGTGTATGGATGAATTTAATGACCTAGTTCTTGCCTCTGGGAAAAGACTAAAATAAATATTAGAGATACATTTAAGGACAAACTAACATATATAACTTGTTCACTGTGAGTAGTCCAAGTGAATAGTCTGAAAATTTTTTAAAAAAATAAAATAAAATATGCAGAACTTATTCAAAGTTTAAGAATGTCTTATTGTTTGATAATTTCATACACGTATGCAACTTTTCTTTGATTATATCCACCCTCCTTGCCCACCCAGCTACTCTGACCTAGCTACCCAATACCTATTCCTCCCAATGTCATGTCCTGCTTTTACATTTTTAAATGACCAACGAGTCTAATGAATGCTTCCCATTTCCCCCGTGGTCATCCCACTGAGGCATGTACAATCTACCAGTGTCCACCAGCACCAAAGGAAAACAACTTTTCCTCCCTCAGCATCTGTCAGCTGACAATTACTGAGCAGCCAAAGATGGGAAGTGCTTCCAGAGTCCTTTCTGGCTCCATGTTGTAAATTTTAACTGGATTGATTCTGTGCTGGTCTTGTGCAGGTAACCCCAGTTTCTCTGAGTTCACGTGCTTAAGAGTCATATGGCTTTCTGCATAAGCATATTGGAATGGGACGAGAACTCCAACCATAATTTTGCTATTTAAATTCAAGAGTCATGATTTTCCCCTTGGAGTTACACGGTGGCTATCTGGGAACTCTATGGTTAAATAAATACTTAGGGAGAAAGAAAATTAAACCTTAAAACCACGAGTCGATATCAGATCTTGCTCATGAAATTCTATTAAGCATTCTCTTCCAGATGCTCTTATCCTTTTCCTTTGCAACCTGTTTTTAACTGATTGTAAACTCTGTCACACCATGCCTTTTAGAGTATTTATTTAGAAACAAGATTTGGATGTCATTTTACAGTATCCTTGCTTCACTTTCATTGCTTTTAAGGCACAGAGCTATAATGGACATACAGATATTGGAAGCCGTTATTATCTTTCACCATCTGAAAATCCATTTTGTAAATCTTTAATTATTAATAAAATGTTGATTTATAAGACTATTTTTGTGTCAGTTAAATTCTTTGTTACATTGCTCCTTCGGCTTTATTAATACATGCTTGAAGTCACTTCAACTACTTTTGAGTTGAGTTAGTAAGTTGGGACTGTCAGATATTTCTATCATATAAACGACCCTAAAATAACTGTTATTTGAATACAATATTATAAAAGTCAGTATTCACCTTAAAGGCAACAATAAGTCAAGTGCATCAGCCAACAATTTTTCTTTGATGTCGTCTTAGAAGTTATGTTAGCAATAATAAACAAGTAAAAGAAATAAATAAAAGTCAAGGAAGCCTCATTTTTTTTCTAATATGTAAATATAATTTGAGAAGTGATGATTTAAGAACTGCCTAAGTACCTTATACAGTAAAGACAAACACGGGCATTTGTGAACTTAACTCAAGAAATAATAACCAACTATAAATTTATTGAAAAGGGGATACATTTCCCAAAGCAAAATTGAATACATTTCAAAGAAACCAATAATAATAAATATATTATCAAACAAATGTGAGAAGAATTAAAAACATAGATAAAATATGAAGAAATGAATATGAAGAGTCTATATAATTTGCTCAAAATTATAATCATAGAAAAACACTAAGTGTCTTTGAAATAATTTTGGCATATTAACTTAAAAATTGATCTATACTGTCTAATATTGACATAGTTCATCTGGAAAAATCGATTTTGTTTTGAAAAAAGAACTCTTAATGGGAAATACAATACTCAGGTTTAAAATATATAACTTAAAACAGGCTGTGATTGGGAAAATAACAGCCTGATTTTATACACATGAGAGAATAATATTTGCCAACTAAAACACCATTTTTTCCCAAATAATAAATATGATATAAATTCTTACCTTTTGTTTGTATAAAGTATCTTGCTACAAATCTGTATTATAGTGGTAGTTTATTTTGAAAAATATTATGCATTCAAAAACTTAAAGCAGTTTTAATTTCTCATATCTTTCATATTGTAGGTAGAGAGTAAAATAAAGCTAATCAAACACTGGAAATTCAATTATGAAACATTCATTCTTTACATCAAACCTTTCATTACTTTTCTCATGATTTTATTGCTAGCTAGCTTTCCTATTAACTCAATGGTACTTACAAGGATTATTTACACATATTATTTACAGTTCTATTCATGATTAATAATATAATTATAGTGTGAACATGAGAATTGTTAAACAAAATTTCATTAATGTAACATTCAGTAATGTTAACATTTGAAATAAAATATCAAAATCCATTGAATAGCATATTCAAAATATTATTGAAATGACATTATTAAAATATAAATACAGGACTGTTGTTTAATGTTTCTTTGTGTAAAGTTAATGTAATCATTCAGAAGAATAATTTGGAATTCTGATTAAAGCTAAAGACCATGCTTCTGAAGTCTACCCCAAATAAGCCTTCATGGGTACAAGAAACTGAGCGAACAGATGTTTATTATGGTGTCCAAATATTAGTAAAGTAATAGAAACAATTTTCTCTCTGTGTGGATGTGTAAAATTCTTCCTGATGAAATGTTATAGGAATACCGAATTAATTATGTACAAATAACTACATTAAATTTAAGCAAAAATGAATTTTCAAAAACATAAAAATGCATTATTAATAATATTTATTAGTATGAACATTTATTGAAAGTTATAAAAACATATTTGGAAATCAAAAGAATGGCTTCAAGAGAGTAGGTACCAAATACCAGAAGGTAACATGCAAAGATAGAGATTTTCAATTTTAATTTCCATCATAATTTCTTTCATTTTAGAACATTCTTTAAATTAAAAATTATTTGTGTCAATCAAATTCATTTATTAATCACACACACACACACTCTCTGCTTTTCTGCTTTGTGGTTCAATCCAGGTTTTGAGGACAGATGAACATAACGTAAAATTGTTGCTAATTGAAGGTAAAAATAACAACTGAGTAATATAAAGTTATACCTGTATACATTTAAGTATGTATGAAGAATATTCAAGATGATAAGATGAGCAGGCAACCCTGAAGCTGCCTGGGCATAAGACAATAACTACCCAGGACCTGTCAAAAAATTCAGAATTTACCTACATCTGAATTATGGTTGCAATTTAAAATTCAAACTCACATAATTGTGCAAAAACTGCCTTTGCAAGGGAAAAATTAAGTATTTATTTGATGTTATAAAGTACATTCAAATTATTTATTAGAGATTATCAAGAAAATTATAAGATCAGACATAGTCTAATTATTAGAGAATATATAATGATGAAGAATTTTGTGTTCCTTAAAATGTAAATTCTGTTACCAGTATTTGAAGTCAGTCTTTAGGAATTTATATGAACTAGAAATGATGATAGATAGAGTTCAGAATGCTAGTTTTTGAAATTTAAATGCATAATCAGATTGAAGCAAGCAGAGTGATATGCAAAATATAATTTTCTTTAGAAGAAAAATCATCGTAGAAGAGGAGGATTTTTCTTTTCCTTTTGTACTGAAAAAAAAAAAAATACAAGATCGTGCCTGGTGCTGGCAATGTCCAGAGCTGGGTAGGCTTCCACGGTGTTCTGGGCTTATAATGATGCACTTAGATGCATGTCTAAGATTTTGGCACTTTTGTATTTACATCTTCAGTAAGAAAGGAACTCTTTCTTACTGGAAGTGAAATTTTGCAAGTTCAGAGAACATACTGTAGGTGAAAGTCAAGTAAGTGAAATAGGCCTTTTGTATAATCGTTTAGGTGTGAAAATACTCTGACCTCAAAAGTCATTAAGTCTCATTTTTTAGTCTCTGAGATTCATAGATGAGAAGTCCAGCCTAAAAAGAGATAATGAAACTGTAAAGCTTCTCTGGGGCCTTAATGAACTCAAGGAGAGAAAGGATATGTCAAAGTTTCTTTCAGTAAAATATTAATGGCAGTATTCAATCAAGAACAAAGGATGTTTTCATGGAATTTAAAAAATAGGTTATGGTGGGGAAAAGCTGGGTTTTCATGGCTTTTTGATGTATATTCTGTACACATGGTCCCAAAATATTAATTTCTTGACTCTGTATAAACAAGAAACCAGAAGGTGAGGAAGGGCAGAGTTTTGAATAAGGGCTATTATACTTACAAACAAGGAGGCAGAATAGAACTACAAATGTACAGACAGAAAAGTTAGATAGGAACTAATAGCTACCATTATCAACTTGTCTTTTGTGAAAGGCTTCATTTTATCTCCTTTCTGAAACACCTTAAACAGAGCTAACAGTCCAGGAAGCTATGATGTATGATAACCTCTTTCCGGTGCACATTCCTAGCATACTCTAAATGCAGGCATGGAAGAATTTTATTTCTTCCTATTTATATCTACATAAATCAGAAATCTGTTTGGTATATCTTAGAACCTACTTGTGCTTTGGGTTTATGTAATAGGTCTTACCTATCTGAACATTATTTTCTTTGGGTTTGGATAAGTACATAAAGAAAAAAAGAAATTTATTTTATTATTTTTTAAAATATTTGTTATTTTGTTTATATGTATGAGTGTATTGCCTGCATGTACATAAGAGTATCTGTGCTGTGAAATGCCTGAGAAGGTCAGAAGAGGGTATTGAATTCCTGTGGAACTGGAGTTATGGGCAGTTGTTAGCCACCATGTGGGTGCTGGGAATGGAACCCAGGCCCTCTGCAAGAGCAGCCAGTGCTCGTCACCACTGACTCATCTCTCCAGCCACAATATGCAACATTTAATTCAACAAAATTACTGATAGAAAAATTCAGCTGTAAGATTTAAGATGTTAAAAATAAAGAAAATGAATGCATTTTTATGCACCAACACATAATATAAAAATCAAGACAGAGACAAACCAGGAAAAATTAGCAAAATGGAAAGGACTAGTATGACTAATAATGAAAAGCTGCTCAACCTGTACTGCAACCTTTCTGCCATAAAGGGTTTCTCCCCAATGTGTCATATATTTTCTCATTGTTCTAATCTGTTCATGTAGTCAGCCTCACTTCAGCTGCAATCTCTTAGGGCTCTACATCCACCATCTTTAGGCAACCTCAGTGATTTAGGAGTAGCTTTTTTTTTTTTTCTTATTCAATGTTCAGTCTCCGTCTTCCTGTTGGTTTTGAGTTTGCTGAAGGCAGTGACCATGTCTAGTGTGTTGACCTTTGCTTTATCCCTAGCACTTATCATAATGACTAACATCTGTTAGGTACTTCATCAATGCTTTGTGAACTAACTAATGAAATGGCTTTTTATATATTCAATTCAATTGATCCTGGTCATTCATTATGATGATGTCAACAATACAGTCAATTATTCATTCTTTACAATGATGTCATAGAGTGGCTAGTGACCTGAAAGACAACTCTATATAGAGTTGTCTAAAAGCACTGGATCTTCTACCCACTCCCACTCATTCCAAATTTCCAGGAGCACTATCATTAGGGCTACACAGCACTGTTTTATAATGCTACTGTAGTTCCCGATCCCAAGATCAGGACTCCTGTATTTTCTCTTAGCCTCCCAAGGCTCTCAAGGCAGTTTTGAATGGAAGACATACATTCCTTCCTTTAACCTCAACCTTTCTACTGTACTCTGAAATACAGCATTAGCCTTTAGTGAATTCTCTCTAATCTCAATGTTCTTGACTCCTCTGAACTCAATAGACTTTCCTGTGAAGCAGCTCTTCTCTAAGTCCTCTCAAGCACTATATCATGTAGTATATCTTTCTTATATCCCAAGTACACTTGGGCCTCAAGTGGAAGAGATATTCCCTTGTTTATTGATACTATTTTCATATTGTCTTCCTTCTTTATTCCCCAGTCCTTCTTATCTTTGAGTCTCATATCACCAGATTATATAATGCAGTACCCTTTAATCATCTACCAACGTATGCACATTCCCACTCATGCCTGAAGATGTCATCCCCCTGAATACCTCCAGAGCTACCCCTTTCTCTTGGTCATCATGCCAGGCAATAGAAAACTATGACTGAGATTATTCAATAGTCACATTTTAAAATGTATTTAATCATTTGTGTGTGTATTTGCATGCATGCATGTACATGTTCCATAAAACATGTATGGAGGTTTCTCTTTCTTTCACGTGGTTCCTAGGAATTGAACTCAGATCTACAGGTTTGGCAGCAGGTACATTTCCCCACTGAGCCATGTCACCATCTCAATTCTAAGTTTAAGGATGCTGTTTCTTCCAGATACCCCTAACCTCCCAGTTCAGTCTTTATCCATTATGTATCACCCCATCAAGAGGAATGAGTACAGTCTATCCATTCAGCTTTTTCCTTAGACAGTTTAAGCTCTATAACTCTTCATAATAATCACTTTCCTGTATGTAACTAAAACTTTTACCCATATCATTTTCATTTAATTTGTCTATCAAGGATCCAAAATGCACTAAATCGAAATGCAAAAAGTTACATGGAAGGTTCTCAAAGAGCACTGGCCCTATTGCAGCTGAAATTCATGATGACCTGTCTTTTAGGTGTATTGTTCATTTTGCTTCTTTTTTTACTTTCTTCATTATACACAAAAATGCTAGATTTACCTAGGTGGTTTCATATATATGATTGCTAATCTTAAATGAGCCTTTACTGCTAAGCCTCAGTCTTTCTAGACTTATCCAATTTTTCTCCATTTGCCTAGAGGAAGGTTTTATACTTGATTTTTTGTGTTCTTTAGTATCCCCTAAGCTTTCTTCAGTCTCATCTTTTGGTGTTGACATTATTATAAGTGGAAAAGTGGAAAGGCAAGTGTACACTTTCTGCAAGTGCCCAGTATCACATCAACACCCCACTTCTCTCTGTCATCCTCACTTTTAGCTTGGCTCTTTTTGTGTTCTAATCTAAACAACCCTCTGTTTATGCTCAAGATGACCAGTTCATTCCAGCAGCTTTCCTCTTCTGCATCATGTTTTCTTTCTCAGTTCTCTCCTACAAGTTCAGCAGATGCCATTTCTTCCATGGTTTGAAACAGCAGCAACAATGGCAGGACCCCCTGTGAGGACCCCTCGTCTGTTACTCGCATTCCTCTGCATCATTTGACAGTGACTATGTACCACACATCTTTTCATTTCTGCTTCTACCATGATTTGGTTTTATTTTTACATGAGTTTTACACTTCAGCCCACAAATTCCTTCTTTTTTTATTTTATATGCATGTGTGTTGCCTGCATGTATATTAGTGTACTTATGAGTCCAATGACAGTACAGGTCAGAAGAGGGTGTCCCCTGGAACTGGAGTTAATGACCATTGTCAACTTCCATGCGGGTGCTGGGAACCAAACCCAGATCCTCTTCAAGAGCAGTCAGTTATCTTAGTTACTGAGTCATCTCTCCACCCCAGGTCCTTACTTCCTTAAATGTTTGCAAATTGTCCATTGGTGCAAGACCTCTGTGACGGCCTGCTAGAAATGTCAGTCCTTCTCCAACTTCTATGAATTCACCTTTCTCTGCACTACTTTAGATTTTTCCTCATGATTATCATTATCTTATTATCAACAATAGTAACAGAAACATCTCTATGTATATATGACAGAGGAGAGAAGAGAGAGAGAGAGAGAACCCTGAAACATCTCTGATGTATCTCCTCTAAACAAATATAATTCTAGGAAGATAGGGTGTACCATCCCTTTTTCTAATTCCTAAAATACTCTCTAAAGCATACCTCAGCATTAAATCCAAGTTTACAGAAGGCAAGAATTGTCTTACCCAGTATGACAATGATTAAAAATAATTAAATATACTAGTAACAACAAAAGTATCAAATGAAGCAGTTGCTGCTTTTTCTATACATTATCTCCTATGCATGGAAATTCATAAGAAGCCTGCAAGAAATTATTAATAAAAGGTATCTTTAAGTGTTCTAAATATTTTATTATTTTGTTTTATGTGTATGAGTGTATTCACTGCATGTATGTATGTGCTCCAGTACTGTGCAGTGCCTGCGGAGGTCAGAAGAGGCCATTGGATCCCCTGGAACTTGAGTTTAGATGGTTGTTAGCTATCATGTGGGCACTGGGAACAAAACTCAGTTCCTCTGCCAGAGCTTCCAGTGCTCTTACCTGCTGAGCCATCTCTCCAGCCTCCATATGTATTTTATTTTAATCAGTTACTGTGCTGTACCCTGTAAGCTCAGAACAGACAGATGTTGCTGGGTTACGAGGTTGATACCAGCCGTGGCCAGCCTGGGATGCATAGTGAGACCTTTTTCAAAATCATCCAAACTAATCATGCAAGAGTTGTAGCTCCAGAAGTTTATTATTTATTTTTATACTTCTCTGTTTATTTCCATTAGAAAAATGTTCAAATATGAACCTCTGTCATCAATATAATGAAAAAGATATATTTTAAGCAAAACATTTTGTTTCTGTTTATTATCGTTACATAACCTATGAATAATGAATATTTTCTCTTTTCATCTCTCTTCTGTAGTAAAATGGTTAATGAGAATTTCCCTTTCTTCTTTTCTAATGTAATTTCCAGTCATATGTTTATCTGTGTGTCTGTTTCTGTGTATCTATCTGCATTTGTGCACGTGTGTGTTTGCTTAAGGTTTTTCTCTCCATTCACAGTTTATGTAGCTTTTAGTAGAAAGAACTACTTTTCAGATAAATCTTAAGTCCATTTTAGAACCCACAACATTTCTTATTGTCAAGACTATACCTATTTATTGAGGAAAATCCATTTTATGGATAAAACAGTTTAAAGAAATAATAATAAAAATAGAGCTTTGGGGTATCAACTAGAATTTCTCGGGAGATTTTTAGATATATAAGCTGCAACTATAGAATATAGCATTCATTTTTCACATGATGTTTATAGTTTTCATCACACTCCCAACCATGTATTGCTAGAATTGAGAAACCAGAAATCTAATCAAGTTCCTGTATTTTTCCAGCTAATATCTTCAATGTCTCATCACGAGCTACTTCTAGAAAGCATAGCTGTACTATGGACACAGTACTGGATGGCAAAGGCATATGAGCTTTGCTGAGTTCATTTCTCTGATTGCCTGTTAAATATGAAGCAGACAATCTTCTGATACATACTCTGGAAGACAGCCCTTGTCAAGATCTTATCTTTCCTCTTGTTACTTTCCTTCAAAAGATGTAGTTGTATCATGTTGGTGAGCCCCAAACTCTGTGTTCCAAGGTAAGTCTGATGTTGTTTTAGAAATACAACCTGTGAAAGTGAGGAAAAATGAGAATCCACGCCAACTGCTCATATTACTAAAAAATGTAATGTGCTTCTGCTAGGAAAGTTCCTGCACACTTCACTGTTCAGTGGTTGTAACCAGGGATCCAAATCACAGAGCAGTTTGACTGAGTAGGCCGCCCGAGTTGTAGTCATGAAACTGTAAAGAAAATACCTGAGAAAAATCACATGAAAGGAGGAAACATTAGATCTTGCTTCGTAGTTTCAGAGGCTGCTGTTAACAGTTCTTAGCTCAGACACTCTGGGGTACATGGTAAGGTTGATGAAATAAGCGCCTGGCAGAAGAAAGATGCTCTTCTCATGACAGCTGAGAGGCCATATGGAAAGACGGGGGCAGGGAGGAGGGCTGCTGACCAGGCGTAAGATCTACCCCTCCAGGGCGTACACTCAGTTCCCTGCTCCTTTCGATTAGGCCTTCCCTCCTAAAATTTTCATCCCTTCCCGATAATATCCTCAAATCATGATTCTGTTAATGAGGTGGGAACTTTATTTTCAGTGGCATCTCCAAAGACCCACTTCTGAACACTATTAGCTTTTGGAAGAAGACTTCAGGTCCAATAACAACAAAGGGTTAATACTTCATAAAGATTCTGCTGAACTTAACCTAGTGGTGCTCACTGTCAGGCGCAGTGGGAGTAGCCACTGTTGAAGAAGAACTAGGCCACATTGTGATTTTTAATGAATTTGTGTTTTTCATATTATAGTTTTTAAAAGACGTTCTTGCTTGTAAAAGCTTACCATTGAACAGTTTGATTCAGTAAATGCTTTATCCGTAGCTTTTCTAACTATGCTTCAAAATCTTCCAAAAATTTAGTGCTGTCTGTTGTACCTTGCCACATTACTGGTGAGGTTCTGCAGTCTCTGCTCCTTCCAGTCCTCTCTGAGTTGTGACAGTGTTCCTTGGCCAAGGTGCTTCTAATCCATTTTGAACCACTTTCCCAATAACTGCTTTTTGAAATTTAGTTTGAATGAAGATTTCTCTTCCTGCCACCCCTTGAACCTGGAAACCATTTTCTCTTAAGTATTTATGAAATAAGATTACCTCTTTTTATGTTTAATGGTGGGGGCGATTCTTCTTTCCAGGCCTCCATCCTCCATACAGAGAAATATACAAGGGTAAATTGACATATATATATATATATATATATATATATATATATATATATCTTTTATTTTTCATCCATAAAGCTTTCTCATTCTTTACTTCAATTTTTCCACAGTTTTTCATGCCTTTGTGTTTGAGGTCAGTAGCCAAGAAATCATCTAAATCTAAGGAGGATGGTAAGTAGAATTCCTGCCTTAGAAATCTATAATTTATTTTCCCTCTGTTCTCACTGCTCATCCCACCTGAAAATCTTTCTTGAATTGTGTTTTCTGTTCTCTTTTTTAGAGACAGACTCCATAGTACAATTATGTGAGTGTGGCAGTGATAGAAGCCTAACTTGTGGAACATCATATGATTAAAAATTAGACCATGGCCTTTTACTCAGAGATAGGCTAGAATGTACAAGTAGAAATAAGCTTTGTAAAGTGTGTCATTCACAAGTAATCAGAAATGTCTCGATTGTGTCAATGAGGAAACACACAGAAGGAGGCTAATTAACTTTGAAAGTATCTGAAGGGAGGAAGGTTGAAGACTGCCTCTCTCTCAAATACACTGTAGCTACTATGTTCATTCAGACATGAAAACAGTCAAGTCCACACACTGCTGATTTTGTCTAGATATTAAATAAAATTTGTAAGTTAACAGTTTGCCTCCTGCCTTTATTTTTCTCACTGATTACATGGATGCTTAAGGAAATGATAGCCTAGGCATGTGCATTCAGGGAGGGAGAAAATCGAGACACTAACATGAAAAGCCACCACAAAGTGTTAGACATTGCTAACTGCAGAATCCAGCCAGCTTGCTCTCTAGACCACTGATGTGTTGCTTTTCCCCCTTGTGATTGAGTATCAGTGAGTTCTCTTTCATTTTTGTTTTCTTGAGAAAGTGTCTTGCTATGCAATCCAGTCTGACTTCAAATTTACAATTTGCCTGCCAAGGTCTAACATTTATAGGAATGTGCCAAAATGCCTGAGGAAATTATCCTATATATCTATTGTTCCAAAATGGTGAGTTAATTTTTTCAGTTGCTTATTTGGTTTCCTTTTAAACATTTATTTTTATTGTAATCAGGGTCTTCCACAGATAATCAGGTTGTTTTTAGGAAAAAGACATATTTGAAAAACAGCATTTGACAAATAATGATTAGCTCTAATCATGGCTTTAAACTGCAGTGGGATGAATTTTTGCTTATTTTTCTTATCCTAAGCACCTATTGTCTACCTCAGCACAAACCTTCTGCCAGTTACAAGCATATTTACAAAGACATTTCTAGCATATATCAGATTAACAACTGCAAAAATTCCCTCCTGAACCTAATATCTCTAGCATAGAAACCAAAAGGAAAACATTACAGATTGCAGAAACTGAAAAGGCAATCAAACAAAACACTCCATTCTCCCCAAATTTCAAAAATGTAATATTCTTGATAAAAATGAACTAATCTGTTTTCTAAAATGCAGTCACACATTTAATTTTTACTTTAAAAGATAAAGTCAAAATAAAATCTTGCATACTAAACTATACATTTGCCATTTTAAAAGTGGTTGATACATCCGAGTTTTGCTTATAATATGACTTTGTAAGAATTGAAGATAATTGAATTTAGAATGTGTCAGGCACTGTTTATAAGGAAAACCAAATGCTGTGAGCTTTTGAAGCTCAACTCTGGTTTAAGCTTGAATAAACTCAATTTAAAAATTCAGTTTTTACTTGCTGAATAAAATGCAGATGGAAGAAATATGCTTTCATCAGCAACTAATTTGAAGTTTATAACCATACATTCTCTTCTATCTTATCAAAGTTTTTCATGTATTTTTGTGACCTTGAAGTGAAAGTTTGAAGGTGAACAGTGGATAGAAAAGCAACTAAGAGGAATTCATTTGTCGCCTCTCAGAAAATCTGTCTGGAAACCCTAATGAGAGAATAAAACACTTTACTGTATTCCTGTTGAACATTAGATTAGCTTAGGCTGGGCCTTCAGAGTAATGAATGGAAACTAATTCCCTATCCAAATTCTAATAGAGGGTTTCATTCACAGAGATAGAAACTGTCTACACATAGTTATAGTACTTGTAGCTCTAGTCCCAGGAGATTTGGCATCATGTAACCAGCAGCCAAGTTCATGGATATGTAGTCCCAACACAAAGATTGAAAGACTGCCTACCAGGAGGGTGAGGGGTGAACAAGGTGAGAGGAGCAGCTGAGCGTCTGCTGGCTGGCAAAGGGAAATACCATATGCAAATGGTGGATCTGAAACCTTGGATTCCAGTAACAAGACAAGATGATGAAAGAGATCCTTAGAAGAACTGAGGTGACTTGTTCTTCTGATGACAGGGCACAAAGGAATACGATGTGTCCATGAGGCTAGCTTCATTGCTCCTACAAACTGTGAGCACCATTCATGTATTGGCCATGATTGCTTTGTTTTATGCATGCCAGCTGCCTCAGGGTAGTAACAGTCAGATTACAGTAGATGTCCTTTGTCATAAGGATGAGGAGCAATACCTATATCCCCAGAGTGCCAGAAGTGGTGACAGTGCTGTGAGAGGATTTCTACTCTTTCTAGCAAGGTTTCAAAGGCTCAGTTCACTTGCTAATACTTGCTGATCTTTCCTTGTCATAGTTATTAATGATCTGCCTGATGTTATTTTCAAATAATATCTGCTCCTCTTTTATATTTATATTAAGTCTCTCCTCATAATGGAAAGAGGAGTCACTCACTCTCTTCCTATTATGGCTCATCAATCATTGCCACTGAGATCTTGGTTTCTAGCAGTCATCTATGTCAGTGTAAGTTCACTGCTGAGCTAACATCTGTTCTGATCTCTACTTTACCTGTGGACCAAGATCTTGTCATGACTGTATTGAGTAATAGCTCCAGGGCTTCTAAAGACACTTGCATTGAGACATAACTGCAGGTATGAGCAAGTTGGCTTACCAGGCAACATTTAATTAATTAGTGATTGTAGCATCCATAAAGACTTTCCACTTAAGTCTCTTGAGGCAATTTAAAAATTCTTTCTTCAAGGTTCCTTCGAAGGTCCCTGAAAGCATCATCTCCCAATGGCTGTGTTCAGCCCTCAACTAACCCATTAGTGCATCACTGTTCCTTCTCATCCATTACATAATATCTAGTTTTCTACTCGAACCCCTTGGAACAAATTCCAAAAATGCACTTATTTACACATAACCCTGTATCTCAGCAGTTCTTGTGGGTCAATCTAGATTACATTTAATGCTCCATATTCAAGGGGATAATCTGAAGCAGAATTTCTCAAAATGTGATGTAGAACAGTTCCTTAAGGTCTTTATTAAAAAACCAAACATTTATTCTGAAATACATTAGAAAAGAAATGTTTCATAGTATATTAAAGTGTTGGAAAAAAAATGTCCAGTTGCATTTACCTGTTAGACTTGGCTTAACCAATAACTTAAGAAAATTAAGTCAATAATAATTGGTAACCAACAACAACAACCATCCAAAATTGTCTCTGTAATATACGGAATATATTACACTCAGTGCTGGGATAAATTTTCTAATACTGAGTATAACTTGGAAGTTTCTGAAATCATGGATTGGAAAATTCTCACCTTTAACAGCAGTATTGGGATTTTTGCAGCTGATGTCTACATTTTCCTGTAGTCTCTGAAGGAAGGCTCAGTGTTAAGGGATGAGAAAATTTTAGTTATGTTGGACGCAGCATGATCCAGCTTTCCTGACTCTCTCCTTCTCTGCTCCCTACTTTCTTCTTCTTTCCTTCTTTCTTTCTTTATTTTTTATGCATTTTATTTTAATTACTATTTTTATTTTATGTGTATGAGTGTATTATCTGTATGTAGGTAGGTGCACCTGTGTCCTGCAGTGCCCATGGAGGTCAGATGAGGGCGTCAGATGACCTGGAACTGGAGCTACAGACAGTTGTCAGCTGCCATGTGGGTAGTGGGAAGCAGCCATTGCTCTTCACTGCTGAGGCATCTCTCCAGTGCCTCTTCCTCCTTTGCTCTTTTCTTCTAAAATTTATCAAGTGACAGAGGAATAGGGACACAAATAAATGCTACCTAAAATATATCAATTTTTTATCATTATCAAAACATATCAATATGATAGAACTTTTAGACTGAATTGTTTCATAGACTAGGAATTTTGAGACATATGATTGGAAGCGTGGAAATTATCAATTCATTTGTTTAGAAAGCGATTCCACTACTACCAATTCTCCCCTTTCCTTCTACAGTTTATTTATATTTTGCTATTTTAAAGTTTCCAAACATTAAAAAAAAACGTAGTTAACAACAGTGTGATCACTACTAGATGTTTAATTTTTGATAACAATTTACCTTATCTGTTCTTTTTCTGTTAAAGGTATTACATCAACTTATTCACACTGCGTACTTCACTACTAAAGACATGTATGTTAAATGCAACCAGTACCTTGATCATATTTAGTAAGTCCTTAAGTTAATCACTTCCATTTGTCAGCTTGGTATAATTGTCTGTTTTGTGCTATATTAATAGGTAACTAATTTTCATTGAAGACAGATATTTATTTTAATAAAATTGCATCAAGTTTACTTTCTACTGGAGCACATTCACTGATTTTTTTTTTCTGCTTGATATCCTTGGAAAGGGGTGTTACTAAGCAGTCAACATAAAGAAATCTCTTATTAGAGAATCAAACATTTTAGAATATAGTTTAGACATACTTTAGACATTCCTAACTTGGAAACTCAAAGGGTTATCAAAGTCTCAAAGTAAGATTCTGAGATGAAAAGTAGTTTCAAGGGCCACCAGGAAACCTGCTGTAAATATATGTTCTGGGGCTCTACTCTAGCTCCCCTGAATCATAATCTATTCTTTTAGAAGACTTATGGGTCACTGTGATGTGCACTAAATCTTGAGAAACACTGTTTCAGCCAAGATAACTGTGGTATAGTACTTGTATCACGGAATAAAAATAATACCCTAAGCAAATAGTCTCTCTTCTATATAATTTCATTTGACAGATTACACATTGCTTCTAATTAATTCAGGAACACAAATAAAATTTTCAGTGTAATTATCTTGCCTTCTGGGGTTGCTTGTAAAAGATGTGATAGTGGAAAAAGAAAGAGAATTTAAAGAAAATATTGTCTTTCTTCAATTATATTGAAAGTGTATTTCTAAGTCCTTACCTATAAGTTTTCCTTTGTGAAGCAAGGGAAAGATAAGTTTTGTATTCATTTTCTTAGCCTGCTGGAGAAAAAGTGACAGTGGCTCATAACATAATAGGAATTGGAAATGAAGGCAATCATATCTCATATATCCTCTGTTTTATTCACTTGCTACATAAGTACTTTTAAAATGTACCATGTGGTATTCTGTGGTACCTAATTCAGTTAACAAGTTTTATAGTTATAGACTATAAATCATTAGAGACTCAATCTACTACTTTTCTCCTCTCAATATATTCTAAGGAATAGCATTACTTCTTTAAACATTTCTATACTAACTTTTCATTTTTGAGAATTTCACACATGAGTATTTACATTTCCGTACGTCTCACTCTCCCACCAATTCCCTTCATATTTCTCCCCCATACTCTCTCAATTTCTTGTCTTCTTCATTGATTATTATTGATACATATACATACATTTATAAAGACAGACATATGTATAGTACATGTACAGTCTATTTAATAGTATTTGTGTGTACTTGCGTTTAGGAATGTCCATTTGGGATTAGATAATTTCTCAAAGAGTTAGCCTTGTAGAAAACTGATTATACCTACCTTAGCACCCATTGATTGTCTGCAGTTTTTCTACTTGAGGAGTCACCACGTGACAGTTCCCCCAACCATCTTGGCATGCCAACTGATTTTATCATTATGCAAATCTTGTTAGACGACCATACTGTGGCTATTTCTTTAGAGTAGCATCCTTATCATGACTAGGATGCATTAATTAGAAGCAGATGTCTTGTCCCTCTGGCTCTTACATTTTTTCTGTCCACTCTTCTGTGATGTTCCCTGAGCATTCAGAGTAGAGTTTGCATTGCAGATATATCATTTAGGGCTAGGCACTTCAGAGTTTTTCACTCTAAATTCATATCCTTAAATTTACAGACAAGTGTATCTCTTACCACTCTTCAAAGAAACTTCCTTTTGAAACAGATGAAGACATACAAACTCTCAGCATATTTGAATTGGGAGTTGCATCCAAAGAACCTGTAAATGCTTACATCAAGGAGCGCATAGGATTTTCATTGCTGTTCATACCTTCTTTCATCTTTAACCCAAGGCTCTTTCCAAAGGGAATTTCTAACGATGATCTGTTTGATTTATTCATAAATATTAAAATACATAACTTATGCAAAACACACAATTAGAAGAGTTATGGAAACTACACAACATGAGAGTATATTTATCTATTGAGGTCAACCAAACCAAATGAAGGAAAGCAAATAAAAATGTAATTTCTAATGAACTCAGAACATTGAATTGTTCTAAGTAACTCAGTCAAATACTGTTTAAAAAGTTATAGTTAACATTATGTGATAAATTTCCTGTATAGTTATATATATATATATATATATATATATATATATATATATCACATTTATTCAGTCCTTCTTTATTCATTTATTTCACAAATATTTAGTATATCAAGGATATATGTTTTACTAGCTGTGTATATTTGCTACCTGTATAAATTTTATGTACTATTTAACTTTTCTATGTTGAAATTTCTTCCATAGTATCAGAGATATCTTCTCAAAATAGTTGAGAAAACCAATTGCCCTACTGTTTGTAAAAGAAAAACTGACAATTTAAGTACAATGTAAATAAGATGTAAACACCATCAACACCATCACCATCTTCATTGTTACCACAACCTCTGTTATTAAAGAGGCTTACAATACTCCTTGAAAATCTAAATAGTCTGTTACAAGCATCCTTCATTAAAATTGGTATGTTGACCCCTCCCTAACAACCTGTTCTCATTCTAGATTTGGGTACAGGCATTTTCTTGCACTTAGCACCCCAGATCTCTGGACTATATTCTTTCTCCAGACCCACCACTGCATCCTTATCCCTCCTACTTTCACCAGTTCAACTTTTCATTCTAGTTTGTTAGAGCCTTCACAGGCTATTCCCACCACCAGCTCCCTCTGTCTATCCTAGACCAGCCATCTACCCTGGCGGTCCCCACCTTTTACCTGCCTTAGATTCCTGGAAACAACCTTCTTCCTTGGTAAGCTGATCCATCCCAAGGTCTTACCATTCCTTTACTTTCTGAACTACTCCATTCTTCCCTCACTCCACATCATGTTCTCCTTCTAGCCTTGGACATAGCCCTGCTCTTGCTCTTAGCAAACCCATATCTCTGAACTACCCTCTTAGTCCAGATCCAGCCACTGTCCCCTGATTCCCATTATTCAGACAAGCTCATTTTTCAGTCTAATTTATCTAGAACTTCTACAGGATATCTCCAACCCACCTTTCTTTGCCTTCTTGAAACTAACCTTCTACCCTGACAGTGTCCACCACAATTTGCCTTAGATTTTGGAGACCAGACTTCTTCCCTGGTAAAGCTGATACTGTTTGCTGCATCTCCACTCCCTTAATGCCCCAGCAACACCAAAATTCCCAAACCCAAAACCTGTTCTCCTTCTAATCTTGGGTACAAGCACACTTTTACTCTTAGTGGCCCAGATCTCTGGACTGTCCTCTTACCTCTGCCTGAATGTGAGCTGTTCAAATTTCATCATGCCTCCCTTGCATTGGAAATCTCTGCAGCCCCTCCCACTGTTTCAGTGCTAGGCTTCAGTGCCCTTTAGTAGGTGAGCATACCTTTAAAGACTGCCCAAGAAAACCTGAATTCTGCCTCTGCCAAGCAATCTTCCCAAATTGTGCTGGGCTTGCTGGCTAGAAGGACCCAGACCTTAATAGAGAGTCTGAGAACATCTGACTGCACAAAACTTGTGCTTCTGAAGGAACTCCTGAGCAGCTGGACTAGAGCCATCTCATCCCTCCAATATAAAGTCAAAAGAAAAAAACCTGAAGTCTAGACAAACCAGGTTTTCATACACAGAAAAAAAAGAGCAAGTCACATCAAGTATACAAACAGAATCAGACTTCAACTTAATAAAGGGAGGCTTGGGTCTCACATCAGAATCACAGACAACAAAAGAAATCCACATGCCAAGATGACAATGAAAAAATAATAATATGAAAAACCAAACTACAGGAGAAAATCTCACCAATAAAATGTATGAAATGGACAACAGAATATCAAGATTTGAAGATGAAATTGATAGAATTGGCGAACTCAAGCAAATATTAAGAAACATTTAAAACAAAAAGGAAATGTGAGACACCATGAAAAAGATCACATTTACACACTATATGTATAGAGGAAAGAGAAAAATCTGAGAATAATTATATTGACCAACCTGATTGTATAAGAAAATCTACCCAAATTAAGGAAAAATAATCTCATACAAATACAAGAAGCACATAGAACTCCAAATAGAGAGGACCACAAAAGAAAGTCTTCCTAGAAGATTGAGGTACAAACACTAGATATACAAACAAACAGAGAATACTGAAAACTGCAAAAGAAAAACAAGTCACATATAGTGGGAAGCCCATCAGAATTACAGCTGACATTTATACCAAAACCAGAAGAGCCTTGACCAAAGTATCCCCAGTTCTAAATGATCATAGATGCCATCGTACTATAGTTTATTCAACTATCATTATTAGTGAAAATGAAAGAACCTTCTTCCACAACATGCATAGGATGGAAAAATTCATGTCCACAAACCCAGCCCTTCAGAGAATACTTGAAAGAATACACAGCGATGAAGGAAAGAATATACCCAGGAGGCAACAGAAAGAAACTAAAGTAAGGTGTAGCTGGTAACCACAAAGTTAGACCAAGAATGCAAACAGGAATTAAAATGACAGGAACCCATATACATCTTTCAGTAAGTGTTAATATGAATGGACTGAACTTCTTATTCAAAAGACACAGACCATTTGAATGGATTAAGAAATAAAATCCATCTTTTGTTGTCTGCAAGAAACTCATCTGATCTTCAGGGACAACTTCTACCTTAAGGTGAAAGGATGGAAAAAATATTCCAGTCAAAACGGCACTGAGAAACAGGAGTTGCCATTATAATATCTGGCAAAATGGATTTCAGTTAATCAGAAGGGATAAAGAGGCTCACTTCATTCATTCTGATCAAAGGAAAAATTGACCAGGAAGATATTACAATCATGAACATAATATGCACCAAACACTGGTACACATCATAAAATCTGTACTACAGAACTTTAAGAAACAGATTAATTGCAACCCACTAATAGTAGGGGACTTCAATAACTTGTGTGTCCCTTAGACTGGTCAACCAGTCAGAGAAAAAAAAAGAGAGACATCTGAATTAAACAATACACCATACACCAAATGGACCTAACAGAATTCTACTGAATATTCTACCCAAGCACCAAAGAATACACATTCTATTAAGCCCCCAAGGAACTTTACTCTCAACTAAACCACATACTGGGACACAAAATAAACCTCAACAGTCATAAAAAAATATTGATATAATTCCATGCATTCTATTAGACCAAAATGCCATAATGCTTAAAATCAACACCAGAAGAAGTCCCAGTAACTACATGAACTCATGGAGACAGAAACACACTCCTGAATAATGAATGGATCAAAGGAAAATTAATATAATAAAAGTATTCCTGGAATTAAACAAAAAGGACAATACTCTGGACAATACTCAACAAACCTCTGAAACATTAAAAAAGCAGTTCTATGAATGAAGTTTATAATTCTAAGTACGTACATTAAAATTTCAGAAAGAACTAGTTTAACTTTGCAATGCAATAATCTTGAAGGGCAAAAACCCAAACCGAGCAGACCAGAAGAAATATAAAAAATTTGAGCAGAAACTAATGAAACAGAAACAAAGGAAACAATAAAAGGAATCAATGAATCCAAGAGATGGTTCCCTGAAAGGATAAAAAAGATAGACAGACCCTTAACCCAGTTAAATCAAATAAATAAAGAGCAACTCTCAATCAATAAAATCAGAGATGAGAGGAGAAACATTACAACAGACAACAAAACATTCCAGAACATTTTAGGGGGAATACTTTAAAAACCTACACTTGGTTAAATTTGAAAACCTTAAAGAAATGGCTTTTATCCCAAATCATGGGAATCATCAAAATTAAAACCAAAAGAGATCAATGGCTTAAACAGACTCAAAAATTTTAAGGAAGTTGAAACACTAATACAAATCCTACTAACTAAAAAAAGCCCAGGTCCAGTTGGATTCCAAGCAGAATTATACCAGACATTCACTGAAGAAATATATCCAATAATCCTTAAATTATTCAAAAACATAGAAACAGAGGAAAACTCCCAAATTCCTTCTATGAAGCCAGCATCACTATAATTCCAAAACCAGGTAAAGATATAACCAAAAAAGAAAACTATAATCGCATATCCTTAGTGAACATAGATGCAGAAATTCTCAAAAAATACTGCATCCAGACACAGCTCAAAATATCATTTTCATGATCAAATTTGCTGTCTTACACAGATGCAGAGGTGGTTCAATATACATAAATCAATAAATGTCATAAAGTATATAAATGGACTCAAAGATAAAAATCACATGTTCATGTCAATTGATGCAGAATACACCTTTGGCAAAATTCAATATGCATTTATGTTAGAAGTCCTAGACAGAATTGGACTAGGGGAACATGCCTCAACATAATTAAACCTATAAAAAAATCCACAGCAAACATCATTTGAAATGGAGGAAACCTGGAAGCATTCCTCTTAAAATCAGAAAACAGACAAAGCAACCCACTATTTCGCTCCTTCATAATATTGTTTGAAACTCTTCTAGAGCAATAAAACAACAGAAGGATGTTAAAAGAGAACTCATTTGAAAAGAGAAAGTCAAATTTTCCCTGTTGTAAATGACATATTGCACTTAAGAGATGGATGCCAAATATTCTACTAAAAACTCCTAGACACAATTAACACTTTCAGTAAAGTATCAGTTCACAATTTTATTCTAAAATACTCAGTAGCTATTCTATACACCAGTAACAAACAATTGGAGAAAGAGTAAAAGGAGACCCTCCCATTCAAAATTGCCTCAAAAAAAAAAGATACCAAGGAATAAAAATGAACAAAGTCATTAAAAATCTCTACAATGAAAATTATAGATCTTTAAAGAAAGATTGATGAGGACACCAGAAGATGGAAGGATATGGATATCTTATGCTCATGGATTAGAAGAATTAATATTGTGAAAATGACCATCCTACCAAAAACAATCCCAATGAAATTTCAATGCAATCCTAATCAAAATCCCCATGGCATTATGAAAAACCATCCTAAAATTCATATGGAAGCACAAAAGTCCCTAGATAGTCAACACAAAGAACAATGAACACAAAGAGTAATGAATCCTGATGTACTGCAGGAACCAGGAAAATGAAAAGGAACCAGGGAGGTAAAAGGAAAAAAGGACCTTAAAGAAGAATAATAGGAGACAGGTGTTACTAAGGGAGAACTAGATTAAACTGGGGTACTTAAATGGGAGGAGGAGAGGTTTTACAAGTAATTATGGAGATAAAGAGAAAGAAAGAGGTCAAGAGAGGTGAGGCCATAGGACACTGGCATTATCAAAGGAGAAATGGGTAAATGGGGACACTTTAAATGGGGAACACTCAGAGGGAGGGTTAGACAGTGAGAGAGTGAGAGAGAGGAGATATAAATAATGCCTAGCTGGTGTAAAACACAAGAGGGAATCATCTAACAACGCAATGACAACTTCCACATACAATATCTCTACATGAGTCCATATGCATTGCTGAAGGCTACAAAACAGGCAACAGTGCCAGACAGGGGAATCCTTCCTTTGAGTTTTTGGCCAGTGTGGTCTAACGAACTCCCAAAATTACAAAGGCTATTTCCACAACCCTTGATTGTCTCCCAGAACTTGAAGGCAAGACCCTGTTGCTGAAACAGGACATACTTTAGAGATCAGATGTGGAGCAATGGAGCTGGAACTGACTTGGAAGCCCCTTCACCTGACGTCTAGCATTCATAGTACTGGAGAGCACTATGCATACAGATAAGGGAGAACATTTTGATGGGGCAACACCTGCTTCTTGACCAAATAACTATATCAATAATCAGCACAGCATACAACACTAGTACAGTAGTGGCACTTTTATCTTTGGGATAGTCAGTGGCTACCTAATTGGTCTTAAAGCCCATGCAGTTGGAGGAAACTCATATATGGTACCGTAATCATAGTCAAAAACACATGGTTGAAGAGGTTATAGATCTTATGGAAATCCCTAAGGCTGTTACATCCCTGGTCTAATGTAACATCTTACTAAGAGCAAAGTATGTATTTTCATATTTACAGTCAAGTATCCCAGTCACCACTCATCAAAGAATTTCCTTTTGCACCAGATGGAAACTACTACAGAGTATCACAACTCGTCACACACAGACATTTTCTGTGAATTGCCCATGCCTAAGTGGCACATCTACAATGCAACCTTACACCCAAGGCTGATGCAACATACACAAGGTGTAACAAAGACAATAATGAATTTCTTAATTCTCATCAATGAAGCTCCCTCATGCAACAGAGAGCCAGTAACACAGAAGGCCATAAATGTCCAATGAATAGAGATAAGGAATCTGCAGAATTTGGGTCCCTGTATAGGAGTCTTAAGTTTCACTCATCTAAGGCTCAGAGGCCATTGCAGAAGAAATGGCATAAAAATTGTAAGATCCAGTGAGGAGGTGCATTGTTATATGAAAATATAATCCTCCAAAGTCCTGGAACCCTGATCATATGAACCTACAGCAATGGTGCTAGCTTCCTTAGACCGATGAATACTCAAGCAGCCAAAACCCTGCATTGAACTGGAGAAATGGGCAGTAGACCCCAATCTTTGCTGGAGAAATATTGACAACTGATTACTGTTGGGTGAAGAAGAACTAATTTTCCTATAACAAGGGGCTCTTGATAGGTGAATTAGACCTTAGTGGATGAAACAGCACTGACGAACATTTGGGAATGGTACCTTGACACATAGACCTTAACACAGATGAAAGACTATTTTGGATCCAGTTAGGGAACTATAAAGGATGCTGGTTGGGGAGTATATTATATTTAATATTGGTTGAGATATTCTGTATGACATAGACATCTAAATAAAAATAACAAAATAAAAATGGCCTGATTTTAAGAATGATATAGTTATGATGATATAGATACAGATATGATGATATGATATATATCATCATTATATACAGTTATAGTGGAAAGGATAAGCATGTTTGTGAATGTACATATATGAATTCTTAGATATGTTTTGGTATAATTTTAAGTGTCATGTTGATAAATAAAGCTGTATGGAATAACTTATCAAAGATATTTTAGTAAGTATGCATTTGTAAAAGCCCAAAGAAGATCTAAAATTCAGATTAGTGTGTTTTTGAACTTACAAAATCTGGCCTATAGTTTAAATGATGACCAAGAAAAAATGTCATATTTCCAGATTTCAAACCTGCTTACAGATCCAGATGTTCAGAATACTTGCTCAAAAATATAAATTCTCATTTGTAGAATCATTCCATCTAAGTGGCTGTGATCAATGATCATTAGATTCACGGTAACACATTTTCATGCTACATTTCTGTCACTATTATTGACCTCTACACTCACTTGGTTTCTGTTGTCTTAACTTTTAACTATCACCAGATGGTCTAAGATCCCACCTCCTGACCTGGGTGCTCTTAGCCTCCTGCTTTTTGTCATTATGAAATCAAATGTTTCCTTCATCACTGGTGTTTAGGCTTGTAAAGAACACGAACGCTGCCTTAAAACTCAATTGCTCTGAGGATTTACCCAGAATAGTGTAAGTGGCTTGGTAGAGATGGTAGCATGTAGAGAGCTGCGGATTGCCGCGTCTTAAAGATGGCGCCTGCTTCCGTGTTCCACCATCCCGAGGGTGAGTGCTTTCTGGAGCAAACAACTCCATATTTGGCTGTGGCTGAGATCTGGCCCTGCTTCCGCATGTGTGCGCCTATCTGCTTTCACCACGTGATAGTTTGGGGTTGGTTGGCAGGAGGGGATTTAACTCTCTGGTGGGCTTTCCCCGGGAGAAGTAAGTCAGGAGAAGTAAGTTAGAAGCCAGAAAGTTGTTCAAGGTTCCTGAATAAACTGCATAAAGGAGTCTGGAGTTGCGTCTTCCTTGCTGGATGAGGTGGTTGTGACAGTAGCATTTATAAACTAAGACAATGAATTTGTGAATGAAGTGGAATCCTTAAACAATTACTTCTTGAAATACTCACAAAAAGAGAGCAACTTCAGATTTCAATGACACCAATGCTAGTAGCTTGGAGCTCAGGTGTTCCCAAACTGAAGATGTTATAGACTGAAACAGAATCAGGCAGTTCTAAGTTCACAATCTGTGTATTTGTTTGCACACTATGCAGTGTAAGTCTGCTTTCATGTCTTTCCATTAGTTTCAGCGTGGTCAGCCATTAACAGTTCAGAACATGTTTAGGAGAAAGAAAAAAATAATTCTTCCTGATGGGATCCTTACCTATAACATACACTCTGGGATATAAGTCACATACTTAAAACTTTTATGTATCAAGGTTCTGTTACAAAGTGATAATTAAATGTATGTGTATTTATGTTATACATATTAAAATTTTAAAGGAAGATTAATAGTAATAGTCATTTGTTAATACATGGAACACATGCAGAATATCCATGTGTAATACATGTATGTCTTTTTTTAATTTCAAATTTTATTAATAGAGACATTACAAAAGTAGCGAGATTCAAGAGCGTATTCCTTTGTAATCATTCTAGTTTGGTTTCTGAGGCTGTGGTAAACACCATGACCAAAAGTACATGGGAAAGGATAGTTTATTTCACCTTACAAATTACAGTTTATCATCTAGGAAAACCGGAACAGAAGCTCCAGGCAGGAATGGAAACAGAAACCACAGAAGAATTCTGTTTCCTTACTTCACCAGGGCTGGCTCAGCCATCAAACCTGCATAGGAGTAGGAGTGTCCACAGCGGGATGGGCCCTAATACACCAATTAGCAATCAAGAAAATGCCCCACAGACACACCCAAAGGCCAGTTTCATGGAAGAAATTATTATTTTGGAAAGCTTACTTCTCTTCCCATGTGTGTCAAGTTGACAACACAACTAACCAGAACAGTAACTATAATTTGTTATCATATATATGATATATATCATATATATAATTTTCATTAATAATGGTATAAAAACTAAAAGTAGTTAAAATTTAATTCAGTGCATACCCTTTTTGAATAAAGTTTATATCTAGAAAAAAGGAACAAATCAAAAGTATTCAATTTAAATTTATTAACATAGTGAACAGAACACATAAACATCCTGAATAGGAGACAGGAGACTGACAGTATTTCTCAGCACTGACTTATACAACTTTGGACCATTTTTACCTGGTTTTGAAATGCACATATATTGAACAATGTATCTTGTGCTGAAGTGTTTATTTCTAGATTCTACTTTTTAACATAGTATTATGAGAATCATCCAGGCTATTGCTGCAAGCAGCAGCTTGTCCATTTACTTTGCTACTTAAAAATCTTCCACTCATTTACTCTGCTGGTAAGAGACTCTCCTTGTCATTTTTGCATAATAATTACTACTGTTATAAACATGAGTTTACATTTATCTTAAATATATCTGTGCATGTTTAATGGTACTGTTCCAAGACTGAAATAATTCTGTCATATGATGGACATGTTGAGTTGAGGGCAGCTTGCCTCTTATAAATATGTAGCATATGTACAGATTTCTCAGTGTGGAAAGCTATTTAGAAGGGAAAGATGTAGGGTTTTATTCAGTATTATACTGATTTAATTTAAATTGAGAGCAGTGGTTGGTGAATTTCTTCATTGAAAAGATCGCTTCGCTGTCAGCCAAACTGTTGTTTTCCTCAAAAATGAATTTTCTTACATTTTCTTTTTAACATTAATGGCTCAATGCACATTTTCCTCTGTGAAAGATTGACAAATGATCCCAGGTTATATAGCAGTGCTGGGGAAACAGTAAATATTTATGAAAGTGTATGCTTTGCTTAAGAAACTATGTAAATGGAAATCAGGAATTGAAAGGGACATGTGAGTGTCTGCAATGTCACACAAAGTAGGGAACTGCAAATTTAAGCAATGTGAAGATACCACTGAAAATAGAATAGAATATGTAAACATTAGAACACCGAATTTTGTTGAAGCTATTTTAGTTTTCATTTACCTTTCTTTCCCTTCCCTTCCTTCCTTCCTTCCTTCCTTCCTTCCTTCCTTCCTTCCTTCCTTCCTTCCTTCTTCCTTCCTTTCTTCCTTCTTTCTTTCTGTGTTATGAGTGGTATGCCTGCTTGTATGTTCCCCTGCAACTGTTTTTGTGGAAGGTGGTTAACCTCCTTGTGGGTACTGGAATTTAAGCCCAGGTATTCTACAAGAACAGCCACTGTTCTTAACTGCTAAGCCATCTCTCCAGTCCCCATTGAAGCTGTTAAGACAAGATTCTTATTGATTGACTCTGGGAATGAAAACAAATCTAGTGATGTTGTAAGACAATTGAGCAGCTCCTTACAAAATGCATGTTCTGTCATTATGTAATTCAGTAATAAAGAATTTTTTGTATTTGTTCAAATGAATAATAAGCTGTCATGCAAAAAAACCTGCACTTTAATATTTATAATAGGTTTACTCATAATTTCAAAAACTTAGAAGCAACCTAGATATCTTTCAGCATGTAAATAGGTAATTAAATTGTGATATTTTCTCACAATGGTATATTACCCAGTAATAAAAAGAAATGAGCTTTCTAACTTTATAATTAAGAAAGGAAACAACAACAAACCCCACAGGATAAATTAAAGAGGTTGATTTGAAAAGGGAGATGTTGTGTTATTCTAGACATAAGACTTTGGAAAAAGCAAAATCTCGAAAAGAAAGGGAAAGGAGGTGGAGACATGATTCAACAGTTGAAAGAACTTGGTGCTTTTACAGAGGATCTGGGTTTTGTTCCCACCACCCATACGGTAGCTAACCACCATCAGTAATTCCTGTTCCAGAGGCTATGATGTCCTCTTTGAGCCTCTGTGGACATTGCATCAGGTGGTGCACTTGACACAAAACACTCATATACATAAAATATTTTAAAAATTGAAAACAAAGAAACAGGGAAAATATTAGTGGTTTGAGCTGTTCACTGCAAGAAGTGCAGTGAAACAGGTGACAGGTGGAGAATGGGTTTTTTTTGGGCCTTTCTTGATTTTTTTATACTGAAACGTATTGTTAACTATCCAAATAATGTATTTAATTGAAAAAAAATCCCAATTCATATATGAATACATACATATTCTATAGATGCATACTTATTAGTAAATCTTCATGGGACATGGTGATTAGATAATTGAAAGGACATAATTCTTCCAGTGTTAAATGAATAACAATTGCTTTATATTCTTTAATCTTTTTAAAGTCCATTTACATGAAAAATATACCATAATAAGATGTCAAGCCTGAGGGACTATAATAAATTTTTACTTGCTACACTTTGTGATGCTTTCTCATATATTACATCTTCCTTCCTGGGAAACATTGCAGAAACATTCTTCTTATTTTAGAGAGAAAGCTCTTTTAAAATTTTGGACTCTCAAAACCTTCCATGTAACAGAAAACTGTGCCCTGCACAGCACTTCTTACCATATAGAGTTCTAGAACCTATATGTTCTATTAGACTGAAAAGGGAGAGAATATCTCCACTATGAATTTAAAGCTTTAACACATCTGAGGTCATAGATGCACAGAGTACATAGATGTACATAGATCTTTTCATTCTGAATAACAGAAGCTATAAAAAGTAACAATAACCATACCATTTCATATGTCTGAATATCAAATCACATGTATGTATGTGTAAATATTCTCTTTCCTGTGAAGAATCTAGATATGGATATATCCATGATGTAAAATTATAAGGGGAACTATTTATTGGGAGAGAGACTAGGAAGAGTGAAGAAAGAAGGTCCGGGAGAACAGCAGAGGAAATATCCTTTGTATAAAGATGTCATAATGAAACCTCTTCTCTTTGCTAACTTAAAACATCAGGAAATAATGAAAAAAATGCCTTATAACAATTAATCATGTGTTGTACAAGACATCTTTTCTTAAAGCTCTGTTTCTATTTCCTGTAACATTGTATGATTGGTGCAAATCTGGTAAGTGGAAAGAAGAGGGAGTATGTCTCTAGGCTGTGGTTAATGCAGTTCTTCTGACAATCAAGATTATGTGTTAGACAAAGTTTAAAATATTTGTTAAAGAAGCTAAACTTCCTCCATTTCCATGTTCATAAAAAAGCACCTTGTCTATTTATTTCTAGTTCTGTTATCTATATTACTGGTAGCTTTTATTGATTGTTGCCAATGAATTCTGAGCGGAAATAATGTGGGGAGAGATAAGTAACTCACCCTCCCCCCATTTATCTCTATATAGCATCTTAGAATGAATTTCCAAACTTCTTTTACAATTTAAAAAAAGAATTCTATTTAATTCACTGAAGAAATATAGTTACCAAAAGATCTAATTCTAGGAATTGAACACTGGCTGAGGAGAGATTTAGATAAGTAACTAATTAAGAACAAAGTTGTTGCATTAGCTTTAACTGTTATAACATAAAAGTTGCTCTCTAGGATTTGAAGAAACTCATTAATTCATATCTGTAAAATTCACAGAACAATTGGCCTTACTCAGCACACACAGCAACTACATTTCCAGCAGCTAAAATTCTCATTTCACAGATTCAATTATACTTAATTAAATTCAAGGAGAAAAATCCAATTTTTGTTTCTGTTCAATACACAAACCTTATTTCTATAAGTTAGATATCTCTTTCAAAATTCAAGTTGATAATACTTGTGGTAAAGTTGGTTATTATAAAATTTGAACCTTTTAGAATGATACTACGTTATAGTTTGCATAGCATAAATTTTCCAGAAAAACAAAATTTGGAATGTTAGGACAACCTCAGTGTTAAAAGATAAATGTTTCAAATGAAAGAAAGGATATTCAAATTTGAATTGCAAATGTTTTGATATATCTTTATAATATATCTTTATAAATTTTTATTAGCCACCGACTTCTGATATTAATATAAATCCTGTTCATTAACTTTCTAAAATTCAAATAAAATTAAAATCAGAAATATTCTATTTCAAAATAACATTTTACTAATTTGTATCTCAAAAATGCTGGATTATGCAAATAGTATAAAATATCTTGTTTTGGAAAACTGAATTATTTGGAACTACACTTGACACATACACAAAATGCAATTTTGCATAAAATCTATAACTATTAAATTAGAGTGGTAGGCAGTAACCATATATGGGGCTGAAGACCACACTGGACTATTCTGGATAGGGCTTGCCAGGTCTCTTGCAATGGCACTTGTGTCCATGTCATCCACATGTAAGGTACTGAGTAACTGGGAACTTTCCCAATTCATGCTTAGAGGTGGGGCCCATGGGAGATGATCATCACATTCCCACATGATTGGATACATGGAGTTTTATGAGAAGAAGGAGAGAATAAAGAAATCCATAACCATTTTAAGTAGGAAGTTATTGTAGGTTTGTGGGTTAGCATTATACCTTGTATTGAAACATTACATGGTATGCAGCAAATATAATTTATATAAATAGCTTAAAATTTATGGCAATAGTAAAGAAACACACAAAAAACTAAAAAAGGAGATACATACACGTAGGACTCTTTCTCTTCCAAGCCATGCCCTAAACCACAAGAAGGAATGATTATACCAAAGCACTGTGCTTGTGGACTTGGGCCCTCCAAAACTGTGAGAAAAATTAATTGTATTCATTTATAAAATACTAACACAATAAGTTAAAAGTAAATTCTTTATAAATTATCCTGCCTTAAGGCATTTCTGACAGTAACAAAAATATGCTGATACAAATGACATCTATTTCTGATAGGCTAGTTAGAAATATAGAGAAAGGAAATTTTCTCACTAATCAAATAATGAAAAATAATTTTCTTCATAGATTTTGTAGTGTACACTAGGTAAAATTAGTGATTTCACTTCAGCAATACTAGAAAGATATTCTAAGTGGATTACTGAAAATGTGGGAAAATGTGTAGATAGAACATGGAATAAAATGTGAGCTTTAAGAGAAGCAATTTGGAGCATGGCTTTGTTTAGTTTGCTTTTGTTTTCTTCTGTGAAGGCTGGAGAGACTGTTGAGTGTAGAGAGCTGCGGATTGCCGCGTCTTAAAGATGGCGCCTGCTTCCGCCTTCCACCATCCGAGGGTGAGTACTCTCTGGAGTAAACAACTCCATATTTGGCTGTGGCTGAGATCTGTCCCTGCTTCTGCATGTGTGCGCCTATCTGCTTTCACCACGTGGTAGTTTGGGGTTGGCTGGCAGGAGGGGATTTAAGTCTCTGGCGGGCTTTCCCCGGGAGGAGAAGTAAGTTAGAAGCCAAAAGGTTGTTCAAGGTTCCTGAATAAACTGCATAAAGAAGAGTCCGGCGTTGCATCTTCCTTGCTGGTCGAGGTGGTCGTGACAGTTGAGTAGTAGAATACAAACCTCAGTGGGTTGGAATACTATCCTGCTCTGAAGAGATGTGATCTACTTTCCACTGAAAATTCAATCTTACTCAAACAATGAAAGACTTTTTGATTAGAATGCTAATAGCACAGGAATTAAGATCAACAATGACAAATGGACCACATAAAACTAAAAAGCTCTGTATGGCAAAGGACACATAGAATCAGTATTTGCAAATCCATTACACATATAAACTCACAGCATGCACAAGGTCCACACAAGATTCAGCTGCCCAAATTCCAGCGTGCATGGGAGAAGAGCTCATCGAGTCCTAGCACTAGCTCAGGCATTCTTAACAACTGATAGCTGCTTGTCAACTGACAGTCAGTTTTCATCAGGAATTATGCCACTGAGAGGCTATCCCTGTCCAGTAAATGGTACTACACCCAGGTACATACAGGCAGCACTAAGTAGACACATGAGGATTAAAAGAAATGCAGCACAGGAAGTTGGGAGGGAAAAGTGCTGGAAAGGATGGAGCATGGATTTGGTCAAAACACATTTAAATACATGTATGAAATCCTAAATAAAAATAAGTAAAAAAGAAATCAGCCTGCTCATCTATCAGACATCTTGCCCTTATGCAAAATGGTGCTGTTGCCGTCACAGTTCTCTTCTTTGAGACAAAGTCTCACTATGTAGCTCATCATTGCCTCAATCTCATGATCTCTTACCTTAGCCCTTGAGGGCAGGTATTGGAAGTGTATGCCACCTTGAGACAATTGTTTTTACTTGTCATTACAAGTAGTCATTGGAATGTTATTGGAAAAAGTAATAGTTCAGTGTCATTTCAGTCTTAGTAAAATACTGATAACATTTTCTAAAGCTAAAGATAAACATTAATAAGTTTCTTTGGCTGGAAATTACCTGATTGTCAGTTGTTACCCTTGTGTCCTGACTATTTGTAAGTCGGGGTCTGTATTAGTTACTTTTCTGTTGCTGTGATAAAATACTGTGACCAGGATAATTTATAGGAAGAAGAGTTTATTTAAGCTTTTGGTTCTAGGTTACAGAGCGATTATACAGGTGGGGAGGCAGGGTCAGAGCTGAGCACTCACATCTTCTAAGCAGGCACAGGAAGCAGAGCATCTGGAATCAGACAAGGCTTAAGACCTTCCTAAAACTCTCTGTCTCCATGATGTGTTTCATGCAGCAAGGACACATTTTCTAAGTCCTCCCAAACAGTACCACCATCTGGGGACAAAATGCCTAGACATTGGAACCTGTGGGGTACATTTCCATTATAATCTCCAAAGGTGTCTCTTCAGAGTCTCCTGCTTTCTGCATTTGGGACTACTTCTACATTGTAAAGTCGTGATGGAGATTGAATAACATATTCAAATTTCCAGTTATTTTCCCAATTCCTTTCAAACACTCCTTATATATGTGATGTTAAAGACATTTAATAAGAGTTTTCTGTAGTGTTGAGTGCTGTACTTTAAAGAAAATTGGTTGAACTTTACATCTGAAAAAAGTCAATGTGGACAGTGTGGCTCAAATTGTGTGGAGGAAAATAAAAAGGTCCATTGATGTTTTTAAGGTGACAAATTGAGGGGACTAATTCTACCACCGCATGAAATTGTTACTTAATTGGATTGTTTAAAATACTTCCTTTAAAACTCGATCTACTACAGAGATTTAGATTCTTTAATGAACCAACATGATACTCATGAAGACTGTGCTGTTATTTGTGCTCAATCTAAGTAATAGCCAATACTGGAGCCACTCAAGTTCTCTGTTACCTCCAAAGACATAGCTTAATGAGCTCTCTCTCTCTTTTTTAATCTCTTGTCTCATCCAGTATCTGTAAGCATCTGCCAGAGATCTACTTTTCCAGACTATTCTCAAAATGAGTTTAGCTGTGCTTTTTCATGTTAGGAATTTGATCTGCCTTCCAGCAGCAGTTTCAGAGAGTGTATTAGTTTCCTTCGGCTTCCATAACAAAGTACTGACATCTGGATGACTGAATAGAACAGAAACTTATTTGTACACAATTCTGGAGCCTAAAAGTGAAAAAGCAAAGTATAGGCAGAGCCATATGTGCCCTGAAGTCTGGGTTGTAGAGAGAATCTGTTTTCTACCTTTCTCTGAGCTTCTGGTGTTGGTGAACCTTTTGTTGTCCTGGGCTTAGATTATTGCTTCAGTCTTTCCCTCTGTCAACTAATAACATTTTACGATGCAATTGATCAAAACACCCTGTGCCTGTATGCGTCTTTCTGTCTCTTCCTTATGATGCCCATCATATTGGATTAGAGTCTTAGCATACGTCAATTTTGTGAGGAAATTGTTGCTTCTCCCTCTCTCTGACAATATGCCCTAATGGTCGCAGTCACCCTTATAGTAACTTTGCACATATAATCATGCTAATATTTTACTGTGAGATCAGATTTGCCTTTGAACTCCACAGAAGCAAAGTGAAAAAGATTTAAACATTTAACAAAATAACGACTATATTTAGGTAATACAAAGTCAATTGGTTTGTTTTTATTTTATTTATCATTTTTATTTTGTGTGTGTATGAGTACATTGGATGTACACATGTAGGTACATCCGTGTCGCACAATGTCTAAGGAGGACAGAAGAGGGGTCAGGTCCCTTGAACTGGAGTTACAAAAATTTGTTTGTCTTCCTGTGGGTGCTCAGAATTGAACCTGAGTCCTCTGCAAGTGCGACCAGCGCTCTTAATTGCTGAGCCACTTACTTCACTAGACCTCTCTGGTTTCGTTTTAAAGCCATATTTATATTTATAATTTCTCAAACATATTTCACATGTAAGATATCTATGGTATTCATGGTTATTAGTGAAGATCTTCTCTAAATAATCTTATTGTGTTCTTACATTACTTGGAGATATTTCAATAAAATAAAATAAAAATAAAAATCACTAAAGGACCAAAGTAGTTTTATTAGTCTTCCTGAAGGCAGGAATGCATAATTTTAATTTTTCCATAAATACCGCTTCTGTTACTCATTTTCTATAAGGATTAAATAGCAGAATTTGACCTGGAGATGAGAGAAAAGTTGCATATAATCATGTTGACCCAATCATGCTACTGGTCAATTTGTCATTTATTTAACTCAACTAGTATGTAAATGTCCACTGTGTCCTCTCAGTCCCCTGGAAGCAGCAGGGAATAAAAATAGAAAATTTCTGTCTTCGTGGTGTTTACTATCTAGATTAAGGAAGCAGAGAGCAGAGAATTAAATAACAAAATGAACAGATGCTTGAAGGTGCTATCAGGTTTGCTAGTCCTGCCCAATACTGCCACATTATAATCCAATATACATGATGCATTTCTTGCAAAACAATCGGCCTTATAATCCTTGAAATCCTTGAGTTCCCCAAACTCAGTTCAAAAATATTTTTGAAATATATTTTGTGTGGCTGGAGAGATGGCTCAGTGGTTGAGTGCTTGCTCAGCAATCAAGAGGCCCAGAGTTCGGATCTCTGCACCCATGTAACAAGACTCAGGAGTTCCCCACAAATGCTTGTGACCCCACTCTGAGGGAGGAAGTGTTAGAGGGATTGCTGGAGCTTGCTGGCTTCCAGTCTAGTGGAGACACAAACCCCAGCTTCACAGAGACACCCTTCCTCAGAAGAATAATGGATAGTTATGGAACAGGACCCCAACACCCTCTTTTAGCCCCCTGTGTTCAAATGCTTGCACCCACACAGGGAAATATACAAACACCTAAATTAAAATAAATAAATAAAAATACATCCTTAGGCCAGGTGTAGTGACCCATGCCTTTAATCCCAATACTCAGGAGGATGAGGCAGGTGTGTCTCTGTGAAAGCGAGGCCAGCCTGACCTACACAGTTAGTTCCAGGCCAGCTGGGGCTACAATGAAATCATGGCTGAAAAATGAAAGTTTAAAAATACATGTTTGCATATACTGAACATGTTCAAATTATTTCTTCTTATCATTACCTATATAATACATTTAGCAACTGGTTCCATAGCACTTACATTGTACCAGGTATTGCAAGCAATCTAGATATGTACAAAAGTGTGTACATGGTAGACACAAACACTGTGCCATTTTTTATAAGAGACTTGATTATCTGCATGCTTTGGTATTCATGTGGGATACTCCCAAGGATAAAGGGAAAACTGGACAATGGTTGCAATAGCTTGGATACAAGGAAGCAAACAGGAGTTAGTAGTGAGAGTCTCAGACTGAGTCCCTGGAGAGCTCCTTAAGAAAGGCAACCGAGCATCTAGATACTTTGAAGACATTGCATGGATATATTTTACTCTATCTACTAATGCTGGTGGGAATCCAGTTTCCTACATATGGTGCCTCTGAATCCCTGAATTTACCTATCCTCCACTACTGTGGGAGGTGCATACTCTATGAATGATGGGGCATATGGTGATGGCATCACCACAGTGTTTTCAATGGTCACACAAATATAAAATGTTTCAGGAGAGTAGCATCAAAACTCACACTAAAAGCCAAATTGAATCTCACTATGTTTCTGGCACCGTATCTGGTGTATGTCATTCCCAGAAGATCTGTCTCCTGACATGTGACCCATGTTCAACCGTGACACACACAGGCCTCCAGTTCCTTCACCTGCTTGTGCTCCTATGATCTGCATTCCAATGAGGCAGCTCTGACTTTTCCAACCCCTTCAGATGTTTCCTGATATTTTCTCTGTCTGATTAAAAATCAAAATAAATATATGTTGTTTTACTCGTAACCTCATAAATTCTAGGAATGGCTACATTATTGGTATTAATTAGAGCTCCAAAGATATTAAGGAAATTAGAACATAAATTTCACTCACTTTCAACCCTGTCATTTTTTCAGTAAAACTGATGGGGAAGCTAATTCAACTTATCTACAACTGACTGTGTGTATATGAAACTATGAAATGGATTTAATACTCTGATGAGGAATCTGGGGGAATCTCTAAATGTGTATATGTATGTGTACATGCGTACACACGAACATATTTTAGGAAGGATTTTAAGGTTCAAAATGTTTTAACTATTTAACTGTAGCAACGATCAACTTTTCTTGATCTTTCTATTTCCAGACAAGTGTAGCATTTGAGAAGTCACACCATTTTTCCTGTTCTGGTTTGCCTCAATTGGTATGACAAATCACTCTGACCAAAACCAGCTTGGAGAGGTAAGGGTTTATTTGGCTTACCTTTCTCAAGTTACAGATCATCACATAGGGAGCCCAAGGTAGCAACTCAGGGCAGGAACCTGGAGGCAGGAGCTGAAGCACAGGCCATGGAGGAACGCTGCTTACTGGTTTGATCTCCTGGCCCACCCTCAGCCTGCTTTCTTATACAATACAGACTAACCTGCCCTGGGGTGGCACCATCCACAGTGGGCTGGACCCTCCCACATCACTCAGCGATCAAGAAAATACCCCACAGACATCACCACAAGCCAGTTCAATAGAGGAAATTCCCCAGTTGAGGCTCCCCAACCCAAGTGTGTCAAGGTGGCATGAAAGCAATCCAGCACACTGTCTTTTCTGAATCGCTGTAACATTTCTATCTACAGAAGTTGCTGAATAATAACTTGCACATTCTGGGATAAGGCCATTTCTTGAGATTCTCCTTTTTGATAAAAGCCCAATTACTTATCTTCTGATGGATATGTTTCTCCTTAATGAACAGTCTAATATTGTAAAAGTTAGCATGAAGACATTCCTTTAATTATCATGCAAAAAATATTTCAACAGCAGGTACTTTGCATCAATAAGACTTTTACAAAGTAAATGCATACTTTTATCTCTATAATTTATTTATAACATAGAATTAAACAGCCTTTAAATGAAACAATCCTTTGGGAGCATTATCTCTTAAAAACTTTAACAAAAGGATACATACCAGGTTTTAAGATTTGCTAGCTAAACGGAATAAGCCATAACCTTCAGGTTTACATAAAATTTACAAAAATAGGAATCCATTTGTTCATTGTTCACCTCTTTTAAAGACAAACTTTATGATTGCTGTGAAAATTTTATTTCTCATGTAGTTCATTAATTATTGTACAAGTAATTTAAGGTTCATTAGAATTTGTTTGGGGGCTGGGGAGATGGCTCAGGAGTTAGGAGTTTGCTACTGTTCCAGATGCCACGTCCCAGTCTCAGCACCCGTGGCAGATGACTCACTACCAGTAGCTCCAGCTCCAGTTCCCTTTCCCAGCTTTCACGGGGACTCACACAAATGGCTCACACTCATGCAGACACACACAGACACATGAAAAAATCTGAAAACTTGTTTAGATGTTTTAAGATGGAACTTTGGATCAGATTTTTAAAAATGATTCAGTTTCATTTAACAAATATGAATGTTTTGCCCACATGTATGTAAATGTACAATGTGTGTACAGTGCCCATGGAGGTTAGAAGAGGGTATCAGATGCCCTGGAATTGGTGTTGCACATAGTTTTTAGCCATCATGTAGGTTCTGGGACCTGAAATCAGGTCCTTTACAAGAACAGTCAGTGCTCTTAGCCACTGAGCCATCTCTCTAACCCTGACCAAGAATGTTCTTAAGAAAATTGTTTTAGAATTCTTAATTATAAATTCACTTATTCATTTATTTATATGTCTCTGTGTATGCATGCACATCTGTGTATGTGTGGTTACACAGAGACATACATACACAGACATGTACTTATGGAAGTCAGAGGACAATTTGCGGGAATGGATTCTCTCTTTCCATCATGCAAGTCCCAAATACAAAACCTCACGTTGCCCCCTATAGACGGAGATTCCTTTACCTTCTGAGCCATCTACCTGCCCCTGTGGATGTCCTTTTATCCCAGACATTAATCTTCCGAACCCAAGCCTGTGCCTGTCTGTTAATATTGTTGCAAAACTCTACTTGAGAAAAGCTGGTGAGACAAAACAGCAACATTTGTTTTCTACTTAGGTCCTTTTGTTTCAATGTATTTTTAAAGGATTCCAGCCTGTTCTACAGTTAGAATATTCTGAGAAGTGTCCTTCACAAATTACCAAGTTTTAGAATATCAAAAATGTGCATGCCAAAATACCTCTGGGAATTTATTTTGAGATGTTCAGGTATAACTGGAAAGCAGGTGTCCACACTGGGTAATTTAAAGTTGCCCTCTTCTAACAAGTTCTCATTATTTCTTTCAGACCCTGAGGCTGTCAGAATTTGTAGGCCACCTTATTAACTTAGAATAATTCAAGTAACTTTGCTTTTTGTCTAGACTCTAGGAAAGACTACCTCAGCTGATGGCTAATGTGAACTAAAGTATAAGAGATGAATTCATCTATTAAGAAAAATCTTTACAAATAAGTAGCTTAACATAATGCAATTTCAAGATGAAGGATGGATGTATATATAATGTTTGGGCCAATCTTTTGTATGGTAAGGAAGGCCAGTCTTAACTATTCATGAGACAAATTGCATTCTGTCAGTCAGCTATCCAGAGTTGGCTGCAATCTTCACTTACCTGAAAATAAAAGCTACAGTGATGTCCTGGAGCACATCCTTTGTATTTGTTTGGAATTAGTCCTTCCACTGAATAATTATCACAGCATCAGGCTGTGTGGTATGCTTTTTACTCTCAGTTATCCACTGCCAATCAAATTAATTTCCAATCAAATAGCCATACTCCCCTCAAAAAAGAAATTTTTGTTATGTAGTAATGAATACATATTTCCAGACTATTTTTCCCAATTATCTTCTTGGACTGTAGAGGAGAAAATAGGAAGGATATACTTTAGATTGCTTGGCATCAGTTTTTTTTGTCAGTATTATAGCAGTGCCATGTTAAACACAGCTCTAAAATGTGACCCCCTAAAACTCTGTCAAACCCTTCCTGGGAGGATGACGCTCTCCACACCCTAGTTCTTGCTGCCACACAGGACACCTTCTGATGTTGAAAGGCTCTGCTACGCGTCACAGTACACACTTTAAGTTGTATTTCATAATAAGTAAAGCAATGTACAATTCTATACTAATGCATCAACAGTTTTCAAGTAACCCGTCTTAGCTACTGATGGTTTTTGATAATGGTTCAAATATCAAATTTTGATTTTAAGGCATTTAAAAAGTGTATTACATTCAGAAAAAAACCTGATTATCAAATTTCAAATGTTATTATTTGGACTAATGGCTTGTATGCTGTTCATTCATGGAACTGGCCAATGACAGGGAACCTCACCACTCATTCAGCTGCACAACCAAGAGGGAAAATGATCAATATTCTAGTGTGCAGTTTTGCCAAACTATGAGGTTAGTAAGTTCATTGTCCTACTTATGATGAATTCAGCTCACACTTGAGTTTATCAGTATGTAATCCCATCAGCAATCCCAGAGAACCTGTATATTCTTATATTTTATTCTTATCATTTATTTATAAATATGCAAGATGGTAAGAAAAGCTCTCAGTAAACTCATTCAGTCCTCACAGAGCTAGCTATGCTTTGTTGCTCAAAGTTCATGCTCATGCAAATGGCCTCCTTGGGATAAAACAGTGTCAAGCAGTCTGGTCTCCCTGTATTCAGCAGAGATGCTCCACCTCTTCCCTGAAGCCACTTCTTCGGAAAGACAGGAAGCTACTGGTGGAAGGAAGTTAGCGGAAGCTATCAGAAGGCAACGTACTCAGACTTCTAATAAGAGAAAGAGATCATTTGTTATTAGCCACAACCAGTATGAGCAGCTTTTGCAAAACATCTTCAATTACTCTCCAGTCTGGACAAGTTTGTATTTGGATAAAGTTCTGCCTAGTGATGTTTATTCCCCTGTTCCTATTGGCAACAATCTCCATCATTTTTGCAGTCTATTTGTGTCTTCCACATAGCACCTCAAGTCATTACACTTTATTCTAACCACATGCTCTCTATAAAAATACTATTTGTTTCTCAGATACATTTCTATTGCCCACTGTCATATCTCCCTGTTTACATCATACAGAACACCTAGAAATACTTTCTCTTCATACATTCACTTCTCTTTGACCTCTGACATAGGCTGTACTTTCTCCCCAAAGATATTCCAGCCACTTCCCCCAATGTGTTCTGCAAGTTACTTCAAGTGGCCATAGATATCTCTGCTTCCTGATTCCGTTTCGTGTCTTCAATTTCCACATTAGCGATTTCTACCAGATCCTTGCTAAGTGATTTTCTTCTCTTTATTGGCAACTAATGTTTTTGCCAGATACTTGATAAGAATTATTATCTTTACATTCTTCTGGTCATCTTTAATTTTGACATTTTCTTTTCTCTATGAAATTTATTTATCAATTGTAGTGTTTCAAATATTTTATTGTGTTTACTGAATAAGAAATGTAAGACTTAAATTTTATCTTGGGAAATCAAGACATAATTGAGGATGTGATGAGGGCCTTGAAATGTTTAGACTGCCACAGCAATGTATATTTATGGCGTTCAGATAATAAAATTTATCTCAGCCTAATATCGGAAGCATAACTTTATCTTACTCATTTATTTGAAAGATAATATTACTGCCACATAGAAATTATGTTGACACAACTAGAAAGCCATTTGAGATCCAGGGTCACCTGCAGTTTGGCCCTATGGAGAAATTTGTATTTACCAAAGTTTATTTGACACTGGAAAGTTGACCCACCTCTCATGATTTAGACATAAACTGTTTTTTAGGCAAACAAGAAACAACAACAACAACAACAAAATTTAATCATAGTTCATGATATCTAAATTTAGCTGAAGTATTTCATTGCTTTATGAACGGATTCCATTTTCTGTTATTCTCTATAAAAATACTATTTGTTTCTCAGATACATTTCTATTGCCCACTGTCATATCTCCCTGTTTACATCATACATGTTTTTTCCTAATATAGGTCTTTTCATCTGTATGTTAGAGGAGAAATTACTCCTAAAGCATTGCTTGACACTTGTCTTTCCATTTAGTCGTATAAAATATGATTAAATCATGTGCTTGTAGGTTGCACGAAGTTCCAGTGCTCCTGTTAGCCACCGAACCTAAGAGAATGTAGAGACAGCAGAAGAAGACCAGGGAGAGAAACAGGAAGTTTGTCAGACCTGCCTCCTTCATTGTAGAGACAGCAGAAATGGAGGCCGCGGAGCATGGTCTGAAGAGGTGGTGAGCTAGCTGGAGGGAGAATAGATCCAGGCTTCCGACAACCAGGAGTGGCTACTCAGGCTCCTATCTCTGATCTTTCCTGATGTATTCTAAAGGAAATTTCTATCTGTGGCATCATCTGCCTACCAAGGACATCACAGGAGTTTTGATCTTCTTTTGTGTGTGGCTTACTATTGCACATTCAATGTCTTTGTGGCTTATATAGTCTTCTTTCATGGAGACACTTGATGTGTGAGCTTAACATTTACAAATTCTTCCTAAGATATACAACATTAAGTGTGATCATTTATGTAATAGTTCAGGTGGTAGCAATTTAGAGAAGTAGGTTTTTCTCTTCTGTTTCGGTGAATAAATTGAAGCAGCTTTAGTTTTATTTTTCTTTGAATCAAACTAATATTACTTTTGGACTGGTTATCACTTCCAATGAAATTCAAATTTGTCTGTAAGAACATATACTGTTCTCTATTTCAGATAAGTCTAAGGAAATATTAGTTTGCATCTGATAATATACACTTAAATATAATTGATCTACAAAGTTGGCCTAGACAGATAATTCATCTTCAATATGTTTTCATTTATGGTAAACGTTAAGCAAATTTTCATTAACTAAAAATTTATGATACTTTTATGAAATGTTTTACCAGAATGGATAGAATGTGCTAAATTTGACAGTAACAGTTAGATTTGTTCAGTGCTCTATAAAGCAAAAGAGACAGCTATTGAATAACAAAGTACATACTTTTATGTTTGATCTGATTATATAATATATAGCTATGAACTGCTGGAAATTCTAAAAGGATGTGAATATGATTTTTGTATTTTCACTTGAAACTTAGTTGAGATGGAAATGAGGGAAACTCTGATCAGCATTTCTTTGTTATAGGCTACTTTTCATTTGGAGAAATGGGAGAGACTGAGTAACTGCTTCTGATCATTAACGATGTAAACATTTTTCACTTCCAGATACATAGATTTGGAGAACTATTTCTGGAAGTCTATGTACGGATCAATGAGATTCACTCCTCAACTAACAATTACTTAACCGTTACCCTGTAGCATTATTCTAGGGTACTTAATATGGTGATTTGAATGAGAATGACCCCCATAAGCTCCAAGTATTTGGACATTTGGTTTCGAGTTGGTGGTGTCATTTTGGGTGGTCTTAGAACCTGTGGCCAGGCTGGAGGAGGCATGTCACTGGGGGTGGGCTGAGAAAGTTCGAAAGCCTTGCTGGATCTCTAGTCACTGTCTGCTTCCTGTGCCTGCGTGCAGATGTGAGCACTGAGTTTCTGCTCCTGCTCCAGCCACCTGTGCTGCCGTGGCTCACCACCATGATGAACTCCTGTCTCTTTGAAGCTGTAAGATAAACTCTTTCTTTTATAAGTGCCCTTGGTCAGTGTTTCTCTCACAGCAACAAAAAAGTAACTAAGACACTTACTATCAATTAATATAACACTCATGACAGTCTATGACTCCTTACTGCTTTTATCACCATTTCAGAGATGACAAAGTAGAGGTATGGAAGGTTCGTTCAGTTGCCTATAGTCACATAGCTACCAAGTTGTACAATGGATATAAAATCCTGACAATTCAACTTCAGGACTATATTACAGCTTAGAATATCTGCTGGTTTATAGGTTATATGATAAATTTTTTTATGTCCTTGATATTTGAAATATTATCAATAATGTAAGTGAGAAATAAAATATTTCTTTGGTGTCTTCACTGTCAACTATCCTATGATTAACGTACCACTTATAGAGAGAGGTACAGAATCAGATGTTGTCCAAAGTCATGAATCACTAAAACTATGAAATTCTGAAATCGTTCTATGGCTATAGTAATGTTAAGAGAAAAATTTCACCATCTACTAGACTAAATAGTTGTGTTTTTCCAAAATCCATATATGGTAACTCTGCCCTCTAAGATGGTGATATTTAGAGATAGAGCCTTTGGGGGACAATTGGGTTTTAGGGAAACCATGAGAATATGGCTCTCATGATGAGATTACTGTCTTTATAAAAGGTTAAGAGACAATGACCACCTCTAGTGAAAAGGTAAGTGACTTTAAGAAAGCTCTGAAGAAGTTGTTTATCAGGACCACATAGGAGCATAGTCTAGGTTCAGCCTCCAGAACTGAGAGAAGCAATGGTCTGCTGAGCTACCATAGGCCACTATAGTAAAAGCCTGCAGTGGGGCATCATCAATGGTTGAGAGGTCGATGGAAGTGATACTGGGGTTGTCACTTCACAATATCCCCAATAAAGAGGAATACTGACTTTTTCAAAAAGGAAAAAGTCCTTTGGGATTTAGTCCTGTTCCCTAGAATTCTGAAGTTTTACACCCTTATTTATAAGATACATCTGTTTGGGAGTCTGTCCTGGCAGTTTCCCTTGCTTTCAGTAAAAATTTCTTTTGACAGATCCAAATATCATCTAAATGTAAATTACATCTTCACTCTAGTTCATTTTGTTTCCAAACTATATAAAGAAACAAGCAAGGTCATCCAAAAGATAGCCAGCCCAAGACATTTGGGTCTTTGCCTTGATATACCTCCTGGCCTGGAATTCCTGGGCAAGATCTTTCTTTTCCAGGATAGGAAGAACCTCTGTTGAAAGACACTGAGCGAAGTCACATGAACAGTTGACTCAAACTTTATTCTTAATCAATTGTCTTAGCCATTTTATAGTTTTTATCTAATTGTTTATTCAAGGGCTGAACTAATACCTCACAGCCAAGCAAAATTTTATGGCTGTGTATATAATTTCTGGACAAACAGGGTGTATAATGGAAATGAAAGTGCTGACATTGTGCTTTCTGGAATGGCATGAGTGGACTCCGTATTACAAAGCACAGCTTTATTGCATCCTTCTACCAGACCATTTATGTGAGGCTTGGATTGAAATAATAATTCAGAAGTGTAATAACACTTGAACCCAATGGGATATGAGATCTATTGAACAAATAAGCAGACAAATGCAAATGATGCAGAAATAGAAAACAAATCGCATACCAAGTCATCTTGCCATCTAAACATGACTATCATAGTTATTCTTTAGTGTGTGGCTAAATTGGTATTTTGAATAAAGAAAAATATTTCTTTTCTTCAAATCTAAATAGCCATTGAGTTAAAATATTAAGATACCTTAATCTAAGACTGGTTTCCTCGAATTAAAGAAAAGAACTCTCAGTTCTTCAAAAATTTGAATGTACTCATTTAATTGTTCATATTTCATAACCAGTTTTTTTCTGTGTGTATGGGGTAGTGTTTCATAGGTCTCTAATTTCAAGAAATACTATAATTGAACCTATCCATCCTCTTTATAATGGTAAAATCTGTGAAAGAGGAAAAGAAATGTGGCAAAACAATAAGAAAATGAATCAGGACATTTCTCTCTCTGACCGTGTTGTCAAAGCAGCTACAGCAGACTCAGGGCTCAGCTGGCTGATTAAGAGGTTTGACTCTGAAGCCTCCATTCTGATAAATTCAGCAAACCTTGATAGACTGATATATTAGAGATACAGGGAGGGAATGTTAGGAGTTGAATCGCTTTACCTTATTTAATATCTGTTTTTTCTTTCTGTATGATGCATGGATCCATGGCTATCCTAACCACACTGATTAGAGGGGGTGGGGTGGGGGCTGGAGTTGAATGAGGCGATCAGAGATGACCCTGGAAGCATTGAAACTGTTTCCTTAGTAAGGAATGGCTAAGAGTGGATAGAGAAGAAGCCGACCTGGGGAACCAAAGTCTGCATTGTCTAGCTGACCTTCATGTGTGAATCCAGTTGGCAGATCATTAGTGTTCACACCTGTTCTCACACACGCCATGTTTTCTCCCCTTGGTCCTCTACTAAATGACAAAGAAATAGTGATATCTAAGTAAAACTGCTCTAATCCATGTGATTTGTGCTAAGGTATGAGTAAGAAGCAAGATTTCACAGTGATGTTTTTTGAAGCTCAACAAAAACTTTGTTAGCATTTAAAAGAAAAAAAAAACCCAAACAGGCAAAGCTGTAAATCTCTGCAGCTGCCTGGAGGAAGAACAGGGAGAAGAGAAAAAAAATATCATTCTCTTTGAGTTAAGCCAGGATGGAGGTCAGTGACATGGTGAGGACCGGACTTTAGAGAAGGAGTAAGAAGGTCTAATGGACTAGAAAAAGCACACTTGCTTTCTGTTTAGCATCTGAAAGAAGGAGTCATAAAAAGGAAAGAGAGAAAACTGCACTTTTCTGAATAAGACTCAGAAAGTTAGACAGACCCAATGGATTGCATGACATTTTTAAGGGCTGCGTTGGGAGCAAGTCTTCTTGGAAAGAAAAGTACATTATCTCAGTAAAGGACTAATGATCACTCCTACCTCTTTAGTATAGTCTAAGGGTCTCAGCTTCTTGAGGAGTGAGCTCATAGCCAGTCATTTACCCTGCACAACTGGAATATTAAGTCCCCATGCAGACCTGAAATTTCATCTCCTGACCTGAGGGAATTCGTTTTCTCTTAAATGCCTCTACTAGAGCTCTGCAACTGGTCCTCTGAAGAGGTATCCCTAAAGTCATTTAGGAGATGGTTAGAGATTGAAAAATAGAACCGATTTTTTAACATGAAAACCTGGAGATCCAGTTCCAAAGCTGTTCGTCAAGATTAATGTCCAGGCTACAGTCTTAGTTCTCACCCTGTCGCGAGTCAAGACCTAATGAAGATTGGTTAGGGAAAGGTTGTAGAGACCAGGTATCGAGGTATAACAGGTTTATTAATTAACAACACACCCACACACAGCCATCCTGATACCTGTCCCAGAATGGATTTGTAGTCCTGACTGCTCCAGCAGCGGTCCAGACAGTTCTGAAGCCGCTCTGGCAGGCTGGGTGGAGCTCTCGGCTTCAATCTTGTGGTGGTAGGCTCACAGGTAAGGCTCTCGATCTCATTCCACACCCTAGCTACATGTCCTTCAGTGGTGTGATCTCTTTCTCAGCCGTTACTCTCAGCTGGTCTGGTCTGTTCCAACAGGTCTCCAGACACGGGAACGTTCTCTCAGGAATTCTTGCGAACATTAACTGACCAGTCTTTGGTACTGAATTTTATAATACCTTGGTGGTGTGACTCACACTAACCAATCAGGTACCAGGTGACTTAATGCATTACCCCGTTCTTATTACAACCTACAACTTGTGTAACTGTGAGGTCCGATATGGGAAGAGCCCTGGGCTCTGAGCAGGGGCTTAACCACAGGCTTCTATGATAAGGAGAGTGCTCCGAGGCCCCAAGCAAATGCTCGGCCATAGGCTTCTAACTTATGAAACTATGGGTTTATAACATCACTATAAATTAATGATTTATTACATGCTCCTTACACACCCTCAAGTATAGCCTCCAGGCAAGATGCTCAGTTAGGAGGAGATAGGAAGTCTGGTGCCCCTGTCTAGCATTCCTGGCCAGAGAACTGAGGACATTGTTGGAGCCCCTTCTTTTGGAGTCCACGTGCTTACATTCCTGTCTAGTTTCTATTTCTCATCCTTACTCCTCTGAAGAGGTACCCTAATGCCACTAGGGTAGTGGGGAGATAATATGATTTCTTTGAGCTGAATGGTAGGGTTAAGTGCAGCAGTTGGTGTGTGCTTCCAGTGGGCATATCTAAAATATCCCAAAGGACACCAATGAATTTATTTGTATAACTGTCAGATGTAGAGAAGAAAAAGATTCCTTTACTAGAGCCTGGGAAGAAGTAAAGACAAGAACTATTAGCATTACAAGCCCTAGACAGAGAACCATGAGAAGCCAGAAGGTAGGATTTTTCATTTTAATGTCCAAATCTGAATCCTGTAAAATCTCCTGATGGGCTGACGAAAGGCAGTGTTGAACTAAGCCAAAGTCAACATGTGCTCTAGCTGATCATTTTTCTAATTCATGAGAAAGAGTTGTCTAAAGAACATCTCATATATACTTAAGCCTGATGTCTGGAAGTGTGATCTCTTAAACTTTTTAAAAAACAGAAGCTTGTCAGTTATTTGGTCTTTGATTATACATTCCTGTTGTGTGTTTAACACCATGCAGGTAGTCAAAATTAAACATTTCAATTTTGGATTGTCAAGGTCATTTGAGTATCTGGTCCTCATGGGGTTATTTAGGTTTAGGAGGAGCCTCTGGCTCCCTTAGATTTTATTTACCAGTTTGTTCCCTCATTTGAAAATAAGTCCAATGTGTTGCTTGACCATGGCTTTGCTTAAAAGAATTGAGGAAATTTCCTCTGTGTGGACCCTCTTCTATATAGACTGGAGTCTGGTTAACAATCACCCTATGGAGTCTCAATGGTATCTCTGAACAGGTAGACTACTCACTAGGGCTACAAGACATGTTGAGAGTTGTTCCAGAGTCTGCTAGGACATAGTTGCCCCTTTAAGTCCCTCCATCCCTAGGAATATAAACTTCCAAGTATGGTTATTGAGTATCTCAAAGGTCAGTTACACCAGTCTGTTACTTTTAAATACTTAAGTTAAAGGAAAAAAAAGTTAAAACTAATTTATCTACATTTTATATGTATGAGTATTTTGTTTGCATGTAACTTGCTTCTTAGGTTTTTCCTATAAAGAGAGCAAATTGTATGGTGATTTAATACTGCTATCTTTATTTCCCTCTAAAGAACACTTTTTCATCCTCCAGACCAATTTTAGGACAGGTTTGAGTGCAGAAAGACATCATTCACTTCCTTTTATAAGATTTGAACTAAACTGACGCCATCTAGGGATGCCTTGTTACCCCTTTGTATACTAAAGGAATATATAGTGGAACATCTCCCATGTCCTGTTTGCTCTCTCACCCAGAGAATTCTCTGAAGTTAATCCCTTAATCTTCTTCCCTTCTTTGTTTTCTTCCTTCCTCATAAGTAGATTTCATTTACCAGTTTATTTACTGTTCTATTAACTCTCCTGACCTGACTCCATATGACTCTAATATCATGTACCCTTAATGACCTGTTCCTCTGTTTTTCCTGGTTAATCTTATCCTGCCCTAGGATCCACCATCAAAAAATAAACAAAGAAGCAAACAAAATAAAATCAAAATTTTCTGCAGTTAATACTGAGCCTCACACATCAGAGAAGTCAGTCAATTTATGAGTTAAAAAGGATCTCAACTTTCTTGTGGTTTGAGTCCCCAAATAATTTTTTAAAGTTCCCTTTGACCATTTTACTCAAATTTATATTCTCTCAGGACATGTGACACTTCGTATAGGTGGCAAGTGTGGTAAGCACTGAGGTTAAATTTCCCATTTAAAGAGGATTATCTGTATTAGGAGAACTTCTTTGTACTTTATTATATATAACTTTGACACAAGTCACCATAACCTAAAGAATAAGGAACACAAAAAATAATAACATCGAAAGATCCTGTAGAGAGACAAAGAAAGAACATCAGAATGCTTTTCTCACTGACACTAGAAACTAAAATCAAAATCAAAGATACTCCAACTCTGATGGAGCAGCAACAAAAGCACTCAGTAAACATGGAGGAAATGAATCTTGGGGTTTGCAGGAAGGGCATGGGTTTGGTGGGGATGGCAGTGCTATTCTGCCTTTTGTGAGCTCAGCTCCATGCACTATAAAATGAGTCTCTTCCCTATCAGGAGATGAGTCCCTGTGGGGTCTACACACCTCACAGATTAAATGTGGGCATTTAGCAGCTTATCTTTTGAAGAAGTTCCCAAATTGTGAGGGAGATAGCAGAAATCAGCACAAGTGGGACAGGAGAAGGGACACTGAGGAGATCCCAAAACCACAAAGTAGAGAAACGGTGGAGGAGGAAATTCTGTAGTTTCAATTCAAGGAAGGGAAGACCAACTTTAGCACTCATTGTGACTGGGTTCACTAAGGAATGGCATTTGGATCTTGTTTCCAGCTTCCCTTGGCTCCTAGGTACAAACTGTTGATGGAAAGGGAAACCATAAAAGAAGCAGGGAGAATGGAGATTTGTGCCCCTCATCCATACATGACAGTGCTCCTGTGGGGGAAAGAGAGAGTAAACTGGTGTCATTTGTCCCACTCAGAATACCTAGGGCTGAGATCAGGTAGGTCTGTGGTCCTCTTTGGTAGCTGGAATTCGATTTTCTTAGAAACCAGAATCGCTAAAAATATAATCCTCTGCCCCAGTATGCTTGTATGAACTTATAATAATGGTGTTGCAAGAATGGTGTCGGCATGCACGGGATCCACACAGACTCAAGCAGACAAAACCCAGCAGGGAACTGTGGAAATGGGCAGCAGGTTCCAATCTTAGCCAAAGAACTATTGGCAGCTGGGTGAGGGAAGATGATAGTCATTTAGGGAGTGACTCTAGATAGGCTGACTAGACCACCATGGATGAACTTGCAGTGGGGGAGTTTGGGGACACTAACTTGACCTAATTGGTCTTAACATTAATAACAGACTACATGAAATTCAGTAGGGGGAGGGCTATGGGAGGGTGCAGATGGCGAAGGGGTATAAAGACAATTAGGTTGTTGTGTATGAAATACACAAAATTCAATAAAAATATGCAAAACAATAGTTAATCCCGATTTAAAACTTTAGCTGTCTTGTGTGGCACTTCATCTAATTTGGAAAAGCCTTTGTTTTAGTATTACATGGTATAAGTCAGTGCTTGTGGCCACTGTTATAATCACGAGTCTGTGGGTTCAACCACACCAAGTCCCTCTAAAGCCCTGCTCCCGCCATCTGTTCTTTTCCCTTTTTCTGAAAGTCTGATCCAAACACTCCCAGATTCTCTGAGACAATTACTATAAGAGGGAAGAAAGGGAATCCTGAGCCCAGGGAGAGAAGAATGAATTAAACTTAGCACTGTTTAGCTCTGATCACACGTGGCTATCAATCACAGACATGTGGAAAAACAGCTCAAGAGACATTGTATATACATTTCACATCCTACCATTATCTCCAAGAAAAGAAGCTTGGGAGGAAAGAAAAACAAATGAGTCTTTTTTTTTTTCTTCTTCTACCAGGGAAGTAGAACATCATGCAAGCAGCTTATAGTCCCATGGCAAAACAGAAAGATAAAAAGAGCTTCCTTACTGTTCATCTGTTCTTGTCCTCAGAGGACTTTCTGTACTATCCCTGTGTGGGCTACCAAATATGTTACTGGAAATTTTGAGGCATCTTTATGGGTCAGTAGATGCTACTGGTGAAATTGAGTCCCTTCTGATTCTTAGTCTCATTAATAAAAAAAAATTTAAAATGGACTGAGATGTTGGAGAACAATTTTATTCGAGTTTAAAAGAAAAACTCCAGGGCAAACAGACTAAATCTCCACAGCTGCCCAGAGGTGCAGGAATGGGAAATGAAAGAGAAAGGAAGCCAGGCCATTTGAGTCAAGTATGAATGAGATCAGACACGTGGGGACAGGCAGCCACATGGAGGGGAGGATGGTTTAGAGAAAGAGACACCAAGTCCGGAAAATACTAAAGCCCAAAGGATACTTAAGATCGGGCCACCATCTGAAATAAAAAGGAAAATGCACTTACTGACTCAGAAATGTGGGTAGACCTACGAACTTCATGGTTATGTGTAAAGAGTGTCATTTTAATTTTTTTTGCATTTTGAACTATGGTTGTTTATGCAAATGTTCCTCAAAATTAAACAAAATACTTTAGAGATTGTTATTTCTTAATATATGCTATATATTTTCCCTTCAGCTGTGCTCGGTCAGTTTCTTTGGAAAAGGCATAGATACTGGAACTGAAATATTACTAATTCCATTATACAGTAGCTCAGTGAATTTTAACAAGAAAACTTGATAGGCTTTTGGATCCTCTCCATATTGTTATTATTCCTGCCTCATAGATTCTTGTGAACTGGATATTACAAGTCACCTAGAAAAACATTAACAATTCCTTCAAAAATATCACATTTGTTAATCAATAATTTAAATTGAATAAAATCATACAATGCTAAGATTATAATGCACTTGAAATAATTAACCATGTCCTTCTCTTTTGTAGATAAGAAATCAAAAGTCAGAGAAGCCACATGCTTTACCAAGGTCTTTCCATAAATAGAAATGGGCTTAGAATCTAGGACTGAGGTATGATTTGTTTACTGTTCTTCATATAATTTAATGAGCTTGTCCCTCAAAGTCCTACATTATTCTTATCTGTACTGAATTTTTACATGAGCCATCCACCCTTCCAATCTCATCCTATTCTAAGATAAATTGCCATTTCTTTTCTCTTATTTCTTTCCTCTGGAAATACACACATACATACAGAGAGAGTCCATTTAGTGGTGCTCGTGTATACATGTTTCCCACTTGGGATGAGATAATGTCTCAGGCAGCTAGTCTGAAGAAAAAAGAAAACTTGTTTCTCTCTCCCTCAGCAAGTATTGGCTGTCTGTACAGCTTCATCTTTAGGTGGGATGAGGTGAAATTGCCCCTTCCACTTTGGCATATTAACTAATTTTGAAATTATGTAGATCTGGTAGACTACCTTACTGTGGAGATGTCATCGATGTAATTTCTCTCTCATGTCTAGGATGCAGCAGGTGTCTTGTCCCTCTAGCTCTTATAATATTCCCACTCTCTCTTTCATTTCATGATGTTCCCTGAACCGTCCATGTAGAGGTTGCATTGTGGGTGTGTCACTGGAGCTGGATACCTCACAGTCACTTACTGCCTGTATTTTGACCAGTTTCAGAACTTTGGAATAGTTTCTATCTGTTGTAAAAAGAAGTTTCTTTGATGAGTTCTGAGAGCGTCTTATGTCTGTAAACATAAGGACACATATTTAGAATGTAGTAAAAATCACATTGTTTTAAGAATGTGACAGTAATAGATTCTTCATTAGGGTCTATGACCTCTCCAACTATGTATATTTGGCTATGTGAAGAGTATCATCCATTGATTCCCTCTTATTAAACAGACCTTAATTCCAATTAGCTACCTGTTGATAATCCCTAAGATAAATTTGCCACTATTATGCCAATATAGATTATTTGTTGGTCTACTCATTTGTGTGGTTCATAGACTTTACAACTGGTTAGGATCACTGATTTTTTTCTCTCTCCTGACAGCTTGTATAGTGCCTTGTGATAATTTGAGTGTTCATCTCTGGGAGGACTTCAGAACAGTTCCAGGTAAAGAGATACTAATGAAAACAAATCAATGTATCCATATTTATATGATATAAATAATAGATCCCCAAAATTCCACCAGATAACTTCTAGAAATGATCAACACTTTTAAATTAAGTTACAAAAATCTATATCCTTTTTATATGCCAATAACAAGCAGTCAGATAAAGAAATGGATGAAACATTCATATTTACATGGACCCCCCCCCCCAAAAAAAAAAAACAGCACTGGGTATGGTGGCCTGTGTGTTTCATCCAAGTATTCAGGAGTCAGAGGCAAGCAGGTGAATTTCTGTGAGATCAAGGCCAGCCTGGTGTAAATAGTGAATTCCAAAGCAGCCTGATCTACATTGGGAGTTCCAGGCTAGCTGGGCTACAGGAAGGCCATCTCTAAAAATACCAAAAAAGTAATTTTAATAGCCTGTGAATAAACCAAACCAAAGGTATTAAAGATATGTAAATGAAGACTTTAAATCTTTTAAGAAAGCTATTGAAGAAGACAACAGAAGATGGAAAGACCTGTGCTTATGGATTGCTAGAATTAACATTGTGAAAATAAACATCCTACCTAAAGTAATTTAAAGATCCAATGCAATTCCTATTAAATGGGCTAAGACTTCACAGAAATAGAAAAAAATTCTAAGGTTTATATGAAAGTACTAAAGAGTCTAGCTAGCCAAAATAGTCCCGAGCAAAAAGAAGAGTGCTGGAGGGATTACCATATGAGATATAAGCAATATTACAGAGCTATAGTAAGAAGTACAGCATGCTACTCAGATAAAAATGGGCACATATATCAATGGAATAAAATAGAAGAACAAAATTGCAAACACAAATGTATGCAATTACAGCTACCTGAGAGCTAAAGAAGATGCCAGACATAGACAGTGGAGGCAAGACAGCATCTTCAACAATGGGTGTTAAGAAAATTGGATGTCCATGTGCAGAAGAATAAAATTAGACTGATATCTATGCACAAAAATCAACTGCAAATGGATGTGAAACCTGAAATGCTGAAAAGTTTGAAGAAAACACAGGGAGTACCCTGAAAGATACAGGTGTAGGAAAGCATTTTCTAATAAGACTTCATTTTCTTAGGAATTAAGGCCAAAACCTGATAAATGGAACTTCCTTACACTGAAAAGCTTCTGTACAACAAAGGAAACAAACAATCAAGAGAACAGTAAGCTCACAAAATGGACAAGAATCTTTCCCAACTATACGTCTTGTACAGTATTAATTTCCAGAATATACAATGAACCAAAAAACAGTCAAAGAAACAAATGACCCAATTAAAAAATGGACTACAGCTATAACAGAGTTCTCAAAAGAATAAATATAGATTATATGGTTTTATATAATGATGATGTTGCAATGCTAAATAGTTTTAATTTGCTGTTAGTTTTGTGTGAGGAAATTATTAGAAAGGGAAGGTCATGATTCCTCTATTCACTGTGAAATGCTTAGACCCCTATTCCTAGAGACTAATCATTTCTATATTCTCATATTAATTAGGATGTTTACAGAAAATTTTCATGAAAATGTTTGGGATATTAACATAACCACTAAAATATTTAGAGACTTGTAGTAAAGTTTAATAGTAGAGTGCTTGTGTGGCATGTCTATAACCCTAGGTTCTATCATAAGCACTACAAAAAAAATAGAACAAATATTTCAGTGTGCGCTGGTGTACCTCAGTAACCCTAGCATTCAAGGGAATGAGGCAGAAAGATACTGAGTTTTACACCAGCCTTGGCAATAAAAATACATTAATAAAATATGTGTAGGATTTGGCTTTGATCTGTAATGAAGTTGTATTTAAGTTCAGAGACGATACTGATAACTTCACGATATCACATTATATCTAGGACTATGATGTGTGTACATTCACTTATGCTAATTGACTTTCATATACATTTTTATATTCTCAAATAAAGCTTGATAGGTGTTTAAAAATAATGTTTGAGTATATTATTGTTTATTCTATATTTGTGATCAAGCCTTCTTAACTTTTAACTTTCTTTATTTCATCTATTTTTAATTAAATTTTCGTAAATTTCATGTTCAAAAATATATAATTTATTATTTTTATGTGTATAAGTCTATTGCCTACATGTACCCATGTTATGCAAAGTCCCCAGAAGTCAGAAGAGGGTGTCCCCTGGAACTGGAGTTACAGTTATTAGCCACCATGTGGGTATTGAGACTCAAACCCAGGTCCTTTGGAAGAACAAGTGTCCTTAAACACTGATCCATCTGTCCAGCCCATCATACAATATATTTTGGTCATATTTAGTCTGCACCACCCATAACCTCCCCCAGAGTATTTAATACACTCTGTCATACATGTTAAAGCTTATTGAGTCACATTTATGTGTCCAAATGCCTCACAACGGGAATCCATTCACTGAAGCCTAGCCAACCTATTTAAGAGTCACTGCCTTAAAAAAACAACTATTTAGTTATTGATTGTCAATAGTTCCTCAGCTATGTTTAGATTTTTGTCTAGTGTGAGCTTGATTGGATCTTGCACGTGTTGTCAACTGTGATGTAAGTGTGTGTGAGCAAATTTCCAGCCACCTGGAAAACTCTATTCCCTTGTGGTCATCTAATACCTCTGACTCTTACAGTCGTTCTGCCCCCTCTTCTGCAATGTTCCCTGAGACCTTAGTGGCAGAGGTTTGATATAGGTGTCCTACTCAGAGACAAGGATCCTGAAGTCTCTTATTCTCTGCACTTTGGCAAGCTGTAGCCTTCTAGATTAATCACCATATGTTTCATGAAAAAGTTTCAATGATGAGACTTGAGAGATGCATTAAAAATCCTTCTATGCCCTGTTTCTCTATGTTCCCAGAACCTTAGGTGTAGAGGCTGCATGGTAGATGTGTCAGTTTGGGATGCACATCTCACAAACACTTCTCTTTTTTTGATGATGGTACAACTCTGTAGAAATCTCTATGGCCTGAAAAAATATTTTTTGATGAGTGATGAGAGGTGAACTTGCCCACAGATATGATGATACATATTAAGAGTATTGTCAGAAATTGCATTGGTCTAGGGATGCAATAAAATTCATATTTTGTCAAGTATCTATGACTTCTCCAGCCATGTGTATTTGGCTGTGTTTACAGTACCTCATATAAATTCTCTCCCATTGAGCAGATCTTATGTCCAATTAAACAGTTGTTTACTACCTCTAAGATAAGCATGCCACTACTGCACAAATTGAGATGGTTCACTGGGCCAGTCACTATAGTGTTTATTAGAATTTACAGCTGGGTAAGAGCAGTGATTGATTTTTCTCCCTTAGCAACTTGCAGAATATCCTCTGATACTATGAGAGCTAGTCCACAGAGAGGAGGCTTCCGGGTCAGTTCCACCTAGATTGCTCAAAGTCCTATGTCCAAAGTATACCCTGCTTCAACGATAGAGTCTTACCCTAAGTCCTAAAAGTCAATGATGGGCTGTGACAATGGCCTGTGTTATTTTGGGAGTCTCTTGGCCTACAGTTACCAACAACTCCAAGGCATGTTTCTTTTGCCTAACACTGTGGTGTTTTTGTTTTGTTATATAACCTTCAGATAGATAGATGATATATATATATATATATATATATATATATATATAGAGAGAGAGAGAGAGAGAGAGAGAGAGAGAGAGAAACAGATATAAATATAGATATATGTGTGTTTTCAGTAGGTTTTTTGAACCAATACATTTACCTTTGTTTTTTTTTTATACCACCTAATAGTTATCTTTCCAGTCTCTCCCCCTGAATAGCCCTCCCTCCTCCTATCTCTGTTACAGTACTCTGACTTTTCCCATTTACCACTTGACAACAACTGTTTCCTACTATCCTCCTCTCTCCAGTTCCTTTGTCACCTTTAACCCCATGGTTCCTTTGCATTTTTTCTGACTTTTGTGGTTACATCAGGATTGATGTACTCACACCTAAGGATTGGGAGCTATGATCCACAGATAAGGGAGAACATGTTTCACGTTTTTGAGTCTATGTTACTTTACTTACTCTAACAGCTTCTAGCTTCTGTCCATCAACCTGCACACTTCATGAATTTTTTCTTTCATTACCACTGAATAGAACTCCGTTGTGTAAATGTACCATGTTTTCATCACACATTTGTCTGTTGAGGGACGTTTAGAATGTTTCCATTTCTGAGCTTTTGTGAAAAGAACATCAACAAAAGTGGATGCATAGGTAACTGCAGCAGGATGGGTATATGCTAAGAAGTGGAATAACTGGATCATAAGGTTTATTTATTTTTAGTTTCTATTTAAAGAGTTTTCAACGCTTTTCAAGCATGCCCTCAGGTCCTTATGATCTCATTATCATCAAGAACCACCTTTGGTGCAAGCTTGCTGCAAGCATACATCCTGACTGCACATCCTACGTTTTCCTGAGTAAGTAAGACTCCTGGGGCACAATGCAAGTCTTGGTGTCTCTGACCATCTCCCGTCATGTTACAAACTGATAGCTATCACATCTGGATTAAAGTTGAAAATTTTAGTGCTGTGATTAACAGTCAGTAGTAAGTTGCCTGAATGTATTTGTGTTTCAGATAACATGAACATAAAAATGAAGAAATTGAAAACATTATAAACACAATATGCTATGTACGAGAAGAGCTGAAAGAAAGACAAAGAACAGCACAATGATTTTGGAGAGCTGTGAGATGAAGAATAAGACCAGCAACAGGGATTAAAAAATAAATACTACCATGAAAGAAAAGTGTTCTAAAATTTCTGCTTACTTAGGGCTCCAAAGAGCTTCAGAGAGTGCTGAATGGCAGATAGGGAGATAGGCAGTGTAGAAAATCTTAAGAAGAACCTTGCCCAACAGTGCATAATAATACCCACCTGATGCTGCAGGAGATCAGAGTCTTTCACTCATATCATTAAGTTGGGGGATTTCTACATGGCAAAGCAGTAACCACAATCAATCAGAGTGTGATAAAAGGAAGAGCTGACATTCTGAGATGGTGTGGGACACTGGATGTAGCCATGCAAACCCCAGGTCTCCTCCTTTGCCCATGTTCAGAAAGAGTAACTAAGTGTAACTAAGAGTAACTAAGATTCTTTAATGTTATAATTCAGCAGCATTTTTCTTCAGATTAACTAAACTTCAGACAGCTTTCTTCCAACTATAGGTCCCTGACTATTATTTAAAACATATAACATTTAGTTGACAAAACTTGACATTGTAAATTCTTTCTTTCCTCGTTGAGACTTAACTCTTCCACAAACTAAAAATCCCTGTCTCTATGTCAATAGAGATGATATATGTCAATAGCATCTCACAGGTGCTATTTCATTGAAATGTTACCTTTAAGAAAGGACAAGCCACTAATTCTGAGTCTCTGTAGGGAGTCTAACTTCCATGGTACCTAGTAGTAAAAGGAGGTGCCCTAGTCACATGAGCCTGATGCAAAACAGTGCTCTCTAGTACTCTCCACAAATTCATCTCCTTGCTTACAAAAGCTCCCACTTTCGGGTTCAGGTTTGTGTTAAACTTATTTCCCCTGTTGGAATAGTTTTCAGTGAGATTCTCTCTTACCATTGAATATGATATAGTTTTCTTTGACATTTCAAAAGCCTTAGAGAACAGCCCTACAGAGAGTGAAATGTGTGAGGCTATAAATGTTTCACATTCATACTTCAGGGAGGTCCATTAGTGGCAACACACATACATACAACATTTTACATGTCTCTTAAATAGGAATTGACAGCGAGGCTCACAAGACACATGGAAAGCATCCACTGGGAAAGAAAGAGAAAAAACAGATAGAGCATTTATTAAAAAGTAGTGTATGTGTATGTGTGTGTGTGTGTGTGTGTGTGTGTGTGTGTGTGTGTGTGTATGCTTGAGAAAGGGACAGAGAGGTAGAGAAATAAAGGAAAAAAAGAAACAACAAAGAAAGAAAGAAAAAAAAGAAAGAAACATCTTTCTGTATAGTTAAGCAATAATTATTTAAGAAATAAGGATGTTTTAATTCATCCATTTAACAGATATGAAGAATTTTTGATATGCAGTCTGAAAAATGAATTGAACTCTTGAACTCACACCAAATATGATTGGATTTAAACTGTGGATATCCATGACAACAACAAAGAAATAAAGAGGAAAAATAAAAGTGCAAAGAAACACAGAGAACATAGGAGTAAGAAATAAGTAGTTATAAAAAAGCCCAGGAAGAAATATATATATATATATATATATATATATATATATATATATATTTAGCAGTATAAACACAGTGAGTGCACACTTTAGTATTTAAAAATTCATTTTGTACTATTTACTAGAGTTAAAATATAAGCACACATCAGGATTAAAAGATGTGCTTAGTAAATATTAACCAAAAGATAGGTGCCCTGAGTCTTTTCTGTGTCTTTTTATGTACCTTAGTTCAAACGTATATACTTTCGCTTAAACATTTTATGCCTTATAAATTATGATCTATTATTCTATAAATGATTGTAAGAAGTATGATACATTTCCAATATTAAGACTATTTTGTTCATTTTTACTTAACATATCTTCAGTGTTTATTTCATGTATTTTGAAGTTCTATAACTAGGTGCTTTGGAGTTTAGAAGTGCTAGTCTTTTTGTTAGCTTACTTATCACAGTGCAGTTAATAGAGTTATTATCAATAACTAACACAAGTTTAATCTGATATCAATATGTTTGCTTGGTTTTCTTATTATTTTCCTGGTATTTTTGAAATGTTTTGTTTTTTTCCTCTCCTTGATAAGTCTTTCTGCTTTAGTTTTTTGCTTTAAGTTTAAAACTATATTTTATCTTGTCTTACAATCTCTTTATCAGACTCACATAGTGTAGACAGTATATTTATATGGTTCTAACACATATATTTGGATTTCTTTATATCACTCATTTTTGTGTTTTCCATAGCTCCATGTTTTATTTTTTTTCTGTGCACTAATTTCTTCCTTGATATTTTATTAGTAGAGAAATATATCAGCAATAAATAAATCGCAATTTCCTTCATAACTCTTCAAGGTTGTATGATTGCATCAATTCCCAAAATATTACCACTAGCTTAGATATTGTAAATAATTTTTTACTTCACCATTTATTACTTCCTGAATAAGTAAGTTTCGTTTCTATGATTTCACATATTAATACCAGTGTAGATACAGCCACTACAATTTAATAACTGCCTTTCCTTATATAGACCTCTTATTTCTTTTGAGATACCTTGAAAACTTGCATTGCTATAATGAACTATAATTAATTATTATTATTATTATTTAATATTTTTAAATCATTGTGTATTTCATACAGAGCATCTCAATCAGTCTTAATCATTTTTATACCCCTTAACCACCAACACTCCCCACAGTATTAAAGTTTATTGTGTCAGGTTTTTGTCCCCAGGATGATTACAGTGCAGGTTCATTCACTGAGGTCTAGTCAGCCCACCTGGAGTCATTCACTCTACGAAGACTAACTCATCCTCACCCAACAGTAATCACTTGCCAATATTTCTTAAGTAAAGGTTTGGGCTTACCACTCATTTCTCCAGTTCCCTGCTGGGTTTTTGTCTGCTTAAGTTTGCATGGCTCTTGAGCATGACAAAACCATTGTGTAGGTTCACGTGAGCAGGGTCCCAAGAGCTAGTAGGGCTCTGTTTCCATATGGTTACATGCCTCCTCACTGGCTCTTACAGCCTTTCTACGCTCTCTTCTATAATGGCCTCTGAGCACTGATTGAGTGAAACCTAATGTAGGAGTCTGTCCAGGGACCCACACTCTGCAGATTCCTAATTGCCATGATTTAAAGTCTTCTGATCTTTTGTCTTATTGGTCATTTGTTGCATGACGGAGCTTCATTAGTGAGGGCTGAGAGATTCGTTAGTGACTTCTTTACCCCCTGTTCTATATTGCCTGAACCTTGCGTATAGAAGTTGCACTGTAGATGCACTGCTTGGGCATGAGCAAGTCACAATGTCAGTGTGTAACCAGTTGTGTTACACTAGATCAGTTTCTGTCTGCTGCAAAAGAAGCTTCTCTGGTGAGTGGTGACTGGAAACTTGACTGTAAATATAAGGATACGTATTTTGTACTTAATAAGAACTTACATTAGCCTAAGGAGTTGACAACCTTGGGGATTTCTCTAAGATCTATGATGTCTTCAGCATGTGTATTTGGCTCTGATTATGGTATCACACATGAGTTTCCTCCCATAGTGGGATCTAATTCTAATTAGATAGCTATTGATTGCCCCTGAGCTAAAACTGTCACTACTGTACCAGTGTCAAATGCTGTGCCAGTCATCAATGTGGTTATCTGGTCACGAAGCTGGTGTTGGACCATCAAATGCTGTTCTCCCTTGACTACTTGCATAGTGCTCTCCAGAGCTGTGAGATCTAGGCTTCAGGGGAAGTGGCTTCCAGGTCACCTCTGTTCTATGAAACATGTCTTTTCTTCAGCAATATAGGCTTACCTTCAAGTTCTAGGAGACAATGAAGGGCTGTGGTAAGAGCCCATGTAATTTTCTGAGTTGCCTGGACCACTGTGGCAATGACTCAAAGGAAGGTTTCACCTGTCTGGCACCATTTCTTGTCATGTAGCCTTTAGTTATGCACATGGGCTCGTGTAGCCATATTGTGTGTGGAGTTTGTCATTAGACTGTTAGACTAATATGACTCCCTCTGGTGTTTTACATGATCTAGGCTCGCTCTCTCTCTCTCTCTCTCTCTCTCTCTCTCTCTCTCTCTCTCTCTCTCTCTTTCTCCTCTCTCTCTTTCTCTGTCTAATCTTACCTCCATGCCTTCCCCATTTAAAGTGTCCTCACTTCCTCCATTTCTCCTTTGATAATACCAGTCTCCTAAGGATGCACCTCTCTTGAGCCATTTCTTTCCCTTATCCCCACATCTCCTTGTATATACCTTCCTCCCACCTCCCATTTAAATATCCCCTTTTATCTATTTCTACCTTAGTAACACCTGTTTCTTGTCACTCTTCCCTCTTAGATTCCTTCTTTCATTTTATCTCCATGTTTCCTTTCCATTTCCTTGGTTCCTGCAGTTACATCAGGATACATACTCATATATAAAGGTTGGGTGCTAAGATTCACAAATACAAGAGAGAACATACATCATTTGTTTCCCTGATTCTGTGTTACTTCATTAAACATAACAGTTTCTATTTCCATCCATTTACCCGAAAACGCCATGATTTCACCTTTCTTTATCGCTGAGTAGAACTCCGTTTTGAAAATGTACTACACATAGGTTGCTTCCATCCCATAGCTATTGTGAAAAGAGCAGCTACAAACATGGATGTACAAGTATCTCTGCAACAGAATGAGTCCTTTGGGTATATGCCAAGGAGTGGTATAACCAGGTCAAATGATAGATTGATTTTTAGTTTTATAAATAGTTTTACATACTTCTTTCCATAGGAGTTGTATGAATTTTTCAGCCCACCAGCAGTGAATGAGCATTCCTTTTTCAGCACACTATCTACAGCATTTGGTATTATTTATTCTCTTGATCTTAGCCAGTCTGATTGGAGTATGATGAAACCTTAAAGTGACCTTAATTTCTATTTCCCTAATTATTAAAGATGTTGAGCACTTTTTAAGATGTTTCTCTGACATCATTATTTCTTTCTTTGAGAACGCTCTACTCAGATCCTTAGCTAAGATTTTAATTTGGTCACTTGTTTTTATGATTATTTATTTTTTGAGTTCTTTATATATCCTGGATCTTAAACCTTTGTCACATGTGTCAGTGATGAAGATTTTCTCCCATTCTGTGGGTTTACTCTTCACTTCCTGGCTTCCTTCTTTTGCTGTACAGAAGCTTTTTAGTTTAATGAGGTTCCACTTGTTGATCATTGACCTTAATCCTGAGCAACTGATGTCTGAATTAGAAAGTGACCTATAGTGACCTATATGACCTATATCTTGTAGGTCAATGCCAAAGTTTTCTTATAACTATTTCAATGTTTTGGGTTTCACCTTGATATCCTTGACCCATTTGGAGTTGCTTTTGTGCTACCTGAAAGATTAGGGTCTAGATTCATTCTTCTATAGGTGGAGATCCAGTTTTCCCAACACCATTTGTTGAAGATGGATCTTACCTCCATTGATTGTTCTTTGCCCCTTAGTCAAATATCAGGTGTTTGAAATTGCATGTATGCATGTTTGAGTCTTGAATTATATTCTGTTATTCTATTGGTCAATTTTTGTGCCAGTACCATGTCGTTTTTATGACTATAGCTCTGTAATATTGTTTGAAATCTGATATAGTAATACTTCTGTATTGTTCTTTGGCTATCTGGGGACTTTTGTACTTCCATATGAATTTTAGGATACTTTTTCATAATTCTGTGAAGAATCTTATGGGGATTTTGATTGGGATTGAATTGAATCTACATATTTCTTTTGGTAGGATGGCAATTTTCACAATATTGGTTCTTCCAATCCATAAATTTGGGGAATTCCATATTCTGGTGACTTCATTTATCTTTTTCTTTTTTTTTTACAGATTTAAAAAAATTCACTGCAGAGATTGTTAATGTCTTCATTCAGGTTTATTTCAATTACTTGTTAGTGGCTACTGATTTTTGTATATTAATTTTGTAATCTGCCACTGTACTGAAAGTGTTAATCATTTCTAGGAGTTCTCTGGTGGAATTTTTGGCAGCTCTTAGATATAATATGTCATCTGCCGAAAGGGATACTTTGACTTCTTCTTTTCCAGTGAGTACAATGAGTACTCCTTTAGGTTCCTCCTCTTGCTTTACTGCTGTAGCAATCAGACAGTCTTGTGTGATTCCTGATTCTAATTGGATTGTTTCTAGTTTTGTACATTTGGATGATATTGTCTGTGGGTGTTTTGCTCAGTTTTAATCATATTGAGATATGATCCCTCCAGTACAATTCCCTCTAGGACTTTTGGCATTCTTTTAGCATTAATCCATGTTGAATTATGTCAAAGGCCTTTTTAGCATCTATTGAGATGATCATGTGATTTTTGTCTTTGAGTCCATTTATGTAGTTTATGACATTTATTGACTTACATATATTGAAAAACCCCTGCATCTCTGGAATAAAGCCAACTTGATCATGGTGGATGATCTTTTTGATGTGTGTCTGTATGTGGTTTGAAAGTATTTTGCTGATAATTTTTTTCATCTATGTTCATTAAGGATATGGGTCCATAGTTTTCCTTTTTGATTTTATCTTTATTGGTTTTGGTATTAGAGTGATGCTGGCATCATTGGAGATCTCCCTCTGCTTCTATCACTTTGAATAATTTAAATAGTATTGAATATAGATCTTCTATGATTGTCTGATAGAATTTTTTGTGAATTCATATGGGCCTGGGCTTTCTTTAGTCAGGAGGTTTGGTATTACTGTTTCAGTTTCCTTATATGTTATGGGTCTGTTTAAGCTCTTGATCACTTCTTCATTTAGCTTTAGTGATTCCTGTGATTTTAGATATGCATCCATTTCTTTAAGGTTTTGAAATTTAATAGTATATGGGTGTTTAAAGTGTTCTCTTATAATGTTCTGAATCTTTCTGTTGTCTGTTGTGATGTTTCCCCTTTGATTGCTGATTCTGTTGACTTGGAGTTTCTCTTTCTTTTGGTTAAACTGGGCCAAGTGTCTATCTTGTTTATCTTTGAAAGAACCAGATGTTGTATTCACTGATTCTTTGCAATGTTTCATATGTTTCTGTTTCATAAATTTCTTCTCTGATTTTTGTTATTTCTTCTTGTCTACTGGGTTTGGGTTTAATTTCTTGTTGTCTTTTAAGATACTTGAGTTGCAATGTTAAATCATTTATTTGTGTTCATTCTGATTTTTAATGTAGGTATTGGTGCTATAAACTTCCCTCTCAGGACGGCATTTAAAGTGTCACAGAGTTTTTGTTGGGTTGTATTATCCTTTATGTCTAATCCCAGGAGTACTTTATTTCTTTCTTAATTTCTTCTTTGACCAATTCATCATTGGGGTGCATGCTTTTTAGTCTAGTCATATTTGTGATTTTAAGCTTTATTTAATTGTGCTCTGATAGACTGCATGGAATTATTTCAATATTTTATTTGTTGACCTTTGTATTATGCTTCAGTAAGTAGTTTATTTTGAAGACAATTCCATGCAGTGCTGGAATTCTGGAAAATATAGATTGTGTATTCCTTGGATCTTGGGTGGACTATTAGTTAGATTTCTGTTAGGGCCATTTGGTGCATAGTATTGTTTAACTCAGATATTTCTCAGGTGATTTTCGTAATGGAGACAGTAGAGTAGGAATTCCCCTACTATTAGTAAGTTGGGATTAATCTGTGTCTTACAATCCTATAGTACTGATTTTATGAAGTTGGTCCTTATATGTTCATTAATGAGCATCTTCTTGTTCCTTTGAATATCTAATTGTTCCTTTGTTCAGCAAGAAGTGACCCTCTTTATCTTGTGATTGGTTTTAGTGTGAAGTCTTTTTCTCAGATATTAGAATTGCAACACCGGCTTGTTTCTTAGTGTAATTTGCTTGGAATATTGCTTTGCAATCCTTTCACTTATGGTAGTGCTCATCCTTGAAGTTGAGATCGGTTTGTTGAAACAACAATTAGATGGGATTTGTTTTTTGATCCATTCAACAAGCCTGTGTCCTTTGACTGGGGAGGTCAGTCCATTGATATTTCAAATTATTATTGAAAGATGTGTATTGGTTCCTGTCATTTTAAATTCTGTTTTCATTTTTGGACTGACTTCCCGTTCTCCAATTTTACCTTCTTTAAATTCTTTCTGTTGCCTCTTGGATATAGTGATTTATTTCTTCACCTCTTAGTATTACTTCAAGGATTCTCCAAATAGCAGATTTGGAGACATGAATTGTTTCTTGCTTTTCATGTCATCAATTTTTTTTCTTCTCCAAATTTAAAGGACATTATTGCTTGGTAAAATATACTAGATTGGGATCCATGGTCATTTAGAACTGCAAATACTTTGGTCTAGGATCTTGTGGCTTTCATAGTTTGCACTGAATAGTCAGCTGTAATTCTGATGGGTTTTCTTTATATGTGACTTGTTTTTCGTTTGCAGCTTTCAGAGTTCTCTCATTGTTCTGTATGCTTAGGATTTTTCATATGATATGTCTTAGGGGGTTTATTTTCTGGTCCTGTCTATTTGGTATTCTATGTGCTTCTTGTATTTGTATGACAATGTCTTTCCTTCATTGTGGGGAATTTTCTTCTACAATCTGGTTGAAAATCTGGTCAAGGCCATTATTCTGAGTTTCTTCTTCCTTTATGCCTAGGATGTGTAAATTTGTTCTTTACATGGTGTCCCACATTTCCTGCATATTCTGTTCCCCTGTTTAATTTTTTTTTCATAGCCCTTCCTTAGTGCTCCATTTTTTAAACTTTACTGGCCAGTCTTGATGTTCTGTTTTCTATCTCATTCATTCTATTGCAAAAATTTTCTCCTACTGTTTCAAATTGGCTTACTGAGGTTTTCACTTCCTTCTTCATTTCAGCCTGTGTTTTCTTTAATATTTCTATCTCTTTTTGAAGGCAATCAGAAGTTTATCAATATCATCGTTTAATTCTTTAATTTTTTGTTGTTGTTGTTGTTCTTAAATTCGTTGAATTCTTTCATTGTGTTTATGAATGTTCTTTTAAACTCTGTGTCCTGGTTCATCTCTATGTGGTTTTTGTTGTAGGCCTCTTCTATAGGACTGGGGCTTTTGGTCAGGAAATATTTGGGTTTTTCATATGAGTATATTTTTGTTGTAGTCTTGGCATGTGGATTCTTTTTTTTTGTGATGCAGATGTGAGACACAAGCCTTTCTTTGTTGAGCTGAAGTCTGATTCTGTTTGTACACTTGATGCTTCTTGGTTGTTTTCTAATTGAGTATGAAAAGCTGGTTGTTCAAGGCTTCAGTTTCTCTCTTTTGATTTTATATTGGAGGTACCAGATGGCTCTAGTCCAGCTGCTCCAGAGTTCTCCCAGAGGCACAGGTTAGAGGAGATCAGATGCTCTCAGGTTCTCTCTTCATGTTTGGGGACCTCTAGCTAGCTGGCAAAGCACAGTTTGGGAAAATTGCTAGGCAGATGCTGAATTCAGGCTTTTCCAGGCAGTCTGCAAAGGTCTGGGCTCCTAAAACAGGGCACAGCATCCTATTCCTGCAACAGTGGGTAGGAGGCAGATGCAAATAGGGGAATGGGCGTGGTGCAATTTGGAGGACACACAGCCCATCACAGGTACGAGGTCTGGGGGTCTAATAGTAAGATTGTGCTTCCGCCCAAGGCTAGACGAAGAACAGGATGTGTGGGGGAGTTTAGACTTGCTGAGGTGTAAGGGGAGTGGAGATACAGTGGAAGGAACAGACTAATCAGGGAAGAAGGCTGGTTTCAGAAATCCCAGGCAGTTGGGAGTTGGTGACAGCCAGGGAAGATGAGTGTTCTCAGGAGGCCAGTGGTAACTTGGGGTATGGATAGCCTCTGAAGATTCTAGGAAAACAGACTGAAACGCCGAGCTGGCTGGAGTACAGGGGAACAGGACCAAAGGGCAGGTCTGGACTAAGAGGTTAGTTCAGGGATCGGCAGTGCTAAGAGCCAAAGGAGGTCTTGGCTCAAGGCTTAATCCAGAAGTATAGAATGTGAGGCAAGAAGGAGTTGCTCAGGGGAGAGGGCTGTGGGAAGGCAGTGGATGGGATCAGACTTACCAGTGAAGAAGGTTGCTCACAGAGATCCAAGATAGATTGCGGGAAGGTGTAGCAAGAGTAGACGACTGGTCTGGGGTAGGCAGAGGGACGCTGCGGGTGGGACAAGCTGAGAAGGCTCTAACAAACCGATCTGGAAAAGCTGAGCTGGTCTCAGTATGGGGAATCAGGACACAGTGGGCTAAGAGAGTAGTTTAGAGATGTAGGGTGCTAAGAGAAAGAGCAGGTCTGTTCCCAAGGCAGGCAGGAGAACAAGATGCGGGGCGAGAGGATGATGGCTTGCTCAGGTGGGAGGGGAGAAGAAAGGCAGTGGGCGGGATCAAAGCCAGTGAAGAAGGCTGCTCACAGAAATTCCATGCAGGTTTGGGGAGGGGACACCCAGGGTAGATGGCTGATCACAGGAAGGCAATCGCAAGCTGTGGGTGGGGACAACGAGACTGAATAATTGAACAGTCTGATAGAGTAATCTAAAGTCTGAGGTGCTAAGAGCAAGAGCCTGCCTGTGTTCAAGGCTAGAAAAAGAACTTAGGTTTTTATGTTTAATCTACTTTTTTTGTGTGTTTTTTAGTTATAATCTGATTGCTTTGCAAGTGACAAATCCACAATTGTTTTCTGTGCAAGCTTTAGCTATCTTCTCTCAGTGTTCACTTGTGTTGCCATTGAGTACTCTGGTACCACTCTAACCCTCTCTGCCTTGTTTCTTCTGCAAGACTAACTGGTTTCCCACTTCCTTTTTTAAAATCATGTGATCATGGCAATTGCTTTCAGTGCTTTTTTAGACCCTGTACTCTACACCTACTTATTTGTATCTACAGTGCATCTCTTATTTATATTGATCATCATGTATTCAGTTTTGTGAATCTGAGAATTCATAGCTTAGTCTCCCAGTTGGTGGGATTACAGGTGTTTGTAATCATGCATATCTTCAAATGTTTACTTCTAGATTTCTGGAAATCTTATTTTCCCTCTCTAATTATATGCCTCTTTAAATCTCTATCTTAGGGTCTTTCCTAATTTATGATAGAAAAAAGCATTGTTATAGTTTGGCTTTTAAGATATGGAGAGATGGCTTAGGGAACATATTGCAGGCTCTGCAAACAGGAGAAGTTCGGATCCCAACACCCATGAAAAATCCAGAAATGATAATGTGTGTCTTTAACTCCAGCATTGGCAGGGTGTGGGGAGGCAGAGAATGTGGTTCTTCATGGTTCACTGTCCATTGAAACCAGAAGAATGAGCCAGGTTCAGTGAGGGGTCCTTCTTAAAAAATAAGTAAGAGAGTATTAGGCATACAACATTGGTCTCTTGTCTCCACACATGTGCAGGTGCAAGCACACTCTTACACAAACGTACAAACATGTACACCACACACACACACACACATTTGAAACATTTATTTTAGGTATAAAGTGTACCAACTCAGTCATCTAAAATACTTTTAGTCATTTGTTTTCTTCTGCCGATTCACACTTGCTGATTTTAATATACACATAAATTTTAATTGTATTGTATTTATAGAGCTGGAAGAATTCAATGAGGTCTATGTTGTCATATGTTTTATTGTATGATATTGTGCTTAGCTAGTAACATTTTATCATTAACAAATAATTTAAGATCATCTTTCAAATTTAAGCATTCTCCCTTTCTTACTCTTTCCTCTGACTGCTTCTCCTCCTCTTCCTTCTCCTATTCTTCTTTTTTAAGTAATAGTGGAAATGACTCTTGCCAGCACACCTTCTTGGGGGTAGCTGTTGAAGTAGAGGAGCTGATGCTAGTGGGGCCTGGCGGGCATCTGCAGAACAAGCAGTTTACTTTCACTTATCTCTCCACTTAGGATCCTGCACCATCCCATGTTCCTTATCCCTTCAGGGCCTCTCTATACATTCAGTAGTGTATTTGTTATTTTATTCCAGCATTTCTTGTTTTGTTTTTGCTATAATGAGGGATATTTCAGAGTATTTAATCTTATATTTAAATATAAAGTGCTCAATCTAATTAATTTTTAACTTGAAATTTTAATATATTTAAGAATTAGCAAAGATTTAGGCACTGAGTATGTTACAAATGGAAACACAAAAAAACAATGATGGGTTTTTAGGGTATTCTTCGGTTTGCTTTTTAAATATTTTGCTCTTAATCTATATTATAACTTTTAAAAAGTGTTTTTTTTTAAAAAAAAGTTTAACCTCAAAATTAAAGCCAGTAGATGGAAATTTGTTTATACATCTTCATGAATTTCTATTTCAGTGAATAAAGACACCCCGAGACTGCATTCAAGTGCCCTGCTGTGGACTCTAAATAAGAGAATGAGATGAGTTTCTCTGACCTCAGAAGACTAAAGCAAATTCTAAATACTCAGTAAACTAAAGGGCCACATCTCTTATTTGTGACTTTTGCAGTCCCTTTTATTTCACAGTGAATTTTAAAGCCCACATGGCTCTTTCCTTCCGATTTGGCCTAGATAATAAAATGTAGAATACAATCTTGCAGATCCTTTTAAGACCCTGGAGGGTCTTATTGTTAGTATAAACATTTAATATGTAAAAGGTTTACCCACACTGTCAGAACACCATGTAGGAAGTTTCTAACTCTGCTTTTACATGGGAGGATTCATTCTAGGCTTAGTAGATTGGCACAGGGCAAATAATAGCTCATTTTGGAAAGGAGACTAGAGCTTTGATTCTATGGATTATCACCCATTATTTGTGTATCTTATGTTTTAAATAACTACTTCCTTATGGTTAAAAGACAAAGTTCAAGTTAGCACTATATTCGTTATTTTTCTGTTGTCATAGAAAAACTAACCAAAGGAACTTATAAAAGGAAGATTTTTATTTAGCTTAGGGTTCCAAAGGGACCAGGGTCCATCATAGCTGGGAAGCATGACTGCAGAGGTGGCTGGATTAGATACAGCAGCTGGGCGCTCACATCTTCAAGCAGGAACAGAAAGCAGAGCGTAATTAGAGATTCCACAAGGGTTAAGAACTCTCTAAGCCCACAGGGTGATATGCTTCTTCCAGCATGGCCACACCTCCTAAGACCTCCCAAAACAGAACCACCAACTGGTGACAAAATGTCCAAATACTTGGAGCTTATGGGCGACATTCTCATTCAAACCCCCACAAGCACTTTAACAGATTTCAGACAGTAACAGACACATTTTTTACAAGAAGACATTAGTTGTGATAGCCTAACCATTGCTATTCTTTCTAGCTTGAGCAGATCTTGGTTTAGTAGATAACTGTAATAATCAGTTGTTTTTTTTTCTTATCCAATAAAATTCACCTCTTCCAATGTAGTCTATTTTAGTAAGAAAACATTTTTGAATGTATAGTATATTGAATCAACTAAAAGTCAGATTGTTTATGAGTCCAGTAAGTATATCTTATTCTAATTGAAATTCATATAATTTAAGTAGTTTTGAAAAATCTCATCGAATTGATGAAGTTGATAATTCTACCTGTGATGGATAACTTTAATTATCAACTTGACATACCTGGTTAGAGGGAACCTCAACTGAGTAATTTTCTTCATTAGATTGACCTGTGGTCATGTCTATGGGACATTGTCTTGATTAATGAGTGATGTGGGAGGGTCTATTCCACTGTGATAGTGCCAACCCCATGCATGTGGCCCTATATTATGTAAGAATGCAGGCTGAGCACAGGCCAAGGGAGAAAGCCAGTAAGCAACTATTCTCCATGTTCTGTGCTCCAGGTTCCTGTCCTGAGCTCCTACTTTGGTGTCCTTTGGTGATGGACTGTGCTTATAAGCCAAATAAACCCTTTCTCCCCAAGTTTGGTCAGTGCTTTTCTCACAGCTTTTGAAAGAAATTAGAACACTGCCTAACTGAAAATAATTAGAAAGTTTTTGATTCTGATTTTTATGCTATATGCATATGTGCATGTGTGTAGGTGCAGCCATGTCATGCAGTGCCTGGGGAGGACAGAGGTGGGCGTCAAATACCCTGGAACTGGAGTTATGGACAGTTATTAGTCGCCATATGGGTGCTGGGATTCGAGCCTGGGTCCTCTGCAAAAACAATCAGTGTTCTTAACCTCTGAACCATCACTCTGGCCCAATTGGAAAGTTTTGAGTAAAGGACAATATGTACATGATTTCAACAAGTACTTTAGGGAGTATTAATTACATATTTATATAATGAATCAATTTATAGTATTCACATTGTAGTCTAATACATTTTCAACAAATCAAAAGTGCTTATTGAGAGTTTTGTGTGTTTAGAATGTATAACACATACTTGTTATCTCTGCCTTCAAGGAGTATCGTTAGATGGTGTGAGGTGGTGTTGGTTAGTGAACCATAGTTGCCAGGAGGAAAGCAGCTTTGGATTTAGAATTTTTCAGTATTCATTATATATACATATGTAATGCGATCTTACTTTTCTCCCTTAATGCAGAGATTAATCTCTTTCTACTTTTTCCTGATGTTTATGCCCACCTGTATAAAAAAGCAAAAGTTTACCCAAGGGTGTGATATTAAGGGCAGGAAACTGATAATAAATTCACTTTGACAGTGTGCTTTAGGATACAAAACGTACTTCGCTCCTTTGAAACAGTTCCCATTGGTATTTATTAAAGGGATCTGGATAATGGTTAGGAGTTAAGAAAATGCGTAGAAGAGGAGACATTGGAGTGGAGCTGGAGAGATCAATTCCCATAAGCCATTTCAAGGCTTCTAGAGTGATGTAGGCAACAACAGCAGCTTTACTGAGTATTCAAAATAGAACATTTTATTGGGTAGCACACATAAAGAAATAATTCTAGAAAGAATTCCATGTTTCATGTAATCTCCAGGCTCTAGTCTACATGATGAGAACATTTTTGTAAAAAAAGTCAGTTATTGGTTCATGATTATATTTCTTTTGTACATAGGCTGAAGATTTTGTATTTAAATAAACATTTTGAGACATAAAGATCTCTAGTAATGACTAAATGTTTTTATATCCATAGTACTTAAACAACATGTATTTGGAGCATGAGGTATTCTCATATCATAAATAAAAATGGAAAATTTTAAAATGAAAAATATTTCCAATTTTTTCTTCAAATCATGTTTTTGTTCCAGAACAATATATGCCTAAAAATACCATCCAAAAGCCTTTATTTCTACTATTTATATGCTATGGTGAAAAATGTAACCAGGGAAGATTTATTAGAATATTGCCTGTTTATTTTTATGTTAATTAGAATTGTGCTTCTGACCTTACTGTGGTGCTCTGTCTGGAACTGCAGTGCTAGTCTGTTATGATGCAATACAATTTGAGCTAACTCAAGCCTTTCATTCTTGTCAAGTCGCAAAATAGTCTTTTAATTCCTTAGCAAAAGTAATGACTACATAAATTTTATGCAGCATACTGATTTAAGAGCAAGTGTGTTAGACAGATTCATCGTATACAAATAAATTGAAATTTAACTATCCCTCCTGACAAGTGATAGCCTGCTTTTCGTTATGTTTGCAAGAAGGAATGAAACAATTGAATAGGAAGCGAATCCAGATATAACGTGTTTAGATTATTTGTTTTTGGTTAGGAGCAAGGGAAAGGACCTTGTGAGACTTTATATCTTATTCACATGCATCTGAAATATGTCGTGGTTCAATCAAGTATCTATTTCTGCTTATACTTTTTTATGACCAGAATATCTATTTTATCTGTTGTTAATATTTGTATGTTAGTTTCTTGGGGTGTGCACACAGGATGTTTCTCTTACTTTCAAACTTAATAATTGGATGTACTTTTAATAATCAATATACACATATATATATTATAAATTGGCTTGTAATATGTGTCTTTTAGGTAAAGCATTTAATCTGATACTTAAACCATTAGAATGTAAGTTTATGATTTTGTGCCATCTTACATTTTTTTATTCCTTAATTTTATTTTCTTTTTATATTTATAGATCATTTACTATTGATTGAGGATACTTTTAGAAAATATTTTTATAAAGTTACAGGTATATGTTTGTGTAGTTGCCACTCTAATGGCAAAAAAAGCTATTGCTAGCTCTGCAAAGCTCTCTTCTTTGTCCCCCTTTTGCCATCTTTATGCCTAGAGCTTATTGAACTACTCTTTATGTCTCTACTTTCATAATTTTGAGAAAATCTTATAAATTGTATTCCATTTTAACTGATTTAGTGTGTTGTGGGTATCAATGTACCTGTCTGCCACAAATCTATTATAAAACATTACCTTGAACCTCATCCTTTTAAATTGTGAATCACAGATCCATATGGGGTCCTAAATAAATGTGGGATATGAGAAAAGTTTTCCAACAACGAAAGTTTTCTGAGTGTGGAAACCAAGGCTCAATTCAAATCAAGCATGTGATGAATCCATTTTTGGCAGCACTTGCCCATGATGCACTTGTAGCTACACCACAACCGTGGTTTTGGACATATAGCATGTGTGTTTTTCAAGGGATATATCATCATACCATGCAGCACCAATGAACACCCTATAAAAAATCTCAGCACAGATTTGAGGGTACTACGGCCATGAATAGCATTGTTTTTCTATACATCCAATGTTTCTTCTCTTACTGAAAGAAAAACGGTCTAAGTACAGAAAGTAAAGAAATCTATTTTTAATATCATTCCTCACAATGTCAGTATCAAATTAATATAGCTTTGGATTGTATTTATGATAAAATGTCTGATTTTAAACATGGATGTTTCATTTGTTGAATTGGTATTCATAAAAAACTATTACATTAATTTTGGTTTATGATTAGGATAAATTCTGCATGAGTCCTAAACATACCCCTACAATTGTGCTAAAAATTCACAAAAAGTGATGTTCTAAGCATGGACACTTATAAAATCAAAATGCTGATCAATTCTGAAAAACACTGAAAATTTATATCATGCACTATCAAATACTCAGATTAGATGTAATACTTTATGTAAAAATAAGCAAGCACATTTATCACTTTAAGTATGAAAATTTCTTTCATTTTTGATAAATAGCAAAATTATACACACATCAAAGTATTGCTTTTAAATAATTTCCTTCATGGTTTAGTATCAAAAAATGTTTATAGAGCCATTTTATGTCTATTTTACCTTACAGTTATATAAAACATTCTTTAGTTAAAAAATGTCATTAACATAAAAAATTAAGAAGTCCTATCCTGAGGAATGGAGAGATTACTAAGCAGCACTAACTGCTCTTACAGAGGACTTGGGTTTGCTTCCCAGCACCCACATGGTAACTAACAATCATCTATAATTCCATTTCCAGGGGATCCGATGCCTTCATCTGACCTCCTCGAGCTCTGCAGGATGAGTGCACCTACCTACATGCACAAAATATACTCATTCACATAAACCAAATATAATAAATAATATACATTTTTAAAAGTCCTGTCCTAAATTAATTGGACCTGTGGTTGGAAGGCTTACACTAGCAGAGTCTTAGCACTAGTTCTTGCCAGATTCCCTGCTAAATGACTATTTCTGTAGATTCTAAGCTGAAGGACACTGTGGCCCAGATCAAGATCAACAGGACTAGAACAGGTCATGTGTCCTTTCAGTCAAGTGAGGGTAGATCTATTTGGCCTTCACTATCAAAGTGAAAGTGAGGATTTGGTTTCACTGTTGATATTTAATTGGAATTAAATTAAATTAAAAATCCCTTTCCTGATTCTTCGGTAGATGAGCAGACTTTCAGGCAGCATTTAGATTGATATTCATCCTTTGGTATACATACATATATATATATATATATATATATATATATATATTCCGTATTGTTGCTTATCTAGCCTATGATATTTAAGAGAAAAGGGAATCTCACAAAATTTGCACATTATTATTCTCAGGTCTCCAGTTCTCTTTGCTCCATTTTTAAAATTTTCTTGTTGTCATTTAGTATTGCATGTCCAGTGCTTTTAACTCTACTGAGTAAAAGGAAGTCAAACCAGTTTGCTTACATCATTGACTACGTTTAAACAAATGGATGCATTTAATAATTTACTTTACCTTTATTTAAAAAAATGTAAAACAATAATTTGGGGTGTGTGTGTACGTGCATATATGTGGAGGTCAGAAAACTTTTTGTAAGCATTGGTTCTCTCCTACCATCATGCAGTTTCTAGGGATCAAAATCAGGTCATCACATTATAAGAGCCTTTACCAACTGATCCATTTCACCGGTCTCTGTATTTACTTCTTTCAGTTGCTTTGGGTGTTGTTTCTCAGTGAATATTAGGTATAGTTCAGAGCATATATTCTATATATTCTTGAAAACTACTTGTGTAGGCTCTCAACAGTTTTATGTATTTTCTATATCTTCCAACCTATTTGAAACATATATATATATATATATATATAATATATCCCGACATGCATCTAGCTTATTTTGTGCACTGTGTTGCATTTTCTTTGTATCTTATCTTATGCACAGTGTTGCATTTTCTGTGTGTCTCCCCTTATTTGCCTATGCCCCTTCCTGGGCAGTATTGTGCCCTTTTCTGAGCTTCTCTTGTCTTCTGCTTTAAATTTGTTGTAAATAATCTCCATTTTTGTTTTCCCGTCTGCAAAAATTTTCAGTTTTTGTTTGTCCAAAACTAATATCTTAAGTCACCCTCAGTGATGATTTGACTAGGCAGAACATTCCAGGTTCTCAGCTACTTTCTCTCAATCCCTCCAAGGTGCTAATTCACCACTGAAAATCTATCTAGAGTTTCCTCTTCTGTTTTAAAATGTGATGTTGGTCTTTGGTTTCTGTGATTTAATTATGATGAGTCTATACATGAATAAAGTATTCTATTCATCCAGCTGGGGATTCATTTTCAAGAAACAGCTAGGGGAATTCCATTATTCATGGAATACCAAAGATTATATGGTCAAATAATAAATAGTCCACTCGATTTCCTTTTTCATTCTAGGACACAGATTAATAGTATGTTAAACTTTTAAGATATATCATTTATACTTCATATACACACCTATATTTTTCCTCTTTATGTTGATTTATTCTGGCTGCTCACAAATCCTCTGTAAATATTTATGTGTATATGTTTATCTTCACATGGGTTTAAAATATCAAATAAGATCTTTAATTTTGATTATTATTTTATATTACAGCTTTGCATATTTAATACAGAATATCTCAATCAATATAAACCATTTTTGTACCCTCTGCCCCACCTACACCACACATTGCCCACCAACTAGAATCCCTACATTGCCATTTGTGTAAAGTCCTACTGTGTCAAGCTAGTGCCCCAAGATATTTCCCAGTGCAAGTTCATCCGCTGAGGTCTAGTCATCCTATCCAGAGTCCCTTGCTTTAAGAAGATTAGTTCTTCCTCACCCAACAGTAATCAGCAGCCCATCTTTCATCTGCAAAGATTGGGGTCTGCTGCCCATCTCCATGGTTTCATGTTCTATCCAGAGTCCCTTGCTTTAAGAAGATTAGTTCTTCCTCACCCAACATTAATCAGCTGCCCATCTTTCATCTGCAAAGATTGGGGTCTGCTGCCCATCTCCATGGTTTCATGTTGAGTTTTTGTCAGTTTGAGTTTTTATGGGTCTTGAGCATTCTGACCCTATTACTGTAGGTTTATATGAGCAGGGCCTAGGATCTTGTAGGATTTCTATTTCTATATGGTCTAAGGAGGCGTATATACTTCTCCTTCTTGGATCTTACAATTTTCTACCCGTCTCCTTCCACAATGGTCTCTCAATCCTGGGTGAGTGAACCTTAATATAGGAGTCCTGTCCAGGGACCTACACTGGGCAGAATCCTGATCTCCATGCTTTGGCCAATTGTTACTTTTTGTGTTACTGGCCCCTTAGTGCATGACAGAGCTTCATTAATGAGAGCTGAAAGATTCCTTAGAGCCATCTTTACCCCTTGCTCTATGTTGCACAACATTTAGGTGCAGAAGTTGCATTGTAGATGTGTCACTTAGGTTTTAGTAATTCACAGACAGTGGTGCTCTGTAGTAGTCTCTGCCTGGTGCTAAAGAAGCTTCTTTGATGAGTGGTGATTGAGATTCTTGAGTGTAAATATAAGGATACATATTTTGCACTCAGTAAGAAGTCACATTAGTCTACGGATATGGTGGCCTTGGGGATTTCTCTAAAATCTATGACCTCTTCAGTCATGTGTATTTGGTTATAATTATAGTACCTCACATGAGTTTCCTCCCATTGAGTGGGCTTTAAGACTAATTAGGTAGCCCTTGATTGCCTCCAAGATAAGAGTGCCCCTATTGTAACCGTGTCAAATGTTGTGCCAGTCATCAATGTGGTTATTTGGTAGTGAAGCTGGTGTTGAGTCATTGATTGAAGTTCTCCCTTAACTTACTTCCATAGTGTTCTCCAGAGCTATGAGACCTAACCTTCAGGGGAAGTGGCTTCTAGTTCTTTTCCAGATATAGTTTTAGTGCAAGATTTCTATCATATGATTTCCTACAGGTCTTTTTGTTTAGATTGTATTTCTTTAGCCATAGCAAGCATAACATTCTGTGTTTTTGTCTGAAAATGAATGTATAGAACACCTTATGGATATGTTTCTGTTGTTTGAGTTTGCTTCTTCATTTTTAATGTCTATTTTTACTGAGTTTTTGTGTATTTCATATGATAAATCTTATTTATATTTGGACACACTATCCCATCTGCACCATCCCTTTAAACATCCCCCAGACAGAATTTCACACATTCTTTCATATATATTAAGGCCTATCCAGTCAAGTTTTTATACCCACTAGTCAACCTATCTAAAGAAGCAGTTTCTTGGCTAAGATTGGGGTCTGCTGCACATTTCCCTAATTTATGCTAGGTCTTTGTCTGAGACTACATTAAGCATGTTTTTACCATTGTTGCAAGTTCATAGGAGCAAGTTGTCAGAGGCCTGAAAGCCTCTATTTCCCTATGTTCATGAACCAACCCTGGCTCTTACAATCTATCCCCTGTACCACAATAGTCCCTGATCCATGGGTGGGTGAGTTTTAATATAGGAGTCCTATCCAGGGACATGCATTCTGCAGTCTCTTATTTTCTACAGCTTCACCAGGCATGGCATTCTGTATGCATCACACTCTATTGCATGAGGAAGATTTGCTGGTGAAAGTTGAAAGATGTATTAGTATTTTCTCTACTCCATGTTCTGCTATGTTCCATGAGCTTTCGGTATAGAGGTTCCACCGTACATGTGTCATTTAGGGCTGTGTGTGATCAGTTGTAGACCTATATAATAATCTCCATCTGTTGGAAAAAAGTTTCTTTGATGATTGGTCTATAGTATACTTGTCTGTAAATATAAGGACCCATATTTAGTATACAGTAAAAAATTTCGTTTTCTTTAGAGATATAGCAGGAATAGGTTTTCTGTAGGATGTATAACATTTCCTGATATATTTATTTGGCTATATTACAATTCCCTCCTATTGAGAAGGTTATAAGTCCAATTGGATAGCTGTTGATTAAAAAGTGCCAGTACTGCAAGTCTATAGTTTGTTGTGTCGATCATTGTTGTGGTTAATATTAGTCTTTGAAACTGAGGTTGGACCATTGACTGATTTTCTCCCTTAGCAGCTTGCATAGTATCCTCTAGAATTATGAGAGTTAGCCTTCAGGGAGAAGGTTTCCAGGCCAGTTTTAGCTCCATTGCCCCAAGACCTGTGTCTTGTCCTGTTTTCAGCTGTGGGGTCTTACCTCCAAGTTCTGGGAGGAAATCAAAGGTTGTTTTGAGAGTCTCTTGGACTACCATGACCAACAGCTCAGAGTGATCTCTTCTGTCTGGCATTGTGCTCCTTTTTATATGTCCTTCAGATATACACATGCTGATATTCAGATGCTGTATGTGTATTTTTCAGTAGATGTTAATATAGTTCCCTCTAGAATTTTTCCCTAGTGAAGCACTATCTCTTTATTTTCTCTCCCATCTCTAGCCTCCCTCCTCCCTCCCCAGCTAAAGTGGACCCATTTTCACCTTGATAATACCTGTCACCTATGATCGCCCCTCTCTTGAGTTCCTTCTTCCCCACATTCTCTATTTCCTTCCTTGGAAAAAATGTTGACCCTTATCTTTTACTGTCTTCCAAAGTCAACTTCAGATGATCAAAAAAATCTCAAAATGAAACTATGAAACTGGTAAAAAGAAGATTTAGGCAATACCCTCAAGATATAGGTGTAGGAAAGGGCTTTCTATCAGTTGCTAAGAGATTGAATTCAATAATCAACCTCATTAAACTAAAAAGCTTCTGTCTAGCCAAAGAAATGACCAAGGAAGTGAAGAGGAAACCCACAGAGTGGGAGAAAATCTTCACCAGCGACACATCTGACAGAGAGTTGATATCTAGAATATATAAAGAAATCAAAAAACAAAGAAACAAGAAAATAAAAGACCCAATAAAACATGGGCTAAGGACCAGAACAGACAGTTCTCAAACAAAGAAATAAATATGGCAGAGAAACATCTTAAAAAGTGTTAAAAAGTGTTATTAAGTAGGGAAATACACATCAAAACCACTCTAAAATTTCTTCTTACTTCTATCCAGACTGGCTAAGATCAACAGAACAAAAGACTCCACATAATTGTGAATATGCAGAGAAAGAGAAAAGATCATTCACTGACAGTGGGGTTTGCAAACTTGTGCAACCACTAAGGAAAACAGTATGAAGAAAATTACAAAAACTGAAAATGAATCTACCATGTGATCTGGTTATACTCCCTCTTGGCTTATCCCAAAGGACTCATCCTACTGTTCGTCCATTTTTGTTGCTTCCTTTTTCACAATAGCCGACAAAGGAAAACAGCTTGAATGTCCCTCAACTGATGAACTGGTAATGAAAATGTGCTCCATTTATGCAGTAGAGCTGTACTCTGCAGTCAAGAAAGATGAAATTTGCAGGAAAATGGATGGAAATACAAATTGTTATACTAAGTGTAGTCAGACAGACTCAGAAAAACAAGTGACATATGTTCTACCTTCTTTGTGGATCTTTGAACCAAATTCTTATACATGAGCATATATCCTGGTATCATTGCAGGATCCATGTACATGGAAAGGAATCACAGAGGCAAATAGAAAGTGCCTAAGAGAGGGGTATAGTAGATTTTGCTCATTTTTACCCACATTGTCCTCACGTTCTGTTTGCGTTGTGTCGGGTCAGCCTGTGTGAGAAACAGGTATGCAAGAAATCATGTATGCAAGAAAACTTTTAGAGAGGTTTTCCACTTGTGTTGTGAGGTAGTGCAGGGTCCTACTAATTCAAGATGTTAAATCCAGATCTAAGGCTCAAGATAGCAGCTTGACTATGGATTTCTGATATAACACCACGATGGTTTAGCTATTTAGGGCCCCAGCTTACTGTGTTCAGTTTCCTTTATTAGAATTCATTTTTATCAGCATCAAGATGGATCTTAGTTCTTGATGTTTCTGCACAGAAGTTCAGGTTTTGTAGGATCAGCAATTGTCATGAATAAAACTGTATTTCAAAATTATTTCCATGATTCCCTTTTAGTTTTTTATCCTAGCAATTCATTACTGTCATCTCATGATACTTTTTTAAAGAAAAAAGCTTTTAAATTTTCCATATGGTGGTTTAAATTATTTATTTTTGTGAGAAAAGTGTGTTCTGAATAGCTTGCTCATTACCAGAGAGCAGACAGCACTTTACACTACTTCTTATATCAGCTCATTATTAATGCTTACAAGATATGTGATGTCATATTGTATATTGAAGAAAACTAAATATAATCAACCTAGGGGTTTAAAAGTTACATTAAACTGTGCCAGTTAATCTTCCCACTTGATACAGCTTCCAGGATTCTGAAGCACTTAGTAGCACATTAGCAGCAATTGTGAGGACTTAATTCTGCATTCTCATGTATTTATTTGTAATCTTGTGGCTTGTACATTAAATGCTTTTTCCTTTCCCCTTGGATAAGAGGAGGCAGAAAAATTCAGAGAAAGAACTGCTGATGACTTATGTGTACAAAAGTGTGGTTAGATGAGGGTGAATTCAATGCTGATGCTTACAGCTGAGTGGAATAAACATCATGCCAGAAAATACAGAAATGTGCATTGCAGTACCGGAGCGGAGTTTCAAGTGAGATTTAAATTCTCCTCTCTGGTCTTTCAGCCTAGGGTTCACTGAAAGAAATACACTCTTTCAAGTTTCTAATTTGATGTGAAATTTGGAATTCCCAACTTAATGTGTAGTTTTTAAAAATATATTTTGATAGGAAAGAAGTGGAAAACTCTACTACCATTTGGCTTACAATTATAACTCCTTTGATACTACTATGGTTGCCACATCCCTCAGGGGTCAGTCTGTTATGACAAAAGCAAATTACCGTAGTGTGATCCTGGGAGTGAAGCTGGTCATATTTATCTCAAACCTACCAAAGACTAAGTATCAGGAGATTAAACATTTCTAATCCTCATAAATCTCCAGTGCGACATAGAAGATGTGGCAAAGCTTGGAAGTATAGCTCGCAGCAGGAATTTGAGACTTTTTAAAGTTGCCTTGAACTATTTTTATTTTTGTTCTACACAAAATTTTGTTACTTGAACTCTGTTTTTGTGATTCTCATGAATTATATTAGCCTGAAGGCTGTCATCCTTGATGTCTTGCTAAAAGTATAAGGATATGTGAAAATCCTCTGTGTCTGTTCACTTCCGGAAGGTAGTATGACATTTGACCTTTGGTTAATGCTGCTGAAATGGAAACTTGATCTTTATTCACACAGCACAACATATGTGAACACACAGCAAACATTCACCAAGTCAGTCTGGAAAATTCACAATCCAAATTAGGAAAGAAGTGCTTACTTTCTACTAATGTGCCCACTCAAATTGCACACTCTATCCTAGATTCAGCTGTCAGTGTTCCTCTGAGAATCCCTTTGTGTTATTTATGGCAGGCATTTCATGACATGATGTGCTATGAAAAGAAATAAAAAACAACTGAGAATGAACAAGTATTTTTTTCTTACCAAATTACCTGAATTTCAACATAGTTCTGTGGTAGGACAAGGGAGTTACTACCTGCTGTTAACTGATGACACTCATCTCAGAAGCCTCTAGTTCAGAGAATTTGTCCTATATGCCAGCAATTTTCTTATTGGTACTTATTGACTGATTCAACTCTAAAAGATTTAAAGTGAAAACATGGTTCATGTTCTTTGTAAGAATACTTTCAAAGTCAATGGGCATTGCTGGGTAGTTTTGCTTGAGTTTGGAATTTATGGATCTATCCTCTAGAAGGCTACAAAGTATGACCTCTACCTACAAGCTCTTTAAATTTCCAATTAAAGAAAGGAAAAAGTCAAAGCTGTCATTGTTCCTATCTCTTTCATATAGACAGCTTCCATCTTCTTGACAACATGAACAGAGAATACCTATGTGCATAATAGTGTACCTATCTCACAGACATACAACACACATTGATAGCAGTGGTCAGGATGACCACTCACTGAACACGTAGAAGTAAAAATTTCTAAATCTATGGGAATTTGTCTTTTTCTTTGCCCTGGTCACAGAAACGAAAAGAAAAACTATTTTCTTTCTTCTAAAACAGAGACTTCTGAGTGGAATCTAAGATTGGAAACATTTGTTTAGAATAAGCATAAGAAACATAACATTTTCCAATATGATAAGAAAAATAAACTAAGAGAAAATCACTTTCTAGAGAACACTAGTACCTTCTTCTGTGTCGGAAACAGCATTTACAGACTTCCTAGACCCACAGCCTGCTCATGACATGAAAATAGCACATCCTGACTGCCAGAGTTGTTGTAATAAGCCTTAGTGAAGTATTAAAAATGTTTTATCATATGTGGCAACGGCATTAAATCTTGGATACAAAGCTGAAATAGCCCCAAAGTTCAAGGTAAACAGAAGTGCAAGTGTCCTCGTCACTTTGTCTTCAGGGCCCAAGGAATGTGCCTGAAAAAGGGTGTGCACAGTCTACAAGGAGACTCCTCGTGCACTTACCTACAGTGTGCTTGTTGTCAAATAACCAAAGCATGTCACTTCTCATTAGTGAGACTTTATTTGACTGCAATATAGATTATAGGCTGGCATTTAAAATATGTTATATGCATTACTTCAGTCCATTACTTTGAGAAAAAATAGAACATTTAAGTACCATCGTATATTAGTAAATAATAATCCCATAGAAATAAAATATTGTAGAATATCTGAGTTCACCAGAGATGTAATTTACTTCTTCATACTATGCTAGTTTGAAAAAACAAAAGATATTTTAGCCATAAAGAACTGTGTGTGATTTTTTTTAATTCAGAGATATTATTGGTTTTTCATCATACATTGCTTTATTTGTTGTTTGGTTTTTGAGACAAAGCTTACTTGTATTCCCAGATGGTCTGAACTCACTATATAACAGGCTGGTCTTGATCTCACAGAAATCCTAATGCCTCTGTCTCCCAGTGTGAAGATTATAGGTGTTCACCACCACTCAAGGCCTCATACAATGTTTTAATTGTGTATTTAATACCCTTTTGATATTTATTTAACAAAGAAGGCATTTTGGTGCTGAATTACAAAGTTTAACATTCATAAGTTAGCATAAATATATATCTTCAAGTTTTAAAAGATTCATTTTTATTTTATGTGTATGATTGCCTGCCTGCATGCATGTGTATGCATCACACATCCACATATGTAAAACTATGCCATGTGTTTGCATGTGCCCATGGAGACCAGAAGACAGTGTTTGATACTCGGAACTGAAGTTGCAGAAAGCTGTGTGTGAGAGTTCCGTGTTGTGTGGACGTCAGAAAATAACTTTTGGGAATTTGTTCCTAACTCCCTCTTGCTGATTAAGTCTTTTCTGCAGCTGCACTGGGGTCTCCAGCTAGCTGGCTCTAGAGCCCCTGACAGCTTTTCTGTTGGCTTCCATGTTGTAGTGGGAGTGTTTTTGGGATTGCAGATGTATTTTAATTTCTTTATATTGGCCTCCTAGAGGTCAAACATAAGTCCTAAGGCTTATGGTGCTAGTGACTTCACCCAGTGAACCATTTTCTTGGACTTAGACAACATCTTGATAATAAGCAAAGCACGTACATACCTACCTTCTCATTGAGGGAAAGATGTCTCCAAAGCAGCTATTTGCCATTATTTTCCCATCAATATCCACACAGTCCAAGAGGTGTAATTTAAATACTTTGTATAGCCAAAAGCAAGAATATTCTGGGAATCTGTAACAGCCATAAGGTATAACTATAAACCTATATAACTATAAACCTGGTTTTCTATTATTGATCACTCAAGAATTCAGTCATAAAATTTTTCTACATGGTGTGTTCTCTGAACACACAATACAGTATTTAATATGAACAGCCTCTCCTAAGGACTTGAGTTTAGACAGTATCAATGATTTTATTAAACCCTCACCATGTCTAACACTTTTGAACATGTTTATACTAAACTGATGTGATCCATAATTATCTCTTTGTAATGGCTATCCATTCTAAATTAAAAGAAAATTATTAATTGGGAATATCATCATGGAAATGCACAGAAAATTCCCCAAACAGGGAGTTAGCCAGTAAAAGTCTTAGATCTCATTGCATTTAGCACTCAGTTCCATAGTTTACATCTAGAAATAACTACTCTGATCGTTACATTATTGTTGAGATTAAACATAAAAGTTATTTATTTAAAAGTGTTTTAATAGTGTAAATTGTTGAATGGTTGTAACTGCTGAATTTGGAACTTATTTGGTAAAACTTTCATTGAAACCAGAAAAAAAGGGAACTTTCTTTTCTCTTAATTTGAATTCAATGCAGACACATGCTCAAAATATCTTAAAAATTGCATTTATTTATTTCACTGTGTGTGGGGGATGGGTGGGTAGATAGAAGGTACATACAGAAGTCAGTTCTCTTCTCCTAGCTTGTGAATCCTGGAGACTGACCTCAGGTTGTATGGCTTGGCAACAGCCGAGACATCTCACAAGCCATCAAAATATTTTTAAAAGGATAAGTTTCTCAGTCTCTGCTCCAGATTAAGTTATTCAGCAGCTACCCTTGTACCTGCCTTTGTTTTACTCCAGTCTCTATCATTTATTTAAATACTAACAATTCTCCTCTGAAAGTGATAATGCTCATTGCTCTGAGAGCCTTTTTCTAACTCCTATTGTTTTTATCTCCCAACTGGGCAGTGTAATTAGATTGCATGTGTATCTGATAAGAATCTAGGTTGTGTTTGACCTGATGCCATGCTGTGGATTCTTTCTGACATTCTTTAGGATGTTTTCCAGTTTTCTTAGGATATGTGGCCTAATCGACTTCAAATTATGGGTAAAATATAAATCTGGTCTCTTACCTCAATGTAGCTCTTAAAAGCTAAACACTGTGTTTGAATTATGGTTATTTTTGTCTCAATATATTTTGCAGTGCCTCAGAGTGATTACCTAGGTCAAAGACCTGAATGCAGGGAGAACGAGTGAACATAGGCATGGGACCCACTGGCTATGTCTTCATTGCTATTTCTGCTCCCGAGGAGTGCTATGTTTCAATCTTTCCTTGTTATATTATAGCAGCACTTTTTAAACAAAGATTAGCTTCTTACAATACAAATAATGCATCTTTGGTATGACAATTTTTAATACTTAAAATAAGCCTTCCTTCTGTTTTCTGTCGATGCCCACCTTCCGTTTCCCCCTTTCTCTGTCCTTTAAATGTCCATGCTTCTTAGGATTCTATTTTAGAATTCTTTTCTTTCTTCAGCATTTTAAGAAAACTTATCTATTCCTATGTTCCTGTGAAATCTATTTAGTAATGAATTTTAGGCTTCTAATTCAAATTTGTATTCTTCCTTTAAGCATTGTTTATTCAACCACTTGCTTCCAGGGTTAACTTGGATAAATTAAGAAGTCACGTATCCACTATGTTCAAGTATAGTCTTGTCTCCTCTCCTCATCACTCTTCCTTTGAAAACCTGGAGATTGACAAGTCATACCCCAAACTACCCTAGACATACTTGTGGGGACGAATGCTAGCTTTGTCTTTCATTTCCAGCAGTAACCTGGCAATGTCACCCTGTAATTCATTAACCTCACAGTACACTTCGTGTCATTTTATTACTTAGACCATCACAGTAGGTGAAGTAAGTGAACTTCTGGATGCTGTAGCATTTTTCTTTGTATTGTGTGCTCACTTCCACATCTATTAATTATTCTAGGGAATATTTCTAAAATCAAATCTAATCACCAAGTTCCTCTGCCACAATGTCTGCCATAGAGTCCCTCCAGGGCTTGGAATAGAGTCTGTCATCCTTCCCTGAGTTGCAGGGTCTTATCTGGTCTACCATCTCTACCATCTTAAGCTTACCCACGTATGCCCGTGCAGTGTTCATCACCTAGAAGTCGTGTTGCTCTATCCCCTTCTTTGTCAGTTCTTAGACATAATATTTTTTTGTCTTAACAAATAACATTAATAGAACCAATGAAACCAGGTGGGTAGGCAAGGTAGGACAGATCTGAGAGGAGATGAGGGAGGGACCCTAAATATGGTCAATATACAGTGTATGAGATTCTCAATGAATCAATAACAATATTCCTTTTTAAATACTAGGGACTGGGAGGACGCCTCACTGTATAAAGTACTCCCATTGAATGACAAGAATTGAGCAGATCCTGCAATCCCAGTGTGTGGAAATTGGAGAAAGGAAGATCCCGGAGGCCCACTGGAAAGTCAGTGTAGCCAACCAGAACAATTCTAGGACAGTGAGAGAACTCTATTAAAATAATGGTGCACAGCATCTACATATCAAAATCTCAGCCTACATTCCAGCCCTACATGTACACATACCCAAGTACACACCTACACGTGAACACAAACACACGCAGATACATACACACACGGAGAAACCACGTGTATTAACACTTCATTATAGCTGTGGTACATTGTAACTTCTTTCATGTTTTACACACACACATACACACCTCTTTATTTTCTTCTATATTGTGTGTGTGTGTGTGTGTGTGTGTGTGACATGCATGTGGAGCTCATAAGACAACCTGCACGAACTGGTTCTCTCCTTCTATGATGTGTGGCCCAGCACCTGATCTCAGGTTTCCAGGTGTCGTAGTTTGCTTGTTTACCCATATCCTTGGCCCATGATAAACATCTTATTGCCTAACTTATAAAATCATGGATTTTATGTGAGTAGGCTCACGTACTGTATGTCATGACCTTTGTTTATAGCATCAAATTCAATTCCTCATAATTTAAGAAATAGAGCATCTTAGCATTTTGGAAAGGTGATTCTTCAATCACACATACGCCCACCAAAAGATGATGTGTCTTACAGGTCTGCCACGAGTTTGCTCAACATCAGAATTCAACTTTAAGCTGAGTGCTATAGATCTGCCATGCCAAGCAAGAAGTTCAAAAGTTTAGAATATCGCAGTAATTTCAACCACAAGCTGAGCTACAGAACAAGGTCCTGTCTCACGCAAAAACTAAACAAAAAAATGTAGTTGTAGAAAGTATAACTTCTTTAATTAACACCACTCATCTTCCTGGAATTTAAAATTCCAATCCAGGCATTTAAAAATATAATGTCTTGATTACCGATGAGTCCTTGTTCCGTTCCCTAACACACATTAATCAAAAATTTTCTTTTTCTTAGAATTTCCTTGCATGTTCTTTTACAGTTACTTATGCAAAATAATTCAATCTAGTGTGCGTCCCTAAACAAATGACTTCAAATGAGTGCTGCTACAGGTAATTTTTCCATTTTTAGGTTGCTTAGAGTAAACTTTGTTGTGTTCAATATATCCCATTCCGTTAGATTTCTCGGAAGACAAAGGGGAGGCAAGATTTGCATTGAGGCAGACTTGGCCTTTCAAACTGACAACTATAACCTTGGATAACTAAATCCATCAGAAGCATTCTGCTGTAGACACACTGCTGAATGTTTTCATTTCCTTCTTTGTAAAAGAGGTCAGTGTGTTCAATTTCAATGTCTTTGAGCCAAGAGGAGGCTTGTAATATTATTCACCACCTAGTAAGATGCGTCAGGACAGTTTATTGAAACACAGTACGAGGTTTCAACCTCTTTTCACTTTTGAGAAAACTTTATCTAGAGACAGAGAAACAGTGTAGAAAAATAATTACAAAATAAAAAGAAACTGGAACCAATCTGTCAGGCTTGAATATTTTGTTTTATGTTTTTTAGTGTATACAGAGTTGGCATTAGTTAGAAAGATGAAAGAATAATAAGATACCTTTATATTGACTTTGTAATTTACTATAATAGAAAAATAGTAGAAAAAACACATGTTTCAAATAAAACATGTCCATAAATTATTGAATTGATTGCATATGATAATTCAGGATTGCCAAAGAATAGTATTGACAGATGCTTTTTATTTTAGATACAAGAAATGTACATGTATTTAATAATATCAAGAAAAGTTTTTTGAACTCTTTTTTAAAAAACATAAATCAATCACAACCCTAGAGGAAAATGTTTCTCGGAGTTAAAATTCTATTTTAAACTTATAAAGAAAATGAGAACAAAGGAAATACTGTTTTAAATCTTTACAGATGGAATATGGGAAGTTCAAGATCACGAAAATAACAGAAATCACAGCACCGAGGTAAGAAAATCAGTTTTATGCCGTGCAACACAACAGTGCCATTGAAAACTACAACCATTTGGATTAGGTGAAACTGCTACATGGTGGATCACACAGACATTTTGAAGACCGTGTCTTTCTTTTATATTAGTGCTCAGTGTAATTCAGTTTTATCAGCATGTGATACTAAAAATTCATTCCATATGGAGTAACTGGAAAGTGATTTCCTGAAACTGTCTCCTAATTATTACTTTTAAAATAAGGATGAATAAAACAAACTAGAAAATATTGTAAAATCCTCTCCAAAATGATATTGCTATATGTTGTCTAACAAATATGATACCTCTAGCAAAATTTAATCATATTAAGTTCATAAAATGTTACCATAAAGCATTGGATTTTTTTCAAGCATTTTTCATCCTCATTTTAAAAACCTTTTGGAGATTAGAATTTTTAATCTTATATTTATCAATTAAAATTTCAGTGCTTTCAGGTGGTTACTACTATCCTAAATATTCTATTTTGATAACACATAAAAAAAGCCTAGAGCTTATTGAACTTATTATATCTCAGAAAAAATTCTAAGTCATAGACAGACAATATCAATACAGAGCGCCTCTGAAGCATGTGATGTAACAAATGTATATTATATTTTGAGTTTAGTTTACTCTTGGTTTTTAAGGTGTATTCACCACACATGTAGTGTTCAGGATTAAAAGTCCCTGTGTTGTATACTAAACCTACAATTCAAACAGTAAATTTTTACTTGATGTCTGTCTTATTATGTACATATAATCTATTATTTGATAACATATTTCTTAATTTCATGTAAAATATCTTTGGAAGAAGAATAACTGAATTTGTTGTAAGATTACAAAAATAATTTAAGTAAGGAGGTCAGAAAAATGATTAGTTCTAGCTAAAACTTTGATTTTTGCATTCTGAAATTAAGGATCTCTTTGAAGAACTTTCCTAAATGTTTCAGGAATTCTATTTCATGGGAATTGGTATAGACGACAAGTAGAATTTGCAGATTTGGGGAAACTGGGGCTCATGTCATCATCAAGCTTATGCTTTCTCCAGCTGGCTTGTGTTTGCTACCAGACAAGTCAGGGCAATCTTAACTTTTTATTTTTGTTGTCAGTGTTTGGAGTTTCCAGTAGCCTCCCATTCCTTAAATCTTTTCTTAAAGATTTGTGTTTGTGTGTGTGTGTGTGTGTGAGTGTGTGTGTGTGTGTGTGTGTGTGTGTGTGAGTGTATGCACAGTGCTCATGGAAGCCAAACAAGACCTCGAATCTCCCACAGCAGCTGGTACAGACCATTGTGAGCTGCCTAATGTGGATGTTAAGAACCAAACTCTGGTTATTTGCAGAAGTGGCAACCACTCAACATTTGATCCATCTCTTCACCTCACTCCTCACTCTCAGTTGCCTTCACAGCTCCAGTTTAAAGCTCTCCACTCCAGGAAGTATGTAGAGTCCCATAGCTTTCAGTTGATACTCTCCTTCAATTGGTTCAAACACAAAACTAGCTAGATATATGTGAGTGTATGTGCATGTATGTGGATTGTCATTTCCCAACACTACTCTAATGTTTGGATTATAAATCCCTAATGGCAATTTTCTTATTTTTTTTTTCCATTCTACCCACAATACTGAAGTGGTGTTGGTAATCTATATGTATTTGTAAAGCAAGTAGGATTTGAGTTATCCTTCTCCATGAATGTGACCACACCAAGTGAGGCTGAGTTACAAAAGGGGGGAGTAGAGCTTCACTTTAAATTCCACATAGTTTTAGTATTCTGTAAAACTTTACCTTGACCTTTCCTTATAATTGCCTGAAGACCTACTCAATGATTACGTGGTTCGCTCTGAGACATTCAACCTCGGGATATCATAAATCATGGATCTTCAAGACTAAAAAACTACAAAAGTAAAAATTTTAAAAGTTTCCTACTTTCCTTTTTCAGAGAAAATATAGAATGAATGAATGATTTAACATCCAGACAAAAGTGAGTGAACTTTTGCAATGAAGTGGGTATGTGAACTTTTTGACAGTGAACCTGGTAGTGAGATTGCAGGTGAAGTCAGTGACTGGAGATGCCAAGGAATGGCCTCATCAGCAATAAGTCTCTAGACCTGAAACACGTAATTAAAACGGTAGCTGTCAGGTATGTGTAAAGAAGCAGCCTGACTCAATGCCAGGTAACTGCTGGAGCAACTGAGACAGAACCCCATTGAGGAGTGTCCATAGAGAAGACCCCCCAATGGCCTGGACTCTAGAAAATCACCTAACTTCCAGCTTACGGTGCCTGAATCAAGGGAACGATTGGCAGTATACCGAGTCCCTTAGCTAGGTGTCTCCTCAAAATACAGAAAAGCAGATAGTTCATTTTCAAAACTGAAGTTTAGAATCATGAGTGGAAATGAACAGAAGACAGCTAATGCATATTAGCTATTTAGTATGAATATCAATACATCTACTTTGGCAGTTGGGGCTAGACCCTGCAAATATACCCCAGACAGCCTCAGAGCTGTTCTCCGGTTGTTTGAAGGAGAAACTATCCTCAGGCTTTCACTTGCCTTTGGCCAAGCATTGTCTATATGTTATTTAAAATCAAGGCTATGGTTCCTTGAATTCTACCACAGCTTTGATCTCTTGGGATTTAGAAAAATCACAAGGCAGAAAACTTTACTACAATTAGAGCAAAATATATATGCAGAGTATCTCTGCAGAATATTGAGTGAATAATAGGAGGTATCCTACTTATAGAGGATCTTAATTAGGCCAAATATGTGATCAATTTAATGACAGATCCAGTGTGAGGAATCAATAGAACACTAGAAAAAAAGACAGAGGCAAAAATAGTAAGACTTTTGAGAGTGGCTAGAAGTGAAGACAGAATTCTAAGACAACGTTAATGCTTGTCCTTCACTGATGATTTGCATTACCTAACTCTCTTCCCAAATGCCTATAAGGTCTATGAACATGAGTCATTCCTTTGGTTTATGTTAAATTGCATGGGAAAGCTTATGAACAGTCACCTACTGGCTATGACAATATTTAGTTAATAGAGAAAAGATTACAAATTCTCTTTGGCTTTGAAAAAGTAAATTTCCATGTTCTGAGTTGGAACCATGACCAGACTCTATGAGTATTTGATTAAGACTTTAAGTGGTCAACAAGAAAATAGAGCTCTCAGTCCTAGAACTATAAAGAACCAAAGTCCATGGATGAACAGAAAGAAGATGAAAAGAATATGCAACATCCAAAATGAGGCCATATCCAGGCAGATGCTTTGAACCAAGAACACAGCTATATCCAACCTGACAAACTGGCCCAGAACAACTGGAGATAGAAAGAGAGTATTCTTGTAAGTTGCACAGGTCATGATAATTTGTAACACATAATTAGAAAAATACATACGGAAAAACAATATGATATAAAGACTCTTCTTTTCTTAGCATTTTCCTTTAGAAGCACTGATCTTAAGGCTTAAATTTCTATGAAAAAGGGTGATAATATGATTTACAACAGCAGTTAGGGTCTGGATCTCAATTATACATGATTAAATGATCAGGCTGCACTGTTTGGTATGTGGACCTCATGCTCTGATATTAGACTTCTAGGTTTGCATCTCCATTTTACCTATTAAAGACTCCTTTGTCTTTGAAAAACTGCTTAACCTCTATTTTACAGAATGTGCATTTAAAAAATGGTTATAACAAAATAACATTGTTTTATAAATAATGAACAGTGTTTAAGAGAGTAGAAGCATAGTCACAACTATATCTTTCACACTGTAAACTATCAATAAATTAGCCATTGTTTAGAGACAGACAAATGATGTCATCAGATAGGTCAGGGAGGAAATGAGTCTGGAGTAGAGCTAAGAGTGGAATCACAGAAATGAGTACACAGTTGTCTTTAAAACATACCAATAACACCTTTTAATTGATAAATTCACACAGCTACCACTGAGATTTGCCATGGACTGAATTATGCTCCCAAGTCAAATATTAACCCTCAGCAGCTATGACTATATCTACTTGAAGAAGGATTCGGTAAAGGATGGTCAAATTAACATGAAACGTCTAAAGTAGGCTGCAACTCAGTGTGACCCACAATTACACTTGCAATGCACATTTACAAAGACCAACAAGAAGGCAGCCACCTGAAAGGCAAAGACACAGTCTTCAAAAAGATACAGAATAAAACCCTGATGATGCTTTTGATACCATATTCCAGGACTTGCAGCTTCCGACTGAGGGAAATAAACCTGTTGTTTATGACACCCAGCCTGTGGTATTTGCCTTGGTGGCCTGAGCATTTCCCATCACATCTTCCAGATCCATTCTTTGTGCTCCCCTCTTCTCTGTTCAACCAGATGTTGACCTTCCTCCTTTAGCTTTGTGTATCTGATAAAGAGCAAGGTTCTTACTAGACTCCTGTGTCTTTTCCTTGTCACTCAACTCTGAGAAGAGGAAGCTCCTGTTTTTCCAAGATTTTTTGTGCCTGAGCTTCTCCAGTTCTTCACTTAAAAGAGGTCAGACCATGTTAGACAAGTTCTGTTTTCTGTCAGGAGCTGAGTGAGGCACAAAGAGTGGTAGTTAAATATTTGGGGAAAGAGAGTCTATGCCAGCAGGATAATTGTTTCATGTTGGAAGAACCTAAGAGGCTGCCAGCAGCCAGACAGAGACAGACCGAAAGAGATAGAAAGACAGAGAGACAAACTCAGTAGTGTGTGTGTGTGTGTGTGTGTGTGTGTGTGTGTGTGTGTGTGTGTGTGGCTGCATTCACCCAGGCATGCACATGCTTGCTTGCAGAGACAGAGGTCAGGGATGCTGAGTATGCTCCTCTATCACTCTGTAGCTTTTCTGTTTCTTTCTTGTTTGTTTGGACTTTTTGAGAGAGGGTTTCCCTGTAGTTCCAGTTGGCCTGCAACTTGCTATGTAGACCATGCTGACC